>JAWNMK010000398.1:1200000-2400000 GCA_035044105.1 Drosophila nr. perissopoda 5 BK-2023a
ATTTGCATGCTGGCATTTTGTTGAGACGTCTCTGAAAGAAACACGAAATTGTCATTAGGCGCCCCGAAAATGAATTCAGGCAGCACCCAAAATGTTGATATGATTATTTGATGATATTTCGTATGCAAGCGCCATTGACAATTTTCAATGTTGTATTAAATTCGTTGAACCAACAGGTTTACCAACATCTCGCTTGAACTCGTTTAGAATTTATACAATGATCAGCTCAACTCCGGCTAATTTGTGTAAAATCTAAATTTACAAGGCCTGCACACAAAATGGCCGCTCGCTGTTTTTCGCTCTCTTTATGACTCCCTCACATGCCAATTGTGGATCTCAAATGGGGGCAATGCACACGCAATGGGAGTAAAGTAAACTGAACTGAACTGAACTGAGCTGAAGTAGTCTAGAGTTCAGCATGGTGGGTGCAGCCGGCTTTTAATGAGTTGGTAAATGTGGATGCTGCCGGACACTATAACGCAATCAATGGTAACACTACACCTGACTAACATTTAACCCATTGTAAGTCGCAAGTCGATCGTGTATTTTGCAAACACTTTAATGAAAATTTAAACCTAATTCTTAGTTACATATCTTTGTAATAATAATTACAATTAATATGCGTTTGCCTAAAATTATACTTTCTTGGTGTTATTACAAATTAAATAAAGTTCCTTTCTATGCAACATATCTCTTGTCAAACTGCCATAGCATAATTCTTTCCTTGGCCTTGGAGTCGCTTGCTTGGACTCAAATTGTTGATCATCAATGGGTTAAGCATCTGCACTTGGCAGAACGGAGCAAGTACAGAACTGGGTCTCAGTTACAGACATGCAAAGTGGTCTGCGAGTCTCTTGTACCTGTGGCTCGTGGCCAATGGTCAGTTAGTTAGGTGGCTGGGTGTCTGGTGGCTGCTGTAGCAGCTTCTTCTCGTTTTTTGCCTGATAAAGTTATTGTCGCACCGTGGAGACATTTAATAAATGGTGCAGGCATTAGACCGACGACCGGCTGAACGTTGCATGTTGCATGCGGCTGCAGCGACAGCGAGCGGGAGCGGATGCGGGAGCTGGAGCGATATGATACGAGTGCGAGTCCATGTTGCTGGCATAATGAGTGAGTAGCAGCCATTGCAATGAGACGCTACGGACAGTTGTCAACATAATTTAGGCGCATGCAAAATGCTTGGAGAGATTGTGGCGCGCACCATGTGTAAATGTGGCATGTGGATTTGTGGATAGAGAGGTGGGCTGTGGTTGCAACTCTCAGCTTGTATGTAGATCTGAGTAACATAAGTGCGAAGCACACTTTATTGTCACACAAATGCCATATTTTCTCATTACGATCGGACATGATGCATGTGGAATGCCGGCAGCGAAACACGCAACACGGTGCAGCAAGAGGCAAATATCGAAATAATTAAATCCGTCAAGTGTTGGCAACCTGTCACACACCAGCCTCGCACCAGTGTTCTAGGCGGACAACAAACAAAAAAAAAAAACAATAAACGAAATGAGTAAAAAAAACAGAGTAAAGAGAATTTGAGTATCGCACGTTTGTAACTGGCCTGATCTTGTTTATGAGGCCATGTTGCACATAAAGCAGGCGAGAGATGCGAGTTGCAAGTAAAATGCTGAATGCAAAATACTCGTACCGATACCGAGGACACTCAACACGTTTCTGCCACAGTTCGCATTCGGTGTATGAGAAGTTTATTTGGCACCTGAAGATGATAATCGGTTACAAATTAATTGCAACTATGTTGACATTGTCTGGCAAAGAGAAGAGAAGTCTGAAAAGAGAACCTCGTGTGTTGAGAACTGAGGTGCTGTGCTGTGCCTTGGCAACTCAATTTATATAGACAGTTGCCAACTGTAAATAAATAAAATTGTCAACGAACTGCACTTGAGTCTCTCCTCACTCGCAGAGAGGCTGCTCCTCATCGGTTGCCTCAGTTGTGGGGGCTAAGTGAAAAGCTGAAGCCGCAGATTGCTTAACGCTGATTGCGTTGCTCTTAAATTGTGCTGCCAACTTTTGAAAAATCTGCAAATTTACACAGAAATCTTTTTTTTGGCACCGAGACTCGAATCGGCATCGGGGTGCCCTGTGGCCAAGCCAGGAAGAAGGAGTCTGAACACCGTCCAGTACGCATTACGTTTCCCTTGACAGCTTTGGCGGGGGCAACACACTAAGAATTCTGGAGCAAGTGGACGATGTAGAAGATGCTGGCGTTGTGGCATGCGTAAATTGGATTAATGCATTTGATTCGCCCAGATTCAGAGAGACGCCACAAGGTTCGAAGTTCCAAGACTCAGTCTCTGTCTCTGTCTGGAGTCTGAATGTTGACAATAGTCTGGAGGTGCGGTCGCATTGTTCCAATTTGGCACGCATATAGAGAGGCGATTGTCTTCATGTTGTTGCCGGGCATTATGCCATGTTGTTGCAACTTGTTGTTGCCGGTCGCGGCACAGGTGATATATCAGACAAGTGACGACGGGCGGTACACGCATCCCCCTCCGCCACCCTTCAACTCGCCGCTTCCTTCCTCGCTCGCTCACTCGCTCACTCGCTGCTGCTGTTGCCGATGACGAGCGGCGATAATGCACCTCTGACTGAGAGAGCCCAAGGAATGTTGATGGCTCGGACAGTTCAACTGGAGGCTTGTGGGTGTAGATTGCTGCTTGTAGGTGTCTTGTCTGGGCGTTTGTTATTTCTGTTGTCTCTGTTGTCTTGATGGCGCAATGAGACGAGCGACAAAGGTCAAGGATGTGCGCAAAAATGTTGTTGCCTCGCTCAAGTGATGACCATTGAGAAAGTTGAAGATCGCTGGGATTGGCATTTGTTGGGGGGGAGGCTGGCGAGGTAAATATTGCCATGAGAGCTTGAGGTATACAAGTGTGCACCGCTCAGCGTTTCCAGCTTATTAAAATTATTAGTATGGTTAGTGTTTTTACATTGGCTGTAGTATGACACATTTCTTTAATTTTATTTTATTAAAATTTTTAAAGAGGCTGAGATTTTATTACATCTTTAAAATGATTTAATATGTGGTTTTTGCTTAAACCGACTTTATTGTAGACCTTTCACTGGATCCACCCCTTTTATTAAATTTGTGTATATGTAATAGAATCGATTACGAAACTCCGACAATTTTTGCTTCAATGATACAAATTTCTTATTTTCTTGAATTTCTGCTTCATTAGTGTCTTCTTTTTCAGTTTCCCTAAACTTTTTTTGCAACCGTTTCGTGTGCTCGTTAACAACTGGTTTTTGTAATGAAGCCCACCCTCGTCCACCTCCTGTGCATCATCTACCAGATGTTCCTGTGGATTTTACAAATTAAATTATTCACCACTCAAGTATTCATACCATCGAATTATACCCAATTAAAGGCGGTTCCTCGATGCATTTTGTCATAATACCAAAAAACCATTTCTCTTTATAAATTAATTTAAGGATCCGCCCATTCACCGCTAACCTACTTTTTCAAGTCCACAGCTTCCCTCCCCTTTCGGTTAAGAAATTCATTAACCACCTGCTCATTAAGCAAAAATTCACGTCATATTTGCCACAATTTCCACACTCTGGCCAAATATGCGGAGCGCTAAATCCCTGCGGGCAACAACAATATGACGAATGCTATGAGTTTGGTGTAGGAAGAGGATGAGGACATGAAATCGCCATCATATTTTACACAGTTATGTGCGCCTTATTAGCACATCATTTAAGCGAGTTACTCGACACTTCTCCCAACGACTGACAATCGACGACCGAGCGAGCACCATTCACTGTCCCACTGTCCACTTGTAAGCACTTGGCCTCTTCCTGCTCATTAAATTTGAAAATATAGCCGCCGTTGTCATATAAATCTTGTTTCCATCAATATTGACCTGTCAATGTCGCCACAACGTCGTCGTCGTCGTCGTTGTTGCCACCGTTCCGAGCCCTTTTGGCCAGCGCGTATCAAAAATTCAATATAATCACACCATACGCATCTCTCAAGCCGTCGCCCGGTGTTGGCAATTATTTTTGATTTTTTGCGATTTTTGCGCCCGACTCGACCAACTCAAGAGACGCACTTGGCCATTGTACACTTGCCCTGGCACTTGGCCACCAGTCAGCCACATCCACCTTCCATGTGCGTGCTAGCTAGAGAAGGGCGCGTGTCGTGATTTATCGGATAGCTAACAGCCAGATAAAATATATGTATGTATATCAAATAGAATTGCTTTGCCATACTTATAATAATGAATATAGTATCGGAAAAAAATACTTAACTATTTTCAGTTCATAGCTTAAAAAAATGGCTGCTATATTAGATATCTGACTTTTGCTATTTATTTATCTTTAATTTCATATATATGCTATATATATATGTTATTGTTGTTTAACACAGCTTTTCAATACTGCATGAGTTGTTCTTCATACTCAAGTAATGTTCATGCCCATCGCTAGTTAAGAGCTGTCAATAACCAAACACAACTGCAGACTGCCTGCAGTCCTTGCCTGGTTACGCTCGTGCCTATTAGTCCAGAGAGACAGACAAAGCGACTGAGAGATGGAGAGAGAGAATGAGAGAGAGAGAGAGAGAGAGAGAGAAGGGGTAAATCGCAGTGTCCATTGGTCCATTTGGTGTGTCCACGCATTGATGTGTCAGCGCATATGTTCTTTTATGTCATCATTTCACAGCTAAGTGGCAGCTACCGACGCCAGTTCGACTCCGGCAAGTGTAAATTCAAATACTAAGTTGGGTGACTTCTGGTTTGCGTTGCAGCTAAGGCCAGCGGCAGAGCTGATACAATTCAATTTGATTCGCCGAAAACAAATGCCAGCCAATTAGATTTTTCACGCTCTACCGCAAAACACAAAAAACAAAAATAAAAAAACAGGAAAAACAACAACAAAATCTGCGCCTAATTGACATTTTCAGCGCAAGAATTTATTGTGCCCAGAGCGTACATAAGTTATTCCCTTTGGAAATGAATACATACGATGCTGACATGGACACGAGAGTCACCGTCGAGTTATGGAAACTCGCCTGGACTGGACTGGAGTGGACCGCAGTGGATTCGTACTTGGACTGGGACGGGGACTGGCTGCTGCTGCCTCATGCGTGGCCATAAAGTACATACACAACACACACCACACATGCACATACACTCACTCGCACTCAAACTCACACACAAACACACAGTAGTGAGACAGGCAAACAGATCCAGGCGCATAGCCACACATCTCACCCCCACGCAGCGCCAGAGGAGTCCACGGCCAAGACGCAAGTGTTCCATTGTGTATATATGGTTTTTGTTATTTTGCTTCTTTTTGTAGTAGGAGTTTGCACTCTCCAACAAAAGCAACAATAATAACAACAGTAACATAGCAAACAGCAAACAGCAACAACAACAAATGTCAACAGTAGTTTATTGTTGTTGTTAGTGTCATTTGACTTGGAGCTGCCTTTTGGGCCAACAGTCGACAGTTGCAGTTGGCAGCGCGCTAATTTGTAAGCCACGGCTGCATTTGGCCAACCTGATAACACCCATAGATTTCACAGAAAGCGCAACAGAGACAGAGAGAGAGAGAGAGCGATTACAAGACAGAGAGAGAGAGAGAGAGAGACTCAGATGGGGCTAGGCTTAAGATCTATGCTGACTCCATATTGGTGGAGAAACTTTCAACTTGTTGGCCATTGGGCGTTTGACGTTTTCCGTTTGATGTTTAGCGCGTCAGGCAGCAGGCAGCAGGCAACGTGGCGCATCACGAAAGCCATCAAATGTCAGTCAACTAAATGTGGGAGAAAATTGTTTTTTGCTACAGGGCCGACAACAGCAGCAGCAGCAACTGGGCTAACTTATATCCCAGCGCAACTCTAACGGAAGTTTCCCTTTATTTATGAGTATTTTGATTGCTGAGAAAATCTTTCGCCACTAGTCCCTAAAATTGGTGATAACTAAAGTTGCAGCAAAAAATAACATTTGCGGTTAAAAATTTTATGGATTATTATTTTTTGTATATGGAAATCTAAGTCAAGTTATGTGCTTTTAATGGTTGCTTACTATTTTTAGCTAACTAGAAGAACTTACAAGAAATCTGTGGACGAGAGATGGCAATGTATAAATTACCAACAAACACAAGTATACACACACTCACACACACACAATGACAAACACATACAGATGACAACGACTTAATTACGCCAAATTCAACGAGCAATTGCCATCAATAACATGGGCTATTAATATTCTTGCACCAGGCTTGTTTATTACCACTTAAAGCCACAATTAAACAGTGGGGCCCAAAAAACAACAAATACCGACCACAACAACGACGACAGCTGACGATGGCCAAATGCAACAACAGCAACGAATGTGCGCTGCAAATAAAAATTTGTAGTAATAGCAAAACTATGTAAATAATCAAAAAAATGCCTCCTCGCTGCGTTGTGCGTGTGTGATTCATGTTGTGCAGTTGGCAACAGGCCAGGAGTGGGCCAGGCCAACTGCCAGAGCCACATTAGACACAGACACACATACACACACACACACACACAGAGAGAGACGAGGCACGAGCCGACGCTTCGGCCAAGTGGGCAACACTTGCAAGCGCTGTTCTTGTTGTTGTTATCTGTGGCAAATCGCACTAGTTTTTCCAGCTTTTTAAGTTCGAGTTGTAATGCGAAACCAGCGCCGAGCGGAAATGCAAATGAAATTAATGTGCTGACAATTCGTGCGCGCATGCGCGTTGACACCTTTGGCAAAAAGACAGAAAGTGACTGAGACAAAGAAAAAAAGTACGAGAGAGAGCGAGAGAGAGATTGCGAAGGCGAGATAGAAAGATAGACAGAGTGAGATAGCATAGTCGCAATCCCAGTGCCGATGCCCATGTCTGGCCCAGTGAAATTACAATTACACATGGCAGCGTGTGCCATATTTACCCCAGCTCCGTTGTTGACTGTGGGCCGTCGTCGTCGTAGTTGTTGTTGTCGTCAGCGTTGTCGCTGATGTTGTTGCCGTCTGGTTAAACAGGTACTCTGACTACCAGCTACACTTGTTAACATGGCCATTTCACATCCCGAAAGTGGCCCTACAACAGGACATATCGCTCAAAGGGGGCTTTTTCGGGCAACGGTACTAAATCAAAACAGAAGAAATATTGATGGGAAACATAGACACATTATATTAATGTAAGGACTTAAAAACCCCAATGAACCCTTAAAGTATCGGTTTTGGGAAATAAGTGATCCAAAGCTCAAATTTTCTTAAATGTTTTGATCAACAATGTTAAGTTCATCAATACAATTATTAATAATAATCATATTTATAAATACTTGAAAAAAAATTTAAGATTCTGATAGAGTGCTTAAAAATTGGTTAATATAGTATTTTGTAGAAAAATACAAAGTAATTACAGCAAAACTGAGAATGAAAATAAAGCCAGCAATTATTTGAAAAAGTAACAGCACAGATTCTAAAACAATAAAACATGATGAAGCACTTGTTTAACATAGATGGCAACAGCTAATAACTTCATTTTAATAAACAGTCAACCAGAGAACTGCAACAGCAGGCAGCAGCAGCCACAAGAGCAATAAGGAATCGCGAATAGCGCCTAAACGTCTGCAAATTAAACACTTTAAACGTAATAATCATTAAGTTATTTATCTTTATTAATAAGGAGAAAATTGGCACGCACAAGAAGTCAGCGGATGACAACAAAGTGCAAACGAAGGCAACGATGAAGATGGGAATGATGACGATGGGAATGAAAACGGGAATGAACAGCAGATATGTTGTTGTTGGCTGCTGCTGATGATGTTGATGTTGTTGTTGGGTGCTGCTGCTGCCTTTGCCTAGAATGCGCACAATTTGAGCCACGTAAATGGACACATAAAATGTGCTCTGGCAAGCGACAAGGGTGACAAGGGGGCTGTCGGAGGTGGCGGTAGCCATGGGTGGAATCTTCAGAGGTTGATGAACAAGACGTTCAACTTGTTACTGTGGCAATATGAAAGGCAGCAAGCGCAGTAACTTTTGCAACTTTGATGATAAAATCAGCTATACTCGTAGTGCATAAGGCCCAGGCTGCAACTGTGACTGAGACTGGCTGCTGTCTGGTGTGTCCGCTGGATTGTGGTGGCCAGTGGACAGTGGCCAGTGGCTAGTCGACAGTGGTGGCGGTGGCGACACTTGATACGCCAATAAATCAAGCAATCTGCTTAATTAATGTGCAACTTAGAACATTTAGATGCAATTTATTTTAATGCGATAATTTATTAATTTATTGACTTTTAATAAACGAAAGGCGAACTACGCTACCAGTTGGGCGTTGTCCAGCTCACCATTTCTCATCTCCAAGTGACATCATTAAAATGAGAGATCTATAGTAGACTTGAAAACGGCAAGTGGGAAAGAACGAGAGAAAGAGAGGGAGAGAGAGAGTGAGCTCTTTTGAGATTTACGAGCTGACAGGCGTAGAAACTGTTAAAGTCAGTTGACAAAAGTGGCCGAGCCACTGTATCCACTACTTCTGCTTTTCCCTCTCGGCTGCTGCCCGCCTCTTACCCACCTGCTGATTCACCTGTCCGGCATACCTTGGCGTATCTTAATTGACGTGCACATTTCGCTATCGCGTAATGTGAAAATGCTGCTGGTTGTCGCTGCTAGCTCTGCTGTTGGTGTTGCTGCTGTTGTTGTACTCCTTGTCCAAGTTTCAAGCTGCACAACAACTTGCTGTTTCACATGATTTACGACTCATAGTTGCTCATCTTGTTCCTGCTGCTTCTGCTGCTGATATTGCTGTTGTTTCTGCTGCTGGTGCTGTTGCACTTAGCTAATTTCTTAACACAATTTTAATGTTATCATTAAGAGGCATTGCGTCAACAAGCTGCACCAAGTTTATGGCCAGCTCGCACCATTTATGGGTGAAAGTCGGTCTCCGTTTGGTAGTCGCCATTTGGGCGCATTGTTTGAAGTTTGATTTATGCCTTCTAAACACAAGCTGAGAAATAAGAACCACAGCAGGATATGACTATAACTGGGTACTTCTTGGTGTTGATTGGTAGCTGTCAGCACTGCTTGTTCTTTTTAACAAATGCATACCAAACTTATTTATGAACCTCTTTTTTATTTTCAAAGATTTTCCACAATGTGGATGTCAAAAATTCATATATGGTGTGCATAGTGTGAATGCTGATTAATTGCAAGGGTGTATCATCATATTTATATATTTTTTATTCCTGTCAGATTACAAATAAAACAGTTTTACTGGCAGAATTATCTCATATCATATTAGAACATAATTTTTATAAGATTATTTGCTCGGCATCCTGGAATTCTTAATACGCGTCTGTCATACTTGTCTTCCCTCTCTCTAAACAATGTTAAAGTTGTTAATGCATTATTGCTGCAAGCTTCGTGCGCGGTCAGCATTCTATGAAGTTCAATACTCCTCTTTCTATGACACTTGACCCTAAGATTTATTGTATGCCCTTTGGGTACATCCCTTTCCATATCCTTGAAATGGACCGATCGCACGCTCTGATCATCCAGTCCCTGCAATTTTGAGACTTCCCGCTTGAGACTGTCAATGATCGCACTAAAAACGATTATTTAACAACTGTTTAAACTGAAATTTATGTTTATTAATAATATCAACAGCGAACTTCGAGTGTCCGTCTGTCCGCCCGGTCCCAACGTAACGTTTAATCAACGAGCTCTGGCGAACAAAAATACTAAAGTATATATGTATAAATATATGTTTTTTGGGCTGCGCCTATGAATCAGCCAGGCGTGAATCAAGATCAAGTCAAGTGGAGTCCAAGTAGAGGGTGAGGGCGTCTCGAGCGCCAACTGTAGACACATTTTCTGTGTATTTATTTATCTTTTTTTTTGTTTGTTTGCTTCTCTTTTATACACATATATATTTTTGCGGTGTAACAAGTTTTATTTCGCCGTAGTGACAAGCAGCGGAGGAGTCAACCAACAACCGACAACAACAATAAACGAAAAACCAAGCGCTACAATTCTCGTTTCAACTTGACTGTAAAAAATTCAAGGTTAGCCGACGCGGCACGCTTGAGACTGTTGGACAGGTCTGCCACGCACCTCAAGCCGAGCCCAGACTCCGACTAGGACTAAGTTTCAGGCCCTTGATGGGTGGACCAAAGGGGGGACAACAGGCGGATTGAACAAATGAATTTCATTATATTGAACGCATTCGTGCATTTTACCGCACACGATGGCTCGGCTCTGAGGTGCGGTGCTGCCCAAAAGGGACTTGTAATCAGTTGGCAATGCGAACGCATAAAGTAATTGCTAACCATTTGCGTTGGCACCGCCGACGAGCACTTCCTGCGGCAGCACCAGCCCCTGCCCCGCCACCTCAACCTCCTCGAAGTCCACCCGAGCATATTCTGCGCGGGCGTTCATTAACAGCAACCTGTTAAGCCATCGTCGTCGGGGCGACAAACGTTGCCTTTTATGGCCAGCAGCAACCAGCAACAAGAGCCACAATAAAGAAAAAAAAAGCAAGAATCAGTAGCTTTCTTAGGCACACCGAGGATAACATACCCTTACCTATAACTGCCTGCATTTAAATTTAATGATTGCCCAATTTTTTTTATTAAAGCAAGGTGTTGAAATGTTAAATATCAGTGCGTTTTTGTAGATAAGTATTAGGAAATTAATAGCCAACGTTACAGCCAAGGTTTTCATACAGACACTCATTTTTAACAAGCAGTTCCTATTCCTATGATATAATAGTTCTACAAAGACACGTTTTTGTGAAGATGACTTTGATGGTGCACTGACTTGCATTAAAACGATATATGCCTTTGGCCAATCTAAAATACCTGTTCCGTAAGTTGCCGTTAAAAACTTAAGTACCCTCTGCAAGGGTATTGGAAAAAAAAAGCTATAGAATTAATAGCCCAGACTGGGATGGGCTGGGCACGAGCTGAAGCTCAAGCTGTAGCTGTATCTTGAGCTGGAGATGTGGCTGGAGCTAAAGCTAAAGCAGCGGGAGCGAGCGCATTAATCAAGCCCAAAACAAGTGGCAAAGGCAAACTGGCAATGGCAATGGCGCACAGAACGAGAAATCGAAAGTCCAATGCACTTGTCTTGAGCAGCGGTTCCAGTTTTTGGTGCGTTCCATAATTGGCCAAATTGACGTTTATGTGCGACTGGGGACTGGGCGAACTGTGGATAGTGGACTTTGACGGCTTTTGGTCAGGATTATGCTATTCACAGTGTGTCTGGGATTGCCGAAAGTTCATGCGCTAACAGGAAGCAGCATCGACCCAAAAGGCATTAACTTAAGTAATTTACGTGGCTTAAACTTGTATTTTTGGACTCAGCACATAACAAAAGAAATAAAATCATATCTTTTTTTAGGCACTTTTAATTAAAATGCCATAAATTCGTGATGAGGAAATTATCATTAAAATACCAAGCAGCAACAACAGTTTTAATTTCTTCCTTATGGCCAACTTCGCTCAGGTTATAGTTCTCGGTAAGGCAAGGTTATTCCCGTACGAGGATACAGATAAGCCGAAGGCTAAGAGATGCTGGATTCTTTATGCAGCGCTAAAAGATTCTATTAAGAGCAGTTAAAGCACCGATGTCAAAATTAACGGGAAGTTGAGTTTACCTGATCAAGGATTTCATGACAGATTTATGTAATGCTGAGATTTGTCAGTAAACCAGCCCAAAAAAAAATGGTTAAGATACAGTGTATATATGGGAATTGGTATTATTTAATGTAGACTTTTGGATATCTTTCATGCGATGAGATTTTTAAGAATTAATTTCGTTCGTAACTTTACCTCAGCGATTCTAAAACCAAAATTGAACTTAAATAAGCTCAGTATTTTGAAAATTCAACACTTAAGAGGTTTGGAAACTCTAAATGATTGAGCAGTCTGATATCTTTACAGTTTTGCTGTAATATGAGTATTATTAGTTGTTGAACTCTAGAAGACTTAAGCTTGTTAAGAGATTCTTTACTAATTCTCTTTTTTGCTCTCTCGCTGTCTGTGGCAAATAAGATTATTAAGATTTCTGAAAATGCCAGCTTAAAAGCATTCTCACAATGCTGTTGGTTTCTCTGGATAGCCTAGTCCAACAGGTTGCATTTAGCTGACTTCTTTTCGATCACCTTTTGCGATGAACCCATAAAGATTGCATTGCATTATGAAATACTCGATACTACGAGATGGTATGAGATGGCCATGCCATGCCATAGAATGTTTTGGTATGGTGTATGCTATGGAATGGTATGGCCACTTGGGCCACGTACTGCCACAGGTAGCTGTATGCGGGCGCAACACGAATTACATACATCAAGCACTAACTACCGAACCGGAGCCAATGCCACAGTCTTGAGGAAAAGATGAGGCCAGAGCTTCTACGTAATCTGCAGCAAGAAGCCTGAACCACGTACGCATATCCAACAACAGTTGACCGATAACAGAGAAGAGAGGAGGCGACCAGGAGTTAAGCTAAGATGCTGAGAGCGAGCAGCATGCTCAATAATGTTGCCACTTTTGTTTTGTAACCTGTCCAAGGTGTTGAAGATGATCATGTCTTACCCTCTCTATCTCTGTGCTCTCTCCCCACTCGCCACAACAATGAGTTGCATAAAAGTACGGGCAGGCAATATTTCGGACAACAACAACAACAACAATTGAGCCGCCATACGACCGCTGGCCAAATACAATTGCCACCATAAAGCCTCAACCCAACAACAGCCCATCGATCCATCGATCGCACTTGCTTGAGTTCCCGCTTTCCTCTCTTCCCCTACCCTACACCTTTTTCTCCTGTACCTCCTTAAGTTTTTGGTCGTCGGTTTTTCATCTGTTCTATCGATTGCGAACACGTTTCCCCCCACCAATGCCGGGACTCACACTTCCACTTCATTCTACGATTGCCGCGATCGATGATCGCGCCTGACTCTCGGTTCGCGGTTCTCCGTCTCGGCTCTTGGTTTGTTTCTCTGTCTCTGGCCATGCCACTTATACACTTGTTGCTGCTGGTTTGCGGTCGCCACTCGCTCGCATTTCGGTTAATTTTTCTTTTGGGCTCTGGGGGCACCCACTTCAGCAGCCCCAGCCGCAGCAGCAGCAGCCTCATCTCGTCTACGCATTCATTCGCGGGCTCATTGTGGATGCCCCCTTACCCCCTTGCCCCGTTTCCCCTTTTTCGTCTCTGACATCACCCTCACGCTCATTGTTGCTTTGAGTTGCTTTTGTTCTTGCTTCTTTCAACTTTTTCAGCTTCAACATTTATTTATTATTTTTATTTATTTTCATCTCATTGCTGTTGAGGGGCTCTCCTACACAGTTTTCGATTTTGTTCAACTCGTTAAAACGCGCCCGGGTCGAGGCATTCTTTTATAATTCCATTTCGCGAGAATTGCCCATGCGCCCTTGGAGCCACTGACCAGACTCAGACCCCAACTCAGACTCAGAATCCAGCTAAGACACAGACTCTGCCCTGACTTGGAGTCAAATTCGAGGCACGATGTTGTTGTTTAGGTTCCATAGAAACGTTGAACGCGACCGCAGCCGCAGCCGCAGCATTGTGTTCTGTGCGTGGATTATTGGTTCGTTCTCGCATCCATAGCCTAGAGGCGACTGCAAGTACCTGTTGTCGTGGCATTTGTTGTGGTCTGCTGCCTGCTGCCTGTTGCAGGTTCACATTGAGGTCTCCGCTCATCGGCGAACGTGCACTGCGCGAACGGCTCTGATCTGCTTGTTGATTTCATCGACCCCTTTTTTTATTTTCTTTTGCCCCCACCCCCTTGCTACAACTTTGTTAAGACCCGTCCAGAAACTGCCTTAATGTTGGTAATAATATTATTCGTATACGACGTAAGTAGATGCAGCCTGCAGCAGGTACATTATTTTATGCTGGTACAGGTGAACTTCATGCAACAGCACTTTCAAGATATTCTATTCCAAGCGACATATGGAAATTGATGTAGTATATCTATTTGAAGTGTTTATATACTTTGCCCTTGTAAAAAGACTATTCAAATTTTGTCATGAACTCTGTAAGTTGTTGTGAAGACGATTTTAGTACAGATGTTTATACATACATATTCAACTCTGGCTTATAAGAATTGCTTACATTCATTTCTATTGACAACGGAATAAAGCAATGGTATGAATGTAGGTCATAAAATGCATTTTCATCAGCTATCTTAGCAAAATTTCTAATTGAATTGGGTTCACATATCTTACAATACACGTCAAGATTAATAATAAATATAATTTTTCCACACATATAGCCCTTTGATATAATTTAATTTAAAAGCGTTCGAAATGTAGCTTTGCCATATACCCATTCATATACATCTGAGCTCGGAGAATGCTTGGTAAACAAATTGGAACCCTTTCAAGCGTCACTTGACACTTTGACGTTCCAATTACGAAATGCAAACACTTCAAGTAATACAAACAAAATATGTACTTAGAAAACGGCCCACACATGAAAATTTAAGTAAGGCTGCTGCCTTTTCCGTTCTTTGGGCTGGCAATTAAAAGTGCCCAAAAATCACACTGCTGACATATTGTATACGACAATGAATGCCAAGCAAATAAACAAAGGCCTAGAGAGCACAGACATTAGAATAAGTTGAGTATAGAGGTTCCCTGTCTTCGCCCACTCTCCACAATGCTCCACATTCCTACACCCTTTGAAATAACACAAGAATTCAGCAGGCCAGAAGTTGAAAGTAAACAAATGGCAATCGAAATTCGAGAATTTAGATCAACAATGCGAACAAGTGACCATGACATGATTCAAAAGAGACCCCAATTTAATTCAAAAGTAGGGAGTACATAAATTCAGAAAAAAGAACTCATTTGATTCATTAAAGAAATAAACACTTGCAAGGTGGTCTCTTCTTATCGGTTAACAGCTGATAAGCCAAGACAATTGGGCTGAGACTAGACTTGATGGATTTGTGTGGCAGCATCTGGTTTCAGAACTCAAAAACCAGTACATAAATCACAGCAACAGCTTAATGTGTCAATCTCCAGTCGGAGTACATTGAAAGCATATGTACAAAAGTTGAGATAACAAACTCTATAAAAAATATGTGGCCTTAAAGTATTTGGACATCGTAAACAAATTCTTACTCAATGACTGTTCAAATTATTATTATTATTACTATTATATTCTTAAGTGAACAAAAAACGTTACGAAAGAATTTATCAATCTTGGTATGATGCGTTACTTAAAATTTCATAATTTCTCAATTGCTTTAATAAGCACCAAAGTACTTATCTGATCTTCTTGAGATATTCAGATTCCGCATTGCCTATCACGCAATTGAGGTTAACAATAACTGCAATTGCCGGCAATTCCGAGTCCATACAGTAAATGACTTTGGGCCATAGTGTGTATTTGTGAGTATTCATTATCATTAGCTAAACTCGTACGAGCACTAGAATCTCCTTTACCTTGCAGCTGTCACTCAAGACCACAACTTTCATTTGCAAGCTCCATTTTAGAGCGAGAATCGTGTCTGCCAGTGGCCAAGAGAGTGAAATTGGCTGGCACTGCCAACTGTGTGCAACTGTGACAGGACCATGACTATTATTAGTCATGCAGCGATACCTCGTCAACATTTGCCGCATTTGCCACATTTTGTTGCTGTGGCAGTTGCTCAGAGGCGTCTAAGCTAATGAAGCCATTTCACACCTGCCTGCTAAATTATGCGCCAAGCCAACAGCCATTAACCTGTTACAAATCACTTATAATTAAATTATAATCAACATCAAGGCGCATCTCACAGATGATAAATATGTATATATACATATATATATATATATATACCGGTATATTCGTTGCCGGTTACCACAGAGCTGATGTTTAGCATCTTTCCCCTGTGCGGCAACTGACATGAATCTAACAAGCCTTCAACTATCTAATCAACGTACAAGTCAAAACATCAACACCTCAAGTAATCAAAATCACTTTAGAATTTCAAATCAGTTAGTTGATGGCCTGCAGCGTCTCTGCTCGAGGCAGGCACGCAAGGCAGCCCAGCCATGTCCAGTTTCTGCTGCAGATTCAGCTCCCCAGCACCATGCGACAGTTGCAAGCAAGCAAAAAAATAGGAAAAATGAAGAAAAAAAACTCTAAGATTATTCAAATTTAATGGACGCAACGCGCGTGGAGACTCCACAAGTGAGGCAACAACGGTTCCAGTCATGTTGGAAAGCAGCTACCTGAACTGCACCCCAACCTGGACATGGACGTGTTCTGCTCTCGTCTGGCCTGGTCTGGTCTTGCCTGTCATCATGATTGATACGTTTGATGGATTGATTCGAGTGGCTGTGTGGCGTCCAGTTCAAGTCTGCTGATTGATCGCGGCGCGTTGATTACAATCGATGGCGCAGGCGCAGTCTCAGTCGCAGACCCAACGCACGCTGCTGGGAATTCAATCAAAAGTGTCAGCGCCGGTACAACATCTCTAACTGCAAACTGCATCAGCACTAACTGGCAACGAGATAGCCAACTACAGTAGTAATGTATGAAATGCAATGCCTCCAGAAAGTGCAAAGCACAGCAGCAGAAATCTTCACACAAATACAACTTTAAATAAAATTATTGTCTGATCAAAATGTTGAGGTGCTCTTAAGTAAATTTTTAAAATTTTGCGAGCTGCTAAAAAGAACAGCTATTTAAGTTGGTACTCAAATCATTGATGTGCAATCATACCTAGAATCAACTGCTGTATTTTAATTGACAACAAATTCAATTCCAAAGTTTGATTTGCTCGTAGGCAGCATCTACTGTACTTACATCAGCGCTTCATGCCCCCATGCGAAACAGGTACTTTAGGCAGCTAGAGCAAGCGGCAAGTGTCTGTGTGTCTTTAGTGCCATGTTATATGCCACCTTAATGATCTTGTCTTGCCAAGCGCAGTCAGCAGCAACAGTTGGCGGCAGCGTCAGCAGCAGCAGCAGCAGCAAACTTAACTTCCAAGTCTTTTGTCGAGCAGTGGCACACAGTCCTCAGTTGGCAACATTTTGAGCTGACCACCAACGGCGCCTTTATTGACTTCACAGTCGAGTCCAAGCCAAGCCGGACTGGGTGGCCAGCATAGTAACAGCAACAGCGGCGACAACAACAGCAGCAACAACAACAAGAACAGCAAGAGGCACAGTTAAAGCCGGGCCTATTAAGTCATAGCGTTCGCTCATTTCTGATCATTTCACGGCTGGGCCTTCTCCTGCTTATGAATAATGGGGCGCCCAGCTTTATATGCCTCATTTAGATTATGTTGTAAATGGCAGCAGCTACAACAATGAAAACAACAACAAACGATCGAGCAGCTACCACATTTACATGAAAAATTGCCAATAGCTATGCAACAAATGAAAATAAATCGAATCTTTTGTAAATTCATCGACCTTTTTTTTATTTCTTTGTTGTAACATTTAAACAGATTTTAATTAGTTTCGAACAGCAGTGGGCCGTCTGTCAATAATTTGTCAATATCTCAAACAACTATTTCAATTTCTTTCTGACTCTCGGCGAGTTCAACAACTTTACGAGCTGCGCACAACAAGTGTGTTGTACTTGTCGGTGCGAGTGTTTGAAGTATCCGCTCAGGTAATATTGAAATTAGTTCGAAGTTCGATCGGCGACTTTCTTGTAATGCCGCCAGACGCTTCTTCTTCCTGCCTTCATTTTTTGAGCACAGATTAATGATGTTTTAATGGAGCGTGAGAAAAATTAGTTAATACATTTTGTTCACCTCGTTTTTTTTGGCAATTCTGCCGCACCTTGCGTACTTGTGCTCTGTATTGCGCTTGCCCGGCGTATGATTAATAGAAAATAACAAATATTGTTCAGGTTGATGTAAGCATTTGGAATGTTTGTCTGTAAAATGGAATTGCACAAAACACATGCGCGGATATGTGAAATCAACGTGTAATCTTTGTGCTTATACATATATGAGAGACACAGCAGGCGACGCTTTTGCAAGCATCATTATTTATAATTATTTCTATACACTGACCTGACCTGATGTAGATGATGATATATGAGAGAAAGAAATTTCATTTTGCAAAGACGTTTTGTGAGATCTCAATGAGACATATTTAAGCTATGATAATGTTAGTTTGTATAATGTTCGACGCATTAGAAATATAAAATAGTCAAACACTTGAAAGGTGTTCCTGTGCTACAGTTTTAAATCGGTATCCAAAAATGTTTGTTTGTTTTAGCCAACAATAGCCAACTTTATAGTAGGTATTAGTGCTTGCCACCCAGTGTAGGAACAAGCTGGAGGACAAATCAACATAACAAATTCTTTAATTTCGACTTACAACCTGTTGCAAACACAGAACATAACAGAAAAACGGCACTGCGACAAGAGCCGAACAAGGCGCAAAACGAAAGACTTAAGACACGAACTTGTCGTACACAAACCAAACAGCAAGCGAAACAAACAGCATGTAGAATAAAGAGTTAGGGGGAAACCTTGAGGCGGACGCCCGAAAAACTTTACGTAATTAAGCAAAGAACGTTGCGCTAATGTCGCACATAAGTCACACGGGCAACGGGCCACAAATGCAGACAAGGCAAAAAGAAAAACAAAAACAAAAAACAAAACGGTTAATGTTTTTCGGAAATTTGCCTGGCAAGTACGAGTGTAAATACCAGCAGCGAGTGCTCGACAGTTGTGTTGCTGTAGCTGTTGGCTCATTCACGCGAATTTGCTTGGCAATTGAACTTGGCTCTTGGAACTTAACGTTTTGCCATCGATTTTTGGGGCCAGTCGGCAGAGGCAGCATCGAGACATCGGCGTCGGCGTTTGGCGTTTAGCGTCGTCGTCGCAACGCGTTTTTGATTAGCTTTCCGCATTTTAGCGGCATTTGTTAACCAATGCAGAGAGTTTCGGACCACAACGGCCAACAAATGATGCTTATCAGGAATCACGAATATTTGTTTGCTGCCGTTGCAACAAACAAACTCAAGAAGTGCTGTACAAATGCTTTTCCTCGTATTCTGCTAAAAAGTCGATAGAGAGGAAGCCGCCGAAAGTTGCAGCAGCAGCTACAGCGCCAGCACCGCCAACAAAACGATGCAACCAGAAATCCTAAACTTGACTCACGACGCATTTTCTATATAAACCCGTATATATTTAATTTCAACAAACGGCGTCAAGTGTATCGAATAGCCACAAAACAGCAGTAGCAATAAGAATGCAAACCATGAATTTATATGCCGACTTGAATATACTCTTAAAATAATTAAAAACAAGAGAGAACTAAGAAATAGTATGACTGAGGGGAAAAGTAAACATTATATACGCTTATAGTTCAACCAGATAAATCTTAAATTTGCTTGACTGGGCAACCGCTGAAAGATAAACAATTATCTTTTCAGCTCTGCTTGCCTTATCCACAGCACACACTCACATACGTGATAAGAAAGTAATGATACCCTTTTTATGATTCAGAGTATATAAACAGTTGCATAAAAAGATTACAGATTTTGGTTTTCGCGCCTGGGCAGCAGCTACCCACGCGATGCGGGGTTCACTCAGCAGCGTTGTGAACGGCGTTGCCACATCGCCGCAATCGCAGCGTAGCGTGGGCGACAGTTGGGTTACAAATGATTTCGCCAAAATATTCAACGTATGCATATTTTTTATAATTTTCACAAATTGATAAACCAAATTGCAAGTGATTTTTCATAGTTGTTGCACATTGTGCCTTTCGTTCGTATTTGCCGGGCGACCCAGTGTGAGTCACAGCCCCATACTGCAACACAGTGGATAATTATGATGCCAGATAATGCGATACTAAATAATTTAGCCTGGCCAAAGGCTCATTTTATTTTATTTGCCACTCGACGCGACGCGTCGCAACGCCGACGGTGGCAATCTCTGACAGCTGCATGTGGACACTTGGCCCATGCCAACAACAGCAATAACAGCAACAATAAGATCAACAACCACTTGGCGCCCCCCTTTTTGTCAGTTGTTGGTCTTTTAACTTTTGTCGCGCTGATTTGCAATTGCAATTGCAATCGGTCTAACCCCCACTCAGATCTCCCTCGCGCTGTTGCCAGTTGTCCACCATCTGCCCCTGGTGGGTATGTGCCCATGTGGGTCTATATACTCCAAAATATACCCGTAAGTGCATAATGTGGTCCATTGTCTGGTTCGGGTTCACTTTTTACGAGCGGCTTTGTTTGCGCTTTGAGAATTATTATGTCATAAATTAATAGGCGCAATTTTTACTACCTGCCCGAGATCCCGCACGCCTGCCGGCCTGGCTGCCTCCATGTCATTGGTAAGGACGGAGAGGGATGTAGAGCAAGTCTGGTGGTGGACCCACACAAAAGGGACACTTGGGGCAGTGAAAAATGCGATGCTGGCACTGCATTTGCCTAATGGATGCTGATTTTATACGAGAATGGGTGTTAGATCTGCCAGATATACGCGAACGAATGTAGGAATGCGGCTCAGTTGTGGCTTTGCACCGGGAAACAGGGTGATATGTATTAAAGTCGAGTTCATCAATCTGTACACTATATCAAATTATTCAATTGAATCATGTCTATATTATCTAACACTCACAGCTCTTAAAATATGTGTATTTATGCCTAAAAGCGGTTCAAACAATAAAACAAAACTCAAATACCATTTACAAGGCCTAGTACCCTGCATGGGTATACAAATTGCCAATCTTTCAATTTATTTCTCAGAGACGTTTTATAATATATTAAATATTATAACCTATTCGTTTCAGTAAACTGTTTTGCTCTAATTGTGAACCTAATTATTCACAAGCAATTTAACGCCATCAAATTCCAACTTAATTATACTATTATAAGAAAAAAACACTTTAGAGAATTCGTCATTAGCGCGTTTTTTGGAATTGACTACACTGGCCATCGTCTGACAAAAATATATATTACAAATCTTATTTGTTGTATTTAAGATCTAGATTAATTCAATCAGTGGAGTTTGGTTTCCAAAAATTTGCTGCAGTACATGAAGCAATAATAAAAAATTATTTACACAAAATTTTAATATTTTGAATTCAGGTGCAGGTGTAATTCACTATAATTATGGTTATGTCATCCTCACACCACCAATAATAATATTTTACAAAAAATAATGTACATATGCAACTAGCTTCTTTATCAAACTTTCCATCAATATAAGTTATATAGCTTTAGTAAACCTTTTGTATTTTTGTACAAAATCATTTGAATCTATTTGTTGCTCTCCACCGACACTTTGCATGTTATGTTTTGCAGTATCGAGTATTTGCCTTAAAGCGCGCATGTTTGTTGAAAATGTTGCACATTTTATATTTTTGCATAGACTCGAAAACACGCCCCGTAGCACCAGACAGATCACATGCACCCCACATCACACCTGCCCCCTCCTCGCCGTCTACTTGCTTCACCTCTAGCAAACTGGGGCGCTTAGTCTGCACAGCTGTCTGGGCCAATAGCCTTAGCCATAGAGTGTCTGCCTGGTGCCGGGTGACTCATTGGGGTCTCTGCAACTATGAGTTGCATATATGATTTTATTAGTCGGATTTGAATTTTGGTATTGATTCTTGTGTTGCAAGCGTGTGTTGTTGGCTTATTTGCTTGGACTACAACTACAGAAAAACGCCGCTGGTTGTTGGTCAGTCTGTCGCCGTCAGTGTGTGTTTTGTCAATTAAGCAGCAAATTGCTGAACAAATTCAAAAATCGCGTTTTACAAATTTCTAGCAAATGAAATCAAAATGTGTGCTTGTCATTGCATCTGTGCATTGGTCATGTGGCATTCGCAACTCTTAACTTAAAGCTGACTTTCCGTCTTATCAAGACCACGCCATCGTCAACGCGGCAAGAATATCAACTTAAATGACCATTATTAGCGGTAAATAAACTTACTTGGTAGCAAAAGTTCCCAGCCGAACAACAATAAAAAGCAAAACCAAGCGTTGCAAGTAGTAGCTGTAATAAAAGATCATGTTAACACACTGCAATAACAACAACAGCTACAACAACAACAATAATAATAATAATAATAAAAGAGAAGCCCAACTGTTGCAGAAAAGTGGAAAAATAATCAGCGCTGGTATACGAAACTAAGATACTCTGTAGCAAGTATTTAAGACCCGGTGAGCTAAATTGTAATAGTTCGCCTCTGAGCATATTTATTAAGTTGAAAAATTTGATCAATATACTTTAATAAATATTTCACGAATTAATAAAAAAAAATAATTCAGTTTCCTTAAGCCATAAAATGAATCCATATGAACTTACAGTTGTCATAACTAACCCCAGCAAGAGTATTAAATACCAATGGTTATGGTGAACTCAAAGCTAAAACGGCCATGAAACTTACATCTGATAAATGATATAGGAGCTCGCATTGCCAGCAACACAAACGCAGAGAAAATATTGTCATAGTGTAAAGAGAAATATAGGAAAAAAGAGAGAGATAGAGAGAGAGGGAGTAAGAACAATTCGTAGGGGGCAAGCAAGCAAGCGACTGTCTTTAACCTGCCAAAGAGTCGCACACTTAGGAGCGTTCTATTGTTCTGCACCGTTAGAAGGACCCAGCTAGCTGGTGGCTTATCGCTGGGGTTTTTAGTCCAGCAGCCAATTAGGCGACATTTCTGGCACCATCTGCCTGGGCAATTATGAAAATGGCAATTTTTATTGCAACCAAAGCGCGCCAGGAATCTGAAGCTGTGCGCTGCTCTTTGTGAGTATGGCGGTATGGGAGTCGAAATGGGGTCCTTAATATTAACGCTAATTGGCAGCCAGGTGCATAGTTGAGAGATTCAACGTACTATAGGAAATTAATTTCGCATGCCGCTGCACGTTCCAGACCCGGGCCAAAATCTATTAATGGTCATGTATCAAAGCGTGATTCACTTTGACCTCCAAGAAGTCGCAGCAGCAGCAGCATCCACAGAAGCGCAGGAGCTGCCTGCCTCCTTGTCCCGTGCCTATGTGGTGTGTGTCATGCTCTAAATTTACATAAATCTGTAACCGAATTTCGCCAGCGAAACGAATATGGAAGCAATCCATGTCCAGGTGAGGAGTTCGCCAACTTTCTGGTTCAGCAGCAACAGCAACAGCAGCTTTGTTAAAATACTTTGCCTGTGTGCCAATTGTACAAGTAATGCGGAAGAATTCATGTGCATGGGAGTTTGCTTTTGGATTTATTAAAATGAATTAATTTGAAAATTTTAGCAAACATTCCTGGTCGGCCAATGTGCGGCATTTTAATGAGGTCGCCAAATTCTATGGGCATAAATTGAATTTGCATTTGTTTAACCTTTTGGCTCTTCGCAAACAAAGCAGATTTATCAAGCTGCACAGCCCGGAATAGATTCTTAAAAAGATTCGTATCGAGAGAAGAATAATTTAAGGGATTTGAAATGATTAAAAAAAAATAAGAAAATCAGCAGACGGAATACACATATTTGGGAATAGTTAAGAAAATTTGTTGAACCAGTACCGAAACGTTTATCAAATTAAGAACATGTATGGCGTAAATATTTAATAATCAGCAAAGTCCAATTAGACGAATTGATTTGATAAACACTTCGAGCATTGCATCATTTGGGCGATATTTGGGTATTTGTAACAACAACCTCCAAACAGCCTTCTAATCTCACACACAAGACGTTAACGTGGCCAATCATTGGGCCACACCTACTAGCTAATCAACACACACACAAATCATAATCCCCCCCTTATTTTTTTTTTTTTTGAACACCTGATATAATTTGCAATTGCAATGGTCCAGAAAAACACCCGAAAAAACACATTCGACAGACCAACAATCACAATTGCTTAGCAATTTCACACTTTCAATCGATACAACAACTACAACCGGCGGGCAATCGATTTTGAGCTGTTTTTTGCAATCCACTGGTGGTGGTGGTGGTGGTGGTGCACTACCCACTGTGCAATTAACACCTCAGCGTCTCAGTTGAGTGCGACTAAAATTATATACATGACTTTTAAACGAGCTGTGGAACGATGCTGGTTTTTCTAATTAATAAATATAAAAACTGAATCACTCCGCATGCAAAAATACGAATATAAAATTTTATTAGCCATACACGGCAATGCACTTTGAATTCGTTGGTCCACTCATAAATACTAATAAAGTTGCACATACATACGTAAAAACATATACATATGTATGTCCTTACTATGTGCTGGCACTATTTCTACTTCACCTGCAGCCAAAACAGTTTATGAGTTCATTTTTTATACCTTGTAGCCAAAAAACGGATTTAAAAGGCTGTATCACAAAAATCTCACAATGTGTAAAGAACACGCTTACATAGTAATTATGAGATACAAAACTATATATACAGATCACTTCAAGGCTTACAGGTAAGTTAAGCATTTAAGTGTGTTTTAGACTTATTTTTAAATTAATCTTTAGCTCATAAGTTTGCATTGCTAACAAAATACAATTTTTTAATACCATTTGAAGTGCTCTGTACAGGGTATCGGCTAGTCGAATGCTTGGTTATGTGTCATGCCGGCTGTTTGGCGCATTATTAATAATCACATTTTAGCAATAAATGTCGCCATGGATTGGTGGCCAATTGCCAGCCATTTGCCAATTGGCAGTTGACAATAATTCAATAATTCAATGCATGCGTTTAATGGCATTGCATTGCGCCTGTTGGCGACGGCAACTTGTGGCTAATTGATTTTCAATTACTTTATGCCCGCTTGGCACTCGTGACACCTTTGTTTACCGTCGCACAATTAAAAATGCCGCTTGCCAATATTTCGATGTGATTTATAGTAGCCGATCATAAATTATATTAAAATGCATTTGATAAAGAAAGAAAATATTAATAAACTATTTTCAGATATCGCAAATGCAACACCCGTACATTCCCATTCTATGAATAACGTGAATTCATATAACTTGATGTGAATTAAATTCTGTTCAAGCATTAAATATGATAATACAAAGTAGTCAAAGCAGATATTTGTTACAATTTTACTATATAATAGGTCAAGCACCATAATTCTACATATTACCTTAGTAGTTTAGTCCAAATCCAAGCAAAATCAAATCTCTGAATAATATCAATTAAGAGAGAATATTAAAATTAAACCAAATGTAAGAAATTTCCAATACCCTATGAAAGAGAGTATCAAAAGTCAAGCATATCGATACACAATTCAAAGACCACGCTTGTGGCATTAGGTAATCGTGCATAGTTTTGTGTCCATTGTGTGTATCCTTTCGCATATTTGAGTTTCTTTTTAGCCTTTTTTCTAGCTTGCCCCGTGGCGCTGTCTTCAGAATCATGAAGCCATTGTCAGAGGCTGTTGCACCACTCACTTTGGCATATTAGTTTCAATTCATTTTAGTGTCCGATTGGTTGCTTTGTTTGCGCGTTGTATATTGTTGTTGTTGATATTTTTCTTATTTTCCTTTGCTTTGCCCGAAGTGTTGCAGTCAATTGACAGTCCAACTGACAGAGCCGCCTGCAGGCCGCCGGTCCAGGACTTTTATGGTCGTCTGGTCGTCTGAGTGGGGCACAGTCTTATAAATTATAACTGCCTGCAACTCTCGGCCAGCAGACGGACAGCAGCAGCAGCAGAGTCTGGCAACTTGGCGTCTGTGGCGCACTTGCCGTTGCCATTTGAAAATGAAAAGTGAGTTGCACTTGGAGTCTGGGTCTGCATAAAAAATGGGTTTTCTATATATGCATTTATGTATGGGCAGCTTATTACCTAATTTCATTGGCCAGCAATACGCTTGGATCTCTGACTTTGGCATTTTAAGTGCCTGCGCTTTTGACATTTGAAAGCGTTAGGGTTAGAGGATCTTGTACCTTTTAGTGTTGCACTCAGAGAAAGTTGTATGAATATGAGCGGTCTATTAAGATGTTGTAAGTACAAATAAATTTCGATCTTCGACTTCCAGTATTATAAATCAAATATTGTAGTTGACCACAGTAAAAATCTTTGGAATTCAATAGAAAAAGTTTCTTTACAACCCTCGTTTGCTTTTTATTTACATCTAATCAAAAAATCTAGTAAATCTCAAGTATTGCAGGGAAGATGTTGTATTCATGCCATTCAAGTTTGTCAGTCTCTTATCAGTTTCTCTTAAAATTATATATACAGCTATACCGATATGCCAAGTAGTCACTTTCCTTAATGGCAACCGATTCGAATACTCCAGTCTATTTAAAATGGGTTTGGAGCAAGGGTTATGGGATGTTGTTGTTGTTATGTTCGATTGGGGAGAAAGTTATCAAGAGAAACATGCAGATGTGAGCCATCGATCACACAATCAGTAAAGGGACAGGCCGCAGAAAGTGTTTTGCCGCATTTGCCATAAGACGGTCCAAAATGCCATGCAATAAATTTACTTTAATTTCTCATAAATTTTAGCTTTGCATATTTTGTTGGCCAGGCCAAAAGACAATAGGTTTCCTGCATTGGCTTTTCGCCTATGCGACTGGGCCAACACCCGCGCACATTTCCATGCAAATGAGATGGAGCCTGGACGGAGCCCTGTCGGACAGCTTGACGACTTGGTCTGACGTCTGGTCTGGTCTAGTCGAGTTTGGTCTGGTCCATAGTGGGTGCCGCTAAGCACCATTTGACGCCAGTCAGATACGGAATAGTCGCCAGTCTTTGCACATGCCGCAGCCAGCCTGCCTGACTGACTATATGACATTTTTTGGTTGGTCAACTGGTTGCGACTAGCGCGACAAGATGTCCATCAACGCCTGCGTGTCTAACTAAGGCCCAAGATCAGCTGCCGCTGCCGATGCCGCCGCCATCACTTCAAAGCCTTTGGCGCCAGCAGGATACGGATGCAGCAGGAGACGCGGAACTTTATGGCCAACACCAATCAACTTTTGCGACGCTTGAACTGACGTCTAATGCCTTTGTTTGGGCGCCCGACCGACCGACAGCATGCACTCAGAGAAATATATGCATCACCTCCCCTAATAATGTATATCTTCAAAGTATAAACCCTTAATCAAAAGTCCCCAAAAAATGTTCTATTTAAAATGTAGCAAATAAAAATAAACCTCATAATATATAATTGAAAGTATATTTTTTTTTTAAGTGTGACAGCATTGCTACTTTTAACGCTTTTCGTCTCTGCACATAACTTAGGCCCGACTGCCTGGATGCAGTGGCTGTTTCTTGTTCCCCAGGGTATTAGTTGACACCTTCAGTTGTTGCCCTTTTGGCAGGGCACCCACGTGGCCAGCGCAGCCTCCAATGTGCATTTAATTTATTTTAATGATTTGCTGCCTGCTAAATGTATCAAGTGCTGACGTTATCTGATACGCATTCTAAGCAGCCATTGGCCTGCCACTAACGCCCACAACAATTTGCACTAATGCGGCTCATCAGCTGCCATTGACAATCCCCATTTGCTAGGCGGCAAATGCCACCTTTAAGTGGCCCTCATCCTGCGACCCTTGGCTGTCTCCAGCTTCTGCCTTTTCTCTAAAGTCTTTGACAAATCTGCAGGCTGCAGTTTTATTAGTTGCCCGTTTCCAGTTGACGACTGTCCTGACACGTGTCCTTAAGACGTAGCGGAAACGAGTGGCATTTGTTGCTGTCAGCGAATGGGGCGCAAAAGGATTTGCAAATATTTGCCAAAAGTTTATGCACTTAGAGAAATTACTGAGCACTTCAGTTGAAAAAAGAGAAGCTCTACTCAAAAACTTGTATCTAGTTTAAATTAATTACACATATTTTTTATTAAATTCTAGCAATCCTTATACTCTTGCTATTAAAATTTCCTTAAAATGGGCCCAATTAATTGGAAACCTATAAATTTCCAATTTTTCTTAACCCTTCATTGCAACCAGGTAAGTTGATTGCTTTCATAATTTTATAATTCAAATTACTTTCAACAATAAATGAAAACAAAAATTAACACCTTTTCATAAAATATACATAACCACCAAATATTGTTCACTGTATTCTTAAAACACATTGTAACAATACAAACCTAATCTCAGTGTAACTTGTGTTATTTCAACCCCCAGAGAGGCATCAAAAAGCAAAGCTAAATCTGGAGTTTCACTTGAGCAATCGCATCACCAAAATCCGAATCTCATAAACAGACAAAAACCTCAAATGGAACTGGCGACAAGGGGCAAGGGCACAACACTCGTCGACAAAAAAATATTAATTTATATTATTTGCAATGCTGCAGCATGCCGCAAAGTGTGATTGTGACAGGTACTGCAAAGCGCAGGACGACTGCCAAAATCCTGTTGCGGCACGTGACCGACCCACTGCAAATATGCATAAAAATTGAAGATGCCACTGGCCATTCGCATCGATAGTGCACACGTCGCCCCCATTAAAAGCAAGGACTATAACCTCAGAGGGGGTTGGGTTGTGGTGCATGGAAAAGCATATGCTCAGCTTCACAGGGAACAAACAGTTCCCACACCCGAGCACTTACCAGTTGGGCAACCAGGCAGGTCGCAGGCTATTGACGACCCACCAGCCAAAAAAAAAAGAAATTCGATTGTAAAACTCAAGTGGTCCTGTGCACGTCACGACGAAGATAATAAGTGCGTGGACATGGACCAGAGCCAAGGATAATGCGTCTATTGAGAAATTAAAGCGACGCACGCAGCCAGGCAGGCAGGCGGGCAGACACCCCCTCTGAAACACTATTTGCCACCCCTCTGTGTGCGCATTAACCAACCAAATTGATGGCCAACAGACGCTCGCTGTCTACCACAGGCAACAAATGTATCTTTTTCTCGGCATCGTTGTCCTCCCAGTCAAACCGCCAACAGGCACTTCAAGTCTTCGAATTTCCCAGTTTCCCACGACCGAAAAGTGTTGCTTATGTCCCAGCCTGACTGTAACAACATTGCACAGAGTTGAGGGGTGGAGATGCGCCCCGTTTTAATTGCTGCCCCTGTTGCAGCGGCTTAGCAGCCGGATCATCCCCTGTTCTCTCCTGCCTGCTGTCAGCTTCATTATTTGCTATTTTAGCAATTTGATGGTAAACTTTGAGCACGGCTGAATGCTGCCGTGTCATGACAGCCCAGCCGACTGCCGTTGATAGGTTCAATATTTACCAGCTTCTGTTCGCCGTTCCACTCACCCCGCCTCCCTGGTCTTATTGTGCAAACAATTGTTGCAGACACATTGCTACTTTGTGTGTGTGAGTCTGTGTGGTAAGGGTAGCCTTCAATTTGGCATGCCTGGACCATTATTAATTTGTTATGGACCAGCTCTATCTATTATAAATGATCACCTTGACCTCCCACTCAGCCAGACAGCTACTCTCTATTAAGAACGAGCCTGAGAATGCCAGATGACGCACGCGTTTCTGGGTAACAGTTTTAAAATGCTTATCATTCCAGTTTCGTGTATCCTTTGTAAAACTATTTATATCTTATTAGATGTCTGATTGCAATTGATGTATAAATTTCTTTGTTAATTCTTCAAGGTATAAATGCTCACCAATAATACTTATAATAGATTGAACTGCTGTTTTAATGATCTGACATGAATATGAATTTAAACTAAAATTAACTGTTCTTATCCAATTATCTACGCAAACGAAGTAATGCTTGATATATGAAGTGCTATCAACTGTTTGGTTTTGAAATACATCTTATTTATTTTAATTTTAAGTTAATTTCTAGGCACACAAGCTGAATTTCAATACAGGTTTAATTAATTAGACTTATATTTACTATTTATTTCACCTATTTCTTATTGGAGCAGTTAACAGTTTAACAGTTCAGGTTTTCTTCACTGTTGCACAGCTAAACTGTTCTTCACCCACACATATTTCTTACTAACGAAAAGACTCATCGTCACAGCTTTTTCAAATTGCTGGTAAAAAAATGTTGGCATTGTTTTTTGTGTGCTTTGTTGTTATGAGTCCCCCCGTAACGTATGTAAAAAGCGTTGTAAAGCAAACATTTGTTAACAAAACATTGATCATTGTTCAACATGTAAATTCACTAATTTGGCAACGAAAAAACCGCCAGCTATAAATGGTAACAGCCACAAGAAGCGAGGCTCAAAGACTCTGAGGCTGGAGACTGGATACTGGAGACTCCTACCCTCACGACGGAGCCATAACAATTTTTTTTGTTTGCATACAACAACCAAATGAATACGTGTCGTTTGTGTTGTTGTTGTTGTTGTTGTTATTGTTGTTTGCGCATTTTCCTTAACAAATAAAATAAAAATTTGCATAAAAATCAAGTAAATAAAATACGCATTGCTCGACTGCAGTCAACGTCTAGAATCAGAACAAAGCTCGCAAAATCAGCGAGCTGCGAACTTATTAAAGTTGTTGGCGGCTGCTGCCGCTGGAGGCTGCTGTAGGCAGCACTTGACAAGGATCAAGGTTGTGGCATCGGTACTTGCAACTTGCAACTAGCAAACTTGCAACTTGCACGCTTGCGTAGGGCAAGTTCTTGGCCGAAGTCCTCTGTTTCTTTTAATGTACCCTGTACACATTAATAATGAATGGAAACGCTAAGAGTTGCAAATATCACTAATAAATATTTATATTTTTAACTCTTTTAGTTCATAAATATAGATAAAGAGTATGCGACAAGAAAATCAGTCAATATAGATTATACACTTTGATTATAACAAATTTGGACGCTCAATTTGATACAACTTTTAATGTATACCATCTGAAAATAATATTTAAATTTGTGATCTAAGTTTAGTAGGTTATGCCTTAATTTGTCTATTTAAAATATACAGAGTACTTTGTAGTCGAACACTCACTGGACTTGAGCACTCTTTGTTGTTTTCATTTTGGTGTGGGGTGTACGTAGAGCACGTCATTCTCCTTGCGGCTGTGCTCCAGCAATGGAAATTGCTTTATGGCTTGTATATGCAGATTGGGAGTCCGGGAACTGCTGAGCATTGCCAACTGAGAACTGCTAACTGAGAATTGAGAACTGCGAATTGTATGTTTGTTGGTTGCTAGCTGCTGGCTGGTTGCCTGCAACCTGTCGCAGTTGCAAATGCTCTTTGTGAAATTTATGCGCAAGCGCGCTGATTCTTATTTTTTCGCCTTTAACAAGGCGTTCAGCAACAACAACAACAACTTCCACTCGTCTTGCTTCCCCTTTGCACCCGCCGTTGCTCGGTTGCCGTTTTTGGGATTTCTGCTGAAAATTCAATTTGCTACAAAATGTGCGCCGCTTTTGCATATCTGCTGCAAAAATTCGTGATTTACAATTTTCGTTTCGTTTCGTTTTTTCTTCAGTGTCTCATCCTTGCAAGGCTCCAGCATCGACTCTGGGCTCTATGGCTCATTTGGAATATACTCGTTGTTGCTGAACCGTTTTGCGGCCTTTCGTCTCTGATTTAATTTTTTTGTTGTTGCTGGCCCTCAGTCTTGGTTAGGCTGGTTCACCTGTTTATGCCAGATTCCAAGCATGCGATTAAAATCACCTGCGCAGGCATGCGCCCACGCAGCCTTGCCTCAGTTGCCTGGAATTCTTGCCTCAGTTAGCCCTCAGTTGCTCCTTCTTCCATCTCATGGTCGTCGTCTTCGTCGTTTCTGGCCTGCAGCTTCTCGCTTCGTTTCGTTTCGCTTCACTTTGCTTTGCGCTGTTTTGATTTGGGGCTCGTTTCTTCTTATTATTTTTGTTTCTGAGCGCTGCTGCAACATTGCCTTTTAAAGGCTGCGTTCGCGTCCTCGTTCATTTATTATGTACGAGTATTTTTGTTCGTTCTCGATCTTTCTTTTTTTTTGTTTTTTAGTTACCTCTCGCTGTTTATTCAAACTAATTTAATTTGTGCGCAGCTTATGTGGTGCGCCCGCAGGTATATTGGCTTCACGGGCACCACTGGAACCACTGGCAGGTTGCTGTGTTATTTTGGCGTTTCACGCACTTGGCGCATGTTGCAGTCACGCCTTTTGTTGCCCGCTGTCCAAACGGACGGCATTTACTTTTTTTTTTTGGAGCCGAAACCACACGCAAAAAGTTGTTAAAATGCAAATTAAATTAGAGACAAACTGGGCAGCCAAACAACACACACAATAGTTACTGCTCCTTTGAAGGGGTGAGGTGTGTGTTGTGCGCATATTTTGTGTGGGCCAGCAGTGGGGCGGGGTTGCGTCTTTCTGTTGTTGTCCGTTGGATTAGCTGACTGCAAATGACATGAACCGTGTGGACAGTGATTGCTGATATGCAAATATCGAACCAGGTGCAATGTTGTAAAAAAAATCACCTCCACTCCTCCCCCTTCACACAAACGATTGGCTATATTTTGACAGCAAAAAAAATATTCGTGAGAGGTTACGTAATCCCAAAAATTAAACAGAAAAACTAATCAAGTATCGATATTCACAATCTCGAGAGAACTTTTCATTTGTCAATGGGCTAGAGTTAACTGTAGAGCATTCCTTTCTGTTTTATTCAGCTTTGTTTGCAATTCATAAACGTCTCTAAAAAAAAATGTCAGTTTCTGGCATTACAAGCTGCTTAATAGACTTTTTAATATATTGCCATCATTATCTAGATTATTTTGTAAACTTATCCTGTACAAAAACCTGAAAGTTATTATCTCGCCAAACAGCAGATTATGCAACACCTTGAAAGCAGTTAAGTTTGCCTTTGGCTTCATCTGTGGCATTGCCAAAACGAATAGTATCGAAAAAAAAATAATCAAAAAGCGAAACGCTAACCGAACAAACAAACGCGTTATAAAACAAAGCAAAAATCGTCTTGCACAATGCAATGCGACAACGAAACAAACAAATAAAAAGGAGCTACCCAAAAATGGCTATAAAACAAATGCGGCAAATCTGGAAAGAAAGAAGAAAAAAAATACAGCAACAAACCTTTTGCTTAACTTTGTTTTGTTTCTCACTTAGAGGAGCGGCAACAGCAATCAGTGCACCCACTGCCATTGCAAGCAACCCCTGCTCCTCACCAGCCACCATCAGCAGCAGCAAAAAGCATCTGTGGTGACTGCAGTGGCTGCCACAACTTTAACACTTGTTTGCCCAGCTAATCGCATCAGCATCGTCGCCTCGGATTTCAGAGCCAATATGTAAGGCATTTAAAAGCGCACAAAAAGCCCAGACAGAGTTTAAGTAGAATTAAGCATCCAAATTCATGAGTCAAGTTACCGCACGAAGGCTTCTTTATATATAGAAATAAATATGTATATGTTTTTTCGCCTGTTTGCTTCTTTTTTTTTTGTTATATGCCTTTGGTTTTGATTTGTGTGGCTTAATAAAATACCGAGAAGTTGCCGTCGCCGTTTGGGCCCAATTGGGAAACAATGAAATCTTCCGGCGCGCTGTCAATGATTCTACCCCAAAAAGCACTGCGGCTCTTTAAGTATCTGTATCTGTATCTGAATTGAGAGAGTGTGTGTTTTGGTGATTTATGTGCCTCGATTTTGGCCAATTTTCGTTTTTAGATCAGTGCTGCGGTTAAATAATGCGCTTCCAAGAATATATACAAACAGCAACAATAACCAAAAATCCAAAGCCAAAAAAAAAGGAAACAAAAAAATAATAATAATAATATAAAAAGTGTTGCATATTCCCATTGTGGGTTAGGAAGGCCTTGAATATGCATATGATATAATACACATATTTATACCATAATTCGTTATATGTCATTGTGTGCTTTTTGATGTCGATTGTGATTTTGAATGCTGATTTGCCTGCTTCTTTTTTGTGTACGCTTAACATCAACATGTTGATTTTCTAAGCAATTAATTTGATTAACTGCCAAGTTGCGGCTGCGGTTTGAGGCGCCTTTGATCTGGCCATAGTAGAGTTCGATGTCAGTACACACATATATCATGAGCATTAAGCATTGGGCTTTAACCATTGAGCATTAAACATTATTAATTAAAAGTTCTTTACAGCTAATTGCACTGTATTATAATAGCCAAGGCAGCAGCTGACGATGAGCTGTTGATCGTTCAACGGAAATGCCTGAATCAGACACCTCTTTGAGTTCAACACATCATATGAAAGTGAATTTTCCCAAATATAAGAAAATATATATACTATAATATCTCATGAAGGAAGGGATGAATAATATAAATACATATATATAAATAGATAAATATAATATTCAAGTTATTACACAATTATTTATTATGTATCACGTATATTGCCAATAGTTCTTAAATTATTAAATACTTGTAAAATCGAGAGCAAGCTGCAAGTTCGTTACCTAAGTCATTTGATTGCAATGGGATAGAAAAGTTAGTTCGTGGATTGCAAGTCATTTTTTTGACAACAAACACATTGCAACGATCTTATCAACAATAACACCAGCAACAAAAATAGCAATACAGCAAACAGGCCACCTGCCAGGCACACCTCGATTTTTATTGGGCGTATATGCGCCTGATTAGCTGTTACCAATATTTTTGTTAACGTTTTTCGCTAGTTGCACCAAAAATTAGTCGCAATTCACGAATATTTGCTCGCGTTTTTTGGCTTTGGGATTTTCGTTTGTTGTAGCTGTGGCATTCGCCACACATTTGAATTTTTTGGGCAAAATTGAAAACTCTTTCAACTGCAACCGCTAAGCTGCTGCAACTGCCACCAATGCGCAGCAGCAAACGTTAATTAATTACGATTTATTGACTAAATTTGTTGATTAGACAATTGACGTTTGCCGTTGTTACAGTTGTTACAATTGCTGTTGTGGCTGATTTTGATGTTGCCCCACAATTTGACCACTTGCCACACAATTGTCGTCAATTAATTGCGCATTGATTTCGCTGATTTGATATCCCGCCCTGCAGGTGGCACTCGTTATTTCCATTCGATTTCAATTCGTTTTTCTTTTTTTTTTTGAAAATTGCATGCAATTAGCATCCAAATCTTACGAATTAAACTTAAGACAGAGCAAAGCGATTTTCAAAACATGTAAAAATGCTCCAGCTAAGAGAGCTCGACTAAGAGATACCCTTGCGTTTACCTTTCATAAGTCACAAATAATAAGGTTTTGGAAGTGCAAAGTAATTTTTTTGGGATGAAAACATATATATTAAAATAAAAACCTGTTATCCAATTTAAAAATCAGTATTTAACTAAAACAAAAAATTGCTTTCCAATTCTGAGGGAAATTGTGCTTCTTAATTGAAATTAATTGTTATCTAAAGGTTAATCAATGATCAAAAAGCCGTTTAACGTCTGTTCTGTTTCTGCGAAGTTTGAGCCGGATCATTTGGGAATTTTGAATAACTCGTTATATATATAACTTGTTATACATATATATATATATCAAGTTTTCAATTATATTGTAATTTTAAGCTAAAACCCCTAATAAAACGATTTTGTTCTGATTGAAAATATTCAATATTCAATATAAAAAAGACTTAGGCAGCAAACTTGATTGTGGAAATACTAGAAGATTGACTGAACAGTGAAAATGAGTGACTGACAAGTGGCTCACAAAATGTCCACAGACTGTTTGTATGTTGATGGTGGTGGTGGTGTTGGTGGTGGTGTGAAATTCCTAACAGGCACTTTCTTGTGGAATGAACGCCGCATCAATCAGCGGCGGCAGCTTAAATGCTGCATCATGACAAAACCATTACACTTGACCAGAGAGCGCGCTCCGGGTACGTTGATGGCGTCGGCAGATGCTCAAATGACTAGGCGACTCGGTTCGGCTCTCGGCGTGATTGATTGATTGGCAGCGTGAGCGGCGGGTAGCGGGAAATAGGCAGCGCCTGGGACTCGACTGATGCTTTGTCTAAAAGCCGTTTAGAATAACACCCAGCAACCAAACGCAGCCACAACAATAACATTAACAGCATCCACACGGTGCAGCACATAACGAGCCCAGCAGCGAGAAATTATGCATTGTGTTGGAAAAATGTTTAATCTGTGCAATGCCAATGCAACATATCAAGGCACCCTCACCTGGCCAATACATTCAGTCACTCAGCCAGTCAGTTAGCCAATCCGCCAGTTGGCCAGTCAAGCAGTCAGTTGGAGCCATCCAACGGCCGGCGGCCGTCAGTTGATTGCGCTTCATTATTAATGCCAAACTGTGCGCCGGCATTCGTTGAATTTGGCTTTTGCAATTTGCTCTCAATGCCGCCGCGTCGCTGTTGCTCCAGACCCGCCTTGGCCTTCATCTCAACGTTTGGCGGGGGCAGAGGAGACAGGCATTAAAAATGAGCTCGGCGTAACAGGTGGATGCCGCAGTCGCTGCCACGACGACGATGGCGACGGCAACGTGATTTTCGCCAAATCGTTTAGATTATTTTGAGATTGCTTGCGCCAGTCTCTGCCACAACAGCTGTCCAGCCGGCCGTCCAATCTGTCTGGCACTCCTTCTCACTCTTTCTCGACGAGTTCCGCACCTTGCATTTGAACTTGAAACATTTCATTTTGTTGCTGGCGGCATCCGAAAGAGCAGCGCTCGATTCGATCGATTAGTGGCATTCTATTGCGTTCAATTTTCATGTGCAACATTGAAGCGATCGCCGTTGGCACAATAAACACGCGATTTATTTCATGCCAAGCATTCAAGTGCCGCAGTTGGTCAGCCAAAGGAGGAGCTGCACCAGCACCAGCAGAAACAACAGCACCACCAGCCAGCCTTGCCTTGCCTTCCCTTTGCCACAGCTTGCCTCAGCTTGGTCTGGCTTGTGGTATGTGATAATGGGATGATGGTATGATGATGCATGCGCCGCATACACAGCATCCCAGCAGAAAAGCAACAAGTTGCAAAAATTATACACGCAATGCATCGAATGTGAAATACTCTATACGATAATTAAACTAATCTTTGACAAACGACAGATTAATAGGCGTCATTTTATAGAGTATTTAAAAGACAAAGTTATAGACATCAAATACATAAAATTTTGTATATATTCCAATAGAACCATTTCTAGTATTATTAATGTCCTCTCTTTTTAAGAAATGAAGTCAAATTGTTCAATTTGTTAGAAAGTTACCTAAAACTTAAGCTCTTAATACAATCTGAAAAATTTATGCTAATTTCTTACCAACAGTCGTACTTGAAATATGTTTATCAAAGCATATCCTTGAGAAATTTTATGCTTGTCGATATGCCTGCCACCTATCAAAGTGTATGATCAACAACAATAATAACAGCAACCCACTCTTTTATATACATAAATGATACATACATATCTCTTCTCATGTTTTTTCTCTTTTGCTGACTAGTGGCCAAGGTTAGTAGCTGCCTTGGTCGCTGTCGAAGCTGACTCTGCCGCATTTTAGCCGGTAATTGCTTGTGATGTATGATTTTGAGTTCTAGTTTTCTGGCCTGGCCTGGGAATATCTCACAGACAGACACTAGTCGGATAGAGGGACGGACGGACGGACAAACGGGGCTTTGTAGTCATTTTGCTAGCTGATTGCTGACGATGCCTATATATGCGGGTGATGTATGTTATATAGCTACAGGTATCGGTAAAGGCCATAGATATTGATTTGACAGTAAGGCATCGTAATGATGAGAGTGCTTTTGACCACTGTCACACTTTCTAAGCACTTTCACCCAATTAGGGCGATCACTCATATCATATACTATATATATAGGTATATGTATGTGTGTATATACAATCAGGGTGCTGCTGATCTTATGCAAAACGAGGAAAAAACATAGCGCTAAAGTCTCTGGTCTCGATGACAATCTTTTGTTTTCACTTCTGCAGAAACAAAAGCCATAAAGGATAAATTGTGACTGGCAAGTTGCAAGCAAGATTCGAATTCGAATTCAGCTTGTGCCTGTTGCATGTTCCTGTGCTTTGGTTAGGTAGCCGCATTTAAAACAGTCGGCGGCAATCGTTGAACTTTTGGCTTCGACAAGTGCACAGCAGGGCGTCTTTTTGGCCAGGAAACAAAAAGGAGGCGGCACTGCTGGCAATTTTGTTTTCATTTCAGCTAAGTGGACTGGATTGAAGTAAAGTGAAGTGGAGAGGCTGCTACTCTGACTGTGATTATATTGAAAGACAAACGTTGGCCCATTGTTTGGCCAAGGTCCAATTGGGCCAAGTATTTAAACTTCTATCGCATGATTGATTGACTGCACATACAACAGAACAAATATTCCTTTTTACATATACAGTATCGAAAACAATTTCTCTCGCGCTTCTCAAGTGACGTCTGTTGTTTGATTTGTTGTTGCTGCTGTTGTTGTTCTTGTTGCTGTGCTTTTCATGCCATTTCGATACGGGCCTCATTTTTCTCGCCACAATTAAAGAAGAAAGTTGGCGGCGCAATTAGAAAACTCGCATCGATCAAATTGCCACAGACAGAAACGTCATGCCAACACACACAGATTGTTTACTCTGTCTGTAGTTTCAAAGTCTTCTGTATATATGTCTCCATCTCTTTCTCTCTCCGTGTAGCCTCAAAATTTTACAAAATAATCAATAACCATGTCCACACGACATCTTAGTAAAGGTAAAATGCTCCGGGATGCGCATTTGGAGATGGCTTTGCGCCGCGAACTGAATCGCAATTCGCGCCAGATTACTCAGACCTTCTGGCATGAGTTCGAGCAGATCCGCAATCAGCAGCACCATCAACTGGTCGAGGAGCGCAACAATCGCGAGAGTATTGCCGCACTGATACGCGATGCAAATCAGGATGCCATACAGCAAGCGGAGGCACTGGGTCGCAGCATCAGTTCCCATGGCATCAATCCGGTCGCGCCTTCGCCACGCATGCGCCGCGAGCCACCGGCCATTATGCCCGTGGAGCATAAGAACGCTCCGCAGGTCCCAGTCAGAATGAGCGATTCCCCTATTCGCGAGCAACAGGCACCGCCATCACCTACAACCTCAACATATGTGCCACGTATTCCGCCCTCGTCCAGGGCGACCATAATTCCGTTCATACCAAGCAAAAGAACTAGTCCAAACCTATCTCAACTGCAGCTATCGCAGAAGCCAAGAAAGTGACAAGAAACAAACAGATTGTTTTCATTAATTCTTATTTTGTGTGCAAATTAGTTAGGCATATTAAATATAATTTCAAAACAGGATCAGATTTGCAGTAAGTGCATAAAAATAGTGAGTTAATGGGAGATCACAACACATTGTTCAATTCTCCTTAGCCACATAAAGCCCTTAAAACTAAACTTCATATGACTCCAAAGTTGCAAACTTTGTAATTCTCTGACCCCATGAATGACTCATTCGAGATGACTTTCATTCTATTAGTTTTTTAGTGCACATTTGTTGATTTCAGTTCTAAAAACACACAAAACTAATACACTTTTTTCTTTGGCAGCAACCGATTGCAAATTAATTAACGGTACATGGCCCCCATGCACAAACAAAGACAATAAGAGGCAGCGATTGAGGGCGAGAGGGAGACAGGCAGGTGTCTATCTGAGTAATCAACCTTATGTGGGCATGGCAAGGCGAACATTACGTTACGTTAAATGATTTGGATGCCAGATTCCGCTGGTACTTTATAAATACGATAAATCACGACAAACAACAAAAACAGCAACAACAAACACAAAAGAAAACAATCAACAAAATGTAACGTTATTCATCACAGGTGGTAAATTTAACTGACAACAAACGCGCGCCGATCCCCATCCCCAGCCAAGATCCGGCGAGTTCGTCAGATTCGTGGCCAGAGACTCAATTCCGATACCTAATACTTAACACACAAATCGAACAACAGCGAACAGCAATTTCTGGGTCAAAATAATTAATAAAAGCGAGCGAGTTTTGCGCGCATGACTTGGCCAAAAGCAATGCCTGCTCTGCTCAAATTTGACAACCCAACTTGAGGAAGCGTTACCATCAAGCAAGACGCGCAAGGGGCTGCGGAGGACGGGGGGGTTATAGGCGGTCGCCGTTTTGTCGTCGCATTGGCGCATGCGCGCAAATAAGCAAAAAATCAACGAAAATAATCAATCAAAATGTCTTAAGCAAATCACTCGCATTTTAGCTACCAAAAAAAGCACGAAAAATTACAGAGCCAGCCACTAACTGAGTAACTGAAAGAGCCTGCAAGTGCGCTCACACGATGTTGCACATGTTGTAGTTTATCATGTTTTATGATAAAAACAATGTGAACAACACTATGATATCATCAAGGTATGTATGCTAAAATAAAAGGAAGATATCCTAAGCCAGGCCATTCAGAGTCCGACATTCGCAAAGGCTTTTTGGACTTCGTTGCCTGCTTGCTGAAGAGCAAACCTTTTAAGACAAATTCACTTGTTTACTTATCACAATAACTGCGACTGCATGAACGTCGCATAAGTCGCAAATGTCTGACTGACTGACTGTCTTGACTGACTGGCAAGTTTGTTTGGCAACTTGTGATGGACGTCGGTTGGGCAACAGTCACGATTTGCATGTGCGACAACTGTTGCCAGCAAACAGCAGCAACAACAACAACAACAACAGCAGCAGCAGCAAAAACAAATCGCGAGCACATTGAACTGTCATTGACACGGCAGCAACTTGGGTAGAGAAGCAGGCCCCCAGACGACCAGGAGAGAGACACCTGTAACATAAGTTGAAAGGCAAAAGGCGAACGATGAATGCTTGGGTGGTGCAGCAGCAACAACAGCAGCCACAACCGTCACAACAGCAATTCTTGCTGATGGGTGCGGTGGCAGCAGCAGCAGCAACAGTCGTCAGTTTGAAGCCGGGTTCCCAGTTTTGCCGGCCAATTACTGCAAACAAATTCGAATGCGAATGCGCATTGAAAATTGTGGCAAGGTTGGTAATTTAAGACTCACGCCGCGAAACTAAAACTGAACCACCAAATCGAGAATCGAGAACCGTTTCTTTTGTCGCCATTCGCCTGCTGATGTTGTTGCGGCTGTTGTTGTGGTGGTGATTGAATTGCTGATTTAACGGTTGCTGTTGTCAAATTAATGACATTCATTCAATTCATACCATTGGCAAACGCAAACGTGGCCAAAACGGTAGTTTTTATTGCTTGGCAAATTGCAATCACCAAACAGAGCGCGTGTTAGTATAGTTGTTGCTGTTTGTATTTATGTTGTCATTGTCATTGCTGCTATTATTAATGTAGTTATTAAATATTTACAACTGCCGCCGCATAAAGCGTGCCAATTGTGGGTGCAGTGTGCAGCAGCGCCCTGTTGCACCTGGTGAGGCCAATCGGGTTACCAGCAACCGGTGTCAGAGTGCAAAAGTTCAACGCAAACTTCTTGTCATTATTTGCAATCGTTCTGTTCCATTACATTTCGTTTCCTCTCGTTCCGAATCGTTGCGTTGAGCTTGCTAGAAGCCAAAGTGAAAGGCAACTCTATGAACCTCATAGAATCCAAGCTGGCTGGCTGCGTTCTGGGCCGCCTTGGAGCTTAATTAATGACTGTTTTATATACTTTAATTAGTTGTTAATGATTTGTTGATTGGGTGGCACCGTGGGTCCATGAATCAAATGCTAAGTGAGTGTCGCCCCGTTCTCGGTTTTTGGGTGGGCTTGGCAGATGTCAGGGTTGCCGCCTGTGGCAAGATAACGCTACGTAAACATGGCGCTAACTAGTTAATTGATTCGTGTCCAAGCGATACCAACTAATGGCAAACCCAAATCATGACAACGAGCTTAAAAAAATATATATACCTTCATTTAAAATAGGTTGTGTACCCAACAAGAGGTTATACAGGTTTATAATTGCCTGTAAGTGGAGCAAATGATCGCTCAAATCTTGTAAATATTGTGTCTGAGCCTTAATGTTGTGTTGAATATTGTATTATAAATATAATTGATTTTATTGATAATGACGTCGATTCTTTCTGCGGCAAAGTTTTCAATAGTTCTTTCATAATCCTAGAAAAAAGGTTGCCAAATGCCTTTGCGTGTTTCTTTTAGAAGACCCCAAAACAGACACAATTTCAAGTTGAGGCCAAATCGAACATGGCAGTCTAGACAAAATGCTTGTTGTTTCAATTTTGAAACGCAGTAAACTAAAAAAGCGACAACAGCAACAACAACAACGCCAACGGTCAGCTGCCACAACCAAATGAAACACGTTGCAATTTTGCATTGCTGTGGCATGAATTGCACATTCAAAATGCGTAAAGTGCTCGATTAATAATTTGTATTTGCAAACAGTCTAATTTGTCAAAATTTATGCCAAAAACGATTGCATGACCAAAATGCGAATCAGTTGCTGTTAGGCGCCATAAATTAAAGACTAAGAGGTCTTTTTATCGCCCATCGATTTCCTCGCCAATTAGTCAAAGCTTATGGGGGCGCAAGTAGGCTTAACTAACGCTGGAATTTCGATGCCAGATGTGCCGACGATAGCGTCAATGCACTCCCAATGATAAGGTGGATTCACAATGTCGCCAGCCGGTGGCTTAACAGGCTACCGAGCGACCTGCCAATGTTTGATGGATGTTATGCTTACAGCCGTCAGGCTGGAAATAAACTCGTATATGTTTTCCACTGCTTCAATTTCCGCATTTTTTTATATAAACAGCTCATTGGTCTCATTCCAATTATATCTTTGATTTCACTTCCCATGGCCCTTATTTTTGAATCGCAGTGTTCCTTGCACCCTTGAGTCACCTACAACGATTCATCCACTGTCTCATAACTTTTGGGCCAATTTTATTGCACCAGAATAGTGATAATCTATATGCCACAATCAATGCGCATGCCCCGATCAAGACTTGCAACAGCAAGCAGCTAAAACCAATGGCTTTGGCACACGCAAAAAAAGATAAAAGGAAAGAAGGAGGAAGTTGGGTTTGAGGTTGATGTGACGCTGGCGGTAACTCAATACTTAAGCACTTACACGTTAATTTAGGCACAAATTGAATTAATAAACCATGTTGAACATTGTGTGCGGTCTCCTGTTACCCATTCGCTGCTCCCCCCGAGAAACAGGGCTCCTTTTCATAATTCATTAATTTATGCACGGCCGCGGCTCAATGAACCACGAAAACAAGCAAAACTGACCAAGAAACCGACGAGCGACCTACAGACCACCAAAATTTGAATTTACAAGCACGTAACGCGCAACCTCCTCACTGCCAACCCCCCATCCAGCACCACCTCCCCTTCTCTGACGTGATTGGCTTACATTTGGAGCTGCTGTTGGGTTCCTTTCAGATTTCGATATTCGTCGCTGCTCGCTTGTAAATTAGAACATGCTAAATGCAGTACCCAAAATTGCAACCCAGCAGGACCCGTGACGACTGAGAAATAATTGCGGTTGTTGCTGCGCATGTTGTTCTTGTACCTCGCTATAACCTACGGCAAGTGCTGGACTCTTATTCTCCTTATTTATTTTTTTTTTTGTCTTAGGGAAGGTGCGTTAATATGCTTTTTATTTACACCTTTTGGCCAGCCTCTTACAGGCAGCGTTGCAAGGAATGCGTTTGAAGTAGCCGAAGCATTTGTTGCAGGAATTTAACTGACAATCCAAGTGCCAATGTCTCCATGGAGTCTGATCAAAAATCTGATAATTTTGCTATGCAGTTAATAAGTGAATAATATCTAAAGACATTTTGTTACATTGTAATTAAAAATAGTCATACCTAGTTTTTTTTAAACAGTTAAGGACACAACAAAAGAGGAATTGAAAAACTACGCGCTCTCACAATCAGGCAAATACTCGATCTTTGTAAAAGTAAAGTATATTGAAAGTGCACAAAAGAGTCACAAATGACTGTATCCACTTTGCTTTTTGGCTGCCACTTGCCTGTAGTTGTTGTTGTTGTTGCTGTCAGGTAAGTGCATTGCCTTTGACCATTTCCACATCCTTTGGCGCATAACAATGCACCGACTCGACTCGACTCGTGCCATGCCAGCGACTTGTATAAGCGGGTCCAAAAACTCGAAATGTGCATATGATTTATTGTCATTTTGAGTTCGAGAATTTGCAAAAAGGCAAAGGTAATAAATTGTATGATTATTGTGGATTTGGGACCGCCCCAGTTGCCCCACAGCTCCCTATACCTCTCAAACTCCACTTTCAACTGTAGCCACAAAAGAAAGCAGGTACAACAAGAGCAAATAGAGAGGGGGGTAAGGCTGCGAGTTGGGGAGGGGGCGTCCAGTTAACTTCATTCGCTCGTGGTGAGGTCAAGGGTTAAAATGTGGGAGTCACGATTCTGTGGGGCTAAGCTATTTTGCTCGCTACGCGCTCAGTGGATGCTCGCATGAAATGAAGTTACCAAAAAAAAAACCCAAAAACTCGGTAAGTACCGTTTGATTCATACACACACGTACAGACACATTAGCGTTTTAAATCGACCTCTGCCTACAACTTTACTTGCAACAGCGGCCTCAACTTCGAAACTTTATCAATAAATTATTGAGCCATTATTATTATTACAATTTCTTTATAATGTTGGCAGCGTGCGCTGCAAGTTTTTTTTCCCCCCAATGATGTTGTTGTTGTGGTAGTTGCTGACCATTAGTGTGTAGTCGCTGGCCGCCAACGGGGCCGAGGTTTCAACCTCAGCGACAGCCCCCAACCTCAGCCTCATCATGTGCACAATGGAGAGCAGGTCGCGGTCAATGCGAAGACTCTGTGAGTTGCCTTAGAGACGCCGCCGATGCCGCAGCTGATGCCGCATGCTTGGCAGGTTCATGACAAATGCATTAGAGTTTCAAATAGTTTTCCCGTTGCAAGTTCTCCGGCGGCCTTTTCTCTGCTTCGCTTTTTTTCTTTGTAGATTTTTATTGTTATTTTATGAATATTGTAAATGATTTAATGAGTTTTAATTGAGCTCAGGCAAAAAAAAAAGAGGAAAAAAAAAGTACAAAAATTCGAAAAATTTAATGAGTTTAATTGATAGGAATAGACACAGCTGTAAACGAGGAGAAAGCCAAATATTTTGTTTACGACCTGGCCTGGAATTTCTACAAGACGACCCTTTGTGGCTCTCAGTATGTGTGTGTATGTGTGCGTGTGCTTTTTGTTGGGGCTGTCAGTAACCGTTGTTAACCGTTGCACCGGTCACTGATAACAGGCACTCGCCCCGCAAATCAAAGAATTGGCACAATCGTAACTCAGGCCAAATGAATCATGCGCACAGCTTAAGGGTGGCACGCAAGAGGAGAGGGGGAGGCCAGAACGCAATCACAGCGCTGCCACAAGTTGACCATTGATCTTTCGGTAAGAAAAAAACAACACACACAACAGCTGAGGAGATGCGGGGTAAAAGAAACAACGTGTGGGCCATAATCAAAAACGTGTTGCTGGCTTTTGACATTTTTCTTTCTTATTTTTTTTTTTTTTGTGCAGCTCGCGTTCGAATGTTTTGCATGTTAACATTTTATTAGTCATAACAACGGCAACAAGAACAACGAGCAGCAACAACAACAGAGGCAGCAAAACTGCTGCAAAGGTAACACAGACAGACAGACGGACGTACGGACAGACAGACACAGAAACAGCGACAGAAACAGCTGCAATCTGCCGCAGGCTTCATTATATGCTAAGATTCAGTTAAGGCTTTAAACTTGAGAAATTATCCAGGATCATAACATAGAAATCGTGGCCAGTCAATAAGAAAGTTTTCATAGTTAAAATATGATTGATTCGCCTGTTTTCATCTAAAGGTAATTGCTACAAGGACAAGTGCCATTAACCTTAATAATAAGTAGAAACATATTAGTTACACTTCGAAAAGTTTAATCTATAAATTTTAACTAAAGTTCTTGTTGCATTCATAGCATTAAATAAAAATTAGGAAAAACAATTGAATTAAAACTCTTAAAAGTTGTATTTATGTAATTGTTTTAATATATTGGGAAAGTTATTAGCATTAAATAACGATAAGTTAAAGTTCCATAATTATTTTATTATTTTTCCAAATTAGGAAAATGTTTATAAGTCGTACAAAATTTGATTTTCAAACAGGAATTAAACAAATATGCAAAGTCCATTTTGTGTTCATTATGGATATAAAAATTCAATTATACAGCGACGGACTTTGAGCTTGCGCACAAACGTCTTGTGTTCTTAGGAAAAAAATAAAGCCAGCTAGTCAATTGCCTGCCTCCTCGCTCTAAGACTTTATTTCTAGCCAAGTCAATCAAGATTCCGCATGAGGCAAAAACCATTTTAATGGACTTGTCAATGGCCAATGCCAGCCATTAATTATATTTAAGCTGATTTCACTCAAGTGAAAAAAAAGAAAACAAGAATAAGCACGACTACGTTATACCCTGTACCCAGCTGTTAAAAGTTTAAATGCTTTGGACACTCCAATGTAAGTATGAATTGAAGAGATTTAAATAAGAATATGTTTTAGACTATAACTTGTTTCTTATCCGATCTAGATGAATTTGTTAAGTTGATCAATAATAAGACAATATTTTATAACAATAAAAACCCTGTCTGTAAAACTGTGGATTTTATTGCTATCAAAATGTAACCATATTCGCGAAATGAGAACTTATATTCCCAACTTACAGTCTCTCGCTCTTATAGTCTCTGAGATCTGCGTGCTTATATAGATGGCTATATCGACACAACTGTTGATGCAGATCAATAACATAAATACTTTTGGGGTCACAGGTGTTGTCTTTTGCCTGTTACATCCTTTTGCACATAACCAGTGTACCCCTCTTACCCACTTTCAATGGGTTCAGGCTATAAAAATAAAATAAAAACGGTACCGTTGACAAATACCCAACAACAACAATAACAAAACACGTCACTCGATTTAACCTGTTGCACATGCGGCGCAACAAACACACCTTATAAACAAATGATCCAATTGTCTTCTGCATGACTTAATAATTTCAGACGTTTTTCATGTTGTTTGCCTTATTTCTTTTTATTTAACAAATTTTTCAAACGAAACCCTTGGATATTGAAAAATAAAAATATTATGCGTGACGAAATCTTTTTGATGTGGGAAATGTCGCTTTGAGCCCAACCGACAAGTGTCTGTCCAGCAGCAGCAGCAACAAAGGCAGCAACAACAAATAATGTTGGAGAACATGAGACGCAAACGTTGCGCATGTCGCTGGGATTAGCCTGAAAGCATTTTCTCAATTTTGATTTTAATCCTTTCTTGGTTTTTTTGTTGTATTTTTTGTTTCTTGTTCATCTGGCAGCGAATTTCTCGTCTCAAATTTGGTTGGTAAATATTTTTTTAAATGTTGTTTTAGGTTTTGGTTAATTGGCGGCGACATGTGTTGTAGATATGATAGTTTCATGTTGTTGCTCTGGTCACTCAAGTCTGCCTATGTGTGTGTGTGTGTGTGTGTGTGTGTTGTTTGAGGAAGTTTCTAGCTTGGGGATTTATTTATTGCGGTACAAGATCAAAAACCAAAACAACAAATTTTTTTGAGAGCTTCAGAGATTTTTGTTTGGACACATTTTGAAAAATGGGAGTATGTCGGCTTTGCCTGGAAACGCTTTGAATTACGAGGCAACATTGTAGTCCACTAATTTGGTTTTTGGTTGCCCCCGTTGATGGCAAGCCGACAAGTGATGGGAAAGTGACCAGGGATTTTGGTCATTCTTGGGATTAAAGCCAATGCATAATTGTCTCACATAGCAAACGCAAATGGAAAAGACGACAATACTAGCTTTCACGCTGACTGGTTCAAAGTTGAAATAAATCTAAGTACATTAGAAATTAGTGTATAGATATTGAACCTGTGCCCAGTGCAATAAAAATCAAATAACCGTAAAGCCTGCAAATTTACTACAACGTGCCACAAATTAAAACATCATAAAAATCAAAGGCAGATCCAACGAAAAATGGCAAAATGCCGCAGCATCATCGACAGCGGCAACAGAAGTCGAGCCGCAGCTACAAATTAGATGCCGCCCCCAAAAAAAAAAAACAAAAAACAAAAAAACAACTGGCTAACTAACTAACAAAGCAACCCATTCAGCTAACTAAGCCAACATAACCAATGGTTGCGTCTGTGCCTAATGATGACCTTTTCACTGCAGCACGACAACTTAAGGTCATAAACAATCAAAACTTGCTCCAAAGTGCTTCCAGTCCAGCCTCGAGTCCCAAATGGTGGCAATTGCCGCATCGCCATATCCAGCTGGAGCTGGAGTCCCAACTGTTTGGCTACCAGCCAACGCTAATAGTTAATAATAATTATTATTTCATTTCTGGCAAGCGCAACTCCCACCAGCTGACACCAACTGAAAGCATGGCCAAAAACAATAAGCTTCCAGTTCAAAGCTTTACAATGGTAACAAACTATTACTAACGATAAATATGTTTGGCTAAATCAAGCATATTCAAAATTAGAAATTATTTAGAAATATTTTATGAAATAATTGGAAAGTTAAAATCGTAAACAAATATAAATAAACAATTTTAAATATGAAAGCTAGAATTGATTGAACATTACTTTTAAGATGAATATGTAACTTGTGCCTCACAGAAAACAGACATATTTTTATTAATTTAATTCGTTTCGTTTGTTTTATTTTTGTTTTAAACAAAATACTAGAAAGTACTTGGCACAAGGCGCATACTAGTGATATTAATTTTCTCCAGCTATTAATTTACAAAGCAGCTTGTAATTTACAGCTTGTTATATTTTCTTACAAAAATTAATCTTTGTTTTCTTCGCAAATGTAAGAAATTAGAAATTGTGTGCATATATTTTTTGGCATGTATTTAAGGACTGGCATTCCACGGTGCTCTCGAATCGGATGCCAGACAACAACGGTAACATGGCGTGTTTGTTTATTGCGCATGCGCGCCAATCGCACTGCCTGAGATCTGCCGGAGCGGCAGCTGGAGCTGGAGCTGGAGTTGGAGCCAGAGAGAAGAGCGTCGGCATCGTCGTCAGCATCGGCGTCGGCTCATTACTTTAGCCCACTTAGCTGTGCGGAGCATCGGCAAGTCAGGATCGGTTGCCCTGCGATCACCCCTCCCTCCCCACTCCCCACTCCAACACACCCAACCCATCTCTCTCTCTCTCCAGCTCTCACGCGATAGTTATCCTAATGGTTGCGACTTTCGTTTGAGTCTTTGGCGGGCACATCTATCAGTTGAGTTCGTTTTAGTTGAGGAGCTCAGCTCGACTCTGCTCAGCTGCGCTATGTTGAGTTTAACTCTTTGGGCAGAGTTGAGTTTTAAGTGAGATGTTGGCAATAAAGCTGCAATTTGTTAACTTTCAGTCAGCGGCGCTCATTTAGCTACCTCATTGGCGGCTCTGTTCGCTCGTTGCCACAAGATTCGTGATTGTTGTTATGGGTGTTGCTGTTGCATTTGCTGTTGCTGTTGCTGTATGCGACATGAGCAGTTAACTTGTTCTTCTTATTTTCTTTTCGTTGTTTTTAGCTAGGGCTGAACTCATGTCCTGCACACATCGGAGTCAGAAATCTCACACACAAAATGTGGAAGAGGAACGAACAAGGTGCCAGAAGGTAAGATTACATTCAAACTATCCATTGTTCTACTCGGCAATAGCAAAACAACAAAAACAACGAGATGCAGCAAGTGCACAGTAGCCAAACTCCATAAACAAATGGCCACAGAACTTGGCAAACACGAAATGTGGGAAAAATGAGGCTGGTTGACCACATGGAGGAGGCACACACATTAACACCCAACAGAGCGCGACAAGGATTCTATGCGATTATGACATAAGCTGCACGTTCTGCATTCCCATTCTGATATCGATTTATATATGTATATGTATGTATGTGTGTGTGTGTGTTTGTTTGGATTGCGCATCTGGGAAATTGACACTTTACAACGTATAAACGTGACCCAGCAGCGCATTATTTGCATAAACAGGCAGTAAGAATGGCCAAAGGGAAATCTCTTTGAAGCAAACAAACTTTTAATACCCTATGCAATTATAAGAATGTTAAAACCTTCTGGTCATCTAAAATCTAGATGTGGAAATAGTGAAAAAACTTATCTAGACACTATTTAATTTCATTAATAATATACATTGAAAAAAATACATATAAGTCTTGAGGCAATAAAAGAAAATGCGTATAATATCGATAGCATGCATCAAGAATATTTATGTTAATTTGTTACTTTCCGTCTGACAAGTTCATGATACCCTTACGCACCTTTGCAAAAGAAAAAGATGCGTTATACCAGCTACCCGAAAAGAGTTTAAGGACGCAGGCACGATCCCAAGCAAACGGAAAATAAAAACAGGCAAGAAAAACATTTTTTACAATGCGCAATGCGCAACAACAATAAAAATATGAAGCTACCAACGCGATCGGTCCAAAGTCGTGTAAAGTCAATGTTAATGTCGATGCCTACCAATGTGCCTATTGTTCCACGCCAAGGAGTCTGTGGACGGGGAGTTTGGGAGTCTGTTGAGTCCGTGGACTCTCTGCTGGCACCACAGCCACCACCAGCCTCAAAAATTATTGGCTCTGCGTGCGGAGAAAGTGCACGTTTTGCTTGTTAAAAAGCACGAATTGTAATGAAAACAACCTGTTAATCTAAATATCTCACTCGATTGTTGTTGCAGTACTACTATTATTATATACAGTCTAGTCGTGTATCGCATCGAGTGTATGGTAACTAACTCTGCCTACATATTTGCCCAACTTAACGGCCAATATCCAAACAAATGGCAAGCGTCTTTTGCCAACTCTGCCAGATCTTATTAAAATATCATAAATGTGCACGAATCAAGCGTGACGCCTGTGCAGGACGGGTGCCGGGCGGAGTGGCGGCAAAGTGCCCCGTTTGGGCGCTACACAAAAAAATAGTTATTTGTACCTGTCAACTTGACCCCAGCCAATAGTTTAACTTAATGTTATGAATGAGTGCCTCTTAATGCACAGTAATAAATGTTCATTTGCTTCGAGCGATTTGATTGCAATTAGCAGACAAACTCCACTGGGGGTGATATACATATTATTATAATTATTTCCTCTTATTTTCATGTGCTTTTACTCACCAATTATTATTGTTACTGGTTTAATCCATGATGTTCTCGTTATCACACATTTCCACCTAAAATTATTTAAACCAATTTTGGTCACGAGCACTATTTCATCACATCCTATTTTCTTTTGCTTAGAGTGTGACCAATGAAAGTTAAGCTGAAAATCGTACGCATAAGCAGCTTTGACAATCATCATCACATTCCAATTTCGAGAAAAACATGGAATTTGTCAATTCGCTTCAGACGTATACAGCAGATCTGTCAGGTGAACATTTTTGGTTGATTGAGTCATAAATATTTATGGGTCATTCTTTGCACAGATTGAGAACCAATCACCAAGTTGATACACTAATGGACTTTTCAGTATTTATCGCAACTATTCTACTTAACATTTGACAACACTGTTCTGCCAACAAAAATATCGAAATTAATGCGTTTTAAAGTGATTTAAACCGAAAATGAGGCGACAAAGCTGCAGCTAATTGAGACAACTGGATCAGCAGCAAGATGACTCACACACAACGTGCTCCACATTCTCATACCACGACACCTTCTTTTTATTCATTTTTTGTTGTTTTTTTCTTCTCATCCAGTGATTAAAGCGCTACCGAAACTCGGCCGCAGTCACAGGCTGTGCACCCGCCAGTTACCCCCTTCTGGCCGACGGGCAACGCAATTATTATTGCCATGTCATAGTTGGAAAGTGAAGTGCCAGCCTGCGCTACACTGACTACCAATTATATGTGTGTATGCGAACAGTATCTGTATGTATATTGCTCTCTTACGGTGGCATTCAAACAATATCGAAATCTCTCTAATGAAGTTGAAGATCGGCCAGCTACTGTCAGCGTTTGTAATTGTGCTGTATGCCGTTTGCTGGAGAAATCAAAGCAATTGCAGGGCAGACCGTAAACGACCGTCTAACATCGCACTTGAGCCCGTGCGCCCCAAGCATTTTATATGGCCGGGACTGGAGCTGGAGTTGGAGCTGGTGTTGATGCCGGTGCTGGTGCCCGAGCTGTTGCTGGTGGATTTGGAGTGCACTTCACAGCGCGAGAATCTCTCGACTCACAGCAGGTTGACGTTGTCTTTGAAGAAATTTAAATATCAGCTATTTGGGTTCAGAATTTGGAGCAGGTCATTTGGCACAACTGAATGGCAATTAATCATAGAAATTTCTGGCGCACAAATTGCCTTGCCAAATAATTGCAGAATATTTTGATAGTTTTTACTTTCAAAAATATGTCGAAAAGGCTGAAAACGTAAATCGCTCATTGCCAGCTGAGATTTATGACTTGATTATTTGCCTATGATGGCCTGAACTGGACCGGCCAATTGGCCAGCGTTTAGGCCAAGCTAAGGCGCTCATTTTATTGTTATACTCTACGACTCCATAAAGTATTTACATAAATATACAAAAGTCTATATCGTTAATATGCTGCTTGGATAGATATTTAGTATTTTTTATAGCTATAATAAACGAGTCTATTAATGATTTCCCCCATTGCAGGCAATATGCATTTATAAATGTTGACTAAATGGATTGTGTGGATTGGAAATTGGAATTGGAATTATAAGTGCACTTTTAGTGCATTTCTCAAAGCCTTGCTTTCAATATCGGAATACTAAAATTATTCAAGTATACTTAGCCAATTTGGAAACTCATACTTTACTATGAGAAATGGGAATTGTTAACTATGTACCCAAGGTTGGAATAAACGTATATTTAAAATGTATTCAATCATTCTGTAACCGTATTTAATATTCGTTGCAATGACGACAAGTTTTTCTTGTCTTGTTTTCTAGCTGGCAGTCGAGCAATGGCAACTTTAATTGGACTTATCATAGAGTCTGGGCTGTGACTGTGTCTCTAAGTTCGACTCTAACTCTGACTCGCATCAGCGTCGATGCACTTCAGCAGCTTTCTTTTATGGCTGCTTGGTATAATGACTATGTGTGTGCTGGAGCTGGAGCTGTAGCTGGAGCTGGAGTTGGAGTTGCAGCTTGAGCTGAAGCTGCTGCTCGATGATCGCTCGCTTTGAATTTATCACCCACTCAAATGCATTTTTCCATACTGCTGCAAAGTTGAGGTCCACAAGTCGAGTGGAGCCATGTACCTGCCACGGTCAAAGCAATAATTCAATAAATCTATTGCACAAATCCATGCGTTATTGGCAATATGATGATGAGGCCGAGTCTGCCTCGATCGACGTTCGACGTTCGATGTTCGATGTTGACTTGGCATTATGCAGAAAACTGTCGGCCAGAACTTGAACTCCAACTTGACTTTGACTAAAGTCCATCAAGTGGAAGTGGAGTTTGGCCTGTGGCCAACCGCAAACTATGCCCGGTTTGTTTTTATTATATTTAGCAGAGAGCATAATAATTCTTGCAGGCCTTAAGTTGATAACGTTTGCATGGCCAATGATACACGGAACGATGCCACAGAGCAGTCCCAGCTCCTGCTGTAGGTGGCAGCGGAGGTGGAGGTTGTCTGCCTGAAGTGGAGTGCAAGTTCAAGTCGCAGTCGAATGCAAATTTGTTGCAACATATTGGCGTCGCTGAGTTGCTACAGAAGTGCGCATCAAAAGCAAAATATCAGTCAACTTGACTACTCAATTGTTACCCTGTAGATGGTAACAGAATGCATCTACAGATCGATCAAACGATTTTAAATATACCATATCTGATTCCGGAAAACTGGTATGAAACCACTGAAACTTAAAATTCATTAATCATAAATACTTTTATGCAGATTTGATCAATATGCTCTACTTCATTTGTTTCTACAGACATTTGCCAAGACTCATAAGAAACCAAAAATTATAGTTTATAGGGTAACGTCTTGTCACAACTACTCTAACTTGTTTATTTTGCAAATTTAAAATTTTTTTTGAGCTCAGGCGTAGGCTAGACAGTATTCCCGAATGCTCAAGAAAAAATGAAATATTATTCATGGCTTTGGCAACTTGTTGCAGCAGAGTTTCTGTAGCAAAATCTGCATATGAAAAATTATTATTGTAATCCATTTGGCTTTTTTAGAATAGCTCGTCTTGGGTCCGAAAATTATGCAGTATTTTGTTTTTCTCTTTGATTTTGTTTTTTTTTTTTTGCCGTACCGTTCCGCCCCCGAAAGAAAGGCATTGGGAGATTTATGCCTGATGCACAGTTTTGAAGATTTGCCCGCTTTTTGTTCTGATTCTGCGTCGTCCGTTGGCGTTTTGCCGTCTCCGCCCGTCTGTCTGTCCATCCATCTGGTCTGGTTGTCTATCTGGTTGTCTGGGGTCGTTGTTGTTATTGTTGCTTGTGGGGGCTTAGAAAATTTGTACAACATGCGCTCGGTGTTTCCCATAACTCAGCATTGTCTGCTGTTGTTGTTCCTGGCTGCTCGATGTTCGATGCTAGCTGCTCTTGGCGGCCTTTTGGTGTTGAAATCATTTGTAGTGCAAATTTTGCCCCATTGCCCGCTTGATATATGAGGCAAGTGTGAAAATATATTTGATCAAATAGCTAAGTTTTTGCCAAATTGCCCAAGAGAGAGGTGAGATTTATGGGATTAGAGCTTAGAAAGGAACTTGACGGCGGCTTCCTCAGCCCCCCCTCCAAGTTTGTCAAGCGCTGCGAAAGCTGAAAATTGATGGAAAAGGCTCAAATTTTAGCTTATCATCGGTGAAAGTCTTCGAAAGGGATGCATTCTCCAAAGATTAGGCAATTTGCTTAAATTCTACATCAAAGTTTGTTTACACTTTTTTGAATTGTATTCACAGAATCAAGGTCAAGACATCCCATAGTTTAGAAATGTGCCAAGTCAAACCCGAAACTTTTTAGTTGTTCAAAGCCTATTTTAGTTTTTTATACATAGTTTGTTTTGCATAGGGGTTTTCACATCTTTTTTGTTAATTCTCTTTTGGAGCTGCCTACTTGCACACAACGTTCATAAGTGTATTTTGGGGTTTGGATAAAATACGCAAGTTGTTTGGTATATTTTTGCGCTCATGTTTTGCACTTCTATCTGCAAAATAAACACTTTGGCCACAACTTAACCCACTGTCATGGCTTAATAAATCATCAACGATCAACGGCAAACACCTACCCAACCCAAATACATGGTTATATAACTGGCCGAAAAGCTTCAGGTGAAATTCGCAGTTAGACAACAATAACAACAATAATTTTGCTGCCCGCATCCTCAAACTAATCCGGCGCCACAAACCACAAAAAAACAAGACAGACAAACAGACAACAAAAATAACAACAGAGCAGATGCCACAGCATTTGAGAGTCTTCCAGCTCGAAGAGACAAATCCGGTCTCTATGGCTTGGCTTGTGGCTAATGATGCGACACATTTGCTAATTTCTATTGAAACCCACTTGCCGGTTGGTTGGACCCTTGGGGATGTGTGCGTATGTGTGTGTGTGTGTGTGTGTGTGTGGTGGTAATGATGCCAGGTCAATGAGTGTGAAGACCGCAAAACAGGTCTCAATCTCCAACTCAAGTGTAGAGAGTTGAAGATGGTACTGCAGATCATCAATCCAATGGGTTAAATGCCAATACAATATGAGCATGCCCACCCGAAGCTTTCTTTTGTGCATGAATGAAATTAAACCATGTTCAAATTAATTAACGCTCCCAAAGATTGCTTGCTGCCCTTTTTGTTAATTATATCGGGATATGTGGAAAGTGTGCAAAATTTGGCTCAAAAATAATACCCTGCCCAGTGAGTGAGGGGCAGGGGAGTATATGGGTAACAGTTGGTATAGTCTGCCCGTCAATCAGTCAAACGCGCCGTCATTCCAATCACTTTACGTCTACATTTCCATTTCCATTTCTATGTCTCAATGTCTGTGGCTGATTTATGATTTGCATAAAAAATCATTCACAATTCTTTTGCGGCTCTTATTTGTGTTTATTTTTTTCCTCTTCTTTTTCTTCTTATTGCTGTTTGTTTTTTTTACAACTTTTACCTTTTGTTTGAAAGTTTAGCTGACATTTGAACTTTTCACCCACAATTCCATTTGACGCCGTTGAAAAAATCTTTTAAGGAAATATCGCAACCGTAACCAAAATGGACATTTCTCGACATTTCCTTAAATGCGCACCAAGTGAAATTTGCAGTCCGCTGCACTAACAACAGAAACAACAAAGGCTGCGCCTTTGCACGCGCCTCACGTGCAACATTTAAATATACCCTCTACGGCCATGGATCAAATGGGTGTATGCCGCCTAGTGCGTGTAGCTGCTTAAGCCAATAATTAGCTTATTTTCAAGTCGTAGACAATGAAGGATATTAAAATAAAATAAAAAATAATTAATAATATATATTTATTTATTTATATATATTTCACAGATAAGAGAACACTCTTTCTCACTCTTATAAATACAAATATATATTTTTAATATTGTCTCCTAGTCTGAGGTTGTTCTACTGGAGAAATTGTCAATCTGCTGTGTGCCACTGTTAGCTGCAGGTAATTTAATATGAAATCGTCATCACAAATGCTTAAGGTAATACTTTAACAAACTCCCCCTTGACTCCCGCAGTTTTCTTTCACTTCTAAGCCACAGGGCTGTGCTGCAGGTAATCGGATAGGCCACAAAAGGCGAAAGTCTCGCGTATAGCATTTTTTCCACCATTAGTTTATTATTGTTATAATTTCTTTATTGTCATTATTATATGCGAGCACTTTTTCAAGCTGCTTCATTTGAGCCAACACATTCGTAATTACCATCATGCCAGCAGCAAACCAAAAACACAAACACACACAGATGCACACAGACACACATACAGCTGGAGTTGAAACTGTGCAACGTGTTGATTTCCAAGCAACCGCAAATCCACTTGGAGCGGGCCCAACGAGGGGCACTGAGAGCCACTTGAAATTATGCGGCTGTTAGCTACCAGATAACGCTTTTGATTATGACAACGGGGCCATAACGACGATACGAGACGAGATGAGATGGGCTGCAGCAGTAGCAGCAGTCAAGCTTTGACTTAGGCTTTGGAAAGTGGCAGCTGGCCGTACAACTTGGCCAACTTGCCACGCGGGGGTGCTTGATGCGTGCACAGCTGCTGAGGCTGCTGCTGCTTGTGTTGCTGCTGCATCTGCAAAGACAATCAAATTATTTTTGTTTTTGGCTGCCTGACACTGATTCACATTCATGTCAAATGGCCAACGGGTGCACAGCAAATGAAATCGGTTTTTTTCGTTTTTATTTTATTTTTTTTCAAATATCCAAATCCAAGAGTGCTGCCACTTGGTGGCTCTTTTGACTTTGGCGCGCGCGTGGCATTTGTTATGGTCTCTATTATTGTTTATGATGATGGAGTGCCGCTTTGGACCAGAATTCTATTCACCTTCCTTTTGACGGCAGCCGCCTATTTGTCGTCCACTCTGTGTAGCATTTAGAAATTTCAGACGACTTCTCTCCTCTTTGGCCACAGTCGAGTTATGTGCGCTACAAAATGCATAAACAATCGAAAAACCAATTTCAATTCTCGCACTGACCAAAAACGAAAAAAAAAATATAGAATTTAACTTATGTTGAAAACTTTGCCCCCGGTTTACTTTTGTGGTCCTCTTTCTGTATTGTTCTGGATTGTAATTAAAGCCAAAGTCTGTATAAATATTCAAGCTATTTGCACAACGCACAGTGACATAAAATATTCTGCAAAAATTATTTTTTACAAAAATGATCTTAACCACACCAATGTTTACTTTAATCAAAGGAATATCTGATTTATCAAATATAAATTACGAAAAGTATCAATAATATGTGTAAAATATTAAAACAGAACTCATCATAATTTTACATAAACAAATGATTAATATAAATAATACGCAATACAAAATTTGAAAAAAAAACACTTACTGATTTATTTAAAAATTAAATTCGTAAAACTTTTAAAGCATTTTTGGTTTTGTATTGGAAAAGTCAAAATTATTAATTTTTAAACATTCTGGCACCTTTGTTGTGGAGAACAAATCATTTTCGCCCCACTGTGTCGCAGCAATCACAAGTATTCAACATATTTTTACAACATCTGAATATCTTTGGGCAAATGAGTACAACTCCGCCCGACAGCTTTGCTAAATGAGTATAAAATTGAAGTGAAAAAAATGAAAGAAATGAAAAAGAGACAATTAAGCTTAAGGAGCATTTCATTCGATCGAAGAAAGTTGAGCAGATGAAGAGAAACGCATAGACACACAGAGACCAGAGGCTGGCCCACGGCTGAGAGACATCAGTTGGCCAGAAGAGATCGGCTGTGAGTGGTGTATTTATGGTGCGCACACTTGGATAATGGACCTTGAATACTGGCACGCAACAGCAAGTGTGCCCCGCCATGAATCATTGGAGGGGCGGGACATTTGAATTGCAAAGACAAACATTGCGTACACTTTTTGACATTTACGGATCATAACAATTTGAATTTACCGTTCGCAAATGAGTCCATTTTTGGCCATGGCAATGCCCCAGGGCATCAATTTGGACATGTGCCGTGTGTCCAAGCGATTGTTATTTTTTCTTTTTTTTACTATCAAATATTTTAAGTGGCTTCCAACCGAATTGTGTGTGGCCAGCACTGGAGAGCTGGAGAAGTGTATCGCGTGTGAGACGGAGGGAGAGTGATCTTCTCTGTGCCCATTAGTTCTCACAGCTGCGCTGCCAAGGTGCGTTACATTAATCAAAATTCCTGTTATATTTGTCCAAATGGAAATGAAAATTAACATAAATATGGGACAGCAAATGGCATTATTTATGTATAAATAAGCACGATGCAGACGACATATCGCTGCATATCCTGTACCCCATATCCCCCTCTCTCCACACAAACAACCACGAAACGGTTTCACTTCCGATGCAAACAAATTTTCCCATGACCCCGTGTTCTGAAACAACGCAGCCTCGCCAAGTCGAGTTGTCGAATGTTGATTTGCTCTTGTCAGCATGCCTGTTGCCTGGAATGGGCCCGGTATGGATATGTATGGAGCTAGGTAGGTAGATTCCAATTTCCAGCTTGTTTTATGTATGCACGCTCACGTTAGAGACAAACCAGCAGGAGACAGAGAGAGCGGGAGAGCTCGAAATCCATGTCGATGAACAGGTTCCTTTCCTGCTTTAGTTATTTTTTTTATATGCATATTTTTTTGTTTTTTTTTTTTATTTTTTTTGGTAATTTGAGCCGTAGGAAATGGAGCAGCGTCGTCTGCGGCATTTTTCTCATATGAATGCCATTTCGAATGTGTCGTTTTTTTTTTATTTTTATTTTTTAGTATTATGAGTTCGGTGCACCGAGTTGTGAGAGCATAAGAAGCGGGCGGTTTAGTCATGAGCTGTGTGGGAGATTCATTTTCTCCAGATTCCGTTGAGTTAGGGTCAAGGCTTCTGCGTGCGACCGGCCTCCAGGTGGGGAAACTTGAATAGGATGGCATTTTTAACGATATGTAGATTTTAGGATTATTTTAACAACCAAACTGAAACATTTGCTGCATTAGATAGAAATATCACTTTAAATTATATGTTTTGTGTAAGATATAAACCTTATCTTCCCCAGTGAGTTTTGTTAAAATTGGTTTGGGTAGAGTTAATTGTGAGGCACTTAAGCAATAATTAGAAATTCAAATGGAAAATGTCACAATTATAATTTAAACTCTTCTTAAGGCTGTCTACCTCATCTTAGCTTCTAGTCTAAATAAATAAAGCCGTGAAGCCAGTAGTCAGTAGTAACAACAGCTAACAGCTACTAACTACCCACTCGACTGGTCAAAATGCGCAGGAAAAATGAAATTATTGTCATAAGCAAATCTTATTGTTCATAGATAAGGCAAAATGTGCAACGCACGAAATACAACACAAACAGCTACAACAACATCTGCAAGACTTTTTATTTATTTCCTGCATTTCTTTGACAATTTTCGCTAATTTGTATAAGTGAGCAGCAACAACAACACATAAAGAGTGTTTCCTTGCGCCAAGTCGAATTTGAAATACTCTCAAGCAACAACTGAAATCATATTTTATATCAATTCTTAATGAAATATAAACAGCAGAAAAATATGTTTACCCTTAGTCCGAATCTAATCGAATTTCTCTGAATTGTAGCTTTTCAAATTATTCACTAATTACTAAGCGCACATTAGCTAATGGCTGTGTGACGTCACAAGCAGCGCAACGTAATTGTAAAGCTCGCAGTGAGAGTAAAAGCGCGCGCAAGCAGCGAGCTGCGCAAGTGTTTTTGTGGGGGCAGCGCGCGTCGCTTTGGTTGGCTAACCGAAAAGCTTGAAAGCGCTGAGAGCGATGAGAGATGCGAGAGTGTAAGTGTAATGGGGAGTGCGTGAGCTGAACGACAACACGATATCATCTTCACACACACACACAAATGACAAACACAAACACACACTTGGACAACCTGCTTGGCCATGGCTAGTTGGCGGCTTTTCACCCAATGCGACTAAAGCATTGCTGTTGTTGTTGTTGTTGCTGCTACTGCTGTTTCGCCAATTAGTTAGCCGCTGTGGCTGCGTTGCGTGCAATATTGGCAGTGGCTAAGCGAAGCGGGGGGAGGCAGGGCAACGCAGACAAACAAACAAACAAAACTTGGCTCCCAGCCAACAATTGCGCAGGCAAACAGCAGTTAACGCGTTTTATTGTCTTGCCACAACGAAGTGTGCGCAAGTGTGTGTGTGTTAGCCATAGCTATGGGGCAACGTCATCATGGCGTAGATTATTAGGTATAGATGGAGATGGTGCTATTATTTGCACGTTTTGTGTGAAATGCACTTGGCCAAGGGTTAGAATAATGGGATTGGCTGCCTCGTAGCTGTGGCCGACTCCTTCCTGGACTCCATGATCGATAAACATGTATAGATAAGTTTATTTGCTTGGTAAGACTATGCCAGCAACGTTGAATTTAAGCCTAAAACTGTTTAAGTTTGCATTTAAAATAATCTATACAAAAACGATACTTTTTAGGCACTCAAAACGGAGCCAAAAACTAGTGCAATTTGGTAATACCATACAAATACAAATATCACTTTCCAGTTGTTTTGCAACTCCAGCTGGCTCAATTCCAACTTTAACTCTGGGCGCCCCCTCCGCTCTTTGCCTTTGATGTCAACGATGATTTTCGGTCATAATAAAGCAGAAAAAGTCAAACGACAACGCAAAATGGTAAACAGATCGAGCTTTATGAATATGCAAAGATAAACAACAACAATTGACTTCTCCATGATGTGCCTCCTCCATCTCCGTAAAGCCCTCCTCCTTCGTACTTTTATTTTGTCTAGTTGCAAAGCCCCCTCCACTAAATGCTCGGTTGCAGTTTGTCATTTGGTTTTTTGAAATTCAAATTTTTTTAACGAGCCAAAATGAAAACTTTCCAAACAAAAGGCTGCCCATTCAGACACCCCCAAAAAACAAAACAAAAAATAACAAAAACAAGTAAAATTGCTCTTGTCGATTGAGCCTAACTGGCAGATATCCTATGCACAGCTTCGCATTGCGATAATATATACATTTACACTCCTTCGGAACCCAAAACTGTGAAGAATAGTTTCAGTTAAATTTTTGTCGTTCATAATATTAGAAACTCTTGTTTTTCTTCTCTCTAAAATAGAGACATTCCGGGACCGGGTCCGCCTCGTTCTGGCTGTTTGCACAGCTTCAATACACCCTTTTGGTCAATTTACAACTCGTGCAGAGTATGCGAGCAAAATAAAATCGATCCAGAGCAGATCCAGCCCAAATGAGGGAGTCACATCGAGCCAGGGAACTTGCCAAAGAGCGACAAAAGTAAAAATACAAAAAAAAAGCATACCAGCCGAATGAAATTTAGCGTAAAAATTGAGATCTTTTGTCTGCGATAAACGTGAGCATTTTGTTTGTCACGACGAAGTGTGCTTTTTTGCGCGATCGCTCCGAAGTTCCAAGCTGGATTTGGAGCTCAACTTGTAGTTGGAGTTGGCCCATTGTAGGGTGGTGTGCCTGGAGTACTGCTAGATAGGGATACAAAAGGCTGAAGGATACTAAAGAGATACCCAAGCTTTTCAAGAGCTGTCCTACAAATTTGAGTAGTAGAATTTTCTATTAAATAGATTTTTCGAATTTCTTAATTTTTTTCAAACTTAAGCAAACTTATATGTAAAATAAAAATATTGAAATATAAATCATTTCTCCACAACATTTCATAATACATATGTATGTCTCTTATAAGAATCGCGTGTTATTCACTTTCTCAATAAATAAAAATCATTTTTTAATTTAAAATAGTCGATCATTCAAAAGTGAAGTTTAAGGCTTGGTTTAACATAACCGCGATCTTCGTTAACCAAATCCATGGCCAATGCTCCAAAAAAAAATTGCCGATCAAGCGCGAAAATTGGCACATCCAAAACGCGAAACCAAAAAAAAAAGTAAATCCCAACTTCGCTGAGATGTTTTTTTTTTCTTTGACAAAAAGGGTAGCAGGAATGGAGGGAATGTGGGGCAACAGTAGATGCTGCCACCTTTTGATACCCTCTGTTTGGTTGCCCATGTTTTCGAATCTACCTATTTGTTGTTTTTTTTTTTTTTTTGTAGTCGTTGCTGCTCTCGGTTTGGATCGCTTTGTTATCGCCTGAGCGCTGGCACAAAAGACCCTAAATGCGCGTCTATTTTGTTACAATTTAAGACGCTTATTAGAAATCGTTTGCAAATTGTTTGTGCAAGAAAGCAGCACGATCAACCACGTTGCCCACGAGCCCCCGAACCCCCTTCCTTACCACCCCCCCCAACAGGTAACCGGAGCTCACAAGGAGAGCTGGCTTCGAGGCAATGTGTAGGTAAGGGAGGCAGGGCAGGCAAGTTTCGTACACTGTCGAAGTCAAGCCACGAAATGCGTGCATATTAATTTCATATATTTACGTCGAGTTTTTCTCAACGATCGCTTCGCTGGCATCTGCACACGTGAGCACCCGACGCGAAGACTCGGAGACTTGACTATCCAGACTGGTTGCTGCTGCTGCCGCTGCTGTTGCCGCTGCTGATGATCTAATTTGGCAACAATTGTCGTAGTCATGGTAGTTTTGACTGCAGCGAACGGGTCGCAGGGCAGAGGAGCCTTGGACGGAAGGGGGTCCCAGTTGAAGGCGCAGATCCACACATATGTGGCCGGGCCTAACCTGGTCTCCGCCTGGGCGATCAATTGATCTCGATAATGAGTTTGCTTAGCAGTTGAGAGAACGCACCCATATTTTATGCCCTAGACTGGTCGGGTATTTGAGCTTAAGCAGGCACTTCGAGAGGTAATCTCACTTCATTTTAAAAGTGTTTAGACTTCTCATAATAATTAAAACCATTTCAATAAAAAAAATATGTAAACAACAAAAAACTTAAACGTACGAGTATATTTTAGAATCTATATTCGTTCATATACAATATGGTAGATGCCTTAAACTGGTTGGGTATTTGAGTTTAAGCTGACAATCCAGCCAATAAAAATGTTTCCGTATTCTTTCAGAATTCCCTCTCAATTTTTACTTATAGCTCGCTGTAGTGTATGAATAGTTTCGTCTAGTTCGCAACTAATCCCGAACCCATTTGAAATAATGTCGCCCGTGGAGCGTCGCCATTTGATTTCTCTTTCCGCATCAGTGGATCGGGATCGACGTGGATCGTTTGAGATCGCCTATGAACAAAATAAATATCTGCGTATTTGTGTTGATCTTTTTCATTAAAATAGGTTTATGTTTAATAAGACGTTGATGTGGCTCTTTGGCAGCCGGGCGGATCTATTGAACCGTGTGTGTTGTGTTGGATTTGATTTAGTGACTGCCATTTTGTGAATATACCTGCACGCTCCCTCCTCAACCTCCCCCTCTCTCTCTGTGGCCAATCACACTCACATTGTACGCTTGAGTACGTGCACTGAAATTTAAATATAATTTATGAGCAGCGTTGCATATAAAAAGTTTAATGTTTGGGCTCCGGTCTCTGGCAATAAAATGTCGCGATTGGCTGATTGACTTTGTGCGATTCGAGCGATCGATCGTTGCTTTTGTATATATAAGTATATGTATATATATATACATATATACAACTCTGCAAGTTACAAAAGACGAGCATGACCTAAAATATAAATGTAGCTGTAAAGCGATTGACAGCCCATGAAGGAAGCTACTCACGATTATTTCAAATTCAATTCATTGAAATTTTGCGAATCTGATCAGCTTCAATTCCAATAGACAATTCAAATAGGAATCTTCGTCTTATTAGACTATATATTTTGGGTACTAATCCTTCTAGAATTGTCCTGATTAGTTTTCAAGCTGAAAATACTGCAAGAAAGATTTCTAAAAAAAAAACTGGTAGCCCATGAAAACACGCTCAGGTAATACTTTTTTCTATGTAAATAAATGTATTTTTTTTTGTTCATTGTTTTGTATTTTGGCGGTTATTTTGTTCTTTCAAAACCGCGTAATAAATTACTTAAAATTATAAAACATTTTCATATCAAAATATTTGTTCCGCTTCAACTTGGTTTAAATCTAAAGTTTTGTATGTATAGAACATTTTCAATGTATGCGCAAAAGGTTTCTTCATAGATATCAAAAATATGTATATAGTATATAGTATAAAATATATGCGTATGTATGTATGTGTAAAAGTACAAACTAGAACTAACCTAAAATACTATGCGAAAAGAGATACAAATATATACGATGCCTTCGTCATATGTACATATGCAAAATTACAGTTACAGTTTACAGTTCATAGTTTACAGTTTAAAGTTAACAGTTGCTAGTTTTACAGTTAAACAGGTTGCGGCTTTCTCGATTGCTCTTAGAGTCTTTACAGTTAGACGCCGGGGCATAATACATATATGTACAGGACACTTGCAAATACTTTACAATAGTTCGGCTTAGGATTGAGACACACAAAATGGATTTGTAGGATATATGTATGTATGTAAGTATGTAAATAAAGAAATTCATTTCCAAAATTATAAGAAACTCAAATATTAATTGTCGATTTTTTCTTTTTTACTTTTCTCTTGCAAAGAAAATGTTGACTAGAAAATAAAAAATAAAATTAAAAAACTATAAAATAAAAATTAAAAATTTTCACTGGGTGTTTTTGTTGTGGTGTCCGTGTGTGTGTATATGTAAGTGTGTGTCTTGGATTGTGTTGGAGCTGCCGCTTACTCTCGAGCTAGGAACTAATTTTTGGTGGAACATGGCTTGTGTACAACGTCAGAGTTACGCGACGAGATGGGTAGCCTAGGGCTCGGCGTAGCCTCCATAGGATAGCTCAGAGTGGGAGCCAACAGCGCTCGAGCTCGAGCTGGAGCTGGAACTGGAGCCACTGCCTCCCGGACAACCGCCTTCGTTGTGTTTCGTCAGGAGCGACATGCGCGAGAATGTCTTCGAGCAATTGCCACACGAATATTTTTTAATGTCCGAATGGGTCTGCAGATGCGCCCGGAGATTGGAGCGATCCGCAAAGGCGCGATGGCAATGCTGGCAGCTGAAGGGCTTCTCGCCGGTGTGGGTGCGAATGTGACCCTGGAGCAACCAGGGACGGGAGAACGCCTTGCCACACATGTTGCACTTGCAGGGCAGTGTGTGGGTGCGTATATGCATCTTAAGTGCACCCAGCGACACATAGGTCTTGTCGCAATCCTTGCAACTGAACGACTTCTTTACCTGGTTGCCCTCGGCAGCAGGACAATGGAACTGTTGATGCTTGGTGAGGCCCGAGAACGTGGAGTAGGATTTCTGGCAGTCGGGACACTGATAACGTGGCGGCGCTGATTTGTCTTTCTTGCTGGGAGATGAGGAGACGGACATGGAGGAGGCGACGGCGGAGGAGGAAATTGCTGCTCCACCTGACGATGAAACGGAGCCAATGCTGTCCTGTGCGGCTGGCTGCTGTTGTTGCTGGTGCTGCTGCTGCTGCAGAGTTGCTGCTGCCTGCTTGTGCTTCACGGAGAGGTCCTCGGGCACGGAACAGCAGCTGGACTCGGGCGTCAAACTACGCATCGAGTAATAGGAGCTCTCGGAGTAGGCCGGCGAAATTGGCGCATGCAGCGGCTGATGATGATGATGATGAGCATAGTACGCAGCCGGATATGTCGGATAGGGCAGGAATGTCTGCGGCGGCTGCTGCTGCTGTTGGTGTAGTTGTTGCTGCTGGAGATGACGAACGCCCAGCTGTGGTCGGTGGATCATCTCGGAGCGCATGGGTGGCGACACCGAACTTGCACGTCCATGTAAATAATGGTGTGGTGGCGGCGACAACGAGCCCAAGGAGTCCGATGGCGAGCTCGGCGAGAGCAGCTCGGCGGGCAGTGGCGCCACAGCTGCGGCGGCTGCTGACAGATGCGGCTGATTGATGGTACGATAGAATTCGGCGGTGTACGGCGACATGTGAAAGTTCCATTGCTGTAAACCATATTTTGGATAGGTGGGCGTAGGCACCACCACCGAGGCGGCGACTGCAGCAGCCGAGGCAGCTGCGGCCACAGCGGCAGCAGCAGCTAAAGCAGCGGCTTGCGTCTGCTTGGGATCGGCCTCAATGTTCACACAATCGACATCATCCTCATCCTCGTTGACATCCATGTGCTCCGCCTCATCGTCTGTGTGATCCACATCGACGCCTTCGTCCTCGCAGCAATCGCTCACATTGATCAGCTCCTCCTCAGAACTGTTGCTGGAAGAAGCAACTGTTGAATCAATTCTTGTTGCTGTTGTCGTTGTTGGTTCTGTTTTTATTGGTGTTGTTGTCGCCTCATTGTTGCTGTTATTCTTTTTGAGGCACAAGTCTTCGGGCTCCGCTTCAAACTGATAGTTGATGGGACGCTTCTTTAAAGGACACTTGCTGTAGTTCTTTTCCACTAGCATATGCTCCACGGTATGCATTTTGTAACTGTTTATTTTTTTATTACTCTCTTGTTGTTTGTATATGGAATATGTATATTATTGTCACACGCTAATTCTGAATTGCTGTCTTCACATAAACATCGCGTTGCGCACAAAACTTAACGAACTCAACTTGGGTTTTGCGCCGTCAATTTGATTTTCTGAGTGTGTTGCTGTTGCAATGAACGAAAGAGAAGAACTGAAACTAGTCGACGCTGTCAGCGGCCTTTTATAAGCGGCAACACAGCTCAGCGCTGCGCGCAGCCAGAGAGCCAGAGAGCGCGCAGGCAGCCACTGAGAGAGAGAGAATGAGAAATTATACCTGCTGCTCTTTTTGAATGCGTGTGCATTTACCTGGCTGTCAGGGTGTCTGATAACGTGCTCTGCGGCCAATCGCAGCGGTCCGCGCCAAAACCGGTTCTCACACGCTTTATATATGTTTTATGTACTGCGGAGCGCGTACACTTGCACCAATCGCTAACGCCGCCGCAACAACAACAAAGTGCAGCTAAATGCCGTTATGTTTGCAATAGTGTTTATGTGTATGTGTAAGTGCCCCAAGCTGCAGCTGAGCGTTGGCGCAGGTAAGAGAGCGAGCTTCCACAAGCGCATTCAGATTAGCGACGAACCAGAAGTGAGCAGCAACTCTTTATCAACGAAGTCCCACAATAAGTCTTGCTGCAGAGAGAGAGAGTGAGCGTAATTTTTTTTAATCGGGAGCAATAAGCAGCAGCTAACACTGCTTAACAACAATACTTACTTCCTTTTTTTTGGATGGTGAGGGGGTGGTTGAAAAAGGCTCTTGCGCAGTCCTTTTTTTGACACGATTTAAAATGCGAAACACTTTAAGCACATTTACTCTTACGCATTAAGTCTCCATCAAACATTGCCTATCACTACTTGCAGTTAATCATCGGAATCGGCAAAAAAGTTTCAATTTATTTCTTTTAACGTTGAAAAAGATTACCCTAATGGTGGATTACATTTCATCGTCAGGTGCATCAGGAGTTGACCTGATGCCTAAATAGGGGTGTATAATTGCCAGGTAATTGTAATGTGAACTCAGCACGTGTGCATCATTGATTTTGGGATCAGGTAGTGGGCAACACTTCATTGTCAAAGGAATAGCGTCAGAGAATTTGCAATAAAAAATGAGTTATACAGAAATGAGTGTATTACTTAAATAAGCAAAATTAAATAAAAAATATACCTAAAGAAATCAGTATTTGAAAATCATATATGTAAATAAATAAATATGTAACGATTTAATTTCACACAAAAAACTCCGATTCGAAGAGCAAACAAAGAGTTAAGTGGTTGGTCTCTTAAAAAATACACATCAACGCTGTGCTCTTTTCATGCTGCTTTTGCGTGTTTCATTTCCAGTGTGTTTCTGGTGCGCGCTCTCTTGAAGCACTTACTCCGCTCTTACCGCGAGTTAACACAAAAACACAGCGACGCATGCCCAGCCAATTGCCACATGTTGATTGACTCCGACGCAGAAGGGATAACCCATAATTCTAAATTTAGATGCACACACTAAATCCTTGCTCTTACCACACGCGTGCGCATGTCGAGCAATTAAAAAAACATGTCGGGATCTCAAGTGGCACCCGCTTTAGGGGCAGCCACAGCAGCTGTCAAAGCAGCAGGCAAACAAACAAACAACAAACACTTTTAGTGTTGTTTGTCAGATAAAAAGGTGTTGCTTAGCGATTGGCGCGCAGCGATTGGCCATAAATCAAGCAGCAACATAACCTAAAAACCAAACCTTTGCCAATTGCGATGGTTTCTTGGAATCCTGCACCAGCCCACACAAGCGCACATTTAACTTAATTAGTGCGCTTATCAAATCGTTGTCCCTGTTGCTCACTGCTGTGCAGATTTCTGATTCCCCGAAACCAGGCAGAAGCTGCCACAGCCAATCCCAACTCGAAGTCTCAGTCGCAATCTTGCCGGCCCAAATCCCAAATAAAAAAACCACCAGCATAAATTAATAGATAAATATGTGCAACGTCGACCAGGGCTCGTCTAACTGACCACGTACTGTGACAGTGGTGCCACAAAAACTGCTATAAACATAGCAAATCAGTCTAAGCTATGATTTATTTTCAAGCGAACAATAATAAGCTAAATGTAACATGGAGTTGCTGGCAAAAAGTTCACGAAAAATATATATTTTAAGCTAGCACTATTGAAAGTCCAGCAAATCGTTATTAATTTGTCATGGTAGTCAATATTGCAAATGAAATATGATATATGTATTTTGAGCCAAATCAATATGAAGTGCTGACATCGTTGTAAAATAGTTTTTAAGATAACATATTCAAACTATTCGAAATGCTAGTGATAGCTATAAAAAAGCTAAAAGCTCAACACTGATATGCGATTTACATGCTGCGAGCTATGAGTCTCAGGTATGCTCTGCTCTGGGTGCGCTCTTTCTTATCTTATCTCATGTCGTTGACTGGATTCGAACCTGGAAGACCGTCTCTCTCTCTCTTTCCCCATATCCCTCTCTTTCTGCAGCTCGATAGACTGTTAAGAAAGATTTAATGATCTTGTTAACTAATTTTTTCTGTACGTTCTCTGTCTGTGGGTTACTCTCGTTCTCAAACGGAGACCACCCACAGGTGTGGAGTGCCTCCTAGCCGCTGTGCAAGTTAATTAGTTTGCGTTTGCCAAGCCATTAAATCATCCAGTAAACAAGTTTACTCAGGCCTCCGGAAAGCTGATGACATTTCCCAGCCCTAATTAATCGTATGTTACGATCGCCTTGAACTACTTACGGACGGAGTAGCTTCTTCGCTTTAATTTCGCTATAACTCTCGGGTGGCATTTGTGAAATAATGTATTTACAACCATTATCTGTTATGTGTGTGGCACAATATCCTGGAAGCTTCAATAAAAACAGATAAACGGTTAAAAAACTTTCATTTGCATTTACAGAAAATGAACGCCGCGGGTGCACATGCTCCAGTCCCAGTTCCAGATCAGCAGTCCCCTTTTTCAGAGAGATGCCCATAACCCACACGCACTTTCATCGAGTGCGGATTGCACGCAGATCCGTGTCAGCATCTTTTGGTAGTCAATAAAAACGCTCGATTGTAATTTTCACTCTGCAATTATTGCCACAGCTTTCAAATGCAGTAGAGCCCAAATTTCTCTTGCTAACCCTTTCGCTCCTGCTCAGTTAACCCTGTTCGAGACTCGCAACAAAAGTAATTTTCAATTTTTACAGCCCAAGTCTGAGCATAAAATATAAAGCACAATGCTGTAGAGAGTCGACTGCTGCAAGCCACACACTTGTTAATGCCACACGTTGCCGTTTTGCTCATCCTCATCCTCATCCGTCTGGGCCAACAAGTGACAGTGGCTTTTTTGCCTGCGTGTCCTTAAAACGCTTAAATGCAAAAGAAACACGAGTTTTTCATGTATTTCGGAGCAGACAACAAATCTCATTAAAAGGCGTCGCGTCTTCGCTTGTCGCCATCGTCTTCAGTTTCGCAAGGAAGCCTCGACTTGGAACTTGAAACTTGGGACTCCAGCTCCAATCGTCCAACTTATGTTTGACCCCTTTCGCTCTCGGACTCAGATGCGGTCGCAAAACGCTTCGTATTTAAAATGTCGTTAATAATTTGTTGTTCTGCCGCAGACGGAGACGCAGACGCAGACGTGGCAAGCAGCAAGTCCCAGTCCCTGGCCGCATTTTCTTACTTCTTTTTTAAAGCTTGTCGTAAAAGAGTTTTATTATTTCTGTTTCACTGCCACAAAATAGGATTAGTACCTTTAGGGTTGGCCACGTTAATGCCTTAGTTTGTTGTAGCAACAAAAACCCAAAAAAAAAAAAACAGCTAAACAAAAAATTGCTTAAATATCATAATTTTACACGCTTTCATATATGGTGTTATGTATATTATAAAAAATCCTCTTAAGCAAGTCGCAAGATGCTAAAATATCAACAAAGTTGATAACTTCGTCAAAACTCAACTGATTTTAAAAAGCAAGGGCTTTTTGATCATAGTTTTGCCCCTAAATCAATCGTACATTTAAAGTCGAAAGCGAAATTTGAGGTCGGAAGACAAGTAAAAATTATAGCCTGAAAATCGATGTATCGATATATGGGCATAGGTCGAAACTTCAAAATGCCATAACTTTGTCAAAACTCAACTGATTTTAAAAAGCAAGGGCTTTTTGATCATAGTTTTGCCCCTAAATCAATCGTACATTTAAAGTTAAAAATGAAATTTGAGGTCGGAAGACAAGTAAAAATTATAGCCTGAAAATCGATATATCGGTGTATGGGCATAGGTCGAAACTTCAAAATGCCATAACTTTGTCAAAACTCAACTGATTTTAAAAAGCAAGGGCTTTTTGATCATAGTTTTGCCCCTAAATCAATCGTACATTTAAAGTTGAAAACGAAATTTGAGGTCCGAAGACAAGTAAAAATTATAGCCTGAAAATCCATGTATCGATATATGAGCATAGATCGAAACTTCAAAATGCCATAACTTCGTCAAAACTCAACTGATTTTAAAAAGCAAGGGCTTTTTGGTCATAGTTTTGCCCCTAAATCAATCGTACATTTAAAGTTGAAAACGAAATTTGAGGTCGTAAGACAAGTAAAAATTATAGCCTGAAAATCGATATATCGGTGTATGGGCATAGGTTGAAACTTCAAAATGCCATAACTTCGTCAAAACTCAACTGATTTTAAAAAGCAAGGGCTTTTTGATCATAGTTTTGCACCTAAATCAATCGTACATTTAAAGTTGAAAACGGGATTTTGGGTTGGAAGACAGGTAAAAATTATAGCCTGAAAATCGATGTATCGATATATGGGCATAGATCGAAACTTCAAAATGCCATAACTTCGTCAAAACTCAACTGATTTTAAAAAGCAAGGGCTTTTTGATCATAGTTTTGCACCTAAATCAATCGTACATTTAAAGTTGAAAACGAAATTTGAGGTCGGAAGACAAGTAAAAATTATAGCCTGAAAATCGATATATCGGTGTATGGGCATAGGTCGAAACTTCAAAATGCCATAACTTCGTCAAAACTCAACTGATTTTAAAAAGCAAGGGCTTTTTGATCATAGTTTTGCCCCTAAATCAATCGTACATTTAAAGTTGAAAATGAAATTAGTGTTGCTATTGTTTTCCTTTAATTCGACAACAAATTAAACTCATTTTAATGAAAGAGTTAAGTTATCGATAAATATAGCAAACTAGTCGAAACATCACATTTTACAACACTTAAGCGTGCCTGGAAAGTTGTTCTCCGTATTATTTTTTTGCAATCAACAATGTTTGCTATGTAAATTGCTGCTTGAATAAATAGTGTCGTGGAATTGTAATGCAACATACAAAAGAAGCAACGCCCGCAGATGCAAATTGCCTGTGGGCAGCAACTGAAGAAGAAGCAGTTCTTAAATTGGAGCGCGCTCAAAGATTCTCCCACAGCCCACTGCACTAGTTTCCAGTGCCCAGATGCCTATTGATGCTGAGCTGACAATAATGTTGTCTGCGCTTCGTTATTTGTATGATTTGTGTTGTTGTTGCTGCTGCTGCTCCTTGGCCATAGCCATAGTCAGTGCATTGTCATTGTCATTGTCACCATAACAATTTTGTTGCCTTTTTCTGCTTTGGCCAGAAGAGACTCCCGCTGCGTTGTGTATTGTTTGGGCTGGCATTGGCTGCACTTGGACCGCGCACGCTGAGCAGATTTCCCAGAATTGACACCTTGCCTGCCGGCCTGCACTGAATGCCTGCCTGGCTGCCTGCCTGTGAGTCGTTCTGCTCCGTTTGCTCTTGAAGATTTGCTACAGTTTTGTGCGGCGCGCCAAGTTGTCTGCAACTGCAAGCCGGTGTAATCAGCACGGGGACGGGTGAGTGGAATCTGCGGCACATTCATCATTCCTTGCCTGCCATTGAAACAATTGTTGCACGTATGTTTTTTGCAGGCCAGGTGTTTGCTATGGAATTTCAATTTGCATAAATTTGGTGCAGATTTGCGTACAATAGAAGAGACGGCGGACAGCAGACCGCGTACGTGTATGAGGATAAGGAGATGCCTGGCTACACCCACCTTGGGTATAATGATCGATGCACAACTAAATTCAACTGTGCGTATTCCCGATACGTCTCGGCTTCTAATAAAGATGTTGCCTGATCGCATGTGCCAATTTGTCAGAGATATGTATGTAATCTACATTTTATAAATACTATATACAACATACTTCTACAAATCCCAGCAAGCTAGACTGGCAGGCAGCCAGGGAGTTAGTCAGTTGGCCAGCTGCGAGCGCCAGATGTTCTCTTCCACAGAGGCACACCACCTGATGCCGTAGGCGTGCGGAGGCAACACTAATACACCACCTACTGCTACTGGCGCAAACAAAAGGAAGCCGCAAAGAAAACAATGCGCAGTTTCATTAGAGAGTGCGCAAAATCGAATGGAAATAGCGCAGCACGCAGCACGAAAGAGGGAAATGCCTGCTAAGGATGCCTTTTGTTTAAGGATAAAGCAGTAGGGTGAGTACAAGGCTAAACTAAGTTGTATGGCTTTCTAATGATGTCGTCCTGCGGTGCCGAGAGCCTAGCTGAAAGGAGTAGCGCACCGTGAGAAACCAACAGGTGTGGTCCAGGTTCAGTCTGCAGCAAAACTATAAACCACGTAATGTCTTATCTTTTATGGCTTATCAGTCTTCTGCTTAGCACCTGCGTAGCGTATTGACCAACACATAAAAAATAGCTATACAAATAAACCCATTTTATGGTAAATATGCTCGTGTCGTCCAAAATCACGATCACAACAATTTCAAATGAGACCTCCAGCTTGGACGGCAGCAGCCCGCCAGCAAAAAACAAACAAATTCAGGTGCTAAACGTGACGTGCGTGTCCAAATGACATTTCATTTATCTTTATGTGGTTATTTTTATTTTGAAACCTCGACCCATCGTTCGAGTTAATATTTGTTCATAGTTCATGTATTTACCAACAACTTGGCGAACGCTTAACAAGTGTCTGCGGTTTTGTTTGTATTTGCATTTAGGAAAGATTTATGCCGACAACAAGATAATAAAATATCAATTTGGTTTATTATTCTGACTGTTGATCCCACGGTTTATCCGTTCTATATATAACTGACTTATCTCAGCGAGTGAATAAAAATAAAATTTTTTTGCCCTTAAATGCTTTAGATAAAAAATTAATTAAATTATAGTGAAATTGAAAATTTGAAAATTATAATAAATATTTTTGTGGATTACAACTTCAAAGAGGAAAATTACTTGCATCGAATATATCAACGAAGGTTCTTGAGCTTAGAATACTTCACATCGCATTTGAAATACTAAATTCTGGATTCTTTTTTCCACAGTGCAAAAACATCTTGGCTTAATCTGCGCTCTCTTCAGTTCGTTCACTTCGGCTTTAAATTTGTTGGCTTACCCTCATATTGTGAGGCACATGCCAACACAATAACTGAATTGTTGGCTGCAGGTCGACTTACCTACTGGTTCGCACAGTAAATCCCCAAACAAAAGACAACTTGCCAAAAAAAAGAAATGAAGAGGTATGTAGTATGTCGTGAAAATCAAAGCATAGTTTTGCCTTTGGCACAAGGACAGGTGAGGAGCGTCTTTCCACATACATTCTTTTTTGTGTTCGTCGAATGCCACACAGGACTCTGGAGTCAGGACCGAAACCTGTGCCTAGGACACTGATGCCTATCGCTATTTCTATGCCTATTATTCGCAAAAAAAAATAGGAAAAACAAAAAGAAGTGCACACAAAAGCGGGCAGACAGCTGAGAAATCTGTAGAGATGAAGATGGTATTGGAACTCATAGCAAGCCAGCAGAGAGGCCTGCCAGCTGCCTGAATGTTGCTCTGTCTAAGGATTTGTATAGTCGTATCTTATTTTGGCAAGGTGCTTGCCTGGATTGCGTCATGTGCCAGGCAAGGTGGTCTGTGCTATGCCTTAAAGCGAACTGTCAACATAAATCTTGCTTATATATCTGTATATATATATATTTTGTCATAATTCAGTATAAAGAGAGATCTCGCTGGCTTATTATTTTTAATTGATTGGGAGCGGAAGTCGCTGAGCATCGCTCATAGTACTCCATACTCCATACCTATTATTAATTGTCATAAATCTTGATAAAAGTAAAAGATCATAAGAGGCCCATTAAAAAGCGGGGTCAAAATGAGCTCAAGCTGCAAAAGCCGAGACACGCTTAACCCGTCATTAGGCATCGCTTTGATTTGATTTCCAACGTTCGAACTGTGGCTCGTTTACCTTTCGTCAAATTACATAATGATGGCCAGCCCACAGAAAGAGCGCGGAGAGACAGTCTCCGATGCAGGCTCACAGTCAGTCAGAGGCTTGAGTCCTGGCCACGCCTCGCACACGTCGCACCTTTTGTTTGGTGGCCTGGCAACGCGTGGGTGTGGCACTCAGGTCGGTCAAATAATAAAACACAATAAAATAAAAGCAATCCTTTTTGGGCAGTTGCTGCGAGCCTTTTGTGAGCGCCGACGTCCACTTGACAGTTTAACCAAAATGTAAACCGTTGAAATTAAGTTAAATAGTTTCTTGTTAAAGGAAACCCTTTTCTCGAGTACCGTTTCTTTTCTGTTGTTGCTGCTGTTGTTTGTTGAGCGTTGCATCTCTTTGGGCAAAGCGCACCTGCCAAATGATTAATCATTTTGTGGTCCCGAACCCGTCTGCCTTTAACACCTTTACTCTCTCTCCCTCTGTCTCTCTGCCCCTTCCGCCGCTCCCTCTGGCTGTGCTTTATGAAGTGCGTTAGTTGCACCCGTCGCCCCGTCAATCCAATGTTGTCTTTCACGAGTTGATTTTTGTTTTTGGTTAAATGCTAAAAGCTCATCAATTATACGGCATGCATCTGTCGTTTTCTTAAGAGGGTGGGGAGGGGCTTGTTGCACTGCTGCACGGCGCCAAAGGTCGCACTTTTCTCTTTTCATTTTGATGTTAAGCCTCTAATCATGTCCATCAATTTGATGAGTACACATATATGGGTGTACTAAATAGGTGAAGCGTCTGTTAAGTCAGACTGAAATCTCGCCTGGTGAGTTAAGGCGGCTTCGTTTACCATGTGGGCGGTCGCTGCTAGAAATCAGCTTTATTTTTATGCCTAACTCTAACTCTTATCTTTAGTAATACTAATTAATTCATTTTATTTGAATTACTAGTGATGTTTCAGCACACTGGACTAATGATCTTTTTAATTACTTTAACCTAAAAACTCTGACAACCAAACTCATATATTCTTTAAAAGACTTCCACTTATTAGTTGCCTGTGACAAACACTTGTTAACTTTTACTGTAGTTTTTTTTAGAAATATTAAATATATTACATGCAGTGTTTAATTTTTCTAGTGTTAAAGTAAATTAAGATAAAATAAGAATTAAACTTCTCTATCAGCCTGAATAAAACTTTCTACAAGTATTATTATGATTTATAATAAGTCGTTGAAGGCGATCATAGATATTTGTTATGTTTTGCATCAATCACTACTATTCGCCTACTACCTACTTATACATTATTATAATTGATTTTTTCTTAGATTTCCAACTCTATTCGCAGCAATCTCTCAACAAACAGGACCAATGCATTGTCGTTTCCAGACACTACTCATAAATCCCAACGGAGACAACAATGTGGATGCACTTTAGGCGCACGCGCAGATGTTTTCACAGACTGAAGGCAGCAGGATTTTCATTAGTGTCAGCACTCGTTGCATGCATCTCAGGCGCATTTGAATAAATAAAGTGAATTGTGCGAGTGTGTGTTTGGTGTGTGCATGTGTGTGCACAACAAACAAAAAGTGACAGGGCGATGCGTCGGTAGCCGAAAATATAATTGAAAAGAATAGAGAGCAGGCTCGCGCCGGCGCGTCTATAAATCAACGTTTGAGGGATAATGCATATCCCTGAGTGTTGAGCACTAATTTGAATTGCGTCGTCGCGGCATCTGCCCAAGTGCAACAGCAACAGCACCAGCAGAAGGAGCAGGAGCAGGAGCAATAACAAAGCTGCAGACTTCATTGAGTGGCTGCCTGCCGCATTTTCGCTTGAATGCAATGCGAGAAACAGAGATCCTTTTTTGGATGATGCTCAGCTCGTAATACGAGGTCTGTGCGAGCACCTGGCTGTGATTTGGAAACAATGTGCTCACAACTGAACTACTTAGAAGCAGCCGGCGACCATTTCGGAACAGGTTGTCCACACACGAGTCGACCTACAACCAAGAAACCAGCTTTGGTCATCAAAAAAAAGTCTAAAGAAAACAAAAAAAAACTAACAGCAAAAATTATAATATTAAAATTTTATTACATTAAACAACAACAAAAAAATACAGAGGATAAACTGTGCCTCCCTTTTTGAATGGCAACGGCGACGATGAGGCAAATCAGATCAACCGCTGTCGGCGTGCCTGAACTGGCATGAACCTGCCGCAGCACGAGTGTACCGTTGTGTAGATGATGTTGCAACATTGCCAACTCAGTGAAGTCGCCACAGCGGTAAGTGCTCCAACCATTAAACTTCAGCTGGTGGCACGAGCTTAATGTTGTCGTTATACATTTTACAGGTTGACGACACACGAGCAGTCCCAACTCCGACGACTGCAGCTCTGACGCAAACAGTGAAGAAGTGAAGAATTGTGCGCTCCTTACCTGTGTCCATGTGGGGGGCGTGCATCCAACACATCCATGCATCCACAGGCCATGCATGCCGTCGTCGGCGTGTTGCACTCTTAGCTCTACACCCTGTATTTCAAAGATGCCATCAACGACCTCTGTAAGTAAAGAAATTTGAACAAAATTAATTATTAGATATATTGCCTTAATTTTTGGCATAGGCTTACAATTGGACGTTATCTTTATAAACTAAAAATTCAAAATATTTAAGAAACAATTTCTATAGTAAGCCTAGGCTGCTCTTATTTATATACATATCTTCATAGGGTATCTCCCAGTCGGGAGGTCTGGCATTTTTAGGTTTGCCCCAGTCTGGTTGACTGGCTGGGGGTCCAGTGCCCGACTGCAGCCTAACAGCTATTAAGTTTGCCCATTTTGCATATGATGATATTTTTTTTGGAGGCTTCAGGCCTCTGGTCTCTCTTGAGGTCAACGTGGGGCGCAGGCGCATGCAGGTTATCGTCCGGTTTATGGTGCCATCGAGCAACGCGCGTCATGTTTATAAAGAAATTCTCTGCTTTTCGTATAATACGAGTAATTTTCATTGGCAGCGTGTCGTCAATGTGCATCCATCGATGCCGTTGGCAACTTCGAATCGGAGCTGTTTCGACTTTGGGGTGCTAAACTGACTTGCTTCGCTGTTTATGCTTTTATAACGTGTTGCTACTTTTTTTTGTGACTTTTTTTAAGTGGTAATGAAGGAAATTATGGACAATAATACGTATAAGGTTATGACGCGTATAAAAACATTTTAAAAATATATTACAACGAAAGAGGAGTTAACGTCTTGTAAGATTAAACAAATTAATGAAATAAGTACCTATTTCGTCAGTAACGTAAGAATCTTCATTGATTCATGGTTTAGTTTAAGGAGGTGCCTGGTCTCTGGCCAAAAATTCCAGAATAGAGTTTGTCTCAAACATATTTCTTATATTTAATATAGAACGAAGCATATATGTTCATATGAACACTTCCTTCAGAGGTTTAAAACTGCCTTTTACACTTGCGTTACACATTTTGTACAAATCCAAATATAATTCACTCTTTGTATGTGTGTGAAAACCAAATAGATCCTGTTACCAATTTGGGCGAACAATAATGATTTGTCTTCCCAGAAGCAAACGGAAATGCGATGCTGTAAAAATAAATTAGAAGTGGAAGAAACAATAATACTGTAGGTGTTTTGTCAAGGCGTGTCATCTTCACTTCCGCTGCTCCTGGCAAGGATTTAAGCCCAAACAGAGAAGAGGACGCACGTCAGGTTGTGTGTTGTTTGCAGGTGCTCTTCTCAGGTGAGTGTATTTCTCTCGTACTTAATAACTATCTGAATTGAAATTGAAACATTACAGAACGCCTGTCAGCCATTTCCATAAGCCAAATGAATCGTTTCCTTTCATATTTAAATCTGAGCAGGCGATTGGGGGCAGGCCACAAGCATCAGACATCACATCTAGCTGACGTTTTCAAATGCCACCACGCCTACTTAAGTGGCGGCGCAAAAAACCAGTAGCCAGTAGTATCAAAATCATCGGCAAAGCGGCAGCGATGTCCACACGTCCACAACGTCAGTATCCACATCATCATCATCTTTATCATAATAATGATGAACATTTTAGCTAACAACGTCAGCCTGAATCCGCAATAAACGTTTCACGTCAAGATTGATCATTGCGGCCAGCCCAGTCTCAGACTCATCCATTTCGCCCAATCAGCCACACCCACAAGATGCAACGCTGCAATGTGCTTTTCAAACTCTAGCTGATGTGGCAACAATAATAGCAGCATATAGAGGGGCTCAAGAGTGCTCGAATGTGATGTACCCTGTGTTAAGCTAAAACCAAAGTAGTAGTTATAATTTTTGAAAGACCTATTTAAAAGAATAATGTATGATTATAATATTCAACAATGTTTTAATTTACATTATGAATCTAATTTGCTAGCCTAGCCCTATAAATTATTTATTTACACGGATTAGTTAAGTCAACTCAGATTCTGTTGCTCTTCAAATAACAAGTGAGAGATGCTTCTTTACCAATTTCCCATTGTGAATCACATAGGGTATATATACATATATGTATATATATATATATGTATGTATAACAAACAGCGGCTTTTCTCTGCAAGCTGCTTCCGTTCGAATCGCTGCAAGGTGTGTGGCAGCAACGAAACAGTAGCTGTTACTACCACTGAAAGCGCAACAATTGGCAATTTCGCTTACTGCGCCCAAAACGCAGCACCGAATCGCACCTAAAGTCATCAGGCAACAGGTACGCAAAGCCAAACAACTGGAGGCGAACCCAAACGTATATATGTGTGTGTGTGTGTGCGACCTGTGCCCGGCTGTCGCTATGCCCCATGTTGCCTTCAACTTTCTACAACAACTGCCACATGCTGGGGATCTATGAATGGGCTGCAGCCACGTCTCATTCTCAACTGGCAATCGGAATTGGAGTCGACGCTGGCGGTGGTGCTACATCATCGTCAAAGTGTGGCGAACGTTTGGCAAACGTCAACTTGTTGTGGATTTCGATTTCCTGTGCTGCACAAGTTTTGACGTTTGCTGGGTCACCTTGCCACACGGGACATGCGCTTTGGCAGTATCCGTAATTGCTCTGAAAGAAAATTTCAATATGATAATATTTATTCGCTGGAATATGCCGACTGCCTGACTCTCTGCCTATCTCTCTGTCTGTCTGTCCAGCTACGCCCGCGCTCCACGCAACACTTCGTTTGTTGTTGTTGTTGTCTATTTGACACTGCGCAGGCGGCGAGGATGCAGTGCAAATAGCGTGTGGGTGGTCGCCCAACTGACTCCGACTCCAACTCCAACTCGGTTTGTCTGCCAGTCAGTTTTGGGGGCCTTCAAGTGACTAGTGTTCGCATTTTTATTTACATTTTCTATCTGCGCTGTTTGCCGATCTGTTTTTCTTCCTCTTTTCCTGCTGTTGCTGCTGCTGCTCCCTGTGCTTCTTCTTCGATTTTATTTTTTATTATCTAGTTGGCATTTTAGTTGAATTGTTAGCTTAGTTTATGTGCTGAGCCAACGATACTGCTGCTGCTGCTGCTGCTCCTTTGCCAGAGTCATCGTCATCGTTGACGTCGTCGTCGTCGTTGTTCGCCTACTCCTCCTGCTGCTGCTGCTTCCCGCCATGAACCTCGTCTGGATTATGCAAGCTGCTCTATTGCAATTGAAATTGCCAATCTGCATTTCTAAATGCTGACTTGAATATGGCCCGTTAGCATTACGATTGATGCAGTCACTGACTATTTACTGCATTATCGTTATTCAAATTTCAGTGCTGCATTTCTACGGTGCAGTGTTGCAAAACGCAGAGCATGATGTACTTTTGAATAGCGATGATCAATTGTTGATAAAAATTAACTGAATTTTATGCATTTTTGATTAAGGTATACGCTGTATATTTACATATAAAGTATATACAATAATAGTATTGATAATACAACTTTTTTTCAACTGACTGACAATTGCTACATTAACGTTGCTAACACTAGACTGATCTGCTTTTGTTTTGCACAAACGTCATTTGGTTGATTTTTTCTACATTCTGCCACTAGAGTTGAGAAAGGCAAAGAGAACACACCTTGCATTAGCGTATAACTTGTGTAAGTTGTAAGCTGTGTAAGTTGCAGCAACCCCTATGGAGAAGCGTGCTCAACCCACAAATTTACAAAATAAAAAGTAATTATAAAAAAAGGAAAAGAAAAAACAAAAGGAAAATATAATTAGGTCAACGCCTCGTTGCTGCAATAGCGACGACTGCAGCGTAGACGGCACGCGTAATGAACCTGTTCGGGAGCAGAGCAACAGTCGGACTGGCGGACAGGCGGACGAGCGGTGAACATTAGCGACAAAGACTGAAAGAAAGAAAAGCCGTCGGACGCGCTAGCACCTTGACCAGAATTTCTAATAAATTTCTAGCTAGGGGTAACAACAACATGTCAAAACATCAGCGAGTGCAGGTAATGCCAAGGTTCTTAATATGCGCCCAAGCACCCTACACGACTGGCTGGACCTTCTGGGCCCAGAGAGTCAGTGGTGCGCGGAAATGTGCGGGACAGAGCGACAAGGGGAGAGGGCGACGGGCGACTGTCGCGCGCCGTTGTTTAATATCCGCTTACCCCGACGCGAGTCGACTGGTCGCCTGTCCTAGTTTAGCATTCCATCATGTGCAGTACTTTTGAATAATTAGCCGCTCGTGCCAGCGACACCGACTGCAGTCCAGTCCAGACCAGACCAGTACAGTCCACCACCTTCCCATCGCATTCCTGTGCAGTTTGCATAACATATCCTTCTCGCTCCTGTTGCAGATGTGTTGTGTTATGTGGGCAGGTTGAGTGCACTGTCCACTGTGCACTGTGCACTGTGCAGTGGAGAGGAACAAGTGCCGCTGCCCAAGTGGGCTGTTGCGGTCACTGATCATGCACTCGACCGGTAAGGATCATACTGGCATATGTTACCTTATACACTTGAGACTTGGTAAAGGTAAAGGTGCAGGCGCGTGCCATGGACTGCAACTTTGCTACCACTGCCAGCTGCTGAATGAAACTAAAGTTGACTCTTCTTTTGCAGATCAATGACTGACATAACCAGCCATCCAATAAGAGTGCCCATGCAGCCCTATGCCGGCAAGCGTCTCATCATTGAGCATCTCGTTGTGCCCGACAGCAGCGATGATCTCAATGTGGAACCAAAGTCGGGCCAAAAGCCAATACCCAAATTCATGGACATGCCACGTCCTACATTCCTAGAAAAGAAATGGATCGAAAGAACGCTGTTTACGTATTGCTCCATGAATAGTTTGTCAACAGTGGTCAATGAGGAGCTTGTGGCGGGTCTATTGGCTGCCGCGGAAACCTTTTTGAAGGACATGATGCAGAAGGTCATTTATTCGTGCGAGCATCGCTCTGGTAACAGTCTCTACGACGATGATCGCTACGAATTGCTTCATGATTCGCGCACTTCGATAAAGTTCCTCGATGATCGCGAGGAAGCTGATTTTGGATGCTCTGATGACGATACAGCCTACGGACATCGTCGGTATGTTTCTCAGTCATTTACTACATGCTAAATATATGCAGGAGTATTAAATTATTGTAATCAAATACACATTTATTCCAATTTCAGGCGTTGGATGAAATTGCAGCGCAATCGCAATCCGAAAAATGCGTTGGAGACCGAATTGCGTTTGGAGTCGACCAATAAGACTGCACTCCTGGCTTTGGGAGTCCGGAAGCCACAAAGCGCCACGGCTAGCGTTGGTTTACCAAATAATGCTCCAGTCGTGCCCGCAGCTGGAGCTGTTGCAGCTGCACCGCAGCCGAAGCGTCAGTTTCTTGTATGCATCAAGCATATTAAAGTCAGGGATATAATTCAATATATGGAGAAAGAGAAGCGGTTCAGGAAATCCAATCTGCTCTACGATGCCTATTTGACTTACAAGTTTTAGAGGATTCGGGAGACTTCTCATTGGTTTGCGTTGCAACTGTCATGTTCAGGTAGTTCAATGAACTTCCTTTCGAATAAATCTGAACAAAAGCCCAAGGAAACAGGTGGTGTGTCCTTTGTTCAATCAGCTGCTGCTGCTGCACTTGGCATTTCAATGGAGCTCGCAATGAAAATTCATGTATTCAATGCATGCACTTTGAACTTTTGTGCACTCATTACAGACGGAGACGCAGACGCAGACGCAGACGCGGACCGATGACGATGACAATGCGGAGGAGTACTTAAAGGAATATCCGGCCGGCAACGTTAACGCAGACAGGAAGCATATGCGCATGCGCTAGTCGCCAACTGTCGGCGTCGTTGCTTTGGAGGAGGAGGAAACGTGATCTTATCGTGCCGCTCATTATGTTAAGTGCTGGCAATAAAATCAAAGCGCGACCGAGGGCGACACAATCTACGCGTCTCCAATTGAACTTCAATTGAAGCCGTGCGCCAGGTCTCCTCACAATTGGGCGCTCACGTCTCTTCCTCTCCCTCTCTCTCACTCTCTCGTGCGTGTTGTTCGTGCTGTGGCCATCAAATTGTGGTAGCATTAATTTCATGTAATCGATTGTACAACTTGGAGTGGGTTTGCTAGTGTCCAATGCACATATCTAATTGGAAATGCAGTTGGCAACAAGCACATTTGTAGTCAGCTTAGAAATAGAGCTAGGCTATCATAAACTTAAACCAAAAGTCAATTAGCATATCAGAAATTATGGCCACTAACGAAAAACTGTAGAACTGTTGTCAAAACTTGCTTCAAAGCTTGAAAGTTGCTCTAAGATGGTGATTTACTCAACCACTCATTAATTCTGTGTAGTAAGAATTAATTTAAAAAGGAGATTTTAGATTATTTAAATTATTTCGTCCGACATTATAAGTTCGAAATAGGCAATAGCTCTAACCAATAAGCTACAATAACCAAACAACTGTTAGCATTGCTTTTTTGGTGTCAAACTTTAATATTTCATATAGTGGGGTGTCTTTGCTTGAGGGCTTGGAATAGTAAATAAATTCAGTGCATTATTTTTATTGGGCAGTGATGAAGTAGCATATTATTCGTATACAATACGACGCATTCCATAGTATAATCAAAAACTGTACTTTTAATCCAGTATAAATAGTTGCCTTGGATAGATAAGCATTCATTTGATGTCTAAACAAATTTCGAGGCTAGTCTATCTTCTTTTTTTTTGGGCACACCTGTCGGCAAAGCTATCCACCCCTATGACCCCTAGGTCCTAAGCCTACATGTTGCAGCCTTAGTTCTACTGTATGGTATCCCTTTTCAAGGACCCTACAGCTGCTTTATGCTCGCTTGCCCACTTATCGGGCGTTTGTGCCGTCAGGCGTAAACTTAACAGGTAGACAGGAAAGTTCAAGCCACACATAGCACGCCCCCCTCCCCCACCCTTAACTGTTGAAACCACCCCATTTGAATGTGAGTGTCACTTGAGTATAGATCACTTTTCCGACCGGAAGGAGGCGACTCGAAAGTATGCAAGGTGTATTTGCATAGTCTCACTCCACGCCAAGCAGGAAGGCGAATGCCGACACACACACACGCTCTCTCACACACACAACATACATATACACCCCAAACTGAAGCACTCGACAACGTTCCGTTAGGGCGCACTCCGTTTACAATGTATTTGTATAACATCGCCCAGAACAACAAAGAGTTGTTTTTGTTGTTGGAAAACGTTGCACCTTTTTTGCATAAGGTCGTCGCCTGTTCCGTTGGACTGTTCCGATTGCCAAAGACATCATAAAGTGGCAGCTGTGCCAATACTCCGATAAAAACTGTAAAGCACCTTTTCATATGCTCATGTGTTCATTTGATGTTTGCCTTGGCCCCGATGAACGTTACAGGGATTGTGTATTAATTGCGGCTGCTCTACCATTTTATCGCTCAAGTATTTATACACTTGTGGCCAGATAAGGTGCTCATCAGCAACATGGATACATTATTCCTTTCAATCTGTTTACATATGTCTGCTTATTCAGGCATTTTCGAAACTAGCTTCAGACATTTCAAAAGCTATTCAAAAGGGGCGCTTTTATATGGGGAATTGTGCTCGGCAGATATACCAGGTCTCAGACAAACCAAAGCAAATAATAGCGACGGGGAAGAACAGTCATTAAAATCTGACTGGTCTCTTAATTAAAAAGTCATCTAACAATGTGTAGTCAGCAGCGAAGTCAGCCGATTTTGTGACAAGGAGAAGGAGTCCTCAAAGCACATCATAGCAGATTTGGCCGCCTTAGCCAAGAAAAGATTTAGCATTCTATAAAATATGCTATCAACTCAAAAAACATTAATATCCTCAACCCTCCACCCTCAATCCTTCATGGAAGAGATAAAGTCTCAGAATGTGGCACAATAAATCTAACATGTCGCAGTGCACGATGTCTCCCCCGTAAATAATTATAATAATAATGCGTCTTTCATTCTGGTAGCTTATAAATTCTTATGTATTTTGTATGATTCACAGCACGAAATTCAATTAAATTGGATTGAGTCATTGAGAATTCGTAAGATCTTATTGGAAAAAAATAAATAAATTCACATTTTGGTGCAATTTGGTATCTTATTACAAAGCTAAAAACTTTCGTAAAGTTTATTAAATTTGTAGATTAAAAGAACATTAGGAACTTTAACTTTTCTTAGTATCCATTTTTTTCATTATGTATTATTAAGCTCCATATCTTATTTGCAGTAAAAACGACGAAAACTAATCAAAATTTCTACACGATTTGAACAATATAAATAGTCTGTGATCCTAGAGGTGCTTAACTTTTTTTTACATTTACTGCGCCATAAAAAAAATTTCGATTAAGTTATATAAAATTCTATAGCTCCTAAATTGTCTATGGTATACAAGTTGCTTATTTGCGCTTAAATTGATTTTTTTTTTACCACTTTCAATGCTCGTTTTAGTTACTTAATAAAGTTAAGCTCCTCCCATGGACATGCCAGGTTTCACTTGCTGATGCAATTTGCTTCCTCATAAAACATCAGCTACGTTTCTAATCTGCGCCATATGCTACGCCTGGTCGATGGTCGACTGGTCGATGGACACCACTAGGCACTCACAAAGGAGCCATAAAAAACTATCGACACGTAACGATTTGTGCCGCACCAGACACGCTGTTGCTGTTGCTGTTGCTCCGACTGTTGCGTATTACGGCGTCTTACAGCGAAACCAAAATCCGTGCACAGCCCCCAAAGACAATATTTATGGCTTTATTAACTTCAAAACGCAACAGCAGCAGCGGCAGCCGGCAACAGCGGCAACAAAGTGTTAAAGCCAGGCCAGGGCGATGAAGTTGTGTAAATGAAATTAATCTTCAATAGACACAGGGCAATAAACGAACGGCAGAAGGCGTCCCATATATGTACCCCAACCCCAACCCCAATACGATTCCCAATACCAAAACCCAACCGCTGGCGACTGCCATTAGTCATTAAACAATTTTCCACTGAAGCGGCCACAACATCAGCTTCATCCTACAGCTAGAGGCAACTCCAGCGGCAACTGCAACATCGGCTGCTGCGTATTTTGTCAGGTGTCATAAAAACCGAATTTATTGCGCATGCGCTGCCTGATGTTCCTCCATATGAGAAGGCACTGTACGTGGCGCATTTTGTTCCAGATTGTGTTTTTCCGCTCGGTTTTTTTTTTCAGTTTTATTTTTTAATTTTGTTTGCTGCAGGATTATAAATCATGATGCGTGCGAGTTAAGGTGACAGCACTTTAGGGCAAATAAGCACACAAAAACCTGAGCAGGTTGCTGGAATTTTAATTAAATGGATCACGAAGTGAGCAAGGAGATTTACATTGACTACAAGCATATAAATGTCAAACAGTGAGATGATTACGACTATATAACTTTTACAGTGATGCACACTACGAAACTTGTATGAAAATGACAGCTACGAAATAATTATGATATATGTAAAGTCAGAAGGAACTACGAAATTTGTCTGATAAATATGACGCCGCAGATTGCGTTCCCTTAATCGAGATAGGCGTGGCAGCTATGGCAGCTATATTATATAGCGAACCGATCCAATCATCTCGCTCAACAATAAGTCGAATAAATATACCAAGTTTCATAAATATAGCTTTTCTGCTGAGGTAGTTCTGCGTATATATTACTAAAAATAATTATAAAGCAGAGATTTAAAAATCCATATTTTCTATTTGCTTCTTTTTTACATAGCAAATATTTTAGCCTTTCTTTTTATATCTTGGGATTCGATTTAAGAAATCATCATTTATAACGTGCCATTAAAATACAGTTATAAGGCAGAATCGATCTTGAATATGCCAAGTTGGGTGTGTGTCAAAATCATCTGCTTTATTTCTTACAAGTCCAATCAAACTGATAATTTCTACAAGTCAATTCCATTCGCTGCAAATTTGATCTCGAATGCATGTTCTCTCTAACTACGCTCAGAATTGCGATAAAAACGCATATATAAAAAACAAAAAGCAATGGAATATCAAATCATATATAGTGCAAATTTCACACGCTCTCGCCTGCGGGTGTTCTCTGGGACACCGTACAGAAAGGGCACGTAATTTGCTCGGCTCGTTTCGAGCTGTGTTGTGTGCGGTGCACTTGTTCCCACAAATTCCAAGGCATAGGCAATTTCCATGAAGCAAACAACAAGCAAAAATTTCACACTCTTGCATACAAAAGCGATGAGCTAAAAAAAGGAGAAAAAAACACAAAACAGGAAAAAAAAAAAAAAAAAAATGGTAAACGAGAAATTTGTACTGTCGAAAATGCCACTGAACTGAGAGTCGGTGAATGAAACCTGCTGGGGGCATGAGAAACTGGGAACTCTGAGACAGATCACAGCCATCAGCATAATCAACAAGATCACGCATCAAACGAGACGACAGCGGCATAAGAATGCAAACATTAAGAGATTTTATGCGAGTTGTTCACATGCCAAAAACAAAACAGCACAACAAAAAATCGAAAAGACCGCAGGCAGCAAGCAAACAAGCAGGCAAACAGGTACACAGGACGATTATCCTGTCATTCACTTGTTGCGCTCTGAAACCGAAAGAAACAAAACCATAAAAAGGAGAAGAATTAAGCAAAATGTATCGCACACAAACACTCGCACACTCACACATAGATACATACACGGACAGGTAGTTCGAATATTTCAGTGCCTTAACCCGCAAAAGGGCTGCTGCTTCAGTCACACTTCCTGCGCCCCTCCTCTGCGTCCATCAACGTACATACTGTGTTTCGGGATAACGCTGCGATTGTTTGGTAGCGTGTGAACCTGTTTCGTCTCCGCGCTAGTTTCAGCTCACAGTTCGACTCATCGAAGCTTCTTATTTTCAAATTTTTTTGTTTATTTTTTTAGGTAATTTTTTTGCATGATTTCATTTTCGGTTCGATGCTAATCTGAAGCTTTGAATTTTTGGCACAAATCGCCCGTTTTTTTTAAATATACAACAACTGGGTTGTTGCTGCTAGTTTTGTTGTTGCTGTTGCTGTTGCTGTTCCTGGCCATATTTCAGTGCGCATTTCGTGTTTTTCGATAATTTATTACCGTTGCCCAATAAACGAAGCTTTGCTTTTTAGCTTAGTTTTGCTTTTTGTGGGTCGCCGCCAAATTTGAACAAAAATAATAATAAAACTTTTTTATTGTCATACTCGCATTTATATTTGTGCGATTAGCTTTTCAGCTTTTCTTACCTGCAATTTACATTAGTATTTTTTTGTGTTTCTTCTTAAAAAAAAACTTCATTCGTCACACGCAAAAAAAAAAATATAGTTCCCACGCATTTTCAGTTCGTGATTGTTTATAAAGCAGATCGATCTGAGTTGTAAAATAAAAACGAATTTTATTGTTCTTGGTGTCAGCTATTAAATGAAATGAAAGACAACCCGAAAAGCCAGCCTTAAAGCTGGCTAAAAAGTAACTTTTACTTTATTAATAAATTGATATATTGATATACTATATATATTTCTCTAAGTCTTGAAAAGGAATACTTAATAGTTTATATATCGTATGGTATAATCTAATTTTCAATTTATTTTTTAAACGTTTTTGCACTCTAGTTCATTTATAAAACAAATAAGGCGGTAATCATAATTATTGATAAAAAAAACTTGTAGTTTTTCCGTAGCAAACAAATCTTCATCATGAAGCAAAGCCAAATTGTCTGCTATCACTGGTCATTGTGACAGCAAACAACTTGCCACAAATGACATGCAAAGCAGTTGTCATTAAATTTAACGAAAATACGTAAATAAATAAAATGAAATTGCTCAAATTGTTGGCCATAAATCAACGGCGGACGAGAGGTGATCAAAACAAACTCGAAATTTTGCGCTCGATTTCACTGGTTAAAAAGAAAAAAAAATACTTCACCTGTTCGTTGAGACAATGACTGTGGTTGGTTGCTTGGTGACAGACCAGTCGCAACTCCCTCGGCCCCTTATCGGGGCATACAAATACCGTTGACAAGTACAGGCGACTCAATTGCGGCACTTGTTGCACGACACTTGAATGAAAGGTAGAAAACAAAATAAAATAAAGCAAAGTAAATGAAATGAAATTAATTTTTGGTCAGTCAGGCAGTGACGACTCGTATATCACTGGAGCACTGGATCATTGGAGCGTAGCGCATCCACAGCATGACGTGACAGAAAATATTGTGATTTTTCACGTAGCGTGTGCTTGGCTGGTATTTACTGAAATTTGGAATATACTCGTACCATTCTTACAAACATATATCTATATATATATTTTTGGAAACTCGCCGCTGCTGTTGTTGTTTTTATGGTTTAATTTATGGCACAAAGTTGACAGGCGCGTCTGCCCACTCAGAGGTTAAACGAGCCCCGACTCTCGTCCATAGCCAGAGAAGACGTGCAGACACAATAAGCGCTAAATGACATGAGCAGAGCCTGTGCTGCTGCCACCGCCACCACCGCCATCATCTCCAACTCCTACTCCCACTCCTACTCCTGCGCCTGCTCCTGTTCCATATGAGTTTGCAGTTTATTGCTTACAAGAGATTTGGTCTGCCTGTCCCTGTCCACGCATTTTGATTTAATCACAGCGGACGCCGCCTTTAAACGCTTGTTTCGGTTTCTTTTTTAATACCCTTGCAAAGTTTAACATGATATGTGGAACTTACTTCAGGTCGCTTTACACTAGGACTACTCCAAACACACACACACACAGTTCAGTTTTGTTGCTGCATAAGGTACAAAATTGAAGTCGGGTTCCTATATCTCTTAGATGTCATAGAAATGATTTGTCAGCAAAGTATGATATAAAATTTAATTAATACCCAGTCAATCTATAATAAGTAAGGGTATTAGCACTTCGGCATCCGAAAAGTAACTGTTCTTCCTCATTTTATCTGGTTTTGTGTTCGCTGAATGCAAACCATCGCCTTAATTGTGCAGAACGAAAAGCTTGCTCCACTAATTAAACGCCCGAAAAATAAAACGTACAAAAATTGCATTTCATTTTATTTCATTTCAGTTTGTTTAACAAATTTGCTGACAAGCACGCTGACAGCGTACAACAACAAATAAAAAAATAAAAATAAAACAAAATAAATGTACAAAAACGAAAGACTTAAACAACAAACTTGTGCGCTCGGCACTTGACCTCAACGCACAATGCGTTCGAAAATTTTAGCCGCTTTCCCGCCGCAGAAATTAAGCCGCAGTTTCAATTTACGCAGTGCCACACACAGAGCGAGTTGTGCGAACACACAAAAAAAAAAAAAAAAACAATTTACACAAACCAAAATTATTGCCATGGATATGGTTATAATCGGCGCTGTCTTTCTTCTCAAATGGCAAATCAATGGGGCGCAAAAAGAGATGAAAAATACAAAATTACGAAAAAACGAAACCGAGCAAAACACACAAAACTGAAAGTATCGATAAGAGGCTGAATTTTCACTTACTACCTGTTTGGGTGTTCCAAACAATGGGAACTCGCATTATCGATGAAGCAGTAACAATTATTCTCTTTCTAGCTCAAACAAAAAGCAGCTCGTGGAATTTTTGGTTCAGAAACGCATTTTCCTTTTTTTGTCGCAATGCGTGTGAATTTCATCGGTAGCCAAACAGTAGGCAGAAAATACATTTGGAAAAGTTGTGCAAACGCCCACACAACAAGTACAGCAACAGGGGCGTTTATTTCAGTTTTTAAGATGAAAATTGGTATGTGTAAACAACACTCCCCGAGTGAGAGAATATTTCACAGGAAATGGAATTCAAAAGACACCTATTGATAAGCATAGCTAATAGAATAACAGATGAGATTTTTGCCAAACAACGACAGGTTGTAATTCATTTAAGTACTTGACGCAAGCATGTGGCAATGTGGCGCCATCTGCTGGTAGCCACTAAATGCATATTAAAATCGATGAACTCGCTATTAATCAAGCAGTTACGTTTATAAGCCTGGCTTACTTGGCACTTAAGACCTATTTAAGATGCAAGAGCTATAAAAAAAGACGCGATATTGGCCAAAGCACTTGCGCTAAATTTTATTATGTGGCGCCATCTATCAACAGTTTAGCAACATCAACAGCAGCAACAGCAGCAATTCTTAAGACATGTGGCTGCACTCTAGCTGTTCATCAGGTTGTGGCTCCCCGTTTTGAGTCACGTTTCGTGTATCTGAGCTCGCATCTCGGGCAATTAATTTAAACGCACGCTGTAATATCTCATTTTTCGGCCTAAGAGAGCAAAAGACGCCAGTGAAATTCATAGAAGCCATTGGCCATAAACCATTGAAATGAGAACAAACGCAAGCTGCTCCAGTAGCCAGCTCCATTGCATGGCTGAAGCTTGAGAGGTACGAACACATATGTATTTTTATATATACATACATATATCCACTTGTTACTCCATTTACAAGTTCCATAGAATTATGATTGAGATCGCGGGCCTATCATAAAAACCAAAAACTAACTTTATTTGGAAATTTAGCTGTAAGTTGTAGCCCCGAAATAACAGAAGACTTAAAAATAAAAAAAACTTAAGTGTGTCTGTGTCACAGGGGCAAGTGGCAGGCAGACGTTGACGATTCAGTTGAAGAAAACTTGGCGCATAAATCTCGACAACATTTTCATTTCCAAAGTCACGGCACGCCGCCGCCAACGAAATTAGACTAAAAACGTTGACAAGTGTCGTCTGGCCAGTGGCCAAGTTTTCGGACCTGAACTTGGATTTGGGTCTGAACTGCAGCGGAAGTCAATGCCGGCAGCCGCACGCCAGCGGCACCAGCTACCTCCCCTCCATGGAATACCAAGAAGTTGCCGCAGCAATCAGACAAAGTTGTCGCCAGGTCTCTCCGACTCCGACTCCGATTCCAATTCCGATTCTTACATGAAGTCGGTTTTGTTTTTGTTTTTTGGTTTTTAGTTCGTGCGTCGCCGCCTGTTTGGCTCTTTTGGGGCTTTGGCGCGAGTTTGACTAATTAAAGCGCAGACCTGGGCATTTTTAATTTGTACGCTTGTAAAATGAAATTAACTTTTTTTGTTTCTTTCTTTCTGGGCTCGTCTTCATCTCCGGCTTGGACTTCGTGCAGATTGTTTCCTTTTGAACTTTGAAATGGTGCGTGTCGCTTTTAATACTCTTTGCCACGAGGGGAGTACCTTGAGCTTCCCAGAGGATTTGTGAGGATCTTGTATGAAAGTAAAGTTGATCTATTATGGGTCTAGAGGAAGCCTCAGCCTTTATTCTTTGTTAAGATAATTTGCATCAACCGATAAAGACTTCTTATATGGTATATTCCAACTACATATCAAAGCATTGGACAGACAGCAAACTAGCGAAGTCTGTGTGACGTTTGCGAATGACGGACAAAGTAGTGTTGCAAAATTACGTGCACACCAAGCAGAGAAATATGTTATATGTCCCAAGTTTCCAATAATAGCCAAGCTCCTAATTAGCTTCACAAGGGTATTTAAAGTTTCAGTGTTTCTTGTTCATTCAATTGTTTGGTTCTTTTGTTGTTTTAGGCCGTTGAACTGGTCGTTGGTGCTTTATGGCCAACAGTTTGTCAATTTGTAATGTCATTGACTTCCAAGAATCGCACGATGTGCGCTGACCTCCATAGAGCTCGACTTGCTCTCTATATGCACAGATGGAGGCAGTTTTGTTGGCTTACTGCCTGGCCAATTGACGGGCCCCACAAGCTACACGTTTCACTTTCAGCAACGACCACAACCACAACAACAACAATGCTGTCGACATCTTCATCTTTGGCGCATCCAAAAATGGCAGCAATTGTAAATTTGGACGGTGCGCAGGTGCAGAAGTCATAGAAAAAACACATGTTAACCAGCCGGATTGGGACCATGGAACGAGAGGATCTAGTGATTGGGAGTGGATGGGGTAAGGGGGATTATTGCTGTTCAGGATGAGGACAGGCCGCCTCTATTCGCTGGCCCACGTTGGCGAAAATGTCAGGCTATAAATACCGAATTGGTATTGCAATGCAATTGGCTAAAATGCGTTTTTGGCCGCTACACATAATGCAAATATGGAAAAATGTTGTTGTTGCTGTTGCTTTTACTGTTGTTATATGTGTTGTTGGCAATTGTACAAGTTTCGCAATTGAAATAAAGTTGCACTAAACGCACTTGGAGCGCCTGCAATCGCCAATTGCATTAACATTTTACATTTACATTTGCATTTAAGTTTGTGTTTCGCTTTAATTTTGTAGTTTTTGGTCATCTTTGGGCCATTTTCTGAATTTATTTTGGCTATTTATAGTTTGTTTTTGGTCTTGCATACCCTGTAACTATACAAATGTTGTCAATTATAAGCTTGCAATTTATAATTTTAATTTTTAATACAAGCTTGAGATGTAAATCTAATTTCAAAATCTTTCGATTAGTACTTAAAATTATTGAAATTCGATTTACATATGTGGTATCTTTGAATCGTTCACTCCCGACAAGAGCATTCTCTCTTGTTGTCATTATGCATTCATTTGCATTCAGTTGCTTGATGATATTGATGATGTAATTTGGTAATTGTTTTGCTGGCCGGTGAAAACAATTAACACACTTTTCAATGGGTTATTAATGACATAGGTAAAAACTAAGCAGCTTTTGCTAGGTGCGAGTACCAGTACTCGATTACTCGCAGTACTTTCACCCACAATGCGATGACAATAGTTTTTGAAAATAAAAGTTTGGTCATTTGATATTGGGGAACAATGGACGCATAAACACAAGCGACAAGACAGTCTCACCTGCAGCGATCTTTGACGTAATAAGCAGTGAAAACTTCAAACAAATGGAAAATGTTGTTATAATAAGTGGATTCTGAGTGGCCGCTTTCAAATGTGGCTCAAGGTGCAGCATGTGCCACCCGTATGTCCAAGGGGATGGAGGAAAGAAGGAAACGGAGAAACCTAGTTATAAGTCATTTTTATTGAACACTTAGCGCAGCTAATCGATTGTGTAATGTGGGAGAATTTGAGGCATCGAGATGCCGACATGCATATGCATATATGAATAGCTCATGACTAGCAGTTAGGCAAGATTTATGTGCAACCTGCAAGGCGTTAATCAATAGATGCGCAACCAATAAATTTTGAATCAATGAAGCGATAGGTTATGCTGCATAGATCATGTGGCATCAATTGGCGCCCCAAAATAAAACCAGTTGCAACTTGCTGGGTATCCTATTTATAGATAATCGTATGGTATGTGTAATCTAAAAGCATGCGATTTGTTAAGTTATTTATTCAAAATTGTGTCCGCCATGCAAGTCATAAACATATACATATATATTTTTATAAGCAAACTAAATGCATGAATAGGGAAAACTTATCTCATATTTCGCTCTTATTTTAACCCATTTTTACAAGCCATTGCAAACACATTCGATGACATTTGACATTCCCAACTCTTTAGGCCATAAATTTGAAATGTAGATCACCTTTTTCAATTCCTACATCAATATGCTTGGCCCCTGGGGTGCGATCATAACACGTGTAGCTACATAAATAATGACATCGTAAAACCCTATCCGGCTACCAAATACAATGCCCGCTTGACTTAACAGATCCTCCTTATTATTAATATGCAATCGAAATAATTTATGCATAAAACGCTCAAATTTATTAACACCAAAAAAAGCATGAGGCTAAAATGCGACGAGTACAGCCCCACGAAATTAAAACTGCCATCGAAAAGAGATGGGCAAAGGGACTGAGTTTGAGGTAGTCAAACACCATAACTCACAGCGATGACGGGATGCGGCTAAGGGGAACACCATTCCATTTGGCATGCGGGGTTGCACTGAGATTTAGCCTCAACACGTGAGCCTCGTATTATATTTATAAATAATAATTATGGGCAACCAAATGGCATCAGTTTTTGGGGGAAAGTGCAGCTCATAAGTGGAAACATTTGTGTGTGGAAAGTGATTAGACCTGATGTTGCAGACACTAAGCCAGGGAACGGGCGGTAGCGGTTTGGAGGACCGACAGAAATTGGAAAATCTTATTTCTCAGGACTGTCACCTTTCGCCGACAGCACGATAATGAAATCTGCCAATTGCAATGCAACTGTCAAAGTCTGTTTATTGTTTTTCCCAATTGAATTGGTGATATTCATTCTTATTTGTGAAAACCCCCAATCAATTCGTGTTAGTTTCCCAACTGTGCTGGGAAAATGCTAATCAGCGTGGGAGGTATGTGTCCGCACTACGTGAGAATTCCAATTAGATTGTAACTTCAGCATCTGATTCAGAATATATGAGATATGTGATTGAGTTAGAGTCTACCTCATTATCTTTGTAGAGCATATTTAAGTGCTTACAAGTAAAATACTTCCACAACATTTCACTATATTCTATCTTCATAAATATATTAAAATTATTTAAATTCATTATTGGAATTTTTGTTAGCACAAACAGAAATGAATGTTCAAGAAACCACATTACTTGATATACCTTTGACAATTCAGCTGTCTATTCAACGGGTATTTATCAGACTCGAAACCAAATCGATCAAAAAATTAACTATAGACAAATCCACTGAACTGCAGCTAAAACATGATTTGAAATTGCAATTGCATGGTTTTTCTTGGTAAATTTTGTCATTTATCAGTCTGAAATGAAAACATCAATGCGGACAAGCCGAAAAACCAATTCAAGGAGCCCAGAAAAAAAATGTTCGTATGAAAAAGTGCGTGTCGTGCTTGGGAAAGCCGAAAAGCAACTTAGCCCAAAACGTATTTGGCACTTGGTAAGCGGCGTGACATTTCAATTAAAATGCTAATTTCGTAACGGAGAGATCTAAGGGGGGACCGGGTGGCAAATTGTATCCAACATCTTGTTAAAGGCTGGCCGAAATACCTAGGTAAAATGCTGCCGGCAACTATTTAGTAAAGTAAATTACTTTATTAGAGGCAGGCCGTGGGCTTCAAAAGGCATGCCATGGAGCTCAGTTGGCTTGCAAGTGCATTAATCAAGGCCCCCACACATAGGCACATACACACACACACACACACACACTCAGCATCGTAAGTATGTGTGTGTCGAACCCACTCTGTGTGCTTAGAGGCATATGTGTACACTTCATGCTATTGCACTCACGCCCTGACACTCGTGACTTTTTTAAGTTAATTTATCATATACAAAATATATTTCGTGTTTCCCTTACCATGTGCTGCACTTTCTCTATGACATTCTCTGCGCTTGAAGAGTGTATCTTCAGCTGAGGTTTAAAAATAAAATGCTATCATTGCTAGATTGCCAGGCAGCCCTTCTTTTATTTTAACATTTCCACACTCATCTGCCACACTTTAATTGTGACACGTGAGGCTGGCTAAGGAAACTGTGAAATTGGATAACAGTTGCCACAGAAAGGTAATGATTATTCGTAGCAGTTGCACTTGGGTCCTTCATCTCTCTCTATCTCTCGCCCTCTCTGGGTGCACTTTCATCTTGCTTAGGTGAGCATTGAATTGGGAATTAGAGAAACTATTTTCACTGTTGCTATCTAAGTGTGGGCGGTTGCCGCAAAACATGCGAGGCAATTAAGTTCGTTATCGTCCCGTTTTTAACAGTTAATCATAAAATACTCCGCGTTTGCAACAGCTCATGCGTAATTCATATTACAAGTAATCGAGAATGTCAGTTGACAATTTGAAGGAGTTTCAGATCACAACTACTTGTAACTTTGTATCTAAGCTGTAATCTGAAATCATAAGTTTGTTTTCAACTTTTAACTTAATAATTTTTAAGGAACAATATTGTTTACATCTTCTTATGGATTTTTAATGGAAAATATAAATTTAAGCATATAGATTAGTATATTTGTAAATTTTCTACTTTCACTTATAACCATCAAATTAATTAATTTGGAATGTATTACTTCCGTTAAGAGTAACGACAAATTAGCCAAAGGAGCGCAAACACATCAACAGAATATGCAATAAAAGCCGGCAACTGTGGCCACCAGCCAACTGGTAGTGAGTTCAGTTTTTCGTTCAAGAGTTGACAACTTGCAACAATAGGCACAAGTTGCAAATGCAATTGATAAAAAAGCAGAAAACGAAATAAAAGAGCAAATCTCCCCAGCGACAAAGCAAATGAGACCCACTGCGCACTGCACTGCAGCGATGAGAATCAGAGCCCCAAACCAGCCGCAAAGCGCCAGGCAACTTGCAACTTGAAACTTGCAACTGGCAACAGTGACAGGAATGGTAAAGACGCCAGCGCAGACGCAGACGCAGCAGGCAAAGCTGTCCAAGTCGAAGTTGTAGTTGCAGTTGAGGCGAGCGCTGTTGCAACATGTCAAAATAAATCAATTGATTGATCTTGTTTTATTTATGTCCAATTCAATTTCGATCAATGAGCAGCGCACACGAATGCAGAATGCCACAGCAGACAACAGAGCGAAATCGAGAACTGAACAAAGAAAGAGAGAGAGAGAGAGAGAGAGTGGGTGGAGGGAGAAAGAGAGAGGGTTAGCAGTGCGTGCTGCTTGTCACTGGCGCTTAAGATCTTGCAACTGTCTTTCATACTGGGGTGTTGGCCGGCGGCGCGCGTGCATTAAATGATTTTCAGACTTCAAAGAGTTGGCTGAGCGAAGAACTTGCACAAGAATACAGTTGACCAAAGTGCTACATGGCTTATGAGACTGAATTAAGCTTAAATTTGGGGTTCATATCTATGAAATTATGTGCCTAAAGTAGAAATCATTTAAATAAGAATTAGATTAGATGATAATGCACACAATAGCATTAGTCGAATTTTTAATTTGTCGCCATCATATAGTTAAAAACAAATCGATGCTAGTTGCCATATTGTATCATCTTATATTTGAAAGATAGGTTTTTGGCTGTATCACCTTAAAAAGAAGGCGCCTAAAACTGTGCTATAATATCATTTTGCATGCCATCGATAAGTAAAAAGGCAAGCTACTCCCACAACACAACAGCGAACTTTGCATAATCTACGTAGTACTACTTATAATCATATGCAATTTGAATGGAGATATTTGAGGCTTTTTTCAAATAGGAAACAAATGCAACTACTACTCGAAAGAGCTTTGAACTCTCCCGAGGCAAAAGCAAATAAGCGACGCAACTTTTGTCATAATCATGCAAATTTCACCTGCGTTTTTGGGCTGTGGCCAATTGCATATTTTGTGATATTCAAAAAGTCTATTAAATATGTGCATGCCATGCAAATGCCCAAATGCCAAACAACGATGGATAACACAGTCATACATAGTAGAAGAGTTATGGACCATGCCAATACCCAGCAGGTCAGCTTGTTCAGTTGGGGTCCTTTGAGAGTTGAAGAGATGCCAAATGGAATTTCCTGTTGCATTTCATGGACGTACTGTGAATGGTTGAGGCTCTCGAGCATGACTTCAAACTGTATGTTAAAGTACTTTAATAGCTATTGTAGGGTAACCATTGAGCCACTGGGGCTTAGCCAATTCGGTGCAGAAACACTCATAACACAAAGCAATAGCAACAATAACCACAATGCCAACAACAACAACCACAATTCCTCAACTGCAAATGCAACTGCATTTTTTTGCATTTCATTCGTAAATCAATAAAAATCAAATAATACACAAACTGTGGGATCAATCACATTTATGCTAATGCAACTTACATAATCAACAGCCAATGCGGCGGCACAAGGGGCTATGAGGGTGTGGATACTTGTGGGGTTAGGTGGGTGCATGCCGCTGCCATGACAAATTCAATTCAAATTTTGCTTTGACAAATTTGGCGCGTATTTGAAAACGCTTAGATAAGCTTAACACGCAGATTGCAGATATGTATGAATGAGCATATATAGTATACATATAAAGCTGCATTCAAGCTTTGCAATTATAAAAGCGGATCTGGTAGCAGAACGGGCACAATGAACGGGGTATATGTTTGGTTCTTGCACTTTCACTACTTTAAAATGCATACCACCTACATTTTGTTGCTCGATTTGCTTTTGCTTTGCCTTTGACGGTTCAGTGGCCAGTGGTGTGTGCTCTGTGTGATGCTGATGGCTAAGGGGGCGATGGAACCACCGTTAAACATTCTGCATAAGTAAGGAAATTGTTACGGGAAGACGAGTTACTGATGCGGATGCTCGCTGCTCCAGAGGCAGCGCCAGATTCCATTGTTCTACTGCTGAATTGCAAATCGCGCTCATAGTTCGCAATACTACTGTTCGATTCGGTTGCAATTTGCCGTTTGTTGGGGCAGGCAGCCCCAGCATCAGCCAGAGCCTGAGCATCTGCTTCTGCTTCGGTTTTTGCTTCAGCTCCAGGTTCAATCAACCCTCGTCCACTGGTTAGGCCATTGACTTGATACACGTGGGTGTGTGTGGACCGTATCGTGGTCACTGTGGCCTTGTCGTTCGCCCAAGTTGAATGTACCGTTGTGTCTTTGAACTCTTCACTAGCTGATCTCTGCCACATCAATGGCATAACGCAGCAGCCGCTGTCGCCGCTGCTGCCGCAGTCGCAGTCGCCACGCCAGACACTCAGACGACGCCAATGAATGAGACAACGAACTTGCTGAGAGATGCCGCCAAAAAGAACATAAAATAAAAAAGAAAATATAACTGAAATGAGTAAAGAAATAGCCAGTCGAAATCGAAATATACCTGACGCGATCTTCTCACATGCAAATCGCAATTGGATATCACTGAGTTCGCAAGAGAGCAATTAACATTACAAATTTGTTTTTGGCTGCTTCGGCGAAAAAAAGGAAGAAGCTGCCAATTAGCATCATGTAGAGCGAAGAATTGATATGCAAAGAGCGTAGACGAGACTTGGACTTGAATGAAAGCGATCGATGATCACTCACTGAATTGCGATGACAAAATCCTTGATGTCAACGTTCATTGATCTTACAAATGCGCTTTCGACTGCCATTTGCAGATCTAATTTCTCAGCATTTCTGTTGCCAAGTCAGTTTCTGTCTGCATATTGGCGATGAACTTTTGTATTCGATCTCAGTTATCTAAATCAGAAGCTAATGCATTAAGTAAGTAAATCAATTATAATATTTCATGGGAGAGAAATCTAAAACTTTACAAGTCTTTGTAAATTTAAAAGATTTTAAAAAATCTTTCGCGATTATGATAACAAACATTTTTGCAACTTAAGTAAAATGAATCAGAACACGCACGAAATGCTTCCAGGAGTGCATAAAATCACGATCCATGTTCATCTCCAATTGATTGCATCATACTGAACGTTGCCCTTTGGCGCCTTTCGGCTGCAGTCCACCCAAATCGCAACTGAAACTTGTTGGCAGCTGATCTTGCAGTCCCTGTCTGGTGGTCAATGGAGAGCGGCTTGGCTTGGAATGGCCTGCGCATGGGTGATAAATAAATTCAGGTATTAACTTGCCATATATTTTCATTATATGCGACACAGAAAGTCGTGTTTTATTTCAACACAAGTGGATTTTAATAATAAAATGTGTCTAATTTGGTACCCACTCGCACCGAAACCAGGAAACCTGATTGTCCAACACACCTTTCCCAGGTGAGATTGGTCTGGTCTGCTGGCCTGCCCACTGGCCTTTGCTAGGTGTGAGGTGTGTGTCTGTGTTTGTGTTTGTGTGCAACTGCAACTTGCAACTTGTATCCGCATCCTCAGTGGTACGTGCGAGGCGTCAATGCTTCATTTTCACTGTCATCTTAAGTTGATTGCAAGTTACGAGCGTGTTGACAACAACAACAATTCACATTCATATGTAACTGCACAAGAACTGTGCAGAGACTTGAGAAGTGTAACGGTAATTGTCGGCTTGCGTGCGTGTGCGTGTGTGTGTGTGTGTTGTGGGGTTATGTTAAGGGGTTAATGCCTCGCTGAGGTTACGTCTTAGGACCAGTGTGCGGGCGGCTTATTAATCAGAGCTCTGGAAAATTGCACAACTCGCCGAGCATAAGGCATGATTCATGCTTAATTGGAGGCCCCCACTTGAAAACAGAGCAAACTGAGCAAACAGCGCAAGCACAGCCGTGCAAATCTCACCCAGTTGTCAATTTCACAGACAACACATTTCAATCAAACTTTGCTATGCCATAAATAAACTACCAACTGGACAGAGCCTCCAACTTGCAGTCCCCATATACACTTTTCAATTTAAAAGTCTTGTGCTTAAATTACAGTTTGGGTTTGTTGCTGTTCTTGTTGTTGTTGTTGTTGTAGTTGTTGTGGTTGTGCACGCCTAACGTTCACATTTTTCAACATGAAATTATGAAGTCTCCATGGCAATTAATACGCATGAGGCAGGCCTGGCCAGGCTCAGACTCTAGCTCTAGCTCCAGCTCCAGCTCAAGCTTTATGGCGGGTGCTGTCGTCTCGCATGTCAATTTGATGGCAATTAACTTTGGCCAGCGTTTTGTTTTAATAATAAATTTAATGAGCTGCCAAAAATGGTTGCAAATTTACGTGGCAATTAGCGGGCAAAGCGACACTTGGCCAACAGATCGTGTGGTCGCTCATTCGTTTGATTCGGTTTGGTTTGTTTTGGTTTGTTCAACGTTGCCGCCGACAGACTCTGCTCCATTTTGCTAATGAGCCGCGTTTTTACTGCGCTTCGAGGGTTGGCTGGCATTTCAAGCAGTTGCCAGTGGCGCGCGTGGCATGTGGATGTGGATATTGGATACACCTGGCTTAAAGGTGTGTCGATCTTCAACAAATTTCGCGTTGAACTTGTTGACAACACTTTATGTAATTCAAAGTATATAGGATTATTTTTGTCTTAAATAATTTGAGCTATGTGTGCATAACCTATGTGCAGCATATTCTATTCGATTTTTGATTCAGACATAGACAAAATTACTCAATCTGTGCTTGTGCTTAATCGTTTTTGATTTTTGCAACTAATCTAGTAGCCCGATTTTCTTCAAAGCCATTTAAATTTCAATAGCATACAAACAATTTGTAATCGGAGAGGCGCTGACACATACACGTTCAATCAGAGGTAAGAAATAAAATAATAATAATAAGAAAATAGCAATCTCATTTACCACTTTCCAGCAAAAGTTCCCAGGTTGCTTACCCAAACATTAGCCAAGAACATGGCGTGCCTACAATCTCTGAAGCTTGAAATCAAAACGCTGAAGCAACTGTTTCCAAAGAATCATGTACGCTTTCAGATACTCAACGCCACCTTGGACGAGCTGCTCTGCAGATTTATTGATAAGAATGGCAAACACTACGACATCCATGCGAACATAACGGAAGCATATCCAGCAACGCCACCTGTTTGGTTTGCCGAGTCCGACGAGGAAAGCGTTATTAATGCTGCGCAAATTTTAGGCGCCACAGAAGGACGGGACAATCACGTAATCTTGCAGGTTGGGCTGCTGCTACGCGAATTGTGCCGATGCCACAAGGTTCCTGTACCCATTGATATTGATGCCTTGACGCTGCCATTTGAATCGCAACCGAAAGCCGATTGCCATGAGGCGATTGGCGATTCCAATTTCGAGGAGAGCGAATTACTCAAAGTGGAAAACAACAGCGATACCGAGCCAGAGGACGAGTGTGATGAGAATTTCTTATTGGAAACAGAAAATTTGCGGATAGTAGACGAAAATGATGGTATTGATCAGGAGCATTTGGAGACTCTAAAAAAAATGCATACAAAATTAAGACAGAAACATGCGGAAGCTCCCGTTACTGGCTGTGTGATGGCCATCGATCGCCTAATGAAGGAACTTCGCTATATTTATCAATCAAAAATATTCAAACAGAAAATGTATTCAGTCGAGCTGGTCGAAGAGTCCATTTACAATTGGAATATTTGCCTGAACTCTGTGGATCCCGATAGTCCACTACACAGCGATCTGTTGAAGCTCAAAGAAAAGGAGGGCACGGATTATATTCAGTTGAATGCACAGTTCAGCGACAAATATCCGTTGGAGCCACCCTTTGTCCGAGTCGTGCATCCAGTCATCAATGGCGGCTATGTGCTGATCGGCGGTGCCTTATGCATGGAGCTGCTGACCAAGAATGGCTGGAGCTCCGCCTACAATGTCGAGGCAGTAATATTGCAAATTGCCGCCACACTGGTTGAGGGCAATGCGCGCATCAATTTTGACTCAACTGAGAACAAATCCCTGACTGAGAACAGTTTGGCCCGTGCTCAGCAAAGCTACAACACTATGTTGAGAATACACGAGCATGTTGGTTGGTTCACCCCTCCAAAGAATAGTGGCTAAGCTTGAGCAGCCGTTACATAGTACACTAATCAGAGCTGCAAAAAATCACTAATACACATTTTAAGCCACACGGACTATCACAAGCAATTGCCAGCTGTAACCGTCTACATTCTGCCTTGTATCAATGTTGTTCGTAAATTATCTTATTATTTGGGGGGGAATCATTTCTTATACCACACATGATGTATAATTCTAATCTATACATATTTGACGTAACATTGATAATCTGTACAAATTTCATCAAGTTCAATTTAGAAGCATCTGACAAAATAGCATACCCCAAATAAAAGGTATCTACGAGTCAAGCATTTTCCACTAGACAATTCCAGCGTGTTCAATGTTTTCATTTTTGGAAACAAGAACTTTAGCAGGAAACTAATATAGCGGTCCGATGTAGATCGTTTCTTGCCAAAATGTTGAGAGAAAAGCAACGCACGGCTTTAGTCCGTTTATCTTCATGATTAACATGCCGACTTCAGCAACTGGGTGGAGTGCCGGGAATCTTATATCCTTACCAAGCAAAGCATTTGTATTAGTTTTGGCATGTGTATTTGATACACCTTTTAATGTTGCATTAAAATATTCGTATACTATGGGCATTTTGCTTAGCAAATATGCTCGTAGTAGATGAACTCGACTAGATTGAGTAAATTGCAGCGCCAAAGCCCGGCTCAAATGAAGCTGTCGCTGCAAAAGAGAGAATGAATGAAATAATGATTCCAGTCTGGTGGATAGCTTCTGTGATTACGTACTTCATTTGGGGATGGTATCCATAATTTTCGCGCAGCTCATATTTGGTGATGGTGCGTTCTAGATCCTCAGGCCTTACAGCAAAGTTGCGCGCCATAATCTGCCAGTGCACCATGTTGAAGTAGTTGTACTCCCCGGTCTCTTCATACCCGTTCCTAACATAGTGCGGATTGTCCGGCTGTCGACGCAGCCAGAGGCGCTCGTGAATGTGAAAACGCCAGCCACGATCTGCCAGCTCAGCTGCTGCCAGCATTTGCAACATATCGCCCGCATATGAGTAGAAGAAAAAGAACAATAGCTCCACATCCATCTGCTCAATCTTGGGCTGCGGCAACTTCTTACCGTTAGAGCGGCGATAATCTTGCGGCACATCGCCGTGTATCTCATGAGGTGCACAGCGACCGCCCTGTAGCGGACCAGCAAAGACAGCATGCACCTGGTTTAACCCAATATTCGCTTCCACATTAAGACTCACTGTCTCATGTCCAAAGAACTGTGACAAAAGCAGCCGATTGTGCTGCGCAGTCCTCAAATTGCGAGCCAATCCCACCAATCCATAGGCACCCTCCATGATGGTGTTTGCTTGGGGCTGCGTGTCGTTATTGGTGCGAGGCGGCGTGAGGTCAAACGTCACTCCACCCAACGGCAGACCCATGCGATTGGTGTTCAGGCGTCCATATAACTTGATTTGCTCAAAGCCAGGCGGTGGAGCAATGCTGCTGAAGTACTTGTCGGAATTTGGCTCTGACTGATTGCTGCCCGGCAAGTAGGGCTTGGTGGTGGCAGCAACGTGTGCAACACCAGTCGGTTTAGTCTTCAGTGCCTCAGGTACGTCAGATTGAGAATTGCCGTTGCTCTGCACGGATACGACTTGCTCGACTTGTTGCGGATTGTCATCGCTTATGATGGCAGCCCAGACGCCCGATTCGGGAGCAGTGCGCAAATTATCTTGGGTGCCGGGCAATGCTGGAAAATCCTCTTGCAGTAAGGAAAAGTCTTCCAGCGGTGAGGGAAATTTCTCCGTGTCCACATATAGCATCAAAGCGGTCAGACTTTCCTCCGACTTGGACTCGTTATTAAGATCAGCGGCTGCAATTCCAAGAGCAGCGGCCATACTGTTCTCATTGCGGCGATTCATTTTGTTTGGTTGAGAAACACAAAGACGAAAATCTACGGAGAGCTAAAACAAATTAACTTTTTTCCAGCAATTGACAAACGTGCCAAAATTTGCTTGACAGTGTTACCCCATCGCCGAATATTCCAATTGACGGAGTCGATAACTTCGAAGTTGCATCGAAGTATATTTTTAAAATTTATCGAAATTGCAACAAATTGGCTAGTTTTTGCATGTGTATGAGATTGGGCGTATGCGTGTGTGTGTGAGCGTGTGTGTGTGTGTGGGTGAGGCGGAAATTGCCATAAACCAATTTAAAAGCCGAGTCATAAATTTAGCTGGCGCAAATTCACCTGCAAACAGCCGCCTATTGGCAAGGCAAAGAAACGATCATCAGGTTATGCAAAGAGTTATGAAAAACGCTGGTGAGAGAGAAAACAGGCAGAGCGGGAGAACTACAAGCCATTAACTTAAAATGACAACAGAACAACATAAATCTCTGGCCAGCCGCTTTGTGGCTGCACTTAAAGGCAAATGTCTGGAAATTGACAAAAGGAACGCCGCATGACCATAAACTGAAGCTGAGCTGAGACTCGCTGGAAGCCGAAGTAAAGTGGCGGCACCACCATTGGAGTGGGCGGCGCAGGCGTTGGCATTGTGCGCTAATAGCCCAAGCATCAGGCAACCCACTGGACGGGCGGGGCGAGGTACTGCAAGTGGCTCTCTGCCACACACCTCACTCCGTGTTCCCCCGGTCCGGCACTTGGCAAATTTATGCGAACGAGGTGCGAGCGTCAAATTAACGAACTTGTCTGCGAGCAAAAGAGAAGAAGACACTGCCCGGCGGCTAAGCGAACGAAGAACAGAGCAGAACTATCAAATATTCTTAGACTCTTTCGCACTGACTCACTCTCGCTGTCTGTCTCTCCCTCTCTCTCTCTCTTTCTCTCTCTCTGATATGATTTAGCAAATCAGGTGCACGACGGTTCAGCAAATTAAGCTCAAATAATATAAAATACAATAATGCTAAATCCATGCCTGAGGTATGAAAAATGATACGCATTAACCGGGACAGACAGACACAGCCCGCAGTTGGAGATGGGGCACGCCACAGAAGGATAATCACTAATTTGTCGCAAAAATATATAAATATCTAATTTACACACATATTATTAAATAATTAATACCAAAAATACCAAAACACCAGTTGCCGATACTATTCCGATACTATTTTGTGCGATGCTGACAAAGTCACGAGTTGTCACCAAGAGCACGACACGTTGACATCGCTAGTTGCAACTAACGAACATCACGAATTGCCATTTTGGTTTGGTGGACAGGGCAGAGCAGAGCAGAAGCTGCTTAAGCTTGGCCACATAAACTACTATAAATCATACTCATGTTGCGCTGGCAAAGACAACGACAACGCCAAGTGTAGTGCAATGTTTTTCCGAGTTCCAGATATCAGAGTCCAAGTGCAGCCAGAGTTGCCAACGGCAACTTTGTAGTCAGCGACGGGTCAGCAATTTCCGAGCCATTAAATTGCCATTGCCAACAAGTGAAGCGCAAAAGATGCCCGGATCTCGGACATAAGCTCTACTACCTGCTGGACGGTAGGTGTTAGGCCCCGGCAATCACTTAAGCTGCTTTGTACGAGTCACACGAGCTGAACAGACTACCAGCTCCGAAATTACTCGAGTGCTCGTGTTTGCAGAGTGAATGAACTGTTCTGGAGCCGGGAACCGAACATTATGGAAATTAGCCCCAGCCCCCAAAGTGACGCCCCATCACCGACACAAATGACCCCAATGCGCATCACTCAACTGCTTGTGCGTCGTCACTGGAACTGTTGGATTTGAAAGTGGTAGTGGAGTTGTAGCTAAAGCTAAAGCTGGTACCAGCCTAATGACCAGCATCAGGAGCAACAGCAAGCGAGCACTTGCATCCACAGTAGTTTTACAAGGAGTTTGTGGAATTGTGTAGGCCGAACTGCTTTTCAGACTTCTTCAATTCGGTCTGTTTGTCTGTTTTGTCCCGAAACGCTTAAACGGGCCCATTAGTCGTAGCGTCATAATGGTCACAAATGCTTATGAGTTTTTTAAATATTGTGCATATATGTATGTTTGTAATAGGCGTATATCTCTTGTCGTTGTCGTGGGCTGTGTGGACGTTTGTTTTATGCTCTTTGACTAATTCCATTGCTGGCCTTGCCACGCCTATCATTGGAGCCAACTTAAAAGTCTTTTGAAGGGGCTTCAGGTACATTGTGTTAGGAATGAACTCCTAAATACTTTGTGCTGAAAAAAAAATGGAAAATGATTATTTGCAAACGAGTCATAAAAGTCACAAGTTATTATAGTTTATGGTGTATACTTTGGAGGTATATAATGTAATCTATCAATTTTGGTACAAAGAAATAATAATTTTTACTAACTAGCAACATATTTAAAAAAAATTCACTCATATTATTAGTTTCCTAATATAATTGTTCTTAGCTCATATTTTCAAGACCATTTTTGTCGATTTTTTTCAAAGAGAAATAAAAATGAAGATATACTTTTTAGCCTATCAATAACATAGAAATCTCAATAATATAATGGCATGCTTAAAAAAATATTACAAAATCTTCATTCTGATAAAATCTCTGTTTCACTAGATTCTAATAACAATGCCCATTGCGAAGGCGAACAACTTGATGTTGTTTGGACACAAGCAAGTCTATCATTAGAGATTTACTATATTACCACTAGCTTTCATCAATCATTTGCCAAAAGAAAAAATTCTCATAAAATATATGCAATTGCAAGTCAATTTTTGAGGTACTTTAATAATAATGTTGCATTGTCTTCTGTTGTTGCTGTTGTTATTGTAACCATTCACCGAATATTCACTGATTTCATAAAATATTACGATAAATGTTGTTTTCAACATTTATAAGCGCAGATTTTCATATTTTATTGCTTATAACCTCAAAGCGACATTAAATGCTGCTGCTTAAAGATACAAAATGCAGCGCATAATAAACCCAACACAGAACATGATCCCCCAAAACCAGACCTGCCCCAGAGCCCGGAGCAATCTATACGAGAAGCTGAATAACTGAAGAAAAAAAATGAATTGTCTTCATTTTGTAATTTAATGGTATTTTATTGAATTTTTGATGCGCATGGACAAGGCAACTACTCGGTATGTGTGTGTGTGTGTGTGTGTGTGTATGTGAGTCAGTGTGTGGAGTAGCATCCTTGGCTGCTGCCGCGTTTCGAGATCTTCGATTTGGTCGGGCGGCTGCCTGTTGACATTTAAAATATGGCCGCGTGTCAGAGCGGCTGCCCTACGCCCATTTTTATAGCAGTCAGGTTTACATTTCGATTTCGATTTCAATTTTTTGGGCACTGATCCCCAAAACATAACCTGAAGCCGAAACTTTTGCTTTAGCTGAAGCCGTTGCACAGCGCCGGCGTAAATTCAATTTGAAGGTCTGCACAGCGTCTGAATTCCCGAGATGCCAGCAAAATGTGCTTTCACTTGACCCGCAGTGCTGCGTAAATAAATTTTATCGCTCTGTTGACACGTGCGCGTAATATTTCATTAAATTAAAAATACGAAATAAATAAAAATACAAATAATAAAAACACATATATGAAGGTGTAGCTATTTTAGTCGACCTGGAAGTCTAAATACCCTTTCAGACATTTTCATATGTATGTGTGATAAAGATTCTCTTCCAAAACTGCAAATTATTGCTTCTAGGAAAATGGTTAGTTCATATACAAATAGAATTTGTATAGAATCGAATTATTAAACTCTACTATTAGTTTGGAAATTTACCAAATACATTACAATATTAAAGTGTCCACGGTAAGAGTATAAATATTTGCAATCAGAAATGCTTGTGCATAAACAAATCGTCGACCGCATCGTAACTTCGTTTTCAATTTGGCAAGTTTGACACTTGGCTAGTTAGTCAATTGGCCAAGTTTCACAATTGGCCAACGGGCGCCGATTTCAAAAATATGTCCAAGTGCCACCTACGTTGCACGCTATTGGAATTGGTTTAAGGTGGTAGTTGCAGTTGCAGTTTTTGTTGTTTTGTGGGCTACCTGTCGCTACTTGCCCCATTCACTTGCCGGCAGTGCGTGGCTCCTGCGTCGCCTGTTCCTGCACTGATTGCAAATGCCAAATAACCATTTACTTGGCCCATTTCCTGGACCGTAATAATAAATAAGTAAACTTATGTGAATTGCACCTTTAACTTTGCTTAATTAATCATGAAATTGCCTTGTGGCAAATTGCGAGTGTAACGCAAATAATTTCAATGCCCCACAGCTATTGTCATTGGCTGCTGATATATGAGCAAAAGTTGAGAATGTCAGTTAGTCAAGTTTTTTAAGGTCTTTCCTTAGCGTACAAGAGCATTATTTTATATGGAATGAGCAAACATATTAAGCCCGTCACCACAAACAATTATTCCTAAAAAAGAAATACATTAAACGAGGCAGAAATAAATAAAGAGAGAGTTCCATCTAAGCAACCTTAACGCAATACTTTCCCTATCTCTATATTTATCTTGATTTTCCCAGCATATCAGAGATAATTTCTGCATATTATGATAGAATGTTAATATTTCAGGTAAGCCTGCCAGCGACATGATTATTATGAGCCCACTTCATATGTATATAACCAATTAAGTAACTGTAACCAAAGCGAACGCCCAAAGCATATTTATTGAATGCACTTAAATTGTATTTGTAATTGTTACTGCAGTTGCATTCGAGTTGAGGCCCTTACCCTGCGGTCAGTCATAACTTTTCCAATAATCGAATCGGTCGGTTAAGAGTAATGGACCAAAAGGGTTGGACCCAATGGCAACGCCCTCAACATACTACTGTAACTGCCCAAAACTTTATTTAAGTCTACCAGTTGCTCACATTTTTCATACTTGCCTTCAACTTTGCCACTGCTGCAGCGAGTATGGCAAGTACTACCAAGAAGATAAGAGCAAAATACAAAAAGCAAGTCAAGGCGCACTTTCAATTAATCAACGAAATTAATTAAGCCCCCCGATCAGCGATCAGTGACTAGTGAGCAGGCAGAGTTGAGCGTTGAGCGTTGAGCATTGAGGATTGCAACATAATTTTTATTTTGGCACAGCGTGCGTTTGTCGTCGCGTTGTTGTTATCATAGCAGGACGTGGCGTCCACGTTGACGTCGGCGTCGACGTCAATGCTCGTGTCCGAGTCCATGTCCGCGTCGCCAGCTCAGTTGGTCAGTTGGTCACTGGCCGCACTCAATTAGCACGCATGTAGCGCAACGGTGCGCCGATAATTAAGCCAAAGTCGGAGTCAAATAAAAATAAAAACGTTGGAGCTGCAACTGGAGCTGAAGCTGGAGCTGTGGGGTAAGGTATGAATTGGAGCCTGGTGACAATTGGCCCCGCACGATTTATGCACTGTAAGCTGAATGCTGGCGACCAATTGCGCAACATTTGCCTAATAAATTTACTTTTAATCACGGCACAAAATGCTACACGCTGTGATTAAGTCCGCTCGACGTCGACCGTTCCAACTACCGTTTTTCTTTAGCCATGATAAGCTGGAGTGAAGCCACCAAGCATACAAAACCAGCTTAAAACGTTCTCTGCAAAATCTCATGAAAGGAGAAAGCCACAAGTACTATGTAGATTGTACCTGCAAAGCAAAAACGTGACGATTAGACTTACACTCATCAAATCTCGCAACTTACTGAAAATCGAGAAAATTGAGTATGCAAACAACGCATAGTTTTCAGTGCTTGTGATGGCCATCAAAAGGTAGAAAATCAATTCTGCTATCAAGCTCAGCATCTTCACAAAATTCTGCATGGGAAGTAAGTAGTAAAGACCAATTGGCTGTGTGCTGACATTCATTAAGTTCTTGTTTCGATTGCGTTTTCACAGGACTTACATCAGCAGCGGCAGCTAGCAGCAAAACGCCAGCAATGATATTGATCTGGGAATGCAGGATCCATAAAATTAGCATGTGTGGACAAGAGACTGCAATCTTAAGCAATACCACAAATATACAGCCGAAACCGAGTAAGATAAGATAATAAGCAAGTATATAGCAACCTAAGTGCAAGGATATACAAAATAAAAATTTCTTGAAAAAAATCATGACTAAATAAAAATATATTTGAGATATTACAATAACTGTTAACATTTACAAACTGTGACAAACTTTTCAAAACTCAAATTCACACAGACACCATGCTTTTTTTTCATGAAGCTATATTGCAATTTATTATTTATTATTATTAAATTTGAAGTTACTTATACGTATGAAGATAAATTGGCATCGTTAGGTAAACAAATTCCAAGTTCAAAGATAAACTTTGAAACTCAAATGGTTATCAACACTCTTCCTTTAAATGAAGTTCGTTTGCTTTGATTCACTTTTCTAAATCTATCACTGTCATTTTTCGAATTTTTCGTTATATCTAAATTTAAGAGAAGATAATGTTGCCAAGGGAACGACCATCAAACGCTAATCAACGTCTTATACCGTTGACACACGAACTGATTCAGGATATGATGGATAACGAGGGATTTGAGTATCACACTCCACCTGGCTTCGATGAGTTCGGGAACTATCAAAATAACGCAGAGCAGTTAAGAACAGGCCAAATTTTGCCATATAATTTGAGTTCTAGGTTGCACGAGAAGAAAGAAAGAAACCCAACGGATTACATACATGAGAAAAAGAGCAATCCAGCAAAATTGACTCCCAAATTTCATTTGGAAATACTTTATACCGGCAGGCCCTTAAAGCATCTTAGTAGTCAATCAGACCATGAGTCAGCCGACTCCTCCGACTACTTCAGCGAATCCGAGACCAAATTCAAGAGTAGTAGCTATGGAAAATGGGAACGCGAAACGATCTCAATGGAATCCGAGTGTAGCTCCAGTTCTGATAGTCCACTTTTCATACTGCCAAAACTCGAGGCTGAAGTGGATATCTACAATGCTACTCAATATTGGACTGATTTTTGCCAAGTCAGAGACATGATTCTCACTTAACCGATACAAGCTACAAAACTTTAAGATGCACAGCGCCAATGCGTACTACACTCCAAATGTGAAGGATTTCAGACAGAATCATATGGTGTTTTTTCTCTATGATGGAATGTGCATTGGTAGTGAAAGTGAATTCGCTTTGTAATGGGCATTTTCGATACACACATGTTGAAAACTATGTAAGCCCACACCATTGACGACAAGAACAACAACAGTAATCATAGTAACAAGTCGGCTGTCATGTAATGCGTATGGAGAAATGCTTTTAGTTGAAAGTCTTGCTTAAAGAGCGATGGTGCTAGTTAGAGAGAGAGAGAGAGAGAGAACGAGCAAGAGAAAGAAGGAGATGGGACGTTTACTTTAAAACAAAAGCTGTGTTCAAGCCAAAGTTTTCTTTCAGTTAACCATTAATTGTGTGGGATCGATAGCTGGCAGACTGCATTTATCATCCAAGCCTTTGAATTTTAAGTAAAGTTCCCACAGATTAAGACGATAAGTCTTCATAATAATTAAAGTGGGCTAAGAGCGAGCACTGGACTGGGTCAGAGCTCTGAGAACTTCCTTTTCCTGATTTGAAGACACTTTGGATACTTGTAAAGAATTGAACTCATATATTTGAAATGGAAATTTATCAGAGCAACAAAAGAGATTTCCCTCTAACCCTCTAACTTTCTATAGATAACTTTCACAACTACAGAAATTCCGAGTATTGATTTTACTTTTTTCTATCAGCCTGAGAGAGTCAATGTCAGATCTATGCCTAACTCCCTAAGATATTCCAGTCGATTGTAAGCTGAACTATGTTAATATTATTGGCTATAAAACACTCCTTTTTCTCCCGCATACACCGGTATATATATTAAATGGTTAAGGAACTTACAAATTGTAAGGCAACAACATATTTGACCATATATATTTAAAGTGCAAATTATGGCCCACATATAAATCACCATTAATTTGACAGTAGATTTTACATAACTGCAGCCAACAGGTGAAAGCGAAAAGCGCAGCTGCCTATGGCCATGGCCACATAAAACCCAGGAGATGCTGGCCCCGACTCCAAATGGAGAGTCATGAAGAAAAACTCGCCACTTGCACTCGTAAAAATTTACTACCTGCCATTGCATGCAAAATCGAATTGTGTGCTAATATTTGGCCGAAAACTGCACAAGAGATCGCCTGGGGGCCACCTTTTCGACATGGATATGGATGTGGATATGGACGTGGACGTGGAAGTGACGTAGTCGAGGAGTTTTCCCAGTGCCTGCATCGAAATTTGGACAACAATAAAATCATTTTTGCATGCTCAAACTACCAAATGCCATTTACTGCTGGGGCGAAGAGGGTGTTGTGGTGCAGAATGTGTTTTCGTTTGTGTGTGTGTGCGTGTGTGAATGGGTGTGGAATATGGCAAGCAATGGCCAACGTCTGCATTTGTCCACCTCACAAGTGCACCCATGATGGACATGCAGCACCAGTGAAATTGTTGTGAAATGGGTAAAAGTTGTCATAAACCCAGCCGTGTCTAGAGCCTGACTAAACCTTTTGTTGCTCTACCTAAGGGTACTATAAATTTAAATATCTCGCACATAAGCCACAGTAATCGAGCCATCAACTTTAGCTATGTTATATCGTGAATAAGCAATAAAAGACATGTGGCTTTAGTGATATATTCCTAGGCCTACAACGCTTTCAACTAACAGATTTGTAGGTTGCGATTCATTACACATACATACAAAACATTAACTGTTTGTTATCTATCTGTGCTTAAATACCAAATAAAAATTAATATAATAATTAATACAATTTTTAAATTTATTTTAAATAAAGCCAAATGCAGCTTTGCTACTGCCTTAATGGTTTGAGTAACTAGCCCACATTTCAACTCGTTATTTAAATCGATATATTTGAACACCCAACACACAATTAATAATAATCATTTTGTTTGGCCTTAATTGAGGATGTTTGCATTGATTGTTTGCGGCACAAGCTAGTGTCATAGTTGGTAGTGGTTGACATGATAATGCAAGGTTAACTGCTGTGGGGTGATGAACAGGCGAAATGGGGAAGATGATCGCAGCATGCGAACGAATGAGCGTTTAGTAAACAATGATTGGAATTTTAAACCATGCTCTTTAACTTAATCCAAGTCAAACAAAATGCCAACAAGAAGTTGCCGTTGCCGTTGCAGTTGCAGTTGCAGTTGAAGAGACGCAATTGGGAATTGCAGGCTGCGTTGCTTGTCAAAGACAATTACGCGGACGATCACAATTGAGTGACTGATTGGGGCGGCTGGTTGGGGGGATAAGCAGTGAAGTTGAAGGTGTCGCGACAAAATGCCACGCCACAAAATGTATATCCTCGAGACGTCGCCAAATGGCGACAATAAAAGTGCAAAGCAATTTGCGGACGCGTCTCTAATTGAGCCCAACGGCTGCCCAATGCCAGCCAATGTTGTACATATGAGGCACACACGTGTGCACCGTGTGGCACTATGCTAAAATTTATATGTATTAGCCATGGCTAAGTGTTTGGCCGATAAATGGAGAAAGGTGCTTTGATTTAGTCCAAGGCGCTGCCAAAAAGGTTTAACTCGCTCGCCTGCCAGGTGACAATCAATTTGTATATTTTCGCTTGAAATTATTTCTTTAATTTTGCACACACATGCAGCGAGCGAGATGGCGAATGGGGCGTGCGATAGAGACGGCATGCGATTGGAATTTCATTTAGAAAGTTGCACCGAAGCAGCAAAAACGAATGCAGAAATTTGCATTTGCCAAAGTCTGAGCGACATTGGCAGACCCCAGACTGCATACAGTCAACAGAGATCAGACTCCATCCAGACTGTTGCGACATTCTTGTTGATGTGGGACGCCTTCACTTTTCACTTGAAGGCCCAAATGGCCTTAAGTGGGTCATTTAATAATAAACGTTATTTCATGCGATTATTCTAATTCCGTCAATCATTTGCAACTGCAACTGTGTTTGCTCCCCATCCAGCGAGTTAACCAGTCAGGCTCGTGCTCTATTGATCTTGTTTTACTATTTTTTTCACGTTTATTTCAGTTTTTTTTTTTTTTTGTATAAATTTCTCGATTTTGATCTTTAACTTGTCTTGACAGACAGTCGATGCTGTATGCGTAGATGATTTTTGCCACTCCTTTTGGGCCCCGTTACTGCGTACTACTTCTGATGAAATGCTTTCTACTTTGATTCATTGTCTTTGTGCCTGCTTTGTTTTGGAAATTCAGTTTTTGAAAAACGTTTGGCTTTAATGGCTTTTGATTGATTATCGCGTGCCACGCTCTGTGGGTGCTCCAGCTCTAGCTCCAACTCTAGCTCCTCAACCCTAACTCCAGCGTGCTTCATGTGTGCTGCTTGGCCCACGTTTTCTATGATGCTTTTGTGGGTTTTTTATTGAAGTATGCTTAATTAGCTTGATGTGTGCCTGTCCGTCTGTCTGTCTGCTTCTCTCCCGACTGCACGTGCTGTGAGTTCCTGGTACAAGAGCTGAGTGGGCATAGACAAAACCAAACGATGCATGCAGTAAGTTCAGAGTTGAGGCATATAACAAGTTTACTTTACAAGATACTATACCAAAAAGGCTGCAACGTGATGTGCTCAATACGTACATTAAATGTTAGCACTGTATTTTATTTTTTATTTGTATCTTTTTGGGTGTGTATTATGACAAACTGTTGGGATTAAAATTACAAGCCTTATGCTCTCCTTGCTCTGCAGGCAATTTATAGCACAAAGATGTCATTTGATAAAGTTCATTTACAAAACAGGGCCTCCAAATCTAAGAAATCTTTTTAACCAAAAGTTTACTTAAGAATTGGTACCACTTTTGGTTAACCATTTACATATCTGATGCCTGCATTGATTACAGATTCAAAATGTGTTAAATTAATGATGGGCTGTATTGCTAAATTCTCTATATTATTATAATTAATTTAAGTTACTTATATTTAATACAAGATCATTTTTGATTCAGTATGATTTCTTAATAATTTATCGTTACAACATATATAATATTTGTAAAAAGACACGTTCTATATGGCTGATCCTTTCTCATAGCCTTTTACGGCTATAATTGTAATTGTAATTTAAATATTTACATTTCGTAAGCCATCTTATTTCAAGTTGTTAAAGATTCCTTCAAAAAATCCGTCTTAAAAAATCTTTTTCTGTTTCTATAAATTGCTTTTGTTTCTTGAAAATAGTTTTTTCTAGTTTATTTTTCATTGAGGCTCATTAGACGCAATATGCATGAATTTGCCTGTCCTACGCACTCCTTTTTAAGACTTGAAGCAGTAAACATTTTTTGTTGTTATTTCAGAATGCTTTGTTGTTATTTTGCTGTCTCATGGAGCATAAAAACTGTTGCATTGTCTCGGACTGTTTTTTAGGCGGGGGAGCCTGCGCGAATGGAGCCAGGAGGCAGCTGGCTTGGCTCCTGGCAATGGCCGATGGTGGGTGATAAATGTTAAGAGGCGCGCGTGTGCAGGCAGCAAGCAGCTTCCATTGAAATTAGTTATTCACGCGGATCGTTTAAGGCAATCCAACACCAAGAGCCATAGAGGCTAACTTGGCGGAGGCGACTCTTGGCAACTGTTGGCAACTGCTCTTGGCTTGTTGGTCATGGCTTGTCAGTGATGGCTCCGCTGCTGCTTCTGCTGTTGCTGCTTGTGGCTTTGGCTGTGGCTATTGTCGCCGCTTTTGTTTTAATGATCGTGCCTCTTGGTGACTCTCCTGTCTGCTATGTTTTGCCAGCTCATTTACCGCTGCGGCAAACGGGATGACTTCAGTGGCATTGGCTTTGCCACCGTTGCTGGCTTATCAGTGCAACATTTTGCATGTAGCAGGCAAACAAAAAACCAACGTTCAACTTCTTGGGCATTTGTCAAAGTCCCCCCCACACACACACACACTTACAAACACACACAATCACACAGATGGAGGGACACTTTACATGTGTCTTTGTGTCTGTTTTTTTTTATGTGTGCTTTTAGCCATTTTATCGTCGATTTGGCTACTGCGGCGCTATAAGCCTCTTTTTCTAATGGCTCATTTCCTTGCTGCAGCAGCAACAACAACGGTAATTAACCTGTGCATGTTAATGAACTTCAAACCTGCCCCCAAACCAACAGCAACAACAACAGCAGCAGCAACTGCAAACTTTATGCAGATTTTTGTCTACCGAAACCAAGTCGAGTCGAGCGGAGCCAGAAGTCCGAGTAGTCGCTACATGGTTGGCGCTAATGCAAATCTCTGTGTGTGCTCTGGCATTTTGAGCAAAATGAGGTTGTTGTCGTGCCGTTGACAATCTAATTAGAATACAAAACGCTTTTAGCCAACTTGCAACTGGCTGAAAAGTTTCAAGTTCATGGTGTTGACATATGTAGCTGGTACAAGCAGCAGCTTCTCGTACTCCACCTCCAACTTACTGGCATCTGCAACAACTACTAATGCCTACCTCATCTCGCAGGGTCGATCTGCTAATGGGCTCTTCATGCTGGTGGCTTAATACCTTATTGGTATCACATAAGGCAGATCCCATACAAGCGTTTGGATTTTAGATTTTGATTTCGCCTGTTTGGCTGCCAGTTTTCCGGCCATTATTGCGATTAGATGGAAAGTGCTTTGGCCATTTCTGTTTCCATTGAGATGCACCGATGAACCCAGACTGACATCGCAGGCAAAAACTGTCAAAACCATTGGCATTTATAATGAGTGGAAAGTTGGCAAAATCTTGCCTTCAAATTCGATTACTGATCGCCGATTACTTATATGGCTACATGCAACAACAAAGAAAAGTTCAACTAAAGTACCTAAAATAAACTAAATTCACGATTTATATACGATTATTAAATGGTTTGATTTTCTTTTACCTCTAATATTATTGTAATAACTATGATATTGATAGGTCTACGACAGTGGCAGCCAAACATATCATTGATAATAGACAATATATATATACTATATGCAAGCTCTATTATAATTGATATCAAAACGTGCGGGAGTTTGAACAATATGCGGATATCTATGCATATATAACATGTAATTCTTCAGTGCGGTGGTTCCACAACATTCTCCAATATGTCTCCCATACATACGTATGTATGTGTATATTCGTATCCATGTGAAGCATCTTTGGCGTATATAGACCACTTTACTTATTCGATGACCTTTTGAGCTGTGCTTGCAATCGTTGCTCTGCATATCAATTGAATATGTTATTGCCATTCGGGTCCTCTAAGCACACAGCGCAAATTGCATTCACACACTCATAAGCCGTCAGTGGCAACTGTATTGGCGACCGCGTTGCAAGTTGCAACGGTTGCAAGTTCACAGATTGCATCACATAACCTCATTTCGCCACATTTTGCACAAATATTGACTTGGGCTGCTTATTTGTTGATTGCGGAGGAAAGCGTAGCTGTTGTTGCCTTTAGTTTGCTCCCAAACGAACTTGGCAAAGTGGCACACTTGGAGAGCACTGGCAGCACTTGGAAATGCAATTGCAGCAAATTGGCCAAAGCCAAGGAGGAGCAATAACAACAATGCAACATGGAGGAGTATGAGGAACGATGAACGAGGTACAATGGGGTCAGTTTAGGGCGATGGCATTGCTGCGATGTTAAAGTTGCGCCTTGGCCATGTTCTCTAATGTCAACTCATAATGCGGCAAAGGAAAGCAAGGCGATAGACGAGGGGAATAGGAAGGAGGCGGGGGTTCACCGTGGGCAGTCAGAAGCAGCAGCATTGCTGCTGTTTTGGCTGCTGACCCACAAAAGAGGCAACAATATTATTGATGCAGTTACTGATGTTGTTGTACTTGTTGTTTTTGTTGGTGTCACTGCAACTCGGCTCGACACGAACTTTGCCTGTGGGGCCCCGTTTCAGTCGCGTTGCCAGTCTCAATCTCAATTTGGTCAATTTGCGCGCATTGACCAAGTTATCAGGCTGGCCTGACCATAAGCCATAACAATTGAATTGAAATGAGACAAAGTCAGCTCTCGACCATATTCCAAATACATTTTAGGGGCGTTCCCACCTGATGTTCCCTCCACAAACGGACCGTTCCACAAAACAAAACCAAAAAAAAAAAACGAAAAACAAAAAAAAAACTTTTCACAGTTTAAAGTTTGGAAATTGTCGCCGTCTTGTGCTGTTCATGTTGCAGCTCCTTGTAACTGTCAGGGCACCGAAAAAACAATCATTAAATTGAAAAAAAGAAATAAATAAACAAAATAAGAAAAGGGTACCAAGTGCAAAAGGTTACAGGTACAGCGCCCAGCGTACAAAAACAAAAGTCAACAAACAAATGAAACAAATGAACTGCGGCAAAAATCTTCAACAATCCGTTCTGAAAATGCCCTTCTACTGATTGTTTTGTCAAAGAGTATTCAAAGTCATCATTTATTAGTCATCCATTTAAGACCTAATCTGAAAACATTTCCGAAGCATTTGTTGATTAAATTGTTGGCTCATTTTCTAATCTAAATATGAATTTTTTTGATGCTAAGAGTTATTCCAGATTAACGATCAAATAAAATCGGCTAATTAAATGATATTATTTACTTCAATATAATTTGAATACTGCAACATTCGAGACGAAATTAAAGTTGCATCTAGCATATTTGCATAAAAGTACCAGGTAGGACATCTGCCACATTTATTTTTTCCATTGAGAATCTGTGTTTATGCAACCTTTGCAACAGAGCGGTTATGGCCATTGTTAAGGGCATTTGCAACTGTACAACCTGGCCAAAAGGAACAGCAACAAATAAATCTGACAAGAGTTGCAGTTTGCAGTCGCTGCTTTGACTTTAGAATGCACCGAAAACCCGCCTGATGATGAAGTGATTTTGGGAGGGGGACGCTGCCGCAACGCCAATCGGCAGTCGAGATTTGGATTTTGGGTACTCTTTGGAAGCCCTGGAGCTGGCAAGGAGTTGAAGTTGAGGCTGCAATGCAAGTCGAAGTCGAAGCTGGAGTCAGAGTAACTGCAGCCAGCGACTTCAATGCGCACGCGCTGACTGCCACTTAACGAGCGGTGGGTCCAAAAGGAAGGAAAGCAGCGCAACGTTGCCTACGAGGGCGTTGCAAAGAGTCTCTGTGGCAACAGCAACAGCAAAAAAGAAGGTGACAAAGTCACGAAATTCTTGTCAATTTTCAACTACAGACCAATTTGTTTGTCTTCCCAGTTTTTCAGAGCGGCAGGCGCAAAAAATAAAGTCCAACTTCACGGCAAGAAAAAAAAGGGTGAAAAAACTACAAAATCAAATACAAAGAAAAATAAAAACATCGTGACAAATCGGGCTACCAAAATTGGGCGCAAATCGTAAAGCGCAGAAAAAAGCGCAGTTTGTGTCGCCTTTGCCAAGGCTAAGGAAGCCCCCATATCAATAAGTTTTCCCAGCAGCAGCAGCAGCAGCGGCAGATGAGACGCCTCCATATCAACACCTTTCAGCTTCTAACAGTTAAATTGCTTCCCAGGATGGGGCAAAACTTCTCACCGCTCTGATTTTGGTCATGTATAAAGCCAAATGAAATTGTCTGGCACGCTAAGTGTTTTCTTCAGTTCGCGCCTGCCTTATATAGCCGATTGATTGCTCCACTAACATAATCCATTCGTGGCTGGGCCTAAACAGCAACATGCAACGTGTTCGTTGCAGCCGCAACATTCTCTCTGATGTTTGCCTGCAACATCAAACAAAATCATTTGCTCAACATTTTCATTCAGGTCACAACAGCAACAACAACAGCAACAACAACTTGCCACAATAAATTTCAATTACTTACCCACATTTTAAGACACTTTTACCGCTAAAAGTATTTACTGTTAATATTGCTATTGCTTTTGTTGTTGATGCTGATGCACAATCATTGTTCAAATTCGCCATCTGACGTGAGAGGAAGATGTTAACAGCGTTGGTCAACACTTTATGGAAAAGCCATTCGTAGATCAGACAACGGATATTCTCTCAACTAAAGATGTTGTTTACCTGGTGTATAACAAATAGAAAAAAATGTATTATAATTAATTAATAATATATTTGAATTAAATTTATATTTTTAAATAATGCGTTTCAATTTGTGTGCAGGGTATTCCTGCTGTTGTATGCCGAGTGAGTAATATATTTTTGGAAAGTCATCGAGCAGCAGCAATAACAAATTTCAGCGATGAAGCTGTAGTGGACAACATGAAAAATCAATCATGTCAGGACCGGAATAAGATGTTGACAAGCGGCGCTCAGATCAAAGCTATCAGAGGCAGCACATTACGAGCGCATTGTCTTCAGGGAAGGCAGCCGTTCCCAGATGCAACAGCAACTGCAGCACGATTCCCGAGTCAGTCGACTGAAAAATGCGTAACAATATTTATGTTATAGACGCATTGGGGGGAAGATGACAAATCCAAATCCGTTCGCATAACTAGAGTCAGAGTCAGAGCTCAAAACATTGACGCCATATCACATACTCGACCGCCCAGGCGACCACACCCATAGTCGGCTCCCACTTGATCCCGGCTAGCGCCTGGCTAGCTGCCAAGCTGCCAACTTGCCAATCGCCCAGCTCCAGTTCCAGCCACAGTTCCAGTTCCAACAGGCAACAGCGCCACATGTTCGCCATTCGTGTTTGTTGTTTTGATTTACTCTGGCACAGGCTTTATTTATAGACGATGTAACTCGTTCCCTCTCGCTCTGACTCTCGCTCGCGCTGCCTGCAACACAGTTCGGCACCCTGTTGCGTCATCCATGCGTCCGGTGGGTGGCTACCCGCCACAGTTGTCCCGCTGTCCAAACGCTGCCGACTCCTTGCCTGCTGTCGCTTTTTAATTTGGCAAATTTATACACACCACGTTGCACGTTGCACAGTAGTTCAAAGTTGTTGTTGCTGTTGCTGTTATTGTTGTTATATTATTGCTCACAATTGGTTTATTATAAACAAGAGCACTTCAAACAGCTGCTCGATTGTGCAATACCCTGTATGCAATAGTTGTCAATTAAGTATAGTTACAAATAGTTTCGTAGCTGACTGGACGGACTCTAAAAATCTCTTCCTTAAGGAAAATATCGCAGTATATGAAAAAATCCTTTACCTGGAACCAGTGAAAAAACATATTTAAATAATTACAATTATTTTGTTAACATATTTATAAAACATAAATAGAAAATCAATCAACAGTAAAACTTAATTACAGTGAAATTTTTTATTTTATTTTCATGACAAATCTCGAATTTGTTCATTCCCAATTCAGTTTACAGATGGAAATTACAGGGTATTCAAAATTAATTATGATTCATAAAATGGTTTTATTTGCTCATTTCCACTTTCAGGCCACCCACTGCTTTAAATTTCAACAAATTTACACACCAGCCACACACACAGACACAGGTCGAGACTCACACACAGCTGCTCAAAGTAACCGCAGCGAATTTGTAAAAAAGCGTTGTAATTTTTCAGCTGCAAAATCCCCAAAGACACACACACACACACAGATACACACACTGAGAGTAGCAACAGTGAGAGGAACAACAAGCGTCAGCTTAATTAATAGATTTATCGCTATGACTGCTTATTATAACAAATTGGTAACGAATTAATCCTTTCAGCCGTGTAAATCGAGCACTAACACACACACACACACACACACACACACACACACACACACACACACACACACACACACACACACACACACACACACTTAACAACAGTTAAACATTACTCATACGCAGCGATGCACCAGCAGCAAGACCCTGAGGCTGTGAGTCTAATGAGGCAGCCCTCATTCGAGATGTGCAGCACAGGTCAATAAAAAAGCGTACAAACTGCATTACACACTGGCCACCGTTCTGGGGCAGAAGACCTCCAAGTTGCTCAGGTATTGCCAAATATGGTGTTGTGGCCAAAACCATTGTTCCGGCTAGCATCTTCCTTGGCCTAGGCCAAGTTGTGATATTTAAAATTTATGTGCGCTTGTGCCGGTTTTTGCTACCAAATGGCAGGCACAAAACTACAAACATACAACAAAAAACTGCAGAAAAATAAATAAAAAACAAAGTACAGAGGAGTGGACGACTATGAAATACTCTATAACATTTTTGGCTATTATGCTATACTTCTGAAATTTAAAACCACTTGGCGATCCTTCTTGGACACAGTAAAATACATGGAATTGAAAAAGATAAGGCTTGTGTCTTGGTCTTGGATTTGAACAACTATAATAATATGCTCCTCTTCGATTGTCACAGAGTAGTGATATAGGAAGGAACCTGTGGGCCTCATTGCTCTGGCCCCGCTTCGTTGGGCTTCGACAGGCAACACATGTTCGGGCTGCGCCTTGGCGTGTGTTTATCTTGGCCAGGCTTTAATGATGATGCTGTTGATGCCGCTGCTGACGTTGACTCAGCGACTCTTCGAACTGCGCGGCTTCTGTGCACAGCTGTGTATGTGTGTGTGTTTGTGTGTATGTGTGTGCCCCTGTGCCTAGTGGACTACTGTGTGGAAGCTGTCTAAAACTGATGCTGGCCAAGCTCTCAAACTATGTGGGCTTGATTTAGTGCAACGCTTCTCGACTCTTTGTTACTTATATATGTTGCTCTCGGCTTGATGGTAATAATGATGATGATGAGGCCAAAACGACGAGTTATGACTTGAACTTTGATACTTGAACTTGACGTTCCGCTGTGGGTTACTTAAAGACCAACTAAATAGTTTTCCCAAAGGTTTAGTTGCCGCTAAGTTTCACATGGCGACTCTATTTTTTTTCTTGGGCTTCAGTTCTTGGACCTCTCAACTAACGTTATTTAGAAATATGCAATGAATAAATTTATTTACAATTGAATATACATTTAATCAAATTATGGGTTTTCCATCAAATATTATATGGATTGGGAATCTATTAGCAAATTTAGTATAATATATTTCAACTTTTCATCTACATTTTTTTCAGTTTTAACTTTTTGAAGTTATCAAATCAAACTTCAAGTTTTAAGCGTTGGCTTTCATCTGGCTTATATTTCCGCTTTCAGACTGTTCGATATACCATGAAATCTGTCGAAACCTTTCAACTTTAAGCTATTGCTATATAAAATATCTCCTGCCCACTTGGCTGCCTTTCAAGTATACATATGTGGAATTTATTTGCTATCCACTGAAGCTGTCATAGGGCAACAGCAAATGCTTTTAATTACCACAAAATCACAATTGCCAACACTAAGTGTGCCTGACTGGGAGATTCCCTATTAAGCTATTTTTTTATATAACCATATAGATCTCAAATCTTTGTTGAGAATAAGTTGTACATGGCATACATATATAGTATATAGTATATATAGTGACAAGCTGATTTCCCAAAAATATGTTTGCGTTACTTTCATAACTTCATTACACCCATTTCAGGTGGATATTTTATTACAGGGTATATGTAATAGCATCGATAGCTATGCTGTGCTAAGCTCACCACAGGAGAACACACATGACTGTGGCTGACATGCAACTGCCACAGCGGCGACTTGAGGCAGCAGCAAAAAGCTAAGAAAAAAAATAAAAGTTGACGCGACGACGCAAGTGAAAATTGCACTTGGAGTTGCATTTGGATTTGCAATGCAAAACAGTTGCACGACAATTTTGTGGCCAGCAGTGCAGCGGGCGGCACACGCCCTAAACGCCACAAATGAAAACTAATGATTTTCACTTTATGAGGTGGGCAAACCAAACGGAGGCAGGCTGCAGTAGAAAATGTTGCACGCAAAACTCGCAGCACGGAAGCGAATGTCGATGTGTTGTTGTCGTTGTTGTTGTTGTTGCAACTGACTGTGGATAGTTGGTATATGGACCTGGCATGGAAAATTTGAAATTTAATCGCTTGCAATTAATTTGGCCCAAATGCAGCGACGAGGCGCCCCCACAGACAACAGCTGCGCCCGCTGTGCATTTGCAGTCGCTGGGTCAGCTGGAAGAGCCGGGAGAGACCGCTCCGCCTGTCCACCTGTACCAGTATCTATGTGTGGGGTCCACCAATATTCCGAGCCGTTCGACATTTGGCAACTGGCCACCGTCGGTGGTCAAGGAAAATTGAAAAATTAACAAGTATGAAAAGTGCAATTAAAGTGGGCCACAATCGGACGGACGCAGTTGTAATTCGAGACAAGAGCTGAAAACTAGGCGAGAGAGGATGACAACAGCCAAGCCAATTCCAAGGCGTTGCCTGCACCTGAGCGCTGAGCCCCCACAACCAGTGGGCCACCACCAGCAGCAGGAGCACCAGCAGCCCAGCCTATTGCCACTGGGCGGCTTATTAATCTGCTTTTAATTGCGGTCCACTCTCCAGTTGCCATTTATGTATAGGTACTTGTTTGCGGCACTCCGATTCGGAGGCAATGTGCGTCCGTTGTTGCCTTTGCCATTGATTAATGTGCGCCAATTGTGAAATAAATGTGTTGTTGATATTTGCTGGACTCAGCTCTGTGTTCCAGCCCCCCGCCTCAGGGCTCTGTTTTGGTGTTGCAGGTCTGTTAGCTTTAGCCAAGTTAATTGAATTATTGGCAGCGGCAAATATTTGGCAGACACACATTCATATATGTACACAAGTGCACTGTTGGGCAAGTGGGCGTGGCTGCGCTTAAGTGCGGCTTATTGATTGTTGTTTGCCCAGATGCACCAACTCTGAAATGGCAACAGCCACACGAGAGATTATATAAATAATACAAAATAAGAATGTTATAGTCGGAACAGCATTTTAACATGAATTTCGAGTGAAAAACGTGTTCAAATGTTTAGTATTATTTTAGTGAGATGGAAATTCCACCAAGTTATGACTGTGGAAAGTTTGTTGACCGATTGTTGCGAGCTCTAATGTAGCATGTGCTAATACTAAGTTCTAAAGAGAAAACAAATACGTTCAAAATGCAGAAATATATAATTATTCCCAGTACGTTAAAGTCTCCATTGGTTTCGATTTCAAGCCTCGAGTTAACAAGATTTCGATTTTGAAATAGTTGTTCTTTAAATTTATGGTATCGCACTCGACCATTCTATTTGAGGCTGATCAAATTTGTTTGGCCCATTGTTTGTCCTTGGGCCGTGTCAATATGAAGCCATAAACATAAATCCGTGTGCTAATAGGCAAGTGTTGGAATCCTAGAATTGCAATCTAGAGCTCAGCTTCTGGTCGGTAAGCTATAATAATAAACCCAACAATTACGCAGCAAGTTAAAATCAAATAATTTAGCCAGTAAATCGCCGAGCCATAAAAATCACATGCAAATTATAGTGGCTGAGAGACTAGTCTCAATGCGAGACCGGCGGGAGCAGCAAGTGAAGCCTGAGAAATTGTTGCAATTTGCCGAAGCAGCAGCAGTTCCTGCCACAGTTTCAACTCCAGCAGCGACGAGCAGCCGCTTGCGGCGCTTTAATAAAGCCCCAATAAAGCCTTAAACAAATGAAGTTATTTAAGACAGTAAAAAAATGGGCAGCATTAAATGACGAGCTGTAACAAATGGGGGGAAAATGAAAAGGGAAAGTTTCTGCAGATGTGCGAGGAAAAATCAGCAAAACTAAGCAACGTTTTCATCTTCGATAGGATCTTTGTTTTGGCTTTGACTGCAGCCAAAGACAAGTGCCATAAATATTGACCTGCTTCCAGTGCGGCTGCAACTGCAACTGCAACTTGTTCTCCTGTTTTGCCGTTTGCTGTTTGCGATTCTCTTCTCTCCACTGTTTGTGGGCCCTTTTGCTTTTGCACCTTCGCAGTTCGGAGGCAATTTGTTATTGTTATTGCTGGAGTGGAGCACAATGTTAATTATATGGGCTGCATTGGCTGTAGCTTATTTAAAGCTTTATTTATTAAAGCATTTAATGTAAATTGTTTGTAAATGCCACAGGCTATCATTATATGGCATGCGATATAAGGAAATTATATATTTATGCGTATAAATCAATTCCACAAGCTCTCCATGCTCTACTCTCCACTAATTAATATCAATGTAGAATATGCTCAATTTGAACTGTGCAAAGTTTATTCAGTCTGAAGTTTCTGCCAGGCAGTCAACACCCACGAAGCTTTCGAGGATGCTCTGCAAATTGCTTACTTTTTTATGAACAAAAAATGCAGTTTATGGTGCGCATATTTTATGCGCATAAAGTGGATCATAAAGTAATTAATGCGCTAAAATGCGACATTAAAACGCTGCAGGGCAACAAAAAAATTTCTTCTTGATCGTTGCATCTTCGTGGGCTGCCACAATGCAGCAAAGCGGCTGCAATCAATCTTTTTGGGGCAGGCGTGTTTTTCAGGGCGTGTTCTGTGTGCTCTGCGTTGCACCTACGCCTGCCCAGCACTGGTGCAGAACTGCACCCAGTCAGTGTTGCCTTCGTCTTCTGCTTCTTCTTCTCCTTCGTCTTTGTTTTTGCCTTTTCCAGGCAGAAAGTCAAGAAGATTAAGACCCTAACCACATTTTCGAGCTGGAGATCGCATAATAATAATTATGGAGCTTGATATTTTGGCATGCGTAAAAATTCTGGCAACGGTGCTTTCTTCACTGACAGCGACTGACAGACAGCAATTGCCAAATATAATAAATAATTAGCCAGGGCGAGCAGGGCGTGCCAGCCGCATAAAGTGACGTGGCATGCATTAAATCAAATATTGGCTGCCGCTGCTAGAGAAAGTGTCCGCGACCCAATTGACCGAAAACACAAAAAAATATGCACATATTTAATAAAAAGCTCGTGCATCTAGTGCTGTAAAGTGCTACAAATTTAAAAAGTTCATAAAGCTCATGTTAGTGTTGCACAGTGCGTACATACAAAGAGATAGACGATAAGTGAGAGCGGTGCGAAAAGCTTTCGCTGATAGCAGTTCGCAGCGTCAAGTGCAAAATATTCAGTCAACTTGAAGTCAAGAAACAAGCAATAGGCACACGGAAAGCGTAGCAACATATTAGCAAACATGTCAACTATTGTGCGTAAACTTATTAGTACTGCCAACGCAGCCAAGCCGGTTGCGCCATACAAGTAAGCAAATCAAGAGCAATGAAAAATCTCGAGCTGTCAATTCATATGTATGTTTGTTGTTGTTGTTGTTGCAGTCAAGCTGTTGTTGCCGATCGCACTGTTTATGTGTCCGGTTGCTTGGGTCTGGACAAGTCAACTATGAAGCTGGTGCCAGGTGGCGCCACTGAGCAAACAGAGATGGCACTCACAAATCTGGAGGCGGTGCTGAAAGCAGCCGATTCTGGCGTCGATAAGGTCATCAAGAACACCGTCTTCCTGAAAGATCTCAACGACTTTGGTGCGGTCAACGAAGTGTACAAGCGAGGTAAACATTCCAATAGCTTTTCTTCTTTTTTTTGTACAAATGCCGCCGATAAGGCATCGGCATCTGCTGGCTTATCAGCCGTCATGGCAACACTTCTAATATAATTACTTTACTACGCAAACAACAATCGTAAACATTTACGATGCGATTGCGACGATTTGCTCTCTTTGAAGTGTTCAACAAGGATTTCCCTGCACGCAGCTGCTTCCAGGTGGCCAAACTGCCGATGGATGCCCTCGTCGAGATTGAGTGCATCGCTCTCACTGGACCCATCCACACCGTGACCAATGAATAGCCATCAAAGGCATCCAAGCTGTGAACATAAACAAAACAATAAGAAATTCCAAATGCCAAAGCAAAACTAATAAAACCTCAAATTATAGTCAAAGGCGATGTTATCAATTATTATGGAAATGGGCGTTTGACGAGTATTCTTTTATTAGCCAAAGTTTTGCTTATCGCTTTGTAAATTAAGCCAAATTCCAAAATATGCTGTTTCAAAAATGTTCTTAATAGTATAAGTCTATTTGGTTTTTGTAAAACGTTCGTGTCTTAAAAGTAGACAACTGCATGAGGAACACATGTATGAAAATCAACGCCACTTGCAACAATTGATTAAATGTTGCTACGTAAACTATTAACAAGCGCCACTTTGACTGTTTTGTACACGTAAAAAACAAACTGCCATAAAAAATGTACTTTGTATCAGAAAATGTTTTTAATATTACAAAATATATTTTTTTGCATGTATGAATAAAATTAATAAAACAGCAAAGCTCAAAGAATTTTATTCCAATTTGTGTTTCTGGAACTTTAAATATTTAAGCCAAGTTTTTTTAGAGAAAAAAAAATGTGCACTTTGTTTTTTGAGTGTAGGATTGGCCGCAACTTTGCATTTAAGCCTTATATAGTTTGCAATTTGCTGCACCAGCAATTTATCTTTGTTTTGGCCGTTATTGTTGTTGTTCTTGTTGATGCTGTTGTTGCTGTTGTTGCTGTGCGCCTTTTGTATTATATTTCATCAAATGTTGCTGCATAAATCATTGGCAACATTCGCCACAACTTTTGGCCATGTTGCTAACGGTAGCCGGTTAGCCAGCCAGCTTAGACAAAGCGTTTATTTCACATTCAAATTCAAAAGTTATTCATAATGCCGACAAGTTGTAACTCGTAGTTGCTGCCGCTGCTGTTGCTGTTGTTGTTGCTGCTGCCGTTGGATTATGCATGCTCTATATTGATGCGGCAGCCTTTTAGGCAATGGTAGCATAAACATACGAACTACCATTTTTGGGACTGAGCTCCGTTTTGTTCAGCATTTGTTTTGATTTTTTCATTGAAATTTCAGTGAATTTGTCTGACACTCGACGGCTGCAGTTGCATGATTTATTAACCTTGTTGCACAGACTGTTTAGCATGCACTGGTGTGAATATGAATGCTCTCCCGATGCAGCACGATTATTGCCGACTTATTATTTATTATTATGTTGCATATTTTGCTTTTATTTGTGCATTCGCTGACTGACTGACTCTAGGCGGCGGCAGCGACGGGCCTGGCAACATTTTGTTGCACCCGCAGTGCTGGCAACATTCGTGTTGATATGCATGGCGTGTAATTAATTCGAGGCACATCACAATTTACATGCCTGGAAATATTGTAATAAATACGCATAAATTGATGACAACAAACTACAACAAGTGATGACCCTCTCCCCCTCCCCCCAGCAGCAGCAGCACCCGCTGCGTCCTGGAGGACAGATATTTGACATAAACACCTACGCAATCGGACGCTTGAAGTGCGGCTAATTAATTTCGACGCACTGCCACCAAATACAGCAAAAGCAACAACAAGGCGACAGGCTGAACCAAAGGGACGCCAGGCAAGACCGGGCCTGCATGCCACAAAAGGCAACAGCTACAACCAGCAACGAGCAACCAGCAACAACAACAGCAATAACAACTGCAACACCAACGCGGTGAAAGTGCGCATAATTTACACGCACGGGCCAAGGAGACGGACAGACAGGACAGACGGATTTTTGCGTGTTGAATATGGCATAATTTATACACAAATTAAATGCACAACTTTGTTGTACATTTTTGGCAATTTGCTTATCAGCATTTGTATTGCCAGTGCAAATAAAACAAGCCGCATGCGGTGGCAACAAAGTATCAGCCGAAAGTATCAAATTACACTTTTTATCAGTGCATCTGCAAGTTGTCATAATTCAAATATGATTCGATATATGAAACACTTGGCAAATAACTAATTAGCCACTGCGCATAGCAAGCTTTCACTTGTCTTGTTTAACAAATGGTTATAATTCATTTAAATAAATATGTAATTTTAAATTTTGATTTTTTTGGCGCGTGATTTTGAATTTTGCGTTGCATACTTTTGGAAGCGCGCGTTTATTAAATATATCACAAAACAGCCGATTATTTTTCAGCGTTTCGATTGTTAGTTTGTTGATGTTACCAGTCTGAAACGCTGCACATCTTGGTTTTATGGTAACAGGTAGTCAACATCTGCAGTATCTATCTATCTAACAAATGGCGTTTTGTTAACATAATTACTAAATAATAAAAACCTGAATTTCCCGCAATTCTGCTCAAAGAATACAAAATCAACCGTTCTAATATCATCGATATCACGAAGTCAAAGCAGCTCTGCTAGCAAAAAAATATTAGTATGACCAGCTTGTTTATAGTTGATGCCATCGTTATCGCATATCGGAATGGCAAAATATCGAAAATTAGAGCATAACAACATAACAGCCGAATTTCTCATATGCACTACTTATAATCAATATAAATTGCAATGCATGATAACTCAATAGGAAGAACTTTAAATTACCAACATAACGACGGCATTAACGCTAATCAAGTAATAAGCAACAAACCAGCGATATTTCGTTAGAAACTAGGTGAACACCGCTAAATCTAAAAAGGTACAACACAACATGAAGCAGCACACTCACACAAACAAACAAGCGCACACTCATACAAACAAACAAGCGCACACACACACAGCGGCAAAAACATACACACACACAAACGCGTTTGGTCTCTTTGCCTTGTATGAAAAGTGAAATAGCAAAAAGCGAAAAAAGTCAAACTTTCAACAAAACACAGTCTTATTTAAAAAAAAAAGTTAACAGCTAATCGAGTGCATCGCATCGCTTGTGTTTAATTTTATTTATTACTTGTGGGCAAATTGCAATTAAATTCGTGTGAGTTTTTTTCTTTCTTAACATTTCTCTTTATGTGACTGCCTGCCTAGCTGTTTTGTGTGTGCGTGTGTGTGCGTTTAACAAAGTTGAATTTCTGAAAGCAGTCCGAAAGATCTCCGCGGAGACAATGAAAGTGTCTGAGAGAGCAAGAGATACAGACAGACGTGTGTGACAAAGAGACGCAGGCTGCGGTCGCTGCCTGCTGACTTGCAGTTGCCTCAATTGCAAAAAAAAGCAAATAAAAACACAATTACAAATAAAAACCAAAACTGATCGCTCTTTTTTTGCGTACTCCTTTTTAGCTAACCGCCGCCCAGAAAGCTTATTCAACGCAAAGAACAATTGCCACAACAACAGTGCTGACGACGACGACGTAATCGTTTGTTTACAAGAAGAACAACGAGCCGAAAGCAGCGCTGCCGCTGCCGCTCCGGCAGAGAGCGTACCAGCGAGCTGGAAAAGTGGAAGAGGAGCAGAGTCGACTACGCCAAAAACCAAACATGAATCTTCGGGGCAATCCTCAAAAGAAGGAGGGCAAAATGCGCATTCGCGCCTTTCCTGTAAGTTTGCACATGAGGCAGCATTAAGTTGCGAATGCGATAAGATATAGTAGTAGATAAAGATATGTGATTTCTCCCTCTCTGGCACTGGCTGAGCAGGCTGGTAATGCTGTATCACACTGATTCGCCATAATTCTGTCAGAGTTGAAATTGATGAGAAAAAAGATTCACCTCAGTTTAGTTTTAAAAGTTTACTCTCAATCTCAACTTAGTTTCGACAAATTGTTGTTGCTTTCCAACACATACAAAAAAAAAAGAGACCAGAAACGCATTGATGACGAACGACATTTCGACAATTGTGGGACGCTAAAGCCACTAAGCGGATGTCAACAAGGCGAACTAGCGGCAGCCGCTCCCGCACATCATCAGCGGACCAACGCCAACAAATTCCGAGTAGTCAACAGTCGGAAGAACAACAACAACAGCAGCAGCAACAGCCGTCGGAGGAGGAGCAGCAGCTGGCAACTCGCCAGTCTCACTACAAAATTGGGGAACATCGATACAGTTGGGAGCGTGTGCTGGGCTCCCATCGTGGAGCCTGTGGCGCACTATTTCCAGGATCATCACAATCATCCCCAATGTACAGTTATGATCCGAGGATCAGTCTCTTTGTTGCTGCAGCAGCGCCGCATGCAACGCCGTCTACCCACAGCCAGCCAATTAATACCAGCAGCCCGCCTCAACCACTATATAACTGTTATCCACAACAATCAACGTCGCCTCTTTCGCGCATTGTCGGCGGCTCGAATAATTTCAATCAACGCTCTCGCAGCGCACGCAATGCCCTCGGGCAGCAGCCGCAGCAGCATCATCATCCACGCCCTCAGCATTTGAATGTGCCGCTGAATGTGGAGGCAACACATCCAGTGCCCCCCACGCCCGGCACTTCAGCCAATGGGCCGCCACAACACTGTCAACTGTCAGTAAGCGCGACTTCGTATGTGGTATCTGGTGGCGGGCCAATAAGATTGCGTGAAATCGGACGCAAGTATCCATTGTGGCTGCCCGAATATAAGCATCGCGCATTTAATGTTAGCTCCTCTACAACCCCGCAAAGAAAACTAATATTTTAAGTAAATTGAAAACTATTTAACCTTCTATTTTTCCCTCTTGTTGTGCAGGCCTCCATGGATGAAAAGTATGTGGATGATATTTGGGCCGCCTTAAAGAATGCCATACAGGAGATACAAAAGAAGAACAATTCGGGCCTGTCCTTCGAACAACTTTATCGCAATGCCTACAATATGGTGCTGCATAAGCATGGCAATCGCCTATATAATGGACTGAGCAACGTCGTCTCGGAGCATCTAGAGCAGAAGGTGCGACAGGATGTGCTCGAGAGTTTGAACAGCACATTTCTGTCCAAACTGAATCAGGCATGGACAGATCATCAGACCTCAATGGTCATGATACGCGACATACTCATGTACATGGACCGAGTCTATGTGCAGCAACGTGGGTTGGATAATGTCTATAATTTGGGCCTTAACTTATTCAGGGATCAGGTAAGTCACCTATTTCTCTACTCCTATGCATTGCTATAATTTCAAAGATTATTTCGATGCATACAAGAATGTTTTTGCTTTCCGTTTTTGTAATCTTAGACTGGGATCTCAATAATAATGTGTGCTTCTTTTCATTCTCATTTAGATCGTTCGCTTTCCGGAGATTCAAAAAGCGCTACGGGATAGACTACTAGGAATGGTTATAGAGGAGCGCAGAGGCGAACCGATCAATCACTTGGCAATCAAGAATGCCTGCACGATGCTGATAACATTGGGAATCAATTCGCGAACCGTTTACGAGGAAGACTTTGAGAAACCTTTCCTGACGCAGTCGGCGTCCTTTTACCGAAACGAATCGCAGAAATTTCTTGAGGAGAACAACGCTGGCGTTTATATCAAGAAAGTGGAGGCGCGCATCACCGAGGAATCGTCACGTGCGACACTATATTTGGACAAGGATACGGAGCCTCGCATTGTGCGTGTCGTTGAAGAGGAACTAATTAAGAAACACATGCGGACCATTGTCGAAATGGAAAATTCGGGTGTGGTGCATATGATTAAGAACTCGAAAACCGAGGACTTAGCATGCACGTATAAATTGTTCTCACGGCTCAAGGATGAGGGCCTCAAAGTGATAGCCGACACAATGTCTGCGTATCTGCGCGAACAGGGCAGCATGCTGGTCAAGGAAGAGGAGAATGGCACCACAAATCCCATAACATTTGTGCAAAACTTGCTCGATCTGAAGGATAGATTCGATCAATTTCTGCTCCACTCATTCAGCAATGATCGGCTCTTCAAGAATGTCATTTCCGCTGACTTTGAACATTTTCTCAATTTGAACAACAAATCACCCGAGTATCTGTCGCTCTTCATCGATGACAAACTGAAAAAAGGTGGCAAGGGTGTAAGTATTTCAATATATTATTTATTATCGTTATTAAATAATAATTAATTATAATAATTACAGATGAGTGAGCAGGAAATTGAAACCATACTGGATAAAACGATGGTCCTCTTCCGCTTCCTACTTGAAAAGGATGTTTTCGAGCGCTACTACAAGACGCATTTGGCCAAACGTTTGCTGCTCAACAAATCGGTATCAGATGATTTTGAAAAGAACATGATATCCAAACTAAAGGCAAGTGTGACAAACTAACCAAAATCTCATAAAATCCTCTAACCGTTTCTTCATTCTGTTTGTAGACTGAATGTGGCTGTCAATTTACATCAAAACTGGAGGGCATGTTCAAGGATATGTCCGTCTCCAATACGATTATGGATGAGTTTAAGAATTATGTAAATAATAATAGTTTCTCATTGAGCGGCGTGGAGCTTACGGTGCGCATACTGACCACCGGATTTTGGCCCACTCAGGTAGATTTCGAAACCGACTATTTATCGAATTGATTACTAATCGTGAAATTTATCCTTAAACCAAAGACGGCAACGCCCAATTGCAATATACCCTCGGCGCCGCGCGAAGCCTTTGAGGTGTTTAAGAAGTTCTATCTGGACAAGCATTCGGGTCGCCAGCTGACGTTACAGCCGCAAATGGGTGAGATAGCATTAGCATTTACAGCTCCATTTACTTTATATTAACATTAATTTTGTTATTTAATTTGGAACACAGGAACTGCCTACATAAATGCCGTATTCCATGGCCGCAAAGCGATCGACAGCGACAAGGACAAGGATGGGCCAAGCTCAAGTTCAAGTGGCTGCGCAGTGCCCACCACAACGCGCAGGCATGTATTACAAGTGTCTACCTATCAGGTAAGAAAATTAATCAAATTACTTGATTTATATCATTTGTTATTCACGATCCGTTTGTAGATGTGCGTTTTGTTGTTGTACAACAATCGGGATATGCTAACCTATGATGATATACACCAAGAGACGGATATACCCGAACGAGAGCTGGTGCGCGCACTGCAATCGCTGTCGATGGGTAAGCCCGCACAGCGGTTGCTTGTGCGCAATTCCAAGACGAAAACAAAGGATATTGAGCCTTCGGACGAGTTTTGTGTGAACGATGCATTTGTCTCCAAATTCCACAGGTGCCACATTTAATTTAATTTTCACTTACAATTAACTTAAACTACTCATTTCTTGACCGCGGCATGCAGGGTGAAGATACAAACTGTTGCTGCCAAGGGCGAATCGGAGCCGGAACGCAAAGAGACGCGCGGCAAAGTGGATGAGGACCGCAAGCATGAAATTGAAGCGGCCATTGTACGCATTATGAAGGCGCGCAAACGCATGGCGGTAAATCATTTAATCCTGCAATTAATGTTGACAGTAACAACTGATCAATTTCGCAATCTTTCGAACAGCACAATCTACTTGTATCGGACGTAACGACGCAGTTGAAGTCACGTTTCTTGCCCTCGCCCGTGTTCATCAAAAAGCGCATCGAAGGCCTTATCGAGCGTGAATATCTGGCGCGAACGCCGGAGGATCGTAAGGTGTACATTTACTTGGCTTAAATGGCGTCCGCATCGCATCACTCATTTACTCCGTTGGCATCATACTCATCATTTTGCAACCGACCGCTAGACAGACGCGAGCAACTGCCACCATCTCCTCTCAAGCCAATCCAAATTTTCAACTTCCACAATTATTGTGTTAAAAGAATTCAGCGCCAATGCAATAGCAAGCATCCAAAGTGGAATCCTATTTTTTGACCAAGATGTTACAACAGTTATATAACTCAATAGACAAGCGCGAAATTTGTAAGCTTGACACGTTAAAAATTGAACAGTTATTGCTAATCTACAAATGGCAGCTTTTTCCGCTCCATCTCCCCAATGCCATTGCTTTCTATAATATAATTTCGACTATTCTCTAAATTCATTGAAAATGATTATTTCACTCTACTTTTCATTCTACACAATCTCGGTTTTGAGGCACAAAACATGCCCCACAAGTTAACAATTTAGCAACAATAACAAAATGTATAGCAATAAGTCCAAAATACACACACTCACACTCACACACACACACACACACTTACACGCACATACACATCCATGCCCAAACAAACACACACACACTGGATTGAGAAGCGTAAGCGAAGCAAACGTAAGAAATAATGCATAATGCAAAACTTAATTATAAGCAGCAGTATAAATTTTAGCTAAAATAATAAATTTATAAATGAATAATAATAATTTAGTGAGCGTTTCATGTACATTTTTACGTAACTCTCGAGCCGTCAAAAAAGCAAAAAACAATCCCAAACCTAATAAAAACCACAAGCAAATATTTAAGATTCACGTGAACAGACTTTAAAATTTAAAGACATTTTTAAATCGATTTTTTAAATACCCAAATTGACACATATATTCGTGAGCAGGCTTATAAAACTAATGAAAAACTAAATAAGTGTGTGAAAGTTGTTTATCTACTATTTTATTGGTGGTACAATGGACCTAAATCCATACCGACACCAGTTGATATATATATTCAACAGATATTTGCGTTTGCACATTTTTGCTTTTCTTTTTTTGTCTTTAACTTTGAAATATTAAGTAAGGAGGAAAAATGAAAAATTTACTGCAACATTATGTGAGAGTCCATTTACTAATATAAACGCATGAATGGAATCAGAGAAGCAAAAACAAACGTATAAAAAAATTGTACATAATTTTTTGTTCTTCTGTATGGAAAATAATATAAATAAAACGTATATGAGCGTTACAATTTACAGTGTATGTGTTTTATGTGGAATTTTGAAAAGAGTAACAATAAACAGAAAACTACGTTTTCTTTTCTTTTTTCCCGGGTGGGAAATGGGTCATTTTACTTTGTGTTCCTTGCATGCAGCTGTTTGGGATAGCATGTGCATGCACCTGGTTGCTGAACTGGCTAAACAAATCGTAAAATGTTGCAGCATACTCTTAGGGAAACACATGCGACAAACATGTAGGCTCCAAATCGGCCTTGTCCCTGCTGATTTTTGAAGGTCATGGTATGTTCAAGAACTTAGTATTTCAAACTGCATTCTAAGATTATGGGGTCTACTAAGTATCTAGGAACTTGAAAGGATTTTACTCGCAGGACCAACTTAAATGAGCTAAAATCCGAAAATCTTTTTATTCGCATGCGATGTGGATGTACTTTCAGTTACAGTTGATAGCAATGAACACAAAGTTTCTGACACAGGACTCGCCAGGACCTGCTAGGATATGGCCGAACTATGAGAAATTTACTTCTTAAAAAGTAGTTCCAGATCAACTGTTTGAAGGACTTGTCCCATTTTTGTATTCAAATCTGCTTTATCTTTGAAATTTCAAAAATTATTAATGTATTAACGTTAACAACTTTACCATTATGAATTGTCTCATACTGCAGTTTTATAAACTTATGAGGACTTAATATATGATTATATTTTATAATCCTTGTAGAATAAAATTGGGTTGATCTTTGTTTTTGTATTTTTTATGGCAGTCTCTTACTTTTTAACTTCTTAACGAATAGGAAGCGTCCGTGCTCAGCCATATATTATTGTAAATAAACTTATCTATCTAGCAAATAGGTTGGTAAATTATAATTATTTATCAATTAAATTGATAAACAATTTCGTACCACATACAGCACGGACGGCCGGCCGGCGTTACGAAGCTGCGCAAATAGAAATGAGTTGCTTTGTGATTTGTAAAATAAATATGCTAAGTTCTTCGGTAAACACTGACACTAACACGAAGATGGAGACGCCGATTCAAGTTGAGATTGTGATGCCGATATTCGATTCGATCTGACACACTGATAAGGCCAAGCCCAAGCGCGTGTGCATAGCTATGAGACAGAGAGCGAGAGAGCGAGAGAGAGAAGCGCTCAATTGGAGCAGCAAATCTCTAAAAAAAAAAACTCGCCAATACTGCTAAGTTTTAGATACTTGCTAGATAATACCCTGTAAGCGGTTCGACTTCTGTTTCACGGGTATTTGTAAAACATATATTGGATGTATTTTGACTGAATTTATAGATATTTAGTTATGCTGACCCGAATCGCACCAAGTGCGAATTATATATTAAATTGCAAAAGAAAGTTGTTAGAGTGATACCCAGTTTAATCTCGCTTTTGGCTAAAGGGTATAAGCAAGTGATATTGCCCATATTCGTAACCCTGCAACTCGTGTGCTCGTAACTCATAAGTCGTGTGCACTTCAGACGCACATATTTCTGTGTTCGCTCAGTTGCCGTTCGGTCACCAAGCGCAGCGGGCAGAACGCGGTCGTGGAATTGGAATTGGGATTGTGGAACATTCGGGAGTGAGAAAGCTGAAATCGTAACCAAAACTGAAGCTGAAAACTGAAAACCGAGACCGTCTCGTGCTCGTGTGTGTAGCAAAATAATCAAAACAAAAAAACAAGAATACTTATATAAATATATATATATATATATGAAATTATACATATGTAGAATGCTTATGAAAATAAACAAACCTACGTCAGAAGACTACAAACAAAAGATATGAACACGCCGCCGACGCCGACTCTGCCGCAGTCACTTTCAACGCCAGCGTCGTTGCCAAGGTTCGCTTGAACGTTAGGCGAATTGAAATATAATTTTTTTTTTCAACTTTTATTAACATTTGTTGCTCTTACTTGATGATTGTTGTTATGTTTTTGTTTAATGTTTGTTTTTTTTTTATGTTAACGGTTGCGTGTGTAAAGTTAGTGACCTTAGTAAAGCTTGATTTACAGTGAGGAAAACTGCATTAGGAGTCTCTGAACGAAAACCGATCGAATCCAAGTAGGCCTATTGACTGTCACTTTGAGATTGTCGGCATTCACTTTTTTTTTAGCCAGACATTCAATAGAAAAATATCTCGGCTTGTATTTTAATTTTTATCTGTAAAAACAATTTTTTTTTTTATTTGATACCATAAGAAATTCTTTGCAATGAGCCAACGTAGAGTTTTTTGCATAACCAGAGAAACAATGGATTTGACTCCGACCTATTCGCAGGCGGAGGAACAGCAAAGACAAGGGGCGCGGGTGATGGATGATGAGGAAGTGAGACAGGTGAAGAGCGAGCCAGATAGCACTGCAGGCAGTGAGCAAAAGCAGATATTTGAGGAAGAACAGAAACCTGACCAAATACAGACACAAGAATTGAAGTTACCGCGCCATGCAGCATGCAGCTTAAGAGAAGCAACTGATGATGCAGCTGGTTGCAGCTGTATGTGCAGCCGAGCACCTACAGATCCTCTATCCACGGATCTATTTGTCAATAAACTGAAGAAGCTGCGCGAGGCGTTCGGTGATGAGGGCATGATGACCTTTAAGATAAATGGCATATTCTTTAAGCGACTCAAGGAAATCGATTCTATGGATCAACAGGGCAGCGGAGATTCGGTAAGACCACATAACTGTTTAATATTCCTACTATCATTATTATAAATAGCTGCAGCTTTTCGCACAGCAGCTGCGTCTGGCGACATATCAGGATTGGGTCGATTTGCTGATGCATGTTAACAAAGATCTTTTGGGCAATATACCCGCCATGGAGCTGGAGGCCTACAAGAAGACCGTAAGCTTTGTTCAGTCGGCGCGTGAGGAGCAGCATGATGTGCTGGAGGAGAATCGCAAGTTACGAAAAGATATATGTGCCATTATAAAATTGGTGCAAGAGGCCTATCATCGTGACAACTGGAACACGGATGATATAACTCTGGAGACAATGACCGTCAATCAGCTGCTGGGCACTCAGGCCGATCAGTGTCGTCCGGAAAGTGAGGTAGGTTGGCTAATTCGCAACTAAATGGCTCATTGAAAACCATCTTATGATCTTCTATAGCGATGAAGATTCTAAAAACAAGAAGAAACCAAAGCAGTTTAGTTAGTTTCTAATTTAATTATTATTTTTCTGTTCTTGTAATTTTTGTGATTTAAATAAAGTAGCTTCAAATTAATTTATATGTTTTTATGCCACGATTTAAAATGTGTTTATTATATGTGCACATATTTGATTTCAGGTTACCAAATACGTGAAATCTCTTGCCAACGAGATGGCTTCCAAGCACGACGAGGTCTGTTATTTGAAGACCCAGATGTGTGCACTTGACGAAGTGGTCCAAACAGCACGACAAAAGATCTTCCTAAAGGACAAGTGTATAGCGCAGCTCAATCAACAGGTAAGCAATTATTTATTAAGCTATTATTAGCTTAACTCAAGTAATTTCCTTTTAATATATGGTAAGAATATAAGATTATAAAATTGTAAGCTATATTTATATGATTATGACTTTGTGGTATTTGCCAAAGCTTTCAATTTTATATTTAAATACTAAACACACAAATGAAAATTTAATAATTCTTTTTAGTTGACGGAACTACAAGATTGTCTCTCAAAAATGACTCAAGATTCCAACAATAAGGCGAGAATCGAGGATGCACTGGATTATAATGGTGACTTCGATAACATTGACTACCCCAGCTGCTTATTCGATGGCCTCAACGAGAAGGAGGAACAGGCAAGCGAATTGCTTCGCATGCTTAACCGGAAGCTGGCCGAGTTCATCGATCTAATCAGCAAGAAGGAGTTTGCTGCTGTGGAGTCCAGGCGAAAGATACTTTCCTGTTTATTCGACAGAATTGTAGGTCATCGCCAAAACACTTACTATTTTGTAGCTTTCTCCACATCTCTCTAATTCGCTTTCTCAGAACTCAAATCGCGCCGATGCTCAGCAGAAGCTGGATAACTTGCGGTCTCAGCTGCGGAATCTGGACTGCGACTGGAATCAACTGGATATTCCGTTGGCCTGCAGCACACAGATCACCGATGATGATATGGATATGCAGCTAATCGATGGACTGCGTCGTCGCCTCTACTCCATCAACGAAGCCAACAAGGAGCTGAACAACGGATGCCAGCGCACCGAAGGTGTGTATTTAAAGTTAACGAAAGTTAAGAAGTTAATCGCTTTCCCAATTTTCTAGTTGAAATTCGGCAGCTACGTTGCAAGCACGACAACGAGCGTTCCATAAGCCTTAAGACTCAAGAGGTATTGAAACAGATTGCCGATCTGCTATCCAAGCTGGTAAGTCCATTTTGAATGTAGAATCTAGAGACCAAACCATGACTTTTGAAAATCGGATAAGTTTTGAAAAAGCTAGGTCATTCAGTTTTCATGTGCACAGTTGGAAATAAATATTATTGTCGTATTACTGGGAGTTTTGCTAGGCCCTACAAGAAACCTCTCGACTTTTTCGTACACCTTTCAAGATAAACGAATAAGCGCTAAGAAAAACTTGGGCCGTCTAAAGGGGGTCTTTAGCCGCTGAGTGTTAATTATCTATGTAGCATCACGTTTATTATAAATAGTTAAGCTAATTGCAATCCCAATAACTCAAACTGAATTACCATATCAATTAAGTTTAATTAGTGTGGGAGTAGTAACTGAAAATTCAAAAATCTAACAAATATTCGCTTTAGCAATGCTCATATTTAACAGATGAGGAGATCGATATCGAAATGTCTACCAACAATCCATATTGTTTGACAATTTTGGAAATTTACGAGAAACTGAAATCGCTGGAAAGCAATCAGGAAGAAATGCACGAGATTCTAACAGTAAGTAAATGTATAAACTATCAAACAATTTATCATATTTTATGAGTATATATATATGTATACCAGAAGACTTCTTATCAAAATTCTTTAACAAATGCAGCCCAGCAACAGCGAGTGCAAAGCACCAGCCCCCACAACACAACCGATAACAAAGGCAACAACATCAACAACAACAGCAACAACAACAGCAACAACAACAGCAACAACAACAACAAAAACAACTACAACTTTCGACTAGAGTCAAAAGAGTCGTTTGTTCCTCCCCTGCTTAAGCATAGTTTAAGTTAAGTTTAATTGAGCTAAGTTTACACTTGTAAGACAACAAGAGCTTGAAGTTACCTAAAAGTAAACTTTAGTCATAAGTTTTCATCAGCCATAGTAATACAAGTTCCCGCCAAAATGTAAAGGCAAATGCTACAAAGGGAACACCTAAGTTCACTATTTGTTTACTATATACTTGTGCACATATATGTATATATATATATATATACATTTATATACTATTTATATGGGTATTCTTTCTTTGCTTTTTAAGTGCAACACTGAATTTGCCCTACACATGCAAATTGTTGAGCAAACGAGGGCTGCGATGATTGTATCAATAGTTCAGCCACAATATGAATCTTGATTTGCTAAGCTGTTGTCTGTCGGATATCCGCTGGCTTCCGGTTTTTAAGAGCTTTAAATTATAGTATTGATATGCTGGAACCGGTATTAAGACTTAAGCTACTTATGCAATCTACGATTGTTTCAGTTTTTTTAATTTATAGTTTTTATTTAGTAGAGAGAGACGAATGAGTTCACTTCCCCGACTATTTTCTTTTGATAAACACGACCCTCTCATGCATTATAGGCATTAAAACTGCATTCCTCGAAGAGAAACTTACTATATATATATATATGAATATAGATGTTCTTATATATAATATGCTTCAGTTTCCCGACAGTTCAAGTATATTGCCATTCGAGTCGTTTGATTTATATGTAGACATCCACATATTTTGTAAAAAAAAAAAGCAAAGATTACTTGCGAACCTGTCGAAGCGAAGACTTGCTCTTTGTTTACATTGGACAAATACAAATCGCTTGGAATTCCAGCGAGTTCAACTGCAATCGGAGTGAACTCTGAGAGGCGGGTTAGCCACTCTTCCCTCCGCATCTGTGTAGCTAGGAGCGGAAAATGGGTTTCGTGTTATTTATTTACCCACAATCGACACGCGAGCTGCGAGCACTGATATGCATATCGATGAGCACGAGTAGAAGGAGGAGGGTTGGAGGGGAGGAGCTGCGGGCAGAATAGTATTAACCGGGAGTCAGTCAGTCAGTCTCATAGTCAACGTTGCTGTTTATTCGCGTGAAACAAATGAAAGCTGTCGGCGGAACAGAATACCGAAACGGAAATACAGTTGGGGCAATATGAAATCGGGGAATATAATAATCAGCCATGGTGTTGCCAATGTTCCTCTAAATCGAGCCCCCCAACACAAAATCATGACATAAAACAAACAATTTGCGTGCCTTAATTAGCTGCACCAGCAACACTCGCTTCTGTGGCAACAACAACAGCAACACTAAGTCACACTGTGAAGCTCGTGGGCGATAATATTTGCCAGGTGGCAAGGCAACAAGAAGGACGCGTCATCGTTGACGGACGGATCCGTGTGCAATTAACAAAAGTTTATCCAGCCAACTGCCAACAGCCAACCAAACTTGCCCAAAAAGTGCAAATTGTTTTCAAGTGGAGCCTCTGAAACGCCACAACAGACAACAAGCAGCCAAAGTAGCTGTAAATGTGCAAATTACTGTGCTTCAAAAGTGTTGAGTAGGTGGCACGAAAGGATCAGTTTGTTTGTGCTGTGATTGTTTGATAATAGGGCTTATCGCGGAGTTTTAATCACAATTAAATCAAATCAAAATCTGGATGCACGCTTGTCAGTTTCGAAAAATGCTGAAATCGATATGTTCGCCTACGAAAACCCAGTGTGCCACAATAGGCCTTTAAGAGTGCTTTAAGTGCAAGCTGCCACGTTTTTCCAGACACCCATCCAAATAATAATATTTATTTAATAGCTCGCGCGCTGCAAGTTTATTTTCAAATCCGTGTCAAACAGTCAAAGGCAAACGGCAAAATATAATAATATATATATATCTATAAAACTATTCAAGCCAGACTAACAACTTGGGGCTGGCATAGGTGCTGGTTGTGTGTGTGTGTGTGTGTGTATGTGCGTGTGTGTATGGGCGAAAGTGCCAAAGAATTGGAACTTTGAAACCTGAAACTTAGCCACCTTCGCTCGATTCGATTTGCTTTTATTTTCGTGACAAAGTTTTAATAGCGATATTATTGAAATGAAATGAAATGGTAATGAAGCCAAAATACATGGCATTTATAAATATTTTGAGCATACTGCAATTTGATATCGACACGAAAGCCCAAAAATAATTCGACACACCAGCCAAACAGCAGGCAAAAATATATAAACAAGCTTCAGCAATTGACAGCTGAGACAGATATATCAATCAATTGAAGAGTTGCTTCGAATCAGATCCAAATAATTGACATGGTAAGCTTGAAGTCTTTTTGATTTAGTTTGACTATCGATGCTGTATAGTTCAGTTTGGATTGCAGACAGATATTGGTGCGGATTGTCCGCATCGGCAGCAGTTGGAGCACACTCTCCTCCATTGCCAGACCCAGTCAGAGATACTGCAGGCCACACGTGACAATTATCTCAGCATCATTGAGGAGTTTCAGCGTGATCTCGAGGAGCTAACCGAGCAAGTGGAGCAACAACAACAACAACAACAGCAGCAGCAGCAACAACAGAATGAGCTTTTAGCCAACGACTCGGAGCAGTGCTACGAGGAACCGTCCCGGATCGACTTCAATAAACTGGAGCAACAAGTTGGGCATTGGATAGAATTTACAACATCCCAGAATTATGTTATTATTTTTAGGGATACAATTTTTTGTTGTCTTTACTGCACCTATGATTGCTTTTATTTTTGGTTGCCCCTTTTATAATTTGAATATTCTTTTTGATGGCTGCTTGTCAAGTAATTTTTCAGTTGGTTTGGTTGATGATATTTTTTATATAAATTACTTTGGATTCTCTGTGATTGACAAGTAAACCCATAAGTATTATTTATACTCTACTCTAAAAGCGATACTTTAAAATAAATATTCATATTTTATGTTTATTTCAACTTATTTTCTTGTAGAATGCAAATTTGGTGAGGCAGGTACGTGAGTTACAGAATGAACTGGTAGATCGTGGTCAGAGAATTGGAGAATTGCAATCCACGATTGATGGTAACGCCGATGAGAGCAGTCGACTCAAGAACAAAATATGCGTTCTTGGGAAAATGAAATGTAAGTTAAAATATTTCATTTATATTATCATCATATTTATATTTTATTTAACACCCAAATATCGGTGATCGCTGTCAGCTGAACTGTCCCAAAAAGTGGTCAAAATTTCTAGTCTACTAAAAGTGCAAGAGGAAGAGCATCAAATCCTATGCAAGAACTATGATGATCTGGTGAACAGCTTTGAAGAGCAGAGCAAGGAGCTGAAACGAGCAAATCGCAATGCGCAAAGCCTTGAGGATCGACTAGGTCAAGTGGAAAAACAGCAGGACGACCTCAAAACGGAGGTGAGTATACCAAGACTATGGATCAAAACGATATCGGATATATTTTCACCACGAATGTAGCGCAATCTGCTGCACGAGGAGATTATATCACTTAAGGAAAAGGAGGCGGAGAGCACAGGACGGGAGCGAGCACTCAACGAGCAGCTGAAAGCCTGCCGGCAAGAAGTGGATATAGCTCGTCGCCTCCGCTGGGATATGAGTGTTCAATTCAAAAAGGAGAAGGCCCAGGACAAGGTCATGTTAGATGGTTTGGCCCAGGCCAACAAGGATATCCGAGTGGAAATTCGAACCGCCCACTGCAAGTGCCAGGATTTGCAGCTCGAGCTGAAGTATGTATGTGGAGCAGTTGATCCGATAGCATGTCCCAACAGTTTGAACTCCCCTCCCAAAACTGTAGCAAACTGCAAAACGTAATAGACCAGCAGCAACTGATTATCAACTCGTTTCGCGATTGGAAGGATGCCCAGGTGAGATCCGACGAAGCAATGCGCCAGTGCCTTCAACGTAATGAGGAACACATCAATATGCTGTGCGAGCAGTGCCGTCTTCAGTGCAATGAGTACCAGCGTTTATTTAGGGATTACTGCCTGCTCGATGTGGAATTGCGCCGGGTGAAGAATGCCGTCGATGGTCGCCTCTCCTCGACCAATTACGACCATCCCGACCATCCGAGCGCTGTTGTCCAAAGGGGGCAGGAGGTGCACGACGATGTGAGTGATTTCCAAGCTAATGTTGTCTCCTCCATCCACTCCCACCAACCCCCATTGCCCCCACTTTCCTACCAGTTAACAGCCAACATATGTCCAAATACATCATAGTTTAGCTTTTCTAAAACAATTCACATTCTTAATCCGCAGATGACCAAGCGCTTGCAGCTTATGTTCATCACATCGGAGCGCCTCACGGAGCAGAACAGAGCACTGAATGATCGCAAAGGCGTTGATCCGAATAGCGATCAATCTCCCCAGCGATTCCCTGCCGGCGGCAGTCAGCCAAGTCATCCCGCACCAACCACAATACAAAAACGTCGGACTTGATCTGTGGAATAGAACAGCACATCATCGTCCAATTTCCTTGTTCATTTCAGTTCATTTAGTCACATTTTTGGCCAACAATTGTAAATTTCAAGTTTTAAGCTGTAGAAAATTATGTGTGCTTGTGTAAAAATGTATGCGCAATAAATATGAATTAAATTATGTACTAAAGTGTCAAGAATCAAGATTTCTTTTTCATAATTAACAAAAGCAAAAAGCTGAAGCTATACTACGATCTGGAATCAGGGCAAAATTATAGAACTTCGCATTTACAACTTAGTTGATTATATTCTGCAGACATATTTCTCAATACACATTGAAAACTTCACTAATATCAAAAATAAACATGGCATACGTTAATAATCATATTAACTTTTCTCTGGAAAATCTAAAATTACGTATCCTAATCATTTTTCCTCATTTACAATTATCGTTCGTCCACTTGCTGCAGAAGTTTCTCTCGCTCACTGATCGCTATTAGGGACATCTTGATTTGGGAGCGCTTCTTAATGCTCTCGTCGCGTACCACATCTGCCTGTTTGGTGAGAATCTTGATGCGCACATCGCTGAAGTTTATCGCCTCCTGCGTGCTCATTTCCAGATACACATTCTTGCCCACATTGACAAGTATTTTGTCCATTTCCTTGACGCGCGCCTGCATGAAAATGTTGTTGCCAATGTTGAGTTGCGTCTTGTAGCCATCCGGCATGTGGTCGCCAAAGGCTTGCAGTGTGTTCTTTAATTGTACAAACTCCATGATCTCCTCGTTGAACTGATTGAGGTAGTGCTCCAGCTGCTTGAGATCCTCCTTAAGCACATCGTTAATAAATTCCTCAATTTGCGCTATGCGCGCTTTGTGTGCATTGGCTTCGAGCATTATTTTGAGTTCTGCTCTTTCCAGTTGTTTTGTCAAATTAAGCAACACTAACAGCAACGCACAGCTGTGTTAACATTTGCTCAAATGTTATTAGCAGCACGAAATAGTTAATATCTGCGTATAACGCCAATTTTCAAAAACCAGGGAAGAGAGAAAATGTTCATGCTCATAAGAAATGTGGTGGTGTAACGATACTATACTATACTATCGATAAGTGTAATGAGCTTAGCCTGTGCAACAACCATGCATGCTGGCAGAGCTGTTGCACACTTAATTTGAAAATAAATTGTTATTATCGCAAGCAGCATATGCAAATAGCCCTCGGCTGAGCGCCAGACAGACAGCTAAGCCTCCCTCCGACTAATCTGGGCTTCAGTTGATTTTCAGCGACACCTCCCGCTTATGAATTCCATTTCGGTATTTATGTAATCATCTCATCTCTTCTCGTGCCGCTGACAGCTGTCGCACGAGGCGAAAAAGTCAATTGTTTGTGCACGCAATGCCAAATGTAATAATTTCACATCGCCATTTGATTTTTGTTTTATTTTTCTTTCTTTGTTTTATTACTTGCAACATTGTTGTGCGCAAATCAAATTGAAATTTAAAGAAAGCCCCCGCAGGCAACCGACACAGACACAGGCGTCAGTCAAAACACTTTTATTAGCATTTTGAATGCTTATTTAACCTTTTCATATTGCACATTTGAACCCTTTTGAATGTTTCCTGATTTTTTCTTTGTCTCACAGTAGGTTTTCATTTTCCCGTACACATTTTCAGTTAACTTATATATTTGCTTTGATTTCACTTAATCTGATTTTTCTCAAAACAACAACAGTTTAAAATTTCAGTAAATATTTGATAAATAAATATCTTAATTTTTGTATTTTATGTTGTTCTCTATATGTTTTTTTTGTCTCTAGCACGCCAAATGAGTTTCGCATTGAAGAGCAAACTTTTGTTGGTTCCCATTACACGCAAATGTGCTCCCATTGCTCAAGCACAGAAGATGTGCCTCGGCGCTGGAGTCGGAGTGGGATTCGGTGCACAGTTGCAGCAGGTGCGTCGTCATGCGCCCATTTGTGGACCGCCGCGCTTTCCAATGTCCGCGGCTCAGAAGGTACTCATGGGCTGGGGATCGATCCTGGTCATGATGATTATTCCGTTTTGGGCACTAACTCAAATGCCGCGTTGGTCGGCGATGCACAATAATCGTCCGATTGGTGATGAGGCTGAGGAAGTTCAGCCAGAGGAATAATCCATAGTTATACTGAGACAGAAGAATCGCTTATAACATGCCAAAAACATTTAAAAACACACAAAAACGGGGACTTTTCAAGACTCTTTTTACTGGGGTTTCAAACTCAAATACATTGTCCACGATTCTCCACTTTCCTAACACAAAATGAATCTCTTTGCAACAGCGTGGCATGCAAACATTAAAATACACACACACTCACCTAAATAACTAAATGTAAATATTTTATCAAATAAATGGCAATTGTTAAATAATTTTGGTTTGCAAATTCGACTTAGAATTGAAATGCTATTTGAAATGGTTTCATATAAATAATCGGATTGATCAGATTTACCTCTAAATACCAATATATATATATTCAGCACCTAATCCTAAGTTAATATAAAAATATCCCAAAACTGATTGGAAAAATTGTAGATTGGGAGATACTTGAACACATAAGTTTGTGTTTTATCTAAGCCAACACAAATATTTGGCTTAAGTCTTCAATTTGTATTTTCGCCATAAAGTAGATCACAATAAGCTAGCCATGAAAGCAAAGCCATTCGGCCAATTAGTTAACGGCCAAAACACCTTTTCGGCGCCAACAGTTGCCGCACAAAGCCACAACAGCAATGAAGCGACTCGGCAGCGAGCATTTTCCTTGTCATTTTCCATGTCGCCTGCCACAAATCAAAAAAAATAAAAATACAAAAAAAATCATGCAGAAAAACAGAAAAACCCCAAAACGAGCAGAAAATAATAACAAACAAACAAACAAGCAGTAAGTAAAAAAAAGAGGCTCCAAAATCAAAGTGCCAACTTTCATTAAAAGTATTTTTCGCTCATTGCAAATGCAAGCTGCATTTTCAATTGTGTGTTTGTTTTTTTCGTCTTTTTTTTTTTTTTGGGTTTGTTAGCCTTAGAGTCGTCTCTCTGACCAGGTCCAAGCAAGTCGCCAAGTCGAGTCTTGTCGAATCCTCATGATCTACAACAACGTGACCTTCTTTGCCTTTTGCCTTTTTGGTGGAAAACGGCAAACACGCTCGCACACACACACACACACACACATATTTGAAGAAGCAAAAAAAAGTAAAAACCCAAAGAAAAGTGAATTTCTTTAAAGCAAATCAACTTGCCGTGCCACGCCCCCAGCTACCCCCCTTAAGCGCAAACAACGAAATGTGGCAATGTTTGCCACCTTTTGCTAGACGCAGATTCGTCGATTTTTCGGTGAAATTTCATGCGCCATTAAACTGGTTCTTTCTTGCCTCCTTGACTGCCACTTGCCACTTGCCACCCCCCTTTTGCGTGCACGTCTTTGCTGCAGCGTGTGAATGAGGCAGCGGGCATATACAACCATGTTGCACCTCTTTCGCATACTTGCCATTAACATGCTTAATTTTCATTTATGCCACAGTCTTTGCCAGCTTTTTCTCGGCAGGAAGCCTCGTCTCGTGGGCGTCCCATGTGGCACTCAAGAAATGTGGCGATTGCTCTGCACTTGTTTTTTATGCGGCACGTTGCGTCAGTTTAGTGTGTCAGAAGCAGCCAGCAGCGAGCAGCCAGCAAGCAACAGGCAGCAGCAGCAGCAGCAGCAAGAAGAAAGTTGCCCAGCTTCCAGCAGCAGTCTCCTGCTCCTCCGCCTGGCATTGATCCGGTTTATTTAGTGGCGGACAGGTTCGTTGTTCCTTTGGCGCGCATTTTACTTTCTGCGACGGCTGCTTAAATTATTGTCCACTTTCGGTCGCAATTAATTATGCGACGCTGTGCACTGAAAATGAAAGTGCGCTGCACCAACGAAAAACCAAAGATGTCCAATAAGCAAAATCTTTTTTCTTTTCGTTTGCAACATTTGTGTGGCACACACATACAAACACAATTCGTATGATGTTCTCGTTCTCTGTACGCGTGTGGTCTCCAATTGGGCACTTTCCTTGCTGCTCCTGCTGCTGATTGTGTTGTTCCCATCATTAGGGAACCTGCTTGCTAAGTGAGAACATTGTCGCAAAGGCTTCATCATCATCAAACGCAATCGCCGTCCGTGGATGCAACGCAGTCATCGCCAGGCGTCTCATAAAAACTTTTCTTTATGATTCTACAGACCCGCCGCAACCTGTTCCTCTACCCGTGCTCCCTTCCAGGTGGCCACTTGGCGGTTGCTTAGTTTAATACTCGGATTCGCTGGTAACCGCAGCGTTTTGTGCTTCTCGCTGATTTGTTGCCTCATTCAAAAAGGTTCCTCGAATCGAAGCTTAAAACAAAACATAAATGTGAAAAGGAGCTCTTCTAGTTCCAAGCTTAAACCTGTGTATTATATATAGATGAATATTATTTCTCAGTTTATGAGAATAAAATAAGCTTGGATACAAAACAAGAACAAACGCAGACTCCTTATGAAAATCGATTGATCAAAAGCATTCTTTTTTTGGCAGCATGAAAGAAGTCAATCTTTTCGTAAATTATTGCTATTATTTTTTTTGTATGTAATACATTTTTCTAGAAAATTAAGAAAAATGAATATTATAATATTGATTAATTTCTGATTCTATTGCATCACAATTCATAAATAATTTTAATTAATAAATGTTTTTAAGAGACGAACAAATCCAGAGGGAACTTTTCGCATGTTTCGCAAATGTTTTGTTTTCCGCATGTTTAACGGTTTTCTTGCAGTTGTTAAATTGTTTCAGACCAAATTGATAATAAATAGTAAAGTTAATCATTAGTTGTTGACGTTTATATTCCCATGCAACGACTTTAATGTGCGCAGGTCATTGTGGCAACTTGAGTTCCATGTTGATTTATCTGTTGCTGAGGGCTACTGCGTCATTTGTTCACATTAAGCTCAATTCGGATGTTTGGCAATAAAAATTGAGCGACAACGAGTAAATTGCTTGGCCATTTCATTGGATCAGTTAAATAAATAAAAGCCAAAGCCCACACACGCCCACGAATGCGATCCCGAGGCTAACGATCGACGATCGTGTCAGCGGTCCATTTGATCTAAAATTGGGTGCTGGGAAGGGACTAAGCCCATTGGTAAACAATGCGATATGAAAACTGTGGCATGTTGGCTTAGTATTATCGAATCTACGGGGCGGGTCGGGGCGAGGGGTGGCGTCTCTTTCTTGAGAGATTTGTTAGCCGTTAAGTTTGACTTCGGAGCCTGCGGGCCTCCGGATTGCGCACTCCCCATAAACGTTTAGGACTAAAACTGAGCGACTCTTCTAAGTTTTGTTTAGGGGGGGTGGGTAGGGGTCTAGTGGCAATTTGGAGAGTGGCACAATATCCAAACACAAATTATATTAATGGTCTTTTGTTTAGTGCTCCACTGTGGCTGGCATTTTGTCTTTTTGCACGAATCACGTTTTAGAAATTGCATTGCATAGCTCCCATCCCCCCTCGCGATCCCCATCCCTTTCCCTTTCCCTATGAGCGAATGATCCACGTCGTCAACCCATAACCACAAATGTGCCCAACTCGAGTGGAATTGAATGGAATGGTATATCATGGAGTCAAGTACTAGAGTCACTTCTCTGCCAGACGACGACTGAGTCGCTCGCTACTTGGCTTTTTGCGCAAGTTCTTAAAGTTTGGGGCAAGACTTAAGTGCCACTTACTTTTAATATGTTGCCATTGCTCTCCGACCAAAATGGGTCTTCGCTCGACGTCTAGATGGAATGGTTGGGAGCGGGGCCGGCAAGGGGGGGGGGAGGGGATCGTATACAAATCGCTGCCAAGTTACCTGAAATAATTACATGCACACAAAATTAGAGCGCTGTGTCATGGAGCAGGAATTATTCTGCATTTGACATACTCTGGCGAAAGAGTATTTTGATTTTGCCTTGAGCTGTGTAACATGAATTGAGAAAACTTTGAAACTTCAGCAGGGAATAGGGGACACAAGGCTTGGTCAAAGTGTGCTCAGTCGTACATGGAAGTGATAGAACAGGGCAGATCTTCCAAGAAGGTATGTATACATATATATTTCAATATATGTATATCCACTATATAAAGGTCTTCACAACTTTTGATATTCGTATCTTTGTTAACATCTGAATAATTATTTTTGCTCTTTGATAGTCCTGTAAGAGCCAAATAGAATATAGAATGGAGCATAATGATATCAGAGTGCACCAATCCTTGCTTAAGCATATAGTGTATTATATATCTATCTATCTATCTATTTTTTCCGAGCGCTTTAACTATTTATTTCCATCTGAAGCACAGCAGAGTCTTTCGGATTACGTTCTGCTTTCACTGGTCATGGCAAATCATCGAATGAGATCGTCTGCACAAGACTCCACTTGGAGTTCTTCTTCCTCTGTGGAACCGTATCTATGTCTATGTCAAGTGTCTATCTCTCTCTCTCTCTCTCTCTCTCTCTCTGTCTTTCTGTCACGTTCAGTTGAGCAGGCCTTCCGCTTGGTGCGAATGGCACAATACATTTAAGCCGCTAAAAAATGATACCAAGCAAATAATGTGCGTTTTGTAATTGTTGTTCTTGCAAATGCTTCCATAATGAAAATACAAAATTACAATGAAATTCAGATATGACAATTTGGTTTTTTGTTATGTTTTTTTTGTGACATTTCTGGGTTAGCCGGTCTGGTATTTGGTACTTGGACACTTAGATGCTTGAGTTCAATGTGCTCAGTCTACGACTAAGGTCTTTAATAATGGGTGGTCCCAATTGCTGGCCCAAAAGTGGAGTAAGCTCGGCTTAAAAGTGTTGTGCGAACTATATTCTAGAGGCAGGCATCTTTCTAGCGCCCTCCGAGTTGGGTAAATTAGTTCCATTTGTGCTGTAATTATGAATTATTCTAAACGTTCTCATGCAAAGCTCAGGCGATCATTAGGTCATGTAAAAAATTCTCACAAACAAAACAATAAAAATATGTAATAACCACAGAGGGAAAAACATTGATTACCAGATTAAATACAAGAACACGTACGATAATCATAACTTTGCCTACCCTTTTCACACTTCTTTGTATTGCTTCCACTACAAATACACAAGCACACACACACACACACACCACACGCACACACCACACGCACACACACTGAGAGCAATTTTAAAGTGCCTTCGAATGCAATCGCGGCGATCTCAAACGCTTAATTGCATCACGTTTTTAGACCAAGTTGGGCACAGAATTATTACACAATTGTATTTGTATGCATCAACAGGGCTAAGATCTCAGAGAGAGACAGATAGAGAGAGACAGAAAGAGAGAAAGAGAGAGAGAGACACGCAGCGACAACAACAATGGCAAACAAAAGAAGAGTCGAGAAAAGAAATAATGCACATTGGCTGCAATGATTTCCACACGTGAGCGACGAATTGACTAACTGATGGAATGTCAGACGGAGGACAGACAGCAAGAAAAGAGATGCTTGTTGCACGTATGGAGACTTTCCGATGCGCTCTTTCTACAGCTCCAGAATCGTGAGTCGATTAATATCGATAGTCGGCGTTGTTGTTGCCACACTGTTAATTGCGAATTTGTACACATTAAATATTGCTTAGTTACTTTTGCTGCTTGCGGCTTTTTATGCAATCCGCCGTTGCAAGTGTAAGGCGCAACGGAGCGTTGCATCTTCTGCATGTATCGCTGGCACACACTCTGACCAAATTTGGTCGTTGGATGGCTCGGCTAACGTTTGACACAGAAACGACGAAAGATTTGCCAACTCCAATTGGAGCTCATTTGTTGTAGAATCAAACAAAATGTTTGCATTTTGTTGCAGACAGCACCAACTCCTCCCCACACCGAAACGGATGCACATTTCCGGTGCGCCGACGTTGCATGACAACAATGCAAACGCACATACAAAGTATATCGGTATATATAGTCATACAATCACATTCACTGGCCACGCCTCCAATTGGCCAAGCGTCTGGGCAACTGCTGCCACTGCTGTTGCTGCCACCCGCGCGACAAAATCTAATTGACCAAAAATGCAACGCTTGGCTGGGCGCTAGAACAACAGCAATTCCAGAATGATGTTAACAGCCAACTCCTAAAGTGGAGCCTAACCGACTTTTGGATGAACTAACCCTAGAAATGATTATGGTATGAAGATATGAAGCCTGAGCCTTCAATTTTAAAGAAATCGAGTATCAATTTCAATTAATCCTTAATAATTTAGTTATATAAAATATTAAGGTTAATCCTCATTTATAGAGTTTTCATAGTTTTCTACTTCTTCTAGATCAAATCACATTACATATTTAATTTCTTATTATAACAAGATTATTTTCTAATCTTTAGGTCAACACATACATATAGGCTTAAATGCCTTATTTCCCTATCAGTTTCATCTTAAACAACTTCATTCACCATTCGTAAGTGTTATGTTTTTTTGTAGTGTATTCACATGTCACTCCATCCATTCATAGTCTGGCTCATTTATTTTTTGTTGTGTGCATATTTTGACTTTGGCTGGTTGAACTTACGAGTACATATGTATATAGTTTATGTACACATAGGTGCACAATGATTCATCCACGTCGAGTCGAAGTCCAAGTTGGCTAAGAACAAAGGCGTCCATATTTTGTTTGAATTTTGGTGTGGTTTCCTCGATGGTGGGTTGAAGTTCGCCGACGGCGGTGGTTGAACTCGGCTTTTCAATTGATGGCTACTGACTTGACATTGGTTTGCCAATCAATTTGGCTAAAAAAGCAATTTCAATGCAATGCTCATTAGTTAATTCATTGGCGATGTGGCACATAAAAACCCAGATGTAACAATATTAACCAACTGTCGATGATGTTGCAGCTAGTTTGCATCTGAGGACACACTTTTTATGGCCACATTGCCAGCCTGATTACGTCGCCAACAGGCTATTGGATACAGGCAACAAGGCTATAAGGCAACACTGGACGGACGAATCTGCAACTGCAACTGCAGTCAGCAGTCAGCAGTCACCAGTTGTTGCCAATTAATAAAAAAAGAAGTAATCTGCGTATGGCCAAAGTTTTATTAAGGCTCAAGAAACAAGTCGTTAAAAGTTGCGCAGGCCAAGCAGATGCTGTAATAATATTGTATGCAAATCTTTCAGCTACCACATATAAAGTTTCAATTTACGGCTCATATATCATAACTTGGTCAACAGCAGCAGCAGCAGCAGCAAGCGGGTGTGTACTTATGGCTTATTAAATCGTAAAACTGCAAACATTTCAGGGAAGGTGAAGCGAGTTGAAATTTCACAACTGATTGAAGATTACAAAAAAAAAAACCAAATATTAATTAAGAGGCTAAAGCGTGATTAAAAGTGAATTTCATTGGAATACCAATTTATCTTTGACAAATACAAATCGCTAAAGGTACTCATCTATCGAGCTACCACTGTGGCTGTAGGCCATAAGTAAACTAATTATAATATTTTATATTTCGTAAGATTTTTCTTTCTGTTTTTTATAACAAGAAGAAGAATGATGGCAGCCATTAAGGGACATGTAATTGCCGTATATCTCATGGCTCAACAGAGCATTTTCGACAATTGCAAACACTGGTAAGAAATTGCTGTTGTTGTTGTTGTTGTGGCCGACAGTTAGTCAACATCTAATATTTACCAAGTTTATGACCCTGCGTGCAGAAGTGATTCCAATAATATGTTGGCCAAAAGCAAAGCAGCGCACAGCAATTCGACACGAGTTGACCTTAACATAATTGCTTCAAATTGCACCTGAAGTTCAGGTGGTAGGCATGTGAAATCTGTGTTTATGTTGCTGGCCGTTGCCAAAAAAGAAAATGAAAAAGAAAACAAAACATATTCCACTAAGAAGCGTTATTCGTTGCTTATCAGTCGAAACAAACACACAGCGAAAAACCGGAATCAAAATAAAAACGCAAAGTGAGAGAGAGAGAGAGAGAGAGAGAGCGAAATATGAAATGGTGAGAGAGTGAGAGAGAGGCAGAGTGCGGTCTTTTGCCAGACGCTCTCGCGCTGTTAACAGTAAAAAGAGCGCGAGAGTGCTGCTGTTAACATAACTCTGTTGCACAATAAGAAGCTAACAACTTAAATTTACAAATCTTTTAATTTAATCAAAATACTCAAGAGGAACACATTTTAAGCACTTAAATATTCACATGTCAAACATTAAATTCATCTGCAATCATTGGATTCCAATATATTCGATGTCTGGCAGAAAACAAGCTGGGCTCAGCGGGAAAATAACAGAAGTGACAGCACTGGTGGTGTTAAGCCGACTCATGTTACGTTTTACAGATGTCAAGTTGTTGCTCAGCTAACAGATGTTATTTAGTGAATAGTATTCGTGAAGATCGGACGTGTGTGCGCGCTTCTTGCAAGACGGCAAAATAAAATAAATCGTAATAAGAAAATAAATCACTAGCGGTTGATAAAGTGTGTAAAATTATCTTTCGCTCGTGCAGTTAACATTTGATTTGACGTCAAGGCAAGCGAACAACCAACCAACAACAAAAAGTAATAAGTAAATAAAACAAGAAGTATTCATAAAAAAATTTAATTTGATTTGTGTTCTAATCAAAGCGCGCGCGTGATTTTGTTTAGCACAAAAGGGGGCAAAGAGAGAACGAAAAGAAACTCTCCACAATCCCCAAACCAAGCAAGTGTTAAATGCAAGTGGCGAAGGCGCTCAGAAGAGGATAGCAAATGAGGATGAGCGCGCAAGCCAATTGCAAATAACGGCAAAGCGACAAGTGCACAAAACGTGACGACCAAAAAAATAAAAGAGCAAAGCAAAGCAAAGCAAAGCAAAAAAATAGAAATTATTCCCTCTTGTTGTGTGTTTTTTGTGTTTCTTGTTAGAATTAAGAGCAAATATATGTCAATGTAAATGTGTGTGTGTGAAAATCGTAATAATAATAAACAATAACAACAACAACAACATCAACATCAACCAGTGACAACGACAAATTGTTCAAATGTCATGTTGAATTCCAAATAAACAAATAACAATACATTTTTATATATGTTGAGACGCACAGTTTTTTGGTTTGTTGCTTGAACAACCGACATCCAACAACATCAAAAACCAACACGAGAAAGAAGAAGAGCAGCAAGGATGACGGAACTTCAACTGGACAACAGTCAGCAGACAGGCGACGCTGACGTCGACGTCGACCCCGCTGTTGTCAAGGCCATAACAACAACGCCCAAGGCCACAACGGCCAAGCGTCGCCAGTTTGTCGGCGACGGGGAGGCAGAAGAGGGTTTTCTCTCCACCTCGCCGGATAGCGCCAATGGGGATGCACACGCACACACGCATACGCACACACACACGCACACAAAAACACACGAATTGCAACAGCAGAAAAGCAGCGGCGTCGGCGTTGTCGTCACTGCAGAGACGCCAAAAAGCGCCCGACAACTGCTGTTGCAAGCATTTCATCAGTGCAACAGTGCGGATCAGTGTGTGTCCTTGAAAAATATACTGGACTGCTTCAAGGCGCCCGTCTCCGAGGATCAGGCATGGGCGCTCATCTATCAGTTCACAGCGCTCTATCACAGAGTCGCCGACCAGGCTCTGCACTGCCCCACTGGCGACTACGAGACGCAGCTACCTTCGCGTTTCGAGCTGCACATGCATCGTGACGGCAGCGTCCACTTCTCCGGCAAACAGCAGCAGCAGCCGCAGCAGTTGCAATCGAATGAGCAACAGCAACTGGTGGAGGAGGAGGAACAGGTGCAGTCGTCGTCGCCGCGCGATGACAGCGCCAGCAGCAGCGGCGACAGCAGCGTCGTCATTGGTCGAGGTAAGTGTGAAATGCAAAGATTGTCCCTATTTTAGAACAGGCAACGGGCTAACGAGTTGGTTTAACGAGGGATTTATTTACCCGTGGCATGATTTTAAAATCAGATTTATGGCCAATTTGCCAATTTTTCTATGCATCAACAAATGCAACACAAATATTCAATATAATTCACATTTTAATTGCAAATTACTTGCAACTTTTTTGTATTATTCCTCTAAAAGCAAAAAGTATAAATTGCTTCACTGCAGCACTCAAAACTTTTAATGATAAAAAAATCGTTAAAGCTTTTTGTGTTTAGTTTTTGGCACATAAATGTATGTTTTTTTTGTATAAACAAAAAGAATTGCGATTTCGTACATTGATTGCAAAGTGGTTGCATATTGAAACAGACTATTATAATAGATCTTTAAAGAAATCTAACTACAATGGCTGAGAAAATATATTTCGGCTCGTACTTTATTCTTTTCCCATACACTTGTTTTTTAGGGTGGTATTTTGAATACATTGTATGGACAGCGGTATAAACTGAACTCTGCAACTTTGGGACTATGAAAAAGTGCTGTTTAGCTTGTTAGTTGGTCAGTTGTTTAGTTGTTGTTGTTGTTGAGGGGCCGGGAAACCGGTTGAGCTTGGTCAAGAGAGGGTCGCTTGTCGAGTGTTTTTTCGGCAAACGCTTTCATTTTCACTTAATAAGCGACAGTTAACTTCTTTCTTTCTTTCTTTCTTGTTGTATGCCTTTATTTCTTCTTCTTTTTCTACTTATTGTGGGCCTGTGATGTGCGTTTCCGTGTGGCAAGCGAAACAATCCATCTTGGCATTGGCATCGCTGTCGCTATCGTCCACTTTCCAAACAAACAACCCACACAACAACCAGCTCTCTGATGACCTGCGCTTTAAGTTATGCACCCAAGCCGCTTTGATTGAGGTTTTTCTTCTCTCTCTCTCTTTCTGTCTCTTTTTCCGATTGCGTGTATCTTGGGAAAGTGTAAACTGTGACTCCCCTGTGGGGAGAGACCATTGCATGCCATATAGCATCCATACCACTTGCCTACACTACACTGAGAAAAAAATGCGTTGAAATTCAATTTTTAACACTGTTCTGGAATGCCAAAATGTAATTTCGAAATGTTTGATAAATGTGGTGATTTTATAAATTTTAGATTGTATTTTTTCGAGTGTAGCAACTCGATTTTATACTTTCTGTCATCTCTTAGTTTCTCGCGTTGTAATTGATGAGGGTCGCTCATTGGTAAGATCTAGAGATCTTTTTGTTTTGTGGCTTCATTTGTGTTGTTTGTTGTTGTTGCCACAGAACGTGTCTGACTGTGGGATATTGTTGTGGCATCCACAACTGCTAATTGTTTAATCATTGGTGGTGCTGTCAAAATACAGGTTGCCGTAATCTATGGGCTTTTAGATAAGCTGCGTTAATTGGGAATTGTGTTTGTGTGTGTGTATGTGTGTTTTAAGATTTTCCCGTTTCTGATCTGACATTCTTGTGCTTCCCTTCTCACGGGTGGCATCCGCAAGTCGCTGCAGCAACTTTCCGTCTGGGTGTCTTTAAATGACAACCTCGTATTTGGTATCAGCTGCATTCTACTGCCTTTGGTTGATGCATTCAAATGGATGTTGAGATATGACTCGCCATGACACGACCAAAAATAGCTGAAGCTCTCAGCTCCCCAGCTCTCTATATGGCCAAAAGCAATGGCCAGTTTAGACATTGGGGTAATTAGTGACTTGATTCCAGCGCCAATTAACCGTGTGTGAAGGAAGCTATGAACTTAATATGGGGTATTACTTATTAAAAATTATGCTGTAATTGGGCTTCTAAATGTTTCCGCATACCTTAAGTGGCCCTTTCGAATGCCCTAAGGCGTTATATCGAATATAATCTCTTACAAAAACAACATCGTTTCATTCTGATACATTTTATAAGTTTTTCTATAATAAACCGCAATCATTTAGACATATTTTTTTTATTTATTTTAATCAGACTTGAAATTAAGTTATTTTCCACTTAAACGTCTACTCAACTGTTGCACAACTCAAAGAACTGACAACTTATCGCTAATTCTGTTGTTTTTCACTTCATTCATCTATCAGCGCTTAGTTTTTGTTTTTTTATTTGTTTGTTAGCCTTGTCTTAACTTTCTTCGGGGCAAACAGAAAACACCTTGTAACACTTTAATTACCACTAATTTAGCAGATTCCGGCAGCAGTACACAACTGAGAGAGAGAGAGAGATAGAGGGAGATAGTGAGTTATGAATAGCATTGCCCGAGGTTTAACTTGATCTTGATCCATGTCCGATTTGTCAATTAGCAACAATGTTGGCGCTGCTGTTTTCTAACGTTTCGTTATTCTTTGTTTTGGGCGAATTTCTGCAAACAGTAATAAATGTATCGAGCTGTTTCCCTTTCCCGCACAAGATTGGGCGAAAACAGTGTGTTTTAGTTGTGGGTTCTTGGCTGTTGGATGTTGCTTCTATAAATTTCTGACAACCGCGTCGCTTGGCGCAGCAAATCATTGATTGTGTTTTTTGAACTCCCAACGCAACCCCAACCACTCAGCCACAGCAGCAACCCCAACCGCAGCCCCACCGACCACCGCACTGTGTGCTGAGGTGGTGCCAGCAAAGACATATAATAATAGTCAAGTGCATCCATATCAAACGACGTCGACGGCGCCGTCAAGTCGCCGCGACCGCTGGCGCCTCGATTAGGCGAGCAGCATTTGCAGGTGGTGGCAAAACGGCAGGCAAACAGTTAGTGGTCGACGGCAGGCAACAAGTTCGGCGGCAAATCATTTTTGGCGCTCGATTCTGTCAACACACAAACTCGCCATTACGTTTTTCGCCAGGCGCTCAGCAAAGTGAGCAATGCGCCAACAACAGTTACAACTGGCAAGAGGCGCCACACAAGCCGCCCTAGCCACCCACTCGCAAAGAGTGAAGGTCACGGCACATGCGCCGTCCTTTGGCACCCTCTTTTCAAATGTTGTCGTAGGTTGTCACTACTTGCCATCTCTTTTTGTTAATGCCTCTCTTTCTATCAGCTGTTCGTTCAGTTTCCGCCAAAGCATCGAGCTTAATGCAACTCTTCCGCTCAATCAAAAGAGTGTTCCAGTTGAGAGTGCTCGATTTGCAGATACTATGTAAATGAAATTTTTGTTCTTATTTTTTTTTGTGGTTGTTTATTGACAACATAGCGGAAATCATATTTTTGGGTATTGTTCATTTATTAGTGTTTTTATTGCACTCCTAACTTGATTTGTTCAGACCAACATCGCCTTCTTATATACCCTTTCGCAACTTAATAGTTACGAGGTAGATTAAATTGTAAAAAAGAAAAATTCAACAACATTCTAACAAATTGTATCCATTAGATAGAGTTTCACCCAACAACAGACAAAACAAAAAAAATATATAGTTACAATGCCAGAAGAAAGCAGGTTACATTTGGTCTTCTTCTTTGGCCCAATAATAAAAAAAATTCCCTTACTCATTATTTCGGGCTTGTGCAGCCAGCCTGAAAGATAGAAAAATTACAGCCGTCAACAGATTTGTAAATTGTTGCTACAAAAAGAAATAAAGTGGAAAAATACGTACATCGACTGCTCCTCGGACACAGCGTGTCTGGGGCATTGAATGATAGGTCTGATGGGAGATGATATTTCATTTTCATGTCTATGACTTTCTTGTTTTCACTAAAAATCACAAAAAAAACAAAAAACAGAAACCATGGTGCATTGCCAGCTGGTCGCTCAACTGGTTTAATGTTTAAATAATTACACAAAAAATTACAACAAACATTAACTAGAAGACAACAAAGCAAAATTATAACGAAACTTTGCCCCAATACAGTAGCTTCAAAGTGATGTTTTTTTGTTGTGCCTCGAATTGTGCTTACAGCATTGCGGCTAATTTGGATGCCAGCAGTGTTCCAAAGGGCCACAAAAAGGGTTAACAAATGAGATATAAAATGCATTAAAAACTCTATTCATTTGCAGCTTAATAATCTCCATTTTATTTATACTCGGTTTTTTTTCCCCCGGAAATTATGTGTGTTGATAAAACCGTAAAATAGCATTATATGGAGGACATGTAGATAAGCGGGTTTTGATTAAAAACGAGCACTTTTAAACAAATGTGTGGTTTTGGCGGGTTTTGGATAGGAATATAAAGATAACCAAAGCACCCAACCGAAATCAAGGTTAATTTCACTTTCTTAAACTGCTTCATATTCTTTAGTTATATATGTATATATATATATATATATATATATATATATTTCCCATTTGCATGTTGGCTAATCAGCTCACATATTCCTAAGCCCAGTTGTCCAATATTGGCAAGTGTTGTAATCTACCCGCTTTGTTTTCCCAGGAATTGTTCGACACATGTAAACCGAATATATAAGAGACACATATCAGATTAGTTAGCTATGATCAAAGACAGGTCATTTGGCAGCACAATAAAGCCCACATTATATGCATTTTTTATGAACTTGTAATAATTTATGTTGATGTCGTGAGTGGTCGCAGTTGGACCTCACCTCAAGCATTTTCCACGTGATTTTTGTGGAGCAAAAAAAACAACACAAATTGTTGCCTTCTTTGCCGTTGTGGCGTTCGCTGCTCCAGTTTGAAAACGGCCAAAAATTAATATAATAATAATTTTACAGCTTTTTGTCATAATGACATAAGCGCAACGCACGACGATCACTGAACCTGAACCAAATTTGTCGCTCCATGTGCTCCACTTATGTGGAAAAGACCCAAAGCCACACAGACAGAGCACAGGTTTTTTTGTGTTATATTTTTTTTTTTTGTATTTCTGTTAATTTATTTCTGGCGTCGCCAAACTTGTCCACCTGTGCAGTCTCTTGCCCACAACTGCATTTGGAAACTGTTAAACAAATATTTTGCTTTCAAATGCATGTTGAAAATTTGTGCAGTTTGTTATGTGATTTTGAATGTGCGTCTCGCACATAAATCATATATTATAATCCAAATATTGTCTCGAAACGGTATTTCTAAGCTCTATTATTCGATGACACTTGTTGCATATGTGTGTGGGGTCTCCACGAGCTGCTTTCAAGTGGCTGCTTCGCGACCCTGAAAGCACCATTTTTTAAGATGCCCCATTCAGCCAAGGCTTGCTCGAGCATTTTACTACGTTATAATTTTATAAATAAATTTTGATGCAATCAAACCAAATGAAAAATGCCAAAGGCCATCGCGGAGAAATGCGACTTCCATACCAGTTGTCTGGCCAATCTTATCGTTTCGCAAGTCTATATGAAATACTTAGTGAGTGGGCCGTTTTTTTTTACACTTCAGACTGTAAGCAGGGTTATTATGGATTTGTACTGCGGTTTGCTTATCTTCTGGTGTCTAAAGTGATAGCAGTGTATTTTTATACTAATTTAATTAGTTGAAGCCCGACTTGGTTCTAAATATTACATTATATAAGTCATTTATATTTATTGCAATCATGAAACATTTTTTCAAGCTCTAATTCCAGGTTCTCTCATCTGAAAGTTTTATCAGATTTTGATTATGATTATACTAGTGATTATTTTATAAGCTGGCAATTATACACAACTGACCAAACCTTCTAGTAATGCTCAAACAAAATCACTATTCTTTTTTATGTTTGCCATTAATAAAATAACTACTTTATCAGCTTTGGAATTACACACAATTCACATATTTTTCTGTAGTTTGCCTGATGGTGGAGTCCTTACAGTAACCAGAATATCTTATCCTCACACAATATAATTATTAATTTTTTTTTCATATTAAAATAATAACCATTTTTGGCATACCTTTGCGGTGAAGTTTCCCAACCAAATCCCACACAATTCCTCTCCCCCCCCCACACACACAGACCACAATTGCCATTCACAAAACGAATCGGTTGGCCGTTGGCCCATTTTCGGTGCGACTACAGTGAGTCTGGTTCAGACAAACAATTCCCCATCACAACAAAAAAAAAAAAAAGAAAAAGACTTACCCAATCAAGTTGTAATCAATGTGAATAGCATTCCAAAAACCACAAGACCGCTACCATTCTTCAGCTCTAGGCTCGATTGTGGATTGCATAATCAGTGGACAATCCCACAAGAGGTGTCTCCTGCCCAACAATTTGCTTGAGTTTTTAATGTTCAAAACGTCACGTTTGCTTTCATCTTTTGTGAAAAGCAATATAAATAAACTTTGATGGGCGGTCAATTCCCAAATTAAATTAGACAAATAGACAAAGAAGATTCGTAAATTTGTGAATTTGTTAAATATGCCAGCTATGTAAATTCGCTCAAGAAATTAAAATATATATTTTTTTTTTCATTTTAAACAGCAGCAGCGCAGATGCAAAGCACCAACAATAACAACAGGTTATGTTGTTTTTGTTGTTGTTGTTTATGTTGCTGTTGTTGTTTCTCGAGACGCGCGTCGCTGTCTTTGAGAAATGTGAAAGATGAAAGCGTAAATGCTGATTAAAGATTGTTTCTGTATATAAATATGTATGCACACGCACACACACACACACACACACACACACACACACACACACACACACACACACACAAACACATACAGCATAACTCGTATATTGTGCATATAAATTTATATTGTAATTTCAGCTCAAAGTGAAAGAGGCAGCAGCTCAGTCAGCCACTCAGCCAGTCGTTCAGTTGGTCGCTTAGTCAGTAAGTCAGCCACCTCTGATAACAGATACTTACCGATCAGCAGCCACCGACGCGGCCCGCGTCTAATTTCACAGTCATCAACAAATCGAGCCATTTTCGTTTCCCCCCCTCTCTTGAAAGAAAGCGAGAGTCTCAGTTACAAATTTAGCATGGCGCCTGCGCAGCTAACCCATTTGCAATGGGCCTGCCACCTGCAGCACACTTCACCACCCTCGCTCTCGCAACTTTGTCAATAACATGCTTTCACGCTAAACTTGAAATACGCTAAAAAGAATCTATATCTTTATGTAAAGTGACTTGCATTAACATCGCTCCGTTCTTGAATGGTGTTACGACGTCTTGGGGGGAGAGTAGTCAACAAAACTATTTAAAAATGATTTTGACTTTATATTGAAATGCCCGATTCAAAAATGCTATTAACAGAATAAGTTAATATTATGATTTGTATATTTTGTGATTTTTTTATTTATTTGATTTAATCCCAAAAGTTTAAGTGACATTTCTCCTCTGTCCAGTTTGATTGCCGCAGATGTCTTTCTGCATTGGCTGTTGTAATTTTATAATAAAGTATCAATTATTACTTTCGCATATTGAAGTCTTTTATAAAATTCCAACATATCTAATAATTCTTTTACACAACTGTTCGAATTGTTAGTTGAAATTAGTTTAATGATCGACGTAAATACCTCCCCGTGTGCGATTAAGTTAATTACTAAACTATCTATCATTTCCTCATGATTAACTATCCGGCTACACAATAGCACTACATCGAATCGTTAAAGATTATTAATTAATTTATAATTGAAAGTAAACGCCGGCATGCGATTAATTGTAAGTAAGGCAGCGCTTAAAGGTCACTCCCATATGATTTTCGGTGAGTTTTGAGATGTTTTTTCTCCTAAACGGGTTTGATTAATATAGCGTGTTTTATTTGTCAGCGGTGTTGTAATGCAAATTACCGTTAATTAGTAATCATTAAAGCCGACCAACAATTGCAACATTTATTTCAGTTCAATCAAAAGTAGTATTTATTTTCTACTTTTGCCTTTTTCGCTTAGAAACAAAAGAAATAAAATAAAATAAATATAATGATTATTATCTTTTAAAAGGCGTCGACGTTTTGGCTGTTTTCACACCCCGCTTTCAACAGTTTTTGCGTTAGCCACAAGAAAGAAAAAATTTGTGCAAAAATGGAAGAAAACAAATTTGCATAGATTACGCGTATTGTGCGCGGGGATTATTTATCAATTTCTAGACGCAGCGTGGGTAAAAAGTTTAGTCATTAAATTGATATAGCTTTTTACCAAGTTTTCGAAAATACATGTTTATTTTTTATATATATTATTAATTTTTGTAGCAAGAAAATGATGTTGACTCTTGCACATGACTTTCATGACATTAGAAAGTAAATTGCCATGAGGCCACTTGGTTAAACAGCAGCAACTAAGACAGAAACAAAAATCAACTGGCAAAAAGCAAAGGCAAAGGCAAAGGCAACAACGTGCATAAAACTTTATTACGAAAATGAGCGAAAAAAAGCGTCAGATAAGCATGGAAATGTTTTATACTTTTCTATTGAACTTTTAAGGTGTGGGTGGAGCGGAAAGTGTGGAACGGCAACGGGAACGGGAACGGGAGCTTGCCAAAGGGGCCACAATTGAAAGCCAACAGCAACAAAAATGATTTTTTTTTTGTTTTTTATATTAACTACCTATGATTGTAATAATTATTAATAGGATTTGGCAGGTGGCTTGAGGAAAGTATCGCGCCCGTCAGCCACTCTCACAAAATGTGTACTCAGTGGTGCATTTTCTTTATGCAACCACAGCAACTAAATTGTCTTTCGCTTTGTCCAAACAACAGCCTTTCGGCAATCTAATCTTATCACTCTGCTAGCTAATGTGTGTGCAAAGGTCAAGACTTTGGCGAATAACAAATTACTAATGAAAGATATGACATGAAAGACCATTAGATACTCGACAAAGCACTTTAAGCAAACTAAGAAAGATATATTTATGGTAACCCAAAATAAAGGAAAGTAAATATACTGTTGTCATTATAAAGAATAATCAACTATTTAGAAATTTGTACGATGACAATCAGTTTTTTGTATATAGAAAGATAACGTGTGAACAGCACCCAGATAAACATTGTGTACATATATGTGGCCTACACTTGATGACCAATTAGAAGTTAATAATTTGACGCATTTATGACTCATAATCGATAGGAACTGTATACGAACAATAAATGCGGTAAGCAAGCAAAAAAAAAAGAAAACGCAAAAATTCGAAGTCTCTGGTTGAGGAAGTCCAAAATTTGTTGATCCAATCTATGATACACATTTTCTTTCTTTCCGCTTAAGAAAAATGCACAAATTATAAATATAAGATTATCTGGCAACAGCTGTCAGAAGTGATAAAAGGTTTGCCGAAAATGAACTCTGAATATTTTGAAATACATTTTTAACTACTAGATAACTGGGTTGAAGTCTCAATTAGCTTATTGTCAGTAGTAGATCACTTAAAGGCTAAGCCATTTTATCCAAGCCAGGCGCTACTGAGGATTAGACAAACAAGCTGAACTCTTTAGACGCGCTAATCCATCACAAAATTCAACTAACCGATAATCTACGATATCGTAAATAATTTCGTCGGCTTGCCATAATTTTTCACACATGTGCCTGACTAATGCGCTCAGACGCAGACGCTATGAACTTTCAAATCCTAACGTCCAAAAATTCGCCAAACAATGCGTTGAGCACATGTTCCCAGGCCCCAGCAGAGAGCAGACCAAATCGTAACGGCCGTCTCATAAATCACCCATTAATAAATTTCAATGTACGCAAATTTCGTCAGTTGAGCGTCGGCAAATGGGCAAACATCTTTCATTCATTCCACAAAAAAAAAAGAAAAAAAAATAGAATAAAATAAATAAGAAAAACTTTGAAATTCTTTGTTAAATGTCAATTAATTATCAAGTGGAACCCACCGAAATGCCAAGCAGAATATTTTTTTTATATAATTATAAAGTCACAGCATGTTTCGTGCATCCATGGAATTTTGATGTGCCCTAACTCAGGAGTCAGCTGCTGTTGCTGTTGCTTCTGCTCTGACTCTGACTGGGCTTTCTGACCCTGCCTTCCATAAAATTATTTTGTGTTAACTCATTTCCTGCGAAAATGATGGACAACGGGCCACAAAGTCAACAACATTATGATATAATGCTGAGCTCATCTTTTGAACATTTAAAAAAACGCCTTCCCCCTTATAAAGATAGACTCTACAAAGTTTTCTCACTGTCTGATCCTGAACCATAAATAGTGCTGTAAGTTCAAAGTTTTATGCACAAAAACAAACCCAAAAAAAGGGCTTAGGTCACACTGCTAAAGTTAATAGCGTTAAATCACCAGAACTAACGCGACGTGCATCATTTGTTATCCACTTATTTTATTTTTTTTTTCGAATTTACTCTCATTACTTTACTTTACTGTAGGCGGCAAATTCATTAGTAGCCTAACCCTAGAAAAATAATTAATTATTTGTAATGGTAAAGCTGGATACATTTTCGGAACAATGTGAAATGTTAAATGGGCTCATTTTTAAATCGATTTATTTTCCCAAGATATCCTTTTTTTGTTGTAATCCGTTGTAGATCTCTACCGGAATACATATTTATATATTCGAATTTAAATATATACATATATTTGAATGAGTGCATCGACTTTGCATTTATAAAATTGTTATCTTTTACAAATAGATCTACAAACTTATTTTGACATCGATAAGCGAACTTTGTGTGACTTGTTTGATTTTGTGAGTTATTTATTGCATGTTTTGGGCGTACCAATTACAAATAACAACAATTCACAAATGTCAGTCACGCTTAATAAACTTTAAACGAAATTGGCGAGCCATAGAGTTCGTCCGGTCTGTGGTCAGTCTGAGGCTTGTCTCGCTCTATGTTCAAAAGCCGGCCGGTCAGCACCAGCACCAGCACCAGCAGCACCAACTAAACCGATCCGCTCCGTACCGTATCGAACCCAACCCAACCAACCGGAGCACCTTGGACAGTCAATCGCTGATTCAACTAAATTTGTGCAGGTTTTTCAAAAAAAAAAAAAAAAATTGCATTTAATTGTTAAGCAAAATGCCAAGCACGTTATGGATCGAGTTATAGCAGATATACTTATACATATGTGTTGCATATGAGATACAATTGACTCTGGCTCATTGACAATTTGAATACCCTGTACCCATCAAATGAGCATTGAATGGGTATCATAAATATGTGTTAGCTCCATATTTAAATTATACAAGTAAACACAAATAATTATGGGTATCATAAATATGTGCTAGCTCTATATGTAAAATATTAAAGTAAACACAAGATATATTTAAGATTTTTAAAAAAATTATCATTAATTGTGGGATACTTTAATCTAGTAGAAAGGTTATCTTTATCTGAGGTTGTTTTAATCTCGGAATGGATATCTTTATCTAAGACTACTTTAGACTAGGAGAAATGGTATCTTTAGTGAAGATAGATTAGGATAAGGAGTATCTTAAGAGTTGATAACTCTTGAGTAGATTATTGTTACATATATGTTTCCGTTAAACTGCTGTTGCTAATGTCAGGTGCCCCACCCCAAAACCAGACAACCCAAAACTCACCCGATCGCACCCCTCCCAACACCCCATCGAACCCCAAACCGCAACTCAGCAGAAGGTATGTCCGTCTGTTTGCACAACATGTTTATGATTGCTGAACCCGTTTCAAGTTGTATGTAGTTATTTCTGTTACAATATTTGCCCGCTTGGGTTTGGCCATCAAGTACGGAAGTGCAAAGCGCACCAAAACACACACAGATACGGGTGAGAGGGGAAAGTAAGACGGACGGAATTCAAACAGTTTGCATATTTAAACAAGAAATCAACTGCAATTGGAAAGGTAAACAGTTTTTAGCTTAATCGCAATTTGATTGTTACATTTATCGATTTATTAATTTATAATTATTTTGAAAAGCATTGTAACTGTACATAACTTTATTATATATCATTTAATGATCACCTTTTTATGGCCTTTATCAGTTGTAACCGATTTCAATAATACAATTTAATATCTGGTTTGTTTTTTTTCTTTCTGTTTCTTTCACAGCCTTTGACAACAACAATCAGCACACGCCGCTCGTCTCTTCGCATAGAAAGGTAAGTTTTTCTGCTATTTGGTTTTTCATTTTGTGTGTTTTCGCCTTTTATCGCTCGTTAAGAGTTTAAAATCTTTTCGTGTGTCACAACCGAACCACTAAAACTACACACAGTTGGACTTTCGAAGTGCTCACCGATTACAGATTAGAATTATGGCTCGTTAAATCTGTGCAAATGAGCTTTATTTTCATCTCAGTGGGCAGTAAAATGTCGTCGTTATTTTTATTGGGATTGTGGGTATGTGTTTTTTTTCACCGGTTCCGGTTCGTGTTTTAATTAAGTTTTAATGATTTATGCTAATGTCAGATAGTTCTTCAAATGGCTGGGACATGTGTGGTAATCGATTTGTTAGATTAGAGCGGCTTATTTGAAATTTACATACAAATCAATCACATGAGCTAATTTTAGCACCCTGACATGTTAACCCATGTCATGTCGATGTGTTGAGAAACGATCGATAGTTGTTTTTCTCTGCATTTTCGAGATAATCGAGACAATCGATACTATTGAAATGTGATGAGGAGCTACGATGATTGAATTTCGTAATGGAAATATCTCGAAAACCCTTCATATATTTTTTTTTTATATTACATCTGTTGCTGTAAAATCCTGTAGATGGTTCTTTTATAATATCACATCAGTGTCAAAGACTGAATTATGTAGTGTATATTTTCTACCAAGTTTTTCATAAATAGTTGACTATTTCTAATTATATATCACAATATTTTTTCTCAGTTAATCGCATGACTCGACTTTTTCTATCACATTCTAAGAAGCCTAATACACAAAATTTTATATTTTCACAAAAGTAATCATATTCATGGTTACCTAGTTCTAATAGGCCCCAATGCATACAGACACACACACACACAGACTCATTTAATACTTATAATTACAAGAATTTTGAGGTACCTTAAGAATGCACACGTTTTCTCACATGATACAAGACAATGGAATTGCCTTATGCTAAGCAGGGAGAATAGCGAACGACCTCCATTGAGTAGACTGCATATTTCTCTCACACACATACAAACACGCACACACAGGCACACCCATCACAACAACAGCAATACTTAATTGAAAAGCAGCAACAACAACATTAACAACAACAACAAACTGAACTTACTAAAAGATACATTAAAATAAAGGCGTAGAGAAACTCGCGCTTCCATGTTACGAACTTTGCAGGCAGCAGCAGCGGCTGCTTTGTCTGTTGTAAATGCAACCACTCTTGGTGTTGCTGTTGCAGTTGCGAGTAGTTTTAATTACCTACCAATTCATGGCTGCCCCCAAAAACTAACAGCAACAACAACAACAGCTACTAACGATCATCATGTGAATTCTCTACGCCTGCGCATTTCCTCAGCGAGTCTTTTGAGCCTATGGTGGGAACCAGCAAGCTAAATGCATTCTTCGTCGGCTCTCAAAACACTTTCGCACTTCGGCCCGATAAAAGGGTACTTTGGGGAACGGAACGGAACGGAGTGGGTCCGGCCGTAGCATTTCTGGAAATTACCGTAAAATTGTTGGCTTGCAACGTCAGCAACAACAACAAAATCAGCTGCAGCAGCAGCAGCAACACTTTCACACATTATGCCTTGGCAGATGTGGTGGTTAGTCTTGTTGTAGCTCATTTTGTTTTATGGCCTGCTAAAATTTGAGTTTTTTTCTAGTGTTTTGTCACGCTATGTGAAAAGCCTTTAGTAGTCGATAGTTTGATATGGAAGATGTCAGTAGAACTATGTGGGAATTACAGCTCTAACCCACTTTATTGCCGATACTATAGACTTTTGAAAGTGGGAGACGTCTACGATAATTTAACGAAATGGTGCTTCAAGAAGTGATTATGTGCAAAATATTTATTTAAGCATTTTCATCTTCAATTGATTGCCTACTAAACTTGTATATTTGCCAAACACTTCACTCGATTGTGTTACTTTCGGTTTGACTTTTGCATTTCTTATCCAACACATTTCACACCCAGCCGTGCACAACAGCAAGTTGAGGGTAAGAATTGTGTGCCCAGTGTGGCCACAACAAGCTAAATTGAACAATATTTGTACAATTATCATAAATTTTTGTTTTGTTTTGTTTTTTTTGTTTTTTGGTGGGGTTGCTGTCCCCCTAAAAAGCTAAAAATGAAATGCAATAAATGGGCGTCCAAAAAAACAGATGAAAAAAAGCAACTGCAATGCGCAAATTTGCATTACATTGTCAGACTCAGACAGTTCGGTTTGGCTCGGTACGAATTGTTTAATGTTTAGTTTAGTAACAGCAATTGAAATTGAGTGGAAACACATTTGTGGAGGGCAACTGAGCTTCATGAGTTAACTCTCGTTAGTTTTTTGTTTTTGTTTTTATTTTTTTTGCGAGTGCCAGCGTGTGCAGTGACATTTTGCTCTAAACTGCACTTAGGCATGTTTGACCTTTGCCTGGGCTTTGGGCCAGAAAGCGCGCCTGTCTCAGATGCATGACTTAAGTACTCGTTACTCGTTTGCAGCGCAGCTTATGCAATCGAATAACAATGACAAAATGACAAAATCGACCAAGGAGCGCACCTAATGCGGAACCTATGCAGCAACTGAAAATACACATATCATGTGACTCCACTCATTATGATGATGATGATGATAATGGTCAGACAGTCAGTGGTAATGGGTTGACGGCAATACAGACAGTTGATAGCAAAGAGATATGCACTTATGCATGTTCATAATACTTAGTAGTTAATAAATTATTGGCAGCCTAGTAACCGCAAAAGTCTTCATCATTTAATACCGCTTTAAAACATGCCTTCGAGTCGTCTCCTTGGTTTTCCGGATTGGCTCGTGATCAGCTAACTAACTGTCCCCCTTGCCTCACCGCCAGTGCCTGTCTTTTCAACTTGACTGACTGACTAACTGACTGTCTGCCGGCCTGCCTGCCTGCCTGACAGTCTGCTTGTGAGTTTGATATGTGGAAGCTGTTACCAGGAAGTTGCCTTTTGCGGTTACCAACCAGAAAACCAGCAGCCAGCCAGACAGCACCTAAGGTCGCCCAAATGTCGTAGCACTGTGTTGCAGTCATTGGGTGGGTGTCACTAAAGGAAAGCTGAAATGCAAGCAACAGAAAACAGCTTGCTTTTGGCTGTCGAAAATTGTATACTCTAACTAGCACCTCTATTGTTCACTTACTTTAAAAAGTGGCCTGGTTATACATTTTTACACGGAATGAGAAGCGACTTGAGCCAAGTTTCTCGCGTAACTCTGCATCACTGAACTTCAGGAAACGTGCTCATTTCAAAGGAACATAACCAGTTTCCTTCATCCACCACAAGAATTTTAGTTTTCACCTGCTTAGGGCTGGACAATGTCAGCGGTAGTTCAGTTAACCCTGCTGAGTAAGTATAATTGTTCGATCTGCGAGGCCTGATCAGATCGAGGCTTGGCAGATAGTACGTGATGAGCAATAAGTGGTGCAGCAAATTTGTATTCAACTTTTATATATATTTGAAGTTTACTGAAGCAAAAATAATCACTTCTGTTTTTGGTGTTATCGAACGTATCTCGTTTTCCACAGCGTTCCGCACTTAATAATTAACTCTTAATACTGGCTGCAAGGGCATAGGGCATGTAGCATATATGTATATGTATTTGAGAGATGCGCCTCAGCACGCTCGAGTGCCTGCGTAAACCTCCAAAATTGAAGCAGCCGAATCACAAAAAAAGGGCTTGTCTTTAGGGTCCGTATTGCATTGCCGTAAATGGCATTTCTAGCTCGTAATTTGTGCTATTTGTAGTTCAATTTACAATAAACCAATAAAGCATTGCATTGACTGACAGACAGACAGATAGACAGACCGAGGGGTAGTGTGCGGGAAGTTTTGTGTAATTGGTTTATAGGTTTTGAGTTTTCAGTTTGTTGGGGTGTGGCCCCTTTTGGTAAACTTATGACCCGCAGCGGCGACAGTTAGACATTTGAGAGTGGAGGGATTCCAGCAACAACAAAATAGGATTACTTTTCTACACACATTTGACAGCTCTTTTAAATTGGGTTAGGCATGTGTTGGCGAATTGCTAAAGATTCCCAAATTTGGGCAGGGCACCAACAAAAAAAAAGAGTAAAAACACAAAAGATCAAAAATGATGTAATTAAAATGGTGACCATATACGGAAGATTGTGAGTTTTATCTAATTGATAAATTGAGTTCAGGGAACTGGGCAACCAGGAAATTGCACAATAATTGGCATATTATGCCATAAAATGACAAACATTTTTATAGCAGAACTAAAAATTAGTTAGTTGCAACCCAAACTAAAAAACTTGTTAATAATTTAATAGTTTTTAATTATATAAAGCCTATGAAAAAATATCTAATTACATGCTACAAACATGTTCTCTTCTATGTCACCCTGTAATAACTAAAAGATTTAATCAACAAAACATAATCACAGTCATTTCAGCATTCAGCTCAATCCAACTACTTTTAACTGTCATGTGTGTGTAAGTCTCGTGTTTGCTTTTCATATCTATAGCATAGATAAGACATGAACATGAAAAGCCATGGCCCAAATTGTCTATTAGCTATCAGCTGGTTGGAAATTTGTAGCACAGTGTAGTCCATGAATAATTGTAAGTGATGAATAATAACAATTTCAATTTGAAATCTTATTGAATTTCACACTATTTCCACAATTTGTCACAGTAAATGAGTTGCTTATTATTTTTAGAACGGGTAGAGATGCACTTGTTGAGAGTGTTCGGCTGAAAAATACCCAATAATTTATGCATTCCTCTATTAACAATATTAACAGACGATTAAGAGGAATCATAATATTTATACACTTTGTATGAGCACACAAAGGGGAATCAGCTGACGCCGACTTGTAACATTAACGTAGCGTTTCTTTGCCGGTCAATTAGGCATTGCAATTATTGACCAGACATCCAATTCTAACAAACGAATTTCAAGGTCCCCCAACTGTGAAGCGACAACAAAGCTGCCACAAATATTAAAACAGCTTAAACGATGTGTATACAATTAATTGCAGTAAATATTATTATGCCATTTAATTGAAATACTTTTGCTCAGGTGTGGGTATGATGATGATATGATGACGTTGGTGCTGGTGTGAATCGTGTGGGTTGTGACTCATTTAAAGTGTTTGCGCTCTTGCAGCTGTGTATTGCAATAATAGCTCCTTTCTTCCCCAATCTGTATCTTTCTCCCTCTTCCTCTCTCTTTCTCTATCTCTCAATGTTGTATTGTTCTGGCAAAAAAAGTCATAGCGCTTTTTTTTTGGAGCGTGAACAGCTGGAAAAGTCGTACCTGTTCCATTTGCTGGCCCGCCCGTACTTTTATGGGTTCGTCGGTACCTTATGCTGCTGCCACAAGAAACAATGTTGCAAGTGGTAACGGCTGCTGTCTGTTTGCCTGCCTCAAAACAATGGCTCCACTTGGCCAAAACAACAACAATAACAACAACAACAACAACAAAGCGATTTTAGCTCAGCCCAGACTCTGACTGCGACTTGGTTGAGTGCCTTCGCCGTTTGTTTTATGCTCCGACTGGCTTTGGATCTAGCTCTAGGTCTGACTTTAGCTGCAGCTTTGGTTGTGGCTCTGGCTCTTTGGCTGTGACCACGCTCTGTGTTATTGCTACGCATTTATAATAAGCGGAACAGGGCACAGTGGGCGATTTCCTGTCATACGCAACACGAAGGCAACAAGGAAACCAACTTAATGCAAGTCGTTTGACTACTTAAAACTTCCTTGTACATAGAACTGACTTTCAGCAGAAGTTAATTGCTTAACGTTTAAGAATTTCTGAGATTGTGGGAATCTTAAGTCCATATTTCCTCAAATAAAGCACTGTGTTTCAACCGGCGTCCGCTTCTTGACAAATGCAACTCGGTATTTGGAAACATTAAAGATTAATGATTGATTTTCCATCCATTTTGAAAGAGGGAAATTTACTCAAGAGATAAGCATTTTGATAAATATGTTCTAGAGAATTATCAACTTGCAACCAAACAAATAGTGTGTAAAAAATGCAAATATCTTGTTTGTGGAATACAAATACTCAATATAGAACGCTAGCCCCACTGTGCATGAGCTCAGTTTCTGCGTTTGTGTGAGTGAGCGTTTAGTCTGCAGCTGTTGCTGGCGGCGCATCGGCGCAGTGGCGACCATTGCGCATTGTTCTATGGAATCAATCAATTGGTTTGGCAGGCGCAGCACCAGAACTGCCAGAAACGAAGACGTCGAAGAAGACGATGATGACGACGACGAAGACGTCCATCGTCGATGACGATGACAACGCGCACGACGTCAACATAAAAGTGTCGATCAACTAAACGCTGTCGGCCCTGTCTGGCTGACTGCCCGCCTGACTGCCAGCCTGACTGCTGCCAGGGAAAGGCAGTGCTGTGAAAGAGCTATTATAAGCATGGCTTAGGCATGGCCAGCCAAGAGGCAAGTTCATGGCTCGCTGAAGCGACGACATTGTCTTCTACTCTCTTGGGCACATGGTGCCGATTCTTAAAGCAATTGTACATCCAGCTGAATGTAATTGCATGCGTCGTGACTTACACCCCGACTCCAGTTCCTATCATCCAGTCCCCAATTGCAACGCCGTGTGCGGTGCCGGAGTCCAATGACCGCCAAAGCAATTCAATTTTTGGGCGCCTAAACAAACACTATTCGTATTATTGAATGCATGTCAGTGTTTGAGTGTTTGACAGTTGCTGCTGCTGCTGCTGTTGCTGCTGTGGTTGCTGTGGTTGCTGAGCCTGCGCTTGACCGTTAGGCAAACACAGCCAAAAAAGCCAAGAAAGCCCCTTGCATTTAAATTCAATGCATGTTTCAAGTGCTAGTGCTCTTGAGATTTGAATAAAAAGCATTGAATCTAGCTATCCTATTTAGCGCTGCGTGCTTCGCTGGCCCAGGTACAAACGATGAGAACCGATTGCGCTCACAATGAAGCTATAATTCTTATGGCCATGGCAAGCCGTGCAACAGACTCTCGTACTTGCTACATGCGAGTCGACGTGATAAAGGACTCATTAAAGCATCACCTGAATGGGCTGGTCTAGCAGCCTCCAATTCGAAGATGCAAGTCAAACGCTTGAGACACACACATTCAACTTGTACGTATGTACTCACACATGCATTCACACACACACTCACACACACACACACATTAGTTCGCTTTTTCAATTGCTTTGCCACTTTAAAGGCCTCACAAACACTCTAGAGCGAACCAGTCTTTTAATACGCTTACTCAATTTTGGGCTGCATTAACTTGTCAACTATCTTTGCATCATTTTTTATACAAATTGGCATGTACATTTCAAAAGATAAATGTTTAATTTTTTCTTATATAATTATTTAATAAACTGTGTTGTTTCAACAAATAATAATGTTTCAAATTCAACACAAAGAATGCAAGAATTTTCACAAAATCGTGCAAAAATATAAAATAATATTGTTCTATTTTGTGGATCTATTTTGTCTATCAAGGTACTCGATTAACCAATACTTCTTTCATAAATTCTTAACTAGTTTCCAACGTGTATTCACGCATTCTAAGCGATCAATGTTCATATTTAAAGTTTTCAAAAACAGTTATATTTTAAAGCGGCTAGTTGGTTCGAGATGCCTCCTATCTTTAATCTCTAACTTAATACTTCTTATTAATAAATCTCATACTTATTAAATTGTTAAAAAAAATGTAGTATTACTCATAAATATGAATGTTGCTTTAAGCTATCAATGTTCATATTTTAACTTTATTTTTATATTTCTCAAAGTGACTAGATTAAATTGATTATTTCATGTGCTGCTAAATTGCATGCCCTTGCGGTCTTTTCAGACAGTTTTGTCTGAATACATACATTGATTATAGGTATGAAAATGTGTAGTGCTTCAAAGTAGCTTAAAAGATTTGTGATTCACAAGAACTGTTTATAACTTTGCAATAACTTTGAGTGCATATATCTTAAGAATTTTAAAAGTTCATTTTAGCTCAAGTTTCTCCAGAAGACCCATTCCCTTGATGAGGGTGACCACTGAAAATGCAATCTTGGCAAACTGTAAAGCATAAATTAATATAGCGATAATAATTTCATATTATTTTATATATGGCCTTACGTCAATATTGGTTTTCATGCAGATTAGGAATGTTCCACCGGCAGTAAACTGAATCGTCTGTTGAGACTGGTGCAAGAAGTAGAGGAGAGTTGAATTATAACGCCTCCCTGCATCGATATAATTTGAGTGAAATATGGCCAAGGTCAAGTCGTAGCAATCATCCTTGATTAATTCGCAGATATAGCAAAAGGGAAAAGTCTCGATTATCAAGATAAACATAAAGAAAACTATGGGCAAGCCATTCCAAAATGTTGAAAAGAACATTAAATTAATCAGCGCCACGCCCAGGCCCATTCCTATTACCAGTAGCTGAGCGAAAAATGTGCGAGAAATGACTGGTCGAAATAGATCGCAATATCTGAAAACAAGATCAAGTTTTCAGTAAGATTGTGAAAATGTAGTTATGTTAAACTTACTGCAGCACAAGCTTTTGATCCTTGACACAATTAACCAAGTTCTCGTAGTTCTGATTGTCAGTTTGATCGGGATCTGTACGCAATTTATGAACGCGTTTTATCAGTAGCTGAAGCTGAGTTCTTAAAATCAAGCCAAATAAAAACGGATAGACATCGCTCAATAGTTCTGCTTGAATCGCCGACGAACTCAAAATGAACTCTACAGTGGCCACAATCCAGAGGTTTCTCGTGCTCTCACGAGAGTCCAGAAAAAAATGGTATAACGCCCATGGTGTAGATCCAGTGAGCACTGAACTCAAATATGCAAATGTTGAAAATGCCCCGTAGGCGATCTGATAAAAAAGATACACCTTATTGCAGCGTGCAACACAGCGATGTATCTCAATGCGCTCTCCATTTGTGACGCAACGCTTGTCCATGAAATCGAATAATTCCTTGGCCTTTTGGAAACGCCAGATATTGTTCAAAATGACCAAGGACTTATAGATGCCGGTTATCACATTGAAAAATCCTTCCAATGAAAGTAGAAATGTATGTGGCGTACGACTATTGAAATACATAATATAGCCCAGAACTAGAGTGATTGGCAAATATATGTCCATTAGTATGATGTTCAATACCATCCAGCATAGATAGGGCCAGTAAAAACGAGATCCTCTTTGCGGTAGAGTCCAACACAAAGAGTGCATGCCTCTTTCAAAATATTTGAATGCATTGCGCAACGGCATAAGGTTTTCCAATTTTGGCTCTCTTATGTAGTTAAAAATCATTCTTAGATGAGTTTATTTGATAACCCGTCGAAATCTAAACTGTAACTGCGAAATTGAATTAAGCGATTAGCCTTTTATATAAACTCATCGTGTGAACTCTCGAATTGCACTTTGGATATAATTTTTTGCAGGTGCCACAATTCTCAACATAACAGAAGTCTATAATTTGTTGTATTGCAGTCTTTTATTTTACCCATGAATTAAAAAATGTCCACAACACGAACCAGTGGACATGAATGTCCTTTCTCAGGGCACGCCTCCAACATCTGGGAATTATATCTAGTTATTTAATCAGACTAAGCCACAATTGTATAATACCCTTTATAGCCGTTCCATAAGTAGAGGGTATAAAAATGCGACGACAATGTAAAGCAGCAGCAAATGCAGCGAAACGTTGAAATGTTGACAAGGCGCTCGGCGACAACGATTAAAATCTCTAGGGATCCCAAAAGAACGCGCTGAACCAGCCAAGAGGAACTGGCAACAGAGACACTCGTACTGTGCATAGATGTTGCAAAAACACAAACATGGTCTACTCGCATTTGCGGCGCTGCAAACTGCAACTGCAACTGGAAATATATATTTTGTTCGCCTTCTCGATTTTGTTTTGCATATATATTTATATATATTTTTTTGTTGTAAATTACAATGCAATTTTATGCCACACAAAGGTTCCTACCAGTTGGCCATTAAGCTTCTGAGTATTACCTCTTTCTACACTGCTATGTATTTTGGCTGGAAGGCTTATCTAACGTTGCATATATTCAGCAAAATAGAAAGAAGACGCAAACAAGTTGCCTGACTGCCAACGAGTAACAGTTACTTTTCTCTATGCACACATATAAATACATATAGTGTTTGCTGCCGAGGTGCTGTTGCATTATAGAAAAACGACAGAGTGCAGCAAGCGGCAAGCGGCAAGCAGCCTTAGCTCCAACAGCTGCCGCCCAGTTTCGCCATCATGGGAACTGGGAAGACGTTTTGGCTAGCTGGCTGGAGTAGCTAACTGGTTGTCCAGTCACGAGCTGTGCGCACAGTCAAAGACTTCCCGACTTACCATTCTATTCTATTTCTTGATGCCAGCCTGACCCAAACAGCCGTCAATTCATAAGCATAGCTAACACTTTTACCCCCCTCCCCCCGGCCCCCCTCTCTGCGCACTCTTCTCGACTTATATACGAATACACTTGCAATTTAGTGGCATTACGTTTGCCGAGTCGCAAGTCCGAGGCGGCCCACTCCCCATTTATTATTATTATATTTTGAGTCATGTGCGAGTATTTCAATTTGGTGGGTGCTTTGGGGTACACTGCTGGTAATACGTACGGTACTTGAGCCAATTACCCAATTAAACGCCAGCGTTTTGTGCTATCTCATTGCCGCCATCGCCTTCAGCCCCCGTTGTACATGGTAGATGCCCAAATATTGATATCTGTGTAGTTTGTACAGTTCGCTTGCAGATTGTGTGTGTGTGTGTGTGTGTAAGTATGGCATGGCTCATGGCTATTTCTTTTGATTTGAGTCATGTTCTAGAGGCGTGCACAATTAGCGTTTTGTGTTCGGTTGGGTTCCGTTATAGCCTGGCCAAGCACAATGCGCCCAGGGATTATGTCTTCGGAGTCGCGTCGGTCAAACTATGAAACTTGTTTGCCGATTATTATCGATTGGGGTTTGGTCTGTTTTTCTTTTTTTATTTTTTGGTTTTTTTTTTTTCTTCTACATTGCCGATCTCGATCTGTTGTCTCTCTCTCTTTCTCTCTCACACACACTCTTTTTCCCTCTATATATCTATTTAATGTCTGTGCTAAGTGCTATTTGGCGGTGGGGCTTCTCCATGGTGGCCTATACTTGAGTTTTGTTTGGGCTTTAACCCATTCGATCCACGAATTCAGTATGGGTTGGGCAAATGAGTTGCGAATTGCTTAGAAATAAATAAAGTTAATGATAATATCCATTAAACAACACTATTACGTACAGTTGCTAGCGCCTTTCTATGCATTTAAAATTAAATATTTGTACTTTTCTAAAAATTCTGCAGTCTCGTTTGTAGTCATAACAAAATTTATCAATGCAGCTGTATAACTTGACTTGACTTTATGGTGATTTGTAACCGGCTAGTTTTAAGGTTTCTTGTCTTTTAAGTTATCTTTTGCAAAAAAAAAAACAGACAGTGGCCAGCAACAACGCCACATGGGACCAGTCTGGAACACTAAAGCTGACAAAACCAGACAGTGGTTTTTCTTTTGTCGCTATCAGGATTCACATTTTATGCAATTGTTTCCATAGAAAGAATGTCATGTCTAAATACACACGGCAGCAGCAGAAGCAGCAATAGCAGCCACCAACCAGCAGCCAACTAGCTTTCAACTTGACTTGAGCTCGAACTTGTAGTCGGTCGGTGCACAGGTCTGTGCGCTGCTCTGCTCTGCTCTGATCTGGTGTGCTCAGCTGTGCTGTGTTGTCTATCGAGCCAGTCGTGATCAATGTTGTCCCATGCGGAGCAGACTAGACCAGGGCAAACAGCCAAGCAAGTTTATTTATCGTAAATGGTTGCCTTAAAGATACCTTATATCTATGAATTCGACTACTACTAGTTTATAAATTGCTTCTTATTGCCAAATTAGTAACAGAATACATGTTGCTCTATAGACGCATTCTAAGCGATCAATGTTCATATTTAAAGTTTTCAAAAACAGTTATATTTTAAAGCGGCTAATTGGTTTGAGATGCCTCGTATCTTTAATCTGTAACTCAATACTTCTTATTTATCAATCTCATACTTATTAAATTGTTAAAAAAAAAAAGTAGTATTACTCATAAATATGAATGTTGCTTTAAGCTATCAATGTTCATATTTCAACTTTATTTCTATATTTCTCAAAAACGGTGACTTGATTAAATTGATTATTTCTTGTGCTGCTAAATTGCATGCCCTTGCGGTCTTTTCAGACAGTTTTGTCTGAATACATACATTGATTATAGGTATGAAAATGTGTAGTGCTTCAAAGTAGCTTAAAAGATTTGTGATTCACAAGAACTGTTTATAACTTTGCAATAACTTTGAGTGCATATATCTTAAGAATTTTAAAAGTTCATTTTAGCTCAAGTTTCTCCAGAATACCCATTTCCTTGATGAGGGTGACCACTGAAAATGCAATCTTGGCAAACTGTGACACATAAATTAATATAGCGATAATAATTTCATATTATTTTATATATGGCCTTACGTCAATATTGGTTTTCATGCAGATTAGGAATGTTCCACCGGCAGTAAACTGAATCGTCTGTTGAGACTGGTGCAAGAAGTAGAGGAGAGTTGAATTATAACGCCTCCCTGCATCGATATAATTTGAGTGAAATATGGCCAAGGTCAAGTCGTAGCAATCATCCTTGATTAATTCGCAGATATAGCAAAAGGGAAATGTCTCCAATATCAAGATAAGCATAAATAAAACTGTAGGCAAGCCATTCCAAAATGTTGAAAAGAACATTAAATTAATCAGCGCCACGCCCAGGCCCAGTCCTATTACCAGTAGCTGAACGAAAAATGTGCGAGAAATGACTGGTCGAAATAGATCGCAATATCTGAAAACAAGATCAAGTTTTCAGTAAGATTGTGAAAATGTAGTTTTATTGAACTTACTGCAGCACAAGCTTTTGATCCTTGACACAATTAACCAAGTCCTCGTAGTTCTGATTGTCAGTTTGATCGGGATCTGTACGCAATTTATGAACGCGTTTTATCAGTAGCTGAAGCTGAGTTCTTAAAATCAAGCCAAATAAAAACGGATAGAAATCGCTAAATAGTTCTGCTTGAATCGCCGTCGAACTCAAAATGAACTCAAAAGTGGCCACAATCCAGAGGTTTCTCGTGCTCTCACGAGAGTCCATAAAAAAATGGTATAACGCCCATGGTGCAGATCCAGTGAGCACTGAACTCAAATATGAAAATATTGAAAATGTCCCGTAGGCGATCTGATAAAAAAGATACACCTTATTGCAGCGTGCAACACAGCGATGTATCTCAATGCGTTCCCCATTTGTGACGCAACGCTTGTCCATGATATCGAATAATTCCTTGGCCTTTTGGAAACGCCAGATATTGTTCAAAATGAGCAAGGACTTATAGACGCCGGTAATCACATTGAAAAATGCTTCCAATGAAAGTAGAAATGTATGTGGCGTATGACTATTGAAATTCATCACATAGCCCAGAACTAGAGTGATTGGCAAATATATGTCCATTAGTATGATGCTCAATACCATCCAGCATAGATAGGGCCAGTAAGAACGAGATCCTCTTTGCGGTAGAATCCAACACAAAGAGTGCATGCCTCTTTCAAAATATTTGAATGCATTGCGCAACGGCATAAGGTTTTCCAATTTTGGCTCTCTTATGTAGTTAAAAATCATTCTTAGATGAGCTTATTTGATAACCCGTCGAAATCTAAACTGTAACTGCGAAATTGAATTAAGCGATTAGCCTTTTATATAAACTCATCGTGTGAACTCTCGAATTGCACTTTGGATATAATTTTTTGCAGGTGCCACAATTCTCAACATAACAGAAGTCTATAATTTGTTGTATTGCAGTCTTTTATTTTACCCATGAATTAAAAAATGTCCACAACACGAACCAGTGAACATGAATGTCCTTTCTCAGGGCACGCCTCCAACATCTGGGAATTATATCTAGTTATTTAATCAGACTAAGCCACAATTGTATAATACCCTTTATAGCCATTCCATAAGTAGAGGGTATAAAAATGCGACGACAATGTAAAGCAGCAGCAAATGCAGCAAAACGTTGAAATGTTGACAAGGCGCTCGGCGACAACGATTAAAATCTCTAGGGATCCCAAAAGAACGCGCTGAACCAGCCAAGAGGAACTGGCAACAGAGACACTCGTACTGTGCATAGATGTTGCAAAAACACAAACATGGTCTACTCGCATTTGCGGCGCTGCAAACTGCAACTGCAACTGGAAATATATATTTTGTTCGCTGCCTTCTCGATTTTGTTTTGTTTCGTTTCCTTTTTATTTATTTATTTATTTTTTTTGTAAATTACAATGCAATTTTATGCCACACAAAGGTTCCTACCAGTTGGCCATTAAGCACTTTACATTCAATGTGGCAAGATCAAAGTGGGCGCAATTTATGGCCGCAGATACAAAGATACGCAACAGAGTCTAGCTTCGTTGAGGGACGAGGCGGAGCAGCCAAATTTGGTTAGTAGAGATGGGCTTATGCGAGTGACAATATAAATCAGCAAAAAGAGAAAAAACAATAATATGAATAAAATATCAGTATTTCGAATTTTTATTTTCTTCTATTTAGCTATCATTCCAATTGACAAATTAAAGAAATATTCTTATTTTAAATATAATTATTTTAAATAGATCAGTTACCTATTTCAAATGGTTATACATATCTGTTTACTATTTGAAATTGTTTTTGATATCGATGATTCCCAACAATATATGAGAATATTTCTATAAACTCGATTAAAATATCGAAATGTTCGTGTTTTGCTTAGATCGATCACGCATTCATCTCTAGTGGCTTCAGCGGTTAATGTCGCCAGTTGCCGCAGCAGGTTATACAATTTTAGATTTGCGCTTTTCCAGTTTGGTAGCGACAAGTCTGCGAGTCTCAGACTCAATGAGTTTGCATGTTTGACCCAAATACGCCAACCCAGAGCATACGATAGACAGAGAGAGAAAGAGAGCGAGAGAGAGAGAGCGAGAGAGAGAAGAGGGTAGACGTGCATAGGAATAGAGTTGCAATAATTATGAATTTTAGAGGTAGAGATACTACTTTGGGCCGTATGTCATATAACCGAGACATGTACAGGTTCTCAGCTTATCAGCTTGGTGAAAGTGAATGTGAATGAATATAAGTGTGTGAATGCGAGTGTGAATGAGTGCGTGGCCTTTTTGTCGGGCTATCTGTAGCTGTAACTGCGGTATTTCGAATAAAAATATTTGCACATTTTACCGCAGACGCCTGCAATTAGCCAGCCCCCATACAATGGCGCACCCACTCGAGACCCCACCGCCCCTCCCTCTTAGACACTCTTGGGCACTCTCTACGTATTTCTGTCTCTTCTGTATATAGTACTTATTTATGCTATGCTATGCACCTTACTGTGCATGATTTGTCTTTTTTTCATTTTCCTCTCCTATTGCTTTTGTGTTTGTTTTAACATCGACGTGCGAACTGGGTTAATTTTCTATATACAACATATATATATATATATATATATATATATGTATATATAACTACTTAGACATTACAAGTCTTAAATTATTGTTTGTAGAAACAACAACAAAAAATTCGCACGATTTGTGATTCGCTTGCCAAACGGCTCTGCAATGTCTACAACAACAATAATTTCACATTTTCTTTATGAATGAAGTGAGTTTCGAACGAGCCGAGGTTCGCTTTCAGCTGGCAGCCAATCTCTGAAAATGATATAGCAGGTGCTTAACACTGAGACGGTGACAGCTGATGAGCAGCTACATTTGAGATAAGTCGGGTACACAAAGTCATTGAAATGAGTAGAGATTTTGTTTTTCGACTCAGTTCATAACATCTGTCAACCTGGCAACAGTAAAGCTAGCGATAAGAATCTGTGAGATAACCGCAAACAAACTGAACGATTTTATTTGAAACTTTTTTTTCACATTAATTTATTGCGTTATTAATCAATAAGTAGCTTGCAGCCCAGACTGCCCAGACGGTTATGCTTGGTATTCATAAACATAAGAAATTCAGTGCCGGAAATTCCATGGTTATTTGGGAATTTTATGCTGAATGATAGTATAATTACTTTGAGCGTAAGTTTGCTTCTACTGATGTTCAGTTTTACCGAACCTACCCTAATATTAGCTCAAAATTATGACAGTTCATAGCAAACAAAATTAAATGTAAAAATTAGAGCCTGAAAATCGGTATATGGGCATAGGTCGAAACTTCAAAATGCCATAACTTCGTCAAAACTCAACTGATTTTAAAAAGCAAGGGCTTTTTGATCATAGTTTTGCCCCTAAATCAATCGTACATTTAAAGTTAAAAATGAAATTTGAGGTCGGAAGACAAGTAAAAATTATAGCCCGAAAATCGATATATCGGTGTATGGGCATAGGTCGAAACTTCAAAATGCCATAACTTCGTCAAAACTCAACTGATTTTAAAAAGCAAGGGCTTTTCGATCATAGATTTGCCTCTAAATCAATCGTACATTTAAAGTTGAAAACGAAATTTGAGGTCGGAAGACAAGTAAAAATTATAGCCCGAAAATCGATATATCGGTATATGGGCATAGGTCGAAACTTCAAAATGCCATAACTTTGTCAAAACTCAACTGATTTTAAAATGCAAGGGCTTTTTGATCATAGTTTTGCCCCTAAATCAATCGTACATTTAAAGTTAAAAATGAAATTTGAGGTCGGAAGACAAGTAAAAATTATAGCCCGAAAATCGATATATCGGTGTATGGGCATAGGTCGAAACTTCAAAATGCCATAACTTCGTCAAAACTCAATTGATTTTAAAAAGCAAGGGCTTTTTGGTCATAGTTTTGCCCCTAAATCAATCGTACATTTAAAGTTAAAAATGAAATTTGAGGTCGGAAGACAAGTAAAAATTATAGCCCGAAAATCGATATATCGGTGTATGGGCATAGGTCGAAACTTCAAAATGCCATAACTTCGTCAAAACTCAACTGATTTTAAAAAGCAAGGGCTTTTTGATCATAGTTTTGCCCCTAAATCAATCGTACATTTAAAGTTGAAAACGAAATTTGAGGTCGGAAGACAAGTAAAAATTATAGCCCGAAAATCGATATATCGGTATATGGGCATAGGTCGAAACTTCAAAATGCCATAACTTCGTCAAAACTCAACTGATTTTAAAATGCAAGGGCTTTTTGGTCATAGTTTTGCCCCTAAATCAATCGTACATTTAAAGTTGAAAACGAAATTTGAGGTCGGAAGACAAGTAAAAATTATAGCCTGAAAATCGATATATCGGTGTATGGGCATAGGTCGAAACTTCAAAATGCCATAACTTCGTCAAAAATCAACTGGTTTTAAAAAGCAAGGGCTTTTCGGTCATAGATTTGGCTCTAAATCAATCGTACATTTAAAGTTGAAAACGAAATTTGAGGTCGGAAGACAAGTAAAAATTATAGCCCGAAAATCGATATATCGGTGTATGGGCATAGGTCGAATCTTCAAAATGCCATAACTTCGTCAAAACTCAACTGATTTTAAAAAGCAAGGGCTTTTTGGTCATAGTTTTGCCCCTAAATCAATCGAACATAATAAAAAAAAATTTCTGTAGGGAATTGTATCCAAATTATGTATAGAGATTTGAGTCATCTGACCTACACTAATAATTAGTGTAGAGCCAGCTCCCTTGACTACATATACATATATGTATATGAGTAAACCATTCTGTTCTCACAATATTGTTATTAAGTCAGCCCAGTTTGGGACATATTACCCTCAGTTTTTTGCTACTTACACGCCCTGTTTATGTTACTATTCATAACAGCCACGCCCCTTAGCTGATTTGTGTTAGCTGAATCGGCAGATATGGTTTTAGTTCTGGCTGCTTGTGGTTTATGGTTTTGAGAAAGAAACTAAACTAAAATAAGCCAAAACACAGTCAAAGCCAAAGAATCACCCCAACAGCAAGAAACCGAACTAAAAAGTGAACATGGAGGTCACTCGAAAGGTTAAACTGACAAGATTGACAAGCGGCACGCCAAATGGTGGTGACGACAACACGAACGGGAGGGCCTAGCAAAAAGAGCAGAGCCCGTTTTTGAGACCTCTCACAGTTCTCCTCTTCTTCCCACTCCACTCCTTTGGGGTGTGTGTTGGGAACCTTTTTGCCCGCTTTGTTGGCCAAATAAATGTTGGATCTGTGGCAACTGGCAACTCAGCCTGATAATTGCCGCGTTGCATGTTTGCGCTTTGGATTTCAACTTTGATATTATTGAAGCGGAGCACTACTTAAAGTGTAGTGAGAACACGAACTCTTTTTTTTTTGGGGCCGTGACTCTTGAGGGTGTGTTTACTCGCTCTATTTAAAAGATATGCAAATCTGGCAACGAAAAAAAAATATAAGAAAATTCCCCCTTTGATATTTTACTTGTGCAACTAGCAAAAAGTCTTTGCCACAATACACACGTTCCCAGTCTTCCAGTTGTGCTGTTCTCTATTTGGCTAATTGCATGAGAAACTTCACAGGCCCACCTGACTATGCCGGCCCCTCCTTAGAAGTTTCTCAGGGTCGTTATATAGTACATATATATTTTGCACCTCATCTAATTAGAGCCTTGCTAAAAGCCATTATGGGCCTGTCACCACATTTGACTGAGATGGAGATCTGTGATCCTTTAGCACCCATTACAGACATTAGTTTCGAAAGTTATTGATTGACGAAACTATGATTTCCGATTTCCTCTCATAAGAGTCATTAGGGAAAACTCATTATACATGTTGTAAGAGCGTGCAGAAAGAAAGCTTCTCAGTATAAATAAAACGCTGCTTTGCTTATTCATCAGCATAGCCCAGCTATGTCAACTAGGGTATACAAACTTCAACATTAAGTTATCAGTTATTTTTCCTCACATTATTTGTGTTGTCACTGCAGTTTTTCTTGGCTTGCCAGTGATGTAAGCACTTGATGATGTTGACTGCCGGCAGACCCCCCGATTTGCCCTCGTCCTGAGCATAAGCTGCAAATGTTGAGAGCTGTTAGCTGCCATCATCATTTACCACATGCCACATGTGTCAAGCTCAGGAAAATGCCAGTAACCCAACAGTGGGCAGAGACAGGCAGCATCGAACGCGCAGCTGTCACAATGTTTTATCATTTAATTTTCATAATAATAACGAAATCAAGTGGAACAATGCCAACTGGCGTAGACCTAGGCGACTGCTTTATAATCTCCCCCGAAGACAGACAGACAGAGGGGGACAGACTTTTGGCGTGGGCGATCAGCTTCGGTGATCGAGTTTTGTGGTGATGTTGAAGATCTTTTATTCGCTGTTAGTTAAAAATAACGCAATCTGGCGGCAGCGGCAAATTATTATTTAACGGCTTCTTCGTTTGTTGGTGTTTTAACACTTTTGGCAAGTGTTTTTTCTTTTCTTTTTTTTTTGACTCTGGCCCAACCACACTCCATAGTGAAAGTGAAACAATAGCAACTGTAACAAACAAACAAACAATAACAATAACAGCAGCAATATTAACAGCATGCTGCCACTGCACTTGGGCGTTTGATGTTGTCATCGTTGTTGTCTTGTTGGCTTGAAGTTTAAGTTGGAGTTGGTGCTGCACCTGAACTCGAACTTCAGCAGGAGGCAACAAATTTAGCGCCCAAACAACAACAACAACAACAACAGCAGCAGCACCAACATTTAACAATTGTGTTTATTTGCGCGTTGTTGTTTCAGTTTCTACGAATCGTCAACTTCAACTCCAATTAGAGTGTCAGTTTAATGAACTGACAAGCAAAAACTGCCTCCGGGGTAACCGAGACGCACGACGAATAACCTAACCTAACATAGTAACCCTAACGATAGTAATAGCTAGAGAGTTAGACCCCATGCAGTTTATACATTTTTTTTATGATTTGTTGATCAGCGGATTTTATCCTTAACCCCTGAACTTAATTCAGTTGTTTTGTGAATGTATTACAAGATATTTGTCTTTCTATGAATAACGATTGGTTTGCGTTTTCTGGCCTTGGGCCTGATTGCCGTCACTTAATATCAACGTAAACTATTCTTTTAATTATAATACTAACAATAGTGTTTTACAACTTTTCTTTCCAATTACAGATAATGAGCGAACTGGCTGAAGTTGTCTACGCTGCTTTGGATTACAATTTTGCAGATGAGGAATGCCAAATGTCGCAGGAACTTGAAAATCTATTCCACTTCATGACAGCAGATGGTAAGCTGAATATATTATGCAACTTACAAATGTTGATTGAAAAACTATTTATTATTTGGGGCGGAAGTTTATTATGCACTTTGAGCGAAAATCGTGTTTCCAAATCACAATGTAGGATTGCGTTAAAGGTCAAGCCATTATCAAAACGCCTGCTCAGCTTAAGAGTTGAATCACAAAGTGTGCAACAATTACAAGATAAGTGCAATAAGAATTAAAAAAAAAGTACCGAGACTAAACCCCTCAGCTTCCATATATATAAGTTCTATTAACCAAGGGTTCACAATCAGTCATCAAATGAATCACTTTTGATACATACATATATAAGCTCAGTGTGATTTACTTGAAGTAAATACAAAATATTGTGATATTCTGAGAGTGAAATCTGGGCAACAAAGATTAACCAATTCGTCACACTTTAAATAACTCGTTAAGCGATATTTGATTTATCTTAATGTGGTTTTTGTTGCAGAAAACGACGATGACTGCATCGATGAGGGCATCGAGGAGGGCGACAAACGCTGGGACGATGAGACGGAGGAGGAGCGCAACAATACCAAAGAACTGGAGCATGTAATCGAGGTAAGAAATACCAACTCTTGACATTTCGACATTTTGGCAGGCAGGCAGCTGATAAATTGTCGCAACACGAACGCAAATTGATTCAAATCAAAGTTTTGCCAGCTGAGCTGCACTTTTGGCTCTATGAGTCAGTTCCTGTTTGGCTTATACCCTACCAAAAAGCAGTTAAGCAGAAGAAGGCAGCTCACTCTTTATAAAATATATATAGAATTTGGAATGCAATAGGTATTATTAGTATTTAATATTTGGAATATTTAAGAGAAATTTCAGAAGTTTTACGTTCTTTGGATTGCATTCAATCAAATTACAGGGTATCTTGATATTAGTGCATTTATTTTGGAGGCCAGTTGAGGTGCGCCGTCTTTTGGGTAACCTTTTGACCAGGCTTTGACTGCTCCATTTGGCATATATAAACATGTATGCAAATGTGCGAGAGATGGTTATGCAGTTGGTGGCAGTGTGGGAAAACTTGTTTGGCGCACGTTGCATAGACGCAACAGCAAGAGCAACAGCAGTTGCACATACAGTTAACCAAGTGAGGCGCACTCTCAGATACTTGTTGCCTGCATGTATGTGTATCTGCATGTGCATTTGATTCTGTATCTGGATCTGTATCTGTATCTGTATTGCTATAGTTGTAGCTGTATCTATATCGCGGCTAACCGCAAAACAACAAGCGCTCTGTTGGCCGGCTCAATTGCCCGGGTTCTAGATTATCATTACCCAGACCCGACCAGACCAGACCAGACCAGATCGCAACTAGTCAGCAATTTTAATATTGCGGCAGTGCTGGCAGATATTAAATAACCGAATAGCCATCAAGTTGTGGCCATTTCGTAATAGGAAATCGCTCTGCACTTGATTTCACAGCTAAATGCGTTGTAGGAATTCACGTTGCGCTGCATCCGCATCCAAGTCGCAAGTCCAATCCATAACCAAAAGATCACGATCATTTGGCAATTTGGCATTGAGGCGTGTGATAAACAGCATTGCATTGCTGATTGAGCCACCGGCTATCATAATAGACCTGGCTTTGTTCCAACCCAATGCGCATTTGCTCATCACATGCATTGATTGCAGCGGTAGCTGCCCCACCTGCCAGCGGTGTGTTCTTCCCTCTCTAATGAGCCACTTTATGGAATTGACACATTACAGTCCGGCAAACATGGGGCAAGGGAAAACACAGAGGCGGGGAAACCCGCTTCGGTGGCATGCAATATTTTCCACTTGCCTGACTTTTCTGACACATTTGCGCCAGTTGCAGCTGACCAAATGAAAAAGTGGCAAGTGCATCTGGCTTAAATTTAGCATATGTACATATGCAATAAGCAGCAGGGTTTATCGATAGCAAAATATGGTTACATATCTAGGAGCGTTGTTAGCCCAGCTGGATAGGTAATTAGAAAACTAGCTGCACCTTCTGAAAGTTTACCGTGGATGATAAGTAGATGAATAAATAGATGGAAGAACAAGTTATAATGTACAGACGTTTAAGCTGATAGCAACTGGAAATGACTTTGGTAAGACAGGCAGTTTATGCAGCTTACAGCTAGTTAGATTGGTAGATATCTTAACTAATTGAGATATCTGAAATATTCATTATATCACGACTGTCAATTTTGTATTATTAATATTTGCGTACATTTGATTACATTGCAACTTTAATATTTCAATTACAGACCTGCAGAAATCACATAAAGCCCGCATTACCAGAGAACCATTACAAAGCCGTTTGTCGCGCCTTGGTAACGGAAACAATAGAGCTGCGCACATTTCTGCAGCAAGTCCTAAATAAAGGTAAAGTTCGTAATGACAAACAGCTCTCCTACATATATATCTCTAAATACAACTTCCATTTTAGATACAGCAAAATTAATTAAGGCATCAGAATCATCTCAAAGCACACAGCATGAGCTGGCGAAGCTGGGCTTCAACGACTGGGTAAGTCAAGTTTCCCATATGTTACATATACTTCGTATATTCGATATGTTATGCAATCAAATATTACAAAAAACACACTAATGGTGTTTAAAGAGGGCTGCATGGCGAATGACGACCGACTGTTTTTTGGCTGCTATTTTGGCGCACCTCCAATCCACCAGAAGGCCCACATCATCATTATCATAGCAGATCACGCGCGAAGTTTCGGCTTTTTTATCTTATGACTGGTGGGGTGCCTTCCGCCTCAATCTCAACGGTGCCAAGTAAAAGAGAAAAAATAATATATATGTGAAAAGAAAAAAAAGTGAAGCATTTCACGAAATTCACTTTTAATTTTAATAATCGACTAGCAGCGGTTTCCCGTCTCCCATTATCCTAATGAGTTCAACCGTGTGGCTGACATATAGTTAATGTGCGACACATTAGCGCCAAGTATTTCGATTCATATTCATATTTGAGTATTCGTCTTTTAGTGTGTGACCTTTAAGTTAAAAAAAAAACTCGAGGCCGTCTAAGGAATTCGCTTGTGGTTGCCATTTGGAACTCCAAACTTATTCAGACACACACGTAAATTGGTCAAACACGCAAGCCAAAAAAAAAACAACACAAACAAAAACATGTACGAAAAATCGGACAATCTACGGTGTGTTTTTGTTGGTTTAATAGCGAAGGTTTTTGGCTTCTATGAGGCCGCTAAAGTTCCATATGGATATAAGCCATATTGAATGATAATTTGCAAAGAATAAAGAAACTGACTTATAAGTGGTTGAAAAAGATCGCTTAGACGAAGTAAAATAAATGAGACATAATCAATATGCGGTTATCTTAGTATTTCTATTCTATAAATACAGCTGGGCAACAGCGTATCCAATATCCTATTATGCCCCAACTGACAAGTTACCTTGGGCACACGCCCCACACAATATTTTGCATGTTGATAAAACAGGAAAGAAAAGCCGCAAAAAAATAGCTTCGCGTGCGCAACACTCTATGCGCCTCAAATATCATATATCTTAAATAAAATCCGTCCTAACTCATGCCCGTATCAGCGCCATATTCGTAATTAAATAAACAAAATTTGCATTGTTTGGAAAGCGCTGATTAAAAACCACACAAAGTAAAAACAGAAACAGTAACAAAAAGAGGCGCAGTTCAATTCGGCTATTAATGCCCATGACTTGTTTAGCAAATATGTTTATATTTAGTATTTACTTTCCATTCATAGACCCAATAAAATGGTAACTGTAAATTTATATATATTGGAGCGACCGCCGCTAACGATATCTACATATTTATATATTTATGTAATTCCTAACAATTGTAAAGTTTGATTAAAAACCCGACTGTTATCAGGCCGAGCAAATGACTGACTTACCGTTTGTACCCATTCAGTTGATAAGGTTTGCACCTTATATATAGTATCTCCAGTCGCCACCTGTCTATTGATTCATATGCCAAGTTTTTAACTTGTTTGGGGTTTAATTTTTGTTTTTCTTTTTCTGTTAGAACTGCAGCTACTCTTTACAGTCAGCGTTTTATCAAATTCTCGGAAGCCGAACAGCCTTCAGAATGTCACACAATGAATAGTTTCTCTACCCGTTCCCTCTTCCCGTTCCACGCTCTGCTCGTTCAGACCGGAACGACGAGCCCACGCAATATGCAGACTTTAAGAAACTGTTTCGGATATGCTTGGCTCTTTTTGATTGTTGCCCTGATTTTGAAAATAGTTTTATGCTGCTGGAATTGCTGAAATTCTTTTGTGTTTTTCTTGATTATTTTTTTTGTTGCTAAGCTTCATGGTTTGATGAACTTGTTGTAGTTGCAAGAGTTGCTTGAATGGGGTAACCCAACTCTGCTGCTCAATTCTTGTTAGCTGGCATTGTATTCTTTGGGGAGCGACTGTGTGTTATTGGGTTAGGAATGCTGTGATAGCACGTAAAGCTTAAAGCTCGACTAACTGACTACAAAGCATACGGTAAACTCTATGCTAAGTGCAACCATCTACTACAAGCTTTGAAAGCACATGCGATCCCAAGACGCGCTTAATTAGGTAAATTGCGTTAAGTTTGAAGGAAGAAGAAGCAAAAGCTCATGAAACACTTGTCAAGCCGAAAGATTTAAAGAAAACAAAAGATTGTGTGCTTTTGTGTTAATATGTTAATTCGTTGTATTGAATTAATACAATCATACGGCTTGATAGTTGAAATATATTTCAAGTAGCAACAATTTGAAAGCGTTCTGCTCCAAACACTTAAACTTAAATATTCGCCCTTTTTTTCTGGTGCGTATTTTAGTTATCTCTTTCACCTCTTAGGCGATGCTATCGAGCATATCAACATAAACTGCATTTTCCTAGACACAACCCTACATCTGTTTCGCTCTGCTGCATACAATGATAATGATAATGATAATCATCATCATTATCGTCAAAGAGCTGGTGTTTTTATGCTAATATTCGTTGATGATGCTGCTGAAAACTTCCAACCCAAAAACAAAAAATTGAATTTGGCAAGCGATACGCACGTGTGCGATATTTCATGCAACATGGCAGGTTAACAACAAACAACAAACTGTTGCAAGCGCTTCCGGAAGCTGCTGCCACACGTTGCCCATGATGCGCAGTTGTTGCTCGTGTTGCTATTTGCTATTGTTGTTGCATTTATTGAAGCGCAACAGCTACAACTTTGCTGAATGCAGCATTTGTCGACGGTTGCTTGTATTTTTTTTGTTATTTTTTTTTTTGTCAGTTGTCTTGTGTCGATTATGCGATTGTGTCAAAGAAAAAACAATCGGCTCCGCTGCCTGGCAGCTTTGTGGGTGAAAATTAGCAGACCTGCCTCCCGCCCCTTTGCTTTTGCATATTTTGCATATTTTGCATGTTTAATGAGCTGCCTCGAAAATTTATAGCCGCAAATTGATGCAGCCGTTGACAGGAACAGGAAAAGTGACGACGACGATACCGCCATGAAAAGTGAAAATGCGATTCACTGTTTCATCTAGTTTAAGTAGTTATTCACCGGTACTCGCCTCAGTCCCCCCTCTCTCTCCGCATCTCCCATTTTCCTCTTACCATTGTGTGCTAAATTCGCTTCCTGTCATCACACATTATTCATACGCACTGTTAACCCGCCAAATGCAATTGCCACAACTATCATGTGAAGTGCCGTGTGTGTGTGTGTGTGTGCTGCATTTAATGAGCAGCGATTGGTCTTGAATCACTTGACTTGATCACAGCGTGTCTAAATTATGGCTAAATTAATTAATAATATATGCATTCGCATTCGGCGGGAAAAGTGAAAAGCGGCAAGCCAACCAAGTAGCTAAAACCCGCTGTGCGCTGCTGATTAAAGTGAGCGGCGAATGCAATTTCCTAACCTAAACCTCTTCTTGTGTCTGTCTCTCTTTCTCTATCTCTATCTCTCTCGCTCTCGCTCTATCTCTCATTTTCTGGCTAACTAGCACGAACTGGAACTGCGGAGAACGCTGCAAGTACGTTGCACAGACTGAATATGATTCCAATATGCAGTAGTCATTCATTTTGTTGCATGTCTAAAAAGACTTGCAAATTCTAGTTAAATTTTATGAATAATTTCAGTCGAGTATTTGAGAGTTGCGGTTTCTGTTGTGACTTGTACTTTGACTCTTTTTGGTGTTATATAAAACTATTATAAAATCACATTACTAATTTCTGATCGGTTTTCCTTTCCCTCTTTGCAGGCAGGCTTCTGGGTACAGGTAATCGATGAGCTGCGACGCGGAGTGCGTCTGAAGAAGCTAAACTACGAGCGGACGCCCATCGAATACGAACTGACGCCCTACGAAATACTTATGGGTGATATACGCTCCAAGTAAGTAAAAACAAATCAAAGACACTTATATCAACTGCAAGATACTTTGTTAAAGCCTATAAGCAAATCAGCAATAGTTAGCCAAATGGCGAACGAAAGTAGCAAAAATCTTGTTTACTTTGTAACCAATGCACTCATTCACAACTTGGCAACAGAGTATCAAAATCAACTTGCAACCACAGCACAGACAACAACTAATCAAGAAACTGACAAAAACACAAAAATTTCTCTTTCATCTTTCGTTCGACCGCAGAAAGTACCAATTGCGCAAGGTGATGGTGAATGGCGATATACCGCCGCGTGTCAAGAAGGATGCCCATGCGATGATCTTGGAGTTCATCAGGTCACGGCCGCCATTAAAGAAGGTGTGTGTTGCGTTCCCAATTCCCATTCCCACTTCAAAAACCCAAACGAATACCCAACGTCTCTATTGACTATTATTTACTATTATTTATTGCCATTTTTCATTACAAATGTTCATTACTTTCTTTGTGCTTAGGCCTCGGAACGTCAGTTGGGCCCACCACTCAAGTGTACGCCTTCACCCAGGGAGCAGCTTATGGAGTCCATACGTCAGGGCAAGGAGCTGAAGCAAACACCGATGCCAGAAGAGCCACCCCTAAAGGAAAAATGTAAGTGCGAATTCCGTTTAATTTCATCACATAAGTAATCATAAATGAAGCTAACACACAGAATTTGGGATTTAAGCAACATTATCAAGAAATACTGGCTACACTGGTATTATTTAAACTATCCAACTTACAATCAATTAAATGAGAGAAAAAAGGTTTAGCTTAAGCATAACTATAAGCTGTAAATTTCCAAATTGGAATGCGCAAATAAATTAATATCCGTATTCCGGAAGAAAGTATGACAAAAGGTTTCCGATGTCAGATTTTAGTTTACATAAAGATAACACTTTTAAAATTAAATATTTACTTTCTTGCTTATCAGAAACTCCTCGATTATTTATATAAACTAAATTCAGTCAAACTGTTATTTTTTTAACATTTTGAAAACGAAACCGGCTTCACAGAAATGTTTTTTGTGCTTTTGATCAAAGAGCGCCTTTTCACCATACTTGGTGGGTGTGTTTGCCATTTTCGCTTGTGTTGTCATCAACGTTTCTCAAAATCTTAAACGCCAACCGCTCATAAATTGTTGTCTTACACATGTTGTGGTTATTCTGTCTGTCTGTCTATCTATCTGTCTGCCTGTCTGTCTGCCTGCTCTCTTGGTCTTCTGCTCAACAAAAAAAGATGGAAAAAACTTGTTAGCCACGAAAAGTTTTCACTGCACTTGTCGACGATGTCCCATTGTCCGCCCCTGTCTAACTCTATTCCCTCCTTTCTCCCACTGTCTATCTGCCTGACTGAATATCTGCCAGCCTGTCTGTCTGTCTGTGTTTGTGTTTGCTTGGCCAATTGCCGTTGCTGGCATGCGCATGCCAGCATAGATCAAAAACGGCAACATTTTCCAATCGCCTCTGCTGAAGGAAGCGTGCAAAATTGTGACACACAAAGATAGCGCGACGACGTCGTCGTCGAAGATGAAGAAGCAGCAGCAGTAGCAGCCGGGGCAACACGACAACCTCAAAGACGATGACAACAACAGCAATAACAACAAAAACAACATCGACAGTGATGATGATGATGATGACAACGACTCTGTCTCTGACTCGGGTCTTCGGCACCGGCGCTATATTTGTTTGTCTGCTTTGAGCTTTGTTTGTTTGTTGGGCTCTGCAATCCGCTGCATTCGTTCGTTTATTCACAAGACAGACGCACAGGCAGATAAGCAGGCGTGCAGCATTCGACGGAGACAAGCGTGTGTTGCAGTTGCTCAATTCGAGATGTGTGTGAACTGAGCGAATCGTTTGCATAGCATACCCACGTGCGCTGCCATCAAAATTTACACTTTTATCTGCCAGCCTAAAAGCAGGCAGCAATTTTTGTTAGACTGCATTATTTTTAGGGATGTTAAACAGGCATAGTTGAATTTTTGCTACTAAGCCAGCCAATCAATGAAGTTAAATTTCCAAGTAGCGCTCTCATAAGTCTAAGAATCAAGCCGGTTATATTTCCGATTGACCATCAGAGTAGTAGTAGTAGTAATTTGAGTCTATCTCAGCTCAAGGACTCTTAATCGTCACACAGGGTATACAGATATAAAAGAAATCAATTAATATTCAAGCTTCAAGTCTTCTCGGCACTCCTAAACGCTGATAAGAAAGCTCAAATGACGCATACAAATTTCAATTACCGTTCAAAATAAATTGCTGCTTAAAAATAGATTCAAAGTTTGCTAAGGCGCTCATTTAATTTCATTAGCAAATTGAAAACATTCAGAATAATCTATCGAACAGCTCTACGCATTTATCTTCAGCTGTGCTCTTTGTGTGCGTCTCCCTTAAAATGCATACGTCATCGAAAGCCGCCTGGCCATCGTAACTAATGACGTAACAACGGCTATAATATAGCCGCTTTTAAATGTTAAATGTCAAAACAAAACAAAGCCTGTGCTCGCTCTTTCTCTCTCTTCGTTTAATCTGTGACACTTGTTCTCTTCTCGCTCTTTGGTTGACGCATGCGCTTAGCACATAAAGCTTTTTGAGCTTGAGCAAATGCATGGCTGAGACACCGTAGACAGTTTCGTGTTAAGCTTCTGCGGTGTCGCTACGGTGTTGTTGTGGGCTGGCTGTTGACAGCGGGCGACGCGTGGCGCTACTGAAAATGAAAACTGTCTGATTAATATGTTTAAATGAAAATGCCCGACACCAGAGTAGTGAAAACGCGCAGTGCTGCCAAAACTTCCGACAGTTAGTCAATCAGTCAATTAATCAGACAGATGATGCACATTCAAACACACACACACACCCTCAGAAATGGAACAACAACAACTGTCAGCCCTACTCTAGTGGGGTGGTTGGTTGCCTGTCGGATCGATAGCCCGAATGCAACCGTGCATGAGTGAAAAAGGAAATTCAAGCAAATCTAAGAGAGTGTGAGAGAGAGGAGGAGGAACAACAAAAGTGATTCTCAAGTGTTGTGTTTGTGTGTGTGTGTGTGTCTATGTGTGTGTGTGCAAAGTGAAACTGGAGCAACAACTCCGATAGAGCCAGACAGCAGCAGCAGCAAGGAGAGGAGGCGGAAGTGTTGCAAGTGTTGCACACGGCATGCAATGCTAAGTTGAAACCAACAACTTTCTTAGCCAAAAGAATAAACACTCGCTCACTGCACAAATGGATGCCAAACAAACGACGCCCAGTGCCAAGCGCTCAACGGCCGCCACCGTCTTCAAATCGCATCACATTGTACGCAACGCGGATATCGTTGATGTTGCCAGCGATGCGTCGCTCTATTGCGGCACAGAAACGGAAACTGACACAATTGCAACACACTCCCAATCCCAGTCACAATCGCAGTTGCAGTTGCATTCACAGCCACAGCCAACGCCACGTGCTGCACCGCGTGCTGCATCGGCAACCGCTGTCAATCCGCCAACACCCAAGCCGCGTCAGGCTGTCAGGCCATCAAAAGGTAGCAGTATTATTTTGACCTGGTTTCAATTTCGGCCCAGTTGACTGGAAAAAGCGGGTGGGGGAGTGGGTGGAAGTTGGAGTTGCTTTCGAGGTTAGCCCGTGCATTTAAGGAATGACACACTCAAGTCGAGGCTATTAAAGCGGTTTGCAATAAGAAAATAACAACAGTTATTAAATTCAGGCTTACATGAATTGAGAATTACTTATCTAACTTAATATATGGGCATACGAGTATATATCCTGGCAAGTCCTCCTGCGCAGTTGCTTATTGGCATTGCCTTGTCATTTAGATAGGATCTGGATATAGATTTCGATTGAGGGATCAGAATAAATTGTCTTTCTTGATTTACAACAGGTTTTTCAAATCTTTTCTTTCGACATAATTCCTCATCCAGTCATGTGCAAAAAATAAATTTGTATTCACAAAAGATGCCATACGTGTGCTACACAGTAATCGCAAATAACCCGTTGACCCCATATGGACTACTCGAATCATGAAACATGCTCTTTGGGTTAATTTCCCAAGCACTTTTACGAGCATTGCACAAGCGGAAGAAAACGCTTCACGGGTAGAACCATTAAATGCGTTAACTTAACTGTTTGTTGAACACTACTAAAAACAAAACAAAAAAAAAAGAAGGAAAGAAACAAAACCGACAGTAAGATGACAAGTAAAAGCAGCTTGAGACGTTGTCTAATTGCCAAACCAGTGGTGGACTTGAGTGGTAAAGTGGCGGGTAAGCAGGGGGCAGAGTCATCGGCTTGTGTAACTTACTTGTAGCATGTAATCTAATCAAAATAGCTCACAATGAGAAAAGAGGAGACCCATTTTCTCACATGCCATTAATTCACTTTTGCTTACGTGTTTGCTCTGCTTTTGTCTTTTGCAGTGCTTCCAAATTCAACAAACGCGACGTTATCACGATCGCGGCAGCGACTCATCAAAGTGGATTTCTCAAAGTTGCAGGTGAGTTTTCAATAATGCAGCGACATATGCAACATTCGATTATTCAATTTGAAACACCACCAGGACGACGAGCACATCTTCGATGAATCCAGCATCAGCAGCAGCACAGCATCCACAGCCGCCGCACATCTCGCCGAGCTGCATCGCTACTCACAGCCCAAGATGCCGCCATATCCGATCGGTGGCTACATACTGGCCAGCCAGGCGAGACACGATTCTCCGGCAAATGCGATGCTAATGCGACCGAGACGCACAAGTAAGTATCGATGATGATAATGATATAATATACCATATGCGATATATGATACACTGAAAAAAAAATATATAGACATATATATAATGTGCACAAGGTATGAAGGAACAAGTTCTCTGCAACCCAAGAAGTTTTCAACTGTGATTTTTCGTTAACCTTTATTTTAACTTAACTTTTTGTTATAAACTTTTTTCTTTTTGTATTTAAGTATTGAGAAATACAAGTCAAGGTCTACTTAAGACTGATCACATCACAAAAATAACAGCATACAGATAACTTGAAGCCCTGAAATGAAATAAAAGATTTCTTAATCAGTTTGAGGCATCTCAATTATGGCATATAACTTGCTTGTTCATGGTGCATAATGATCTCCTATTAATAATATTTGCTGTTATTTGAGTTCATTTAGTTGCGACCTCTTTCAATTTGTCGATGGATAATTGAAGGGCAACAAAACAAGTTTTTCATTCGAATTTCAGTTGAGTAATCTGCTCTACGATATCGGCTCAATTTCAAACGATTTCAAATTCGTTTCGATCTTTTAATCAGAGTTCTCTTGTTGATGTCAACAAACTTCGTACCTCCGTACTTTGTGGCACACTTCTAAAATGCAATATTTATGCTTTAATATATATGTATATGATGCGGTTTTTGTTTATTTTAATTTTAATTTATACATTTTTTATTTCTTACTTTTTCCACCCTTCCCCCCCCCCCCCCCCAAAAAAAAAATGTACTTCTGCGAAGGTATTTGATCGTTTGTTTAATTATGGTCTATTCGCTGATTAATTTGGGTTTATTTTTATGATTTTGATAAAATCAAATGTATTATATTTTGCCAAACGCACTAAGAACAAATGAGAACCGACTTGAGAAATATAAAGATGATATATATAAATGCTTGGTTGGTTGGAAGACAGTTGGTGTGGGAGCATTCTGATGACAATTGATGCTGGTTATGGAAATGTACTCACAGACACACAACCGCACACACACACACACACACAACAAGATGAAAATAATCTCGAAATATTTGTTAAATACAATAAACACCGAAAGACAAAATAAAAGAAAATAAAATTAGACATATTTAATGAAAACTAATATTTTGCATGACAAACTTTATTTTTGAAAAATGCAAACTAACATTTTGGCTTAACAAGCAATGTGATTTTAATTTTATATATATATATATATACTTTCCATTTTCAATTTTGAAAATACACACAAAATTCGCTTAAATTAAAATCCAACAAAAAAAATATATAAAAAAATCACTTTGCACTTGCTACCTAAAACTATGCAATGGGTTTTTTTGTTTTGCTGGGCAGAGGAGCAGCAGCAGCCACAGCCGCAACAACAGCAGCAGCAGCAACAGCAAAATCAGCAGCCGCAGCAGCAAGCACAAGTTTGTACACAGGACGATTATCACAGATACTTCGATAATGCCTTGGAATGTAAATATGCGAGCAAACTAAAGATTCACTTCGTTCCTAGCTGCTTCTGCATGCATTGTCCACATATTCGACCCATTCCAAATTGAAACCATAACCAAAACGCATATGCCCATCATAAACATAAAATAAGTTACTTCATACAAATATTGAACTTTCTACAACATATGTGCACTATTTGAGAACTTAATGTTCAGCTTTACTTAACTGTAAAAAACAAGTTATTTATGAAATCACGTCTAACTCTACACCAAGTAAAATCCATGCATTTTATTAAGTTATTCATTATCTGTGATAAACCACAACCACTAAAAACTTGTAAGATCATAAATTATTTGCCGTCATTTTCTACCACTTTCCTAGAACTTTGAAATCAGTTTTACATCAAATGTCTCTTAACACTTAAACCCAGTTTTCATTAACAATAGTATTCAGTATTACTGGCGATTAAACATACATATATACATAGTCTCAAAAGTGCCCTCGATTCTCGTCCACTCGCCCGCTTGCTTGCTGTACAAATTGTGAATGCTTCGTTTTTTTTCTCGTTTCTCGTTTCTTGTTCTCGCTGTCGCTTGCTCTACTTTATTCACGTCTATCCATACATGTAATGCATACGCAATGTTGACTGACCTTCAGGGGCGCATTATAAGTAATGACAACATCTTCTCTCATCATCATCTTTTTTCTTCTACAGCCTATGACCTGGCCACCCAGTGCGAATCGAGGCGCGCCTCGCTGCGTCGCCACACCATCGTGGGCTGTCAGAGCAACCTGGATGAGACGCACTCGATGCCGCCCACTCGTCCCGAGTCTCGCCAATCGAATGACGTCAGCAGCGCGTCCAAGGAGGTAGCGTACAAATTGCTTTGCCCTTTTAGACGTATTCATTAACCTTGCTCTTGTCTTTTCTTTCTCACCTTTTCAGCATTTGAAGCAGACACCCGAAGCCTCTCAGTCGCTGGAACAGCAGCACCAACAGCAACAGCAGCGACGTGAAACGCCTGGAACTGGAGCTGGCGAGACGGCGTCGCATTCAACATCCTCGCTTGGCCCATGGAACAAGTCCTTTATGGACAAACAGACCTGGATGGAACGTGGTGATGATCGTCTGTCTGTCACACTGGCGGAGATCGTCCACATACGTTCCGTCATGACGAAGGCCGAGTTGGAGAGCCTGCCCATGGATGTGCGCGTCAAGGAGGATGTTGAAAAGCGTCGTGTCTGCTTCCTGTGCCTCCGCACACGCTTCTCCTTCTTCGGCCCCTACGGCATCCAGTGCAAGCTCTGCCAGCGCACTGTCTGCACTAAATGTTACACCAAGATGCGCATACCCTCAGAGCATTTTCGCAATGTGCCCCTGGTGCTGATCTCACCCTCGCTGCTGTCCAGCCCGGCCAGCTCGAGCACACCATCGCCATCGCATCATGCTGCCCACCATTCTGCGCACTCCTCATCGACGGGCAACATCATGGACGATCAGTTCCCCAAGTCGCTGATCGAGCGCCTACTGCGTTCCGAGTCAGATCGCAAGGTGAGTCCAAGCTTATGCATATAAGATTATTATTGTGTATTTAAGATGAATCTCTCAATGCGTGACACAATTTTGATACACTCTTCAGCGAGGTAAAATAGTGTGTCCATCTCGATTTACATAAAACTTGATCGTAGCTGTTACTTATCATATTATATCTGCTCGTCACAGACTCGCAGCACTGTGGGCAGTGCACCCTCATCACCCAAGCACCAAAGATCAAACATGAGCACGCCGGGCATCAGTGTTGGCCCTGGCTCAGCGGCCGGCGCTGCAGCCGCTGCAACTGGCCAGGCCGTGGAGGCGTTGCACGATCAGGCATCTATGTCCGCCTCTTACTCGGCGGCGATGCGACCGTCTGGTGTGCAACAGTACCAGCAGAAGCATCAGCAGCACTACAACAACGTCATGTCACGCAGCATGGAGGGACCACGCAGTCTGCCCGTGCAGAGTCCGGCCTATCGGCCGCTCTCCAACAACAGCACATTGGAGCGCAAGTAAGCGAAATGCTCTCTAATCAAATTCTAGCCCAAACAGTATCTAATCCTTATACCTCTCTCACTCTAATAGATCGCGTTTCTCGCGCGGCTTTGCGCTATTCTCGTCGGGCAGCCATTTGGCACAGACGCAACAGGATCAGAAGGAGAATCTGCGCGGCGAACAGGTGACCGTCTGCAACGATTGCCAGGGCCTGGTCAACGAGATCACCAGTTCGGTGAAGCAAAAGCGCAGCTCGGCCCGCAATCGGACGATACAGAATCTCACGCTGGATCTGACGCCTGTCTGGAAATAAACTAAAAGATTACCAGAAAACAGGCAGCCTGAAAAACTTAAAAAACAAAAACAAAACAAAAAAAAACAAACATATACATATATATATATAAATATAAAAATTATGCATATTTTGGATGGACTGTTGTATACATAAGATTGAGAAGAAGATACAGAGGCAGAGAGCTAGGTAGAGAGAACGGCTTAAAGCAAGCGCCTGGAAATCGTTGTAAATCGTTAGCCTAGTGATAAGTAAAATGAAAGAAAAAAACTTAGCAAAAAACAAAACAAACAAAAAACGCAACGCTGTATATTTCTTCTTCCGACTAGAGACTAGCTTGAGCGCGCACCCCACCATAAAAATACAAAATTCGTACATACATACTATACCGATACTACACATACACATATACACACACATATATAGATATATATACATATAGGTAAAGATAAACCGTGCGATATGCGTTAAGCTGTACGATGTCGTTGTTTGTAATTGTTTCATTGATGTATAAATGTTGATTAAGTCTCGTATAACTCGTATCTACGTATGACAAACCTAAACAAAAACACCCGAACAATACAATATACAATATAATGCAACAAAATATTACTACATTAGCAGATATAATTATATATACATATAGTTTATGATAATTATTCAAATCCAAAGCACTCCACAGCTTATGCCTTCGATTTCGCATGAGCCGCAACGATTGAATCCTTAAGTTGCTAATAGACAAAATTATGAAGAAAAAAATGTTGTGAATTATGTGCTTGCACAGATCTGTATCCTTTTTGTTTCGTTTTCCATGTGGAAAACTCGAAACAGTTCGTATTGTTTTTTTTTTGTTGTTGCTTTCATTTAAGTATCCCGACTCCTAAACATGATTTATACTATTCTCATATTCCATACAAAACTATCTATAAATAATTATAAATTGTGACTAGCTTAAATCTAAATATAATTTTACGCCTAATTGCAATTATAAAATAGCTAAATTTCAAGAAGAAAAAAACAAATTTTGAAAATTTTATGTTTCTTTTTTTGCGTATTGTAATTTGTAAATGCATTTAATATTTGTAATCTATGAAGTTTATATTAGTTTTTATTGTTTTTAAGTTGAATTATATGTATGTATATTGATATTGCGATCATTTAACAACAACAAAACACACACACACACACAAATAAAAACTACTAAAAGGAAATATATTTCCGTTCGATTATTTCGTTCTGTTCGTTGGATATATACCAAAAACACGTTATTTTATATGCAGGTTATTTATTCTTGAAGGTTCGTAAGTTTTTCAAATCTATACGCTAAAGGTAAATTAAAATATGTTTTAAATGTACATATTAAAGAGTTACAAAACTATTTTCTTGGAGAATACATTTCAGCTCAATTACATCCTTGAAATGGCTTCAATGCCTAGGTGGCTCATGCTCATGAAAAACATATTAATTGAATTGATAATTAAACTTTTTTGTTATTTGGTCCAGCGATGGTGCTGCTCAATCACTCCACAACCATTTCTGCAGCAGTTATTTGCACGACTAAGAACGATGAATTTACCATTGTTGATTACAAACTGGTTTTTTTTTTTAATTTCGTTAAGCAATGAAAACAAAAAATGTTCAGTAAATAAAATAAATAAGAGTTCCTCTCATATTATGTAAACTACATATTTCTCAAGAGACATTTGGATCTCAGACTTATGCTTAATGTTACTGGAAATCAATCTAGTAATATAGTAGCAATTGGATGTCACAAAATCGACTGGCTTAAAGCTAACAACTAGAACTAACATTTTTCATTTGCATATCATATGGAGTCTAGCAAAGATTTGGGAGCCACACTACTCTGACCGCTGCTTCTTGTTGTGGCTCCGATTGTCGTGTCCGCCGTGACGCTTGCGACCAAAGCGCTTGTTGTTCTTGCCACGTGAGAAGTCGCGGCGCTTCTTCATGAATTCGATAGCCTTGTCCAGGAACTCTTTCTCCTCCTCATCGTTGGCCTTTCTCAGGGTTAGGGAGACTTCATCGTTGAACTTAAGCTGTAAAAAAGAAAGGAATCAGTAATCGAAACGAGGGCAGTTGTGAATGTGATTGGGATGGATTACCTTGGCATCCTCCACTTTGGCAATGTATTTCTCGGCGGCATCCGCCTCTGTGAGACGAACCGAACCCTTAGTGTCACCCTTGTTGAACTCAATGTAGGCAATGTCAAAGTCCTTGACCTTTTCGAAGGCTTCGCGTATCTCCTCACGTGTAACGGTATCGGGAGCACCCTCGAACACAACAATTGCATTCTTGGGAAGATCAATTTCTGGCTCAGCTTTAGCCTCCTTCTTGAGTTTGCGTTTCTCGTTCTTCTTCTGGTATTCCTCTTGTTTCTCTTTCAAATAATCAACTTGCCACTTGCGCAGCAGCTCGCGCTCCTTGTAGACAATCTTGTCCTTGGCAAGGAACTCCTTCGCCTGTTCCTTCTTCTCGAATGTGATGAAAATGCTGCCCTTGAATTTGTACGACTTGGTGGGTTTGTCATAATGTTTGCGCATCGTTACATTAACCACCTTCTCGTAGGGGCTGACGAAATCGAGAATTTCGTTCATTTCTGAATCCAATGGGAAACCCTTCGCGTAGGCGGTGCGCTCCTGAATCTCCTTGCGACGGTCCTCATTGTGTTCGGGTATGGGACGTTCGGTGTGACGACGCAAGCTCTGCTTGTCCTCGCTGATCTCCACCAGACCCTCGCCCGATTTGTTCAGTGCATTGACGATCTCATCGAAGTCTGTGGTGAGCTCTGCCAAACGTTTAAATTTGATCAGCACGGAGAGCGGCACCCATCCTCCCTCGTTCTTTGTGATCTGTTCACTGAGGAACTTGTCGCGATGCAGATTGGCATCGCCGAAATAGTACTCCACCTGCCGAATGATTGCGCGCTCCTCTTTGCTGTTCTCGGCTGCGGGTGCCGCCGATTTGTCTTCTTCTTCTTTCTCGGCATCTCCGTTTTTGCCGGCTGCGTTGGAATCATCAACTTTTTCCACTTGTTTCACATCGGCGATAACTTCAGCACTTGTACTTTCTGCAACATCGGCCATTATAATATAATTTTCGTTTAATTTACTTTTCTTATTTCGAGAGAAAAAACATAAACTGAAATGTGCTGCAATGCTAAACACGTGTGCGTCAGGCGGCAATTGAGTTATCAAACAATCGATGGCACACGAACGTATCGATAGTAATGCACATCATTGATATCAAACACAATGTTAAGGGCCTGTTAATCAAACAGTTTGAATCTCAAAATGTTTAAATTTTATTTTAAGATCATTGTCATTTTTGATTGCCTTTCGCATTAAGATAAATTCATTAGATAATTGTTATAATATTATAGTCATTTAAAATAATTAATTCTTAGCATATTTAAGATTTAGTTTTCGCATTGCAATGCGTTCAACCGATTCCAGTTTAAGACGCGTCAAACGTTCGTTTGAATCTATCTCATAGAGTCTCAGTTCCAATTCCCTTTCGCGCAGTCGATGCTCCATTAATTTCAGGTCGATCTCGGACGTTGCCTTTTCTACTGGATCAATTATCGCTGGATCTGCGACCAGTCCGGCTTCTTCCGGCTTCTCTACTTCAGTTGACTTGGGAGCAGTTGAGGATTCAGCAATATCAATTTCCTCGTATCCAACGTTATCGGCGGATACATCTGGATATGCCGCGTATTTCTCGCCTGGTTTGTTAGAAGTAAGCTCATCTGCCTGCGAACTCTTTGCTTGATCAGCGCTGATTAACTCTTCTTTGATTATGAATGGCTTAAGACGTACTTCGGCAGTAACTGTGGCTTCCGCTGATGTGGGCAACTCAACAAAAACTCGGTCTGAGGCTAACAAGCTTTCGGACATGTTGTCAGTCAAGTCAGATGCCATTGCCCCAACAGTTTCCGTTGTATCTGGACTAAACGATATGTTGCCGAAACTTCCATATGATGTGCTCCCTCGACGCTCGAAACTTTTGTTCTTGAAGAGATCGTGCAACTGTTTGTAATGGGGACTGATTTTCTGCACTTCTTTCACGGGAAACTCTCGCCTCTTAGAAACCAGATTTTGCGCTTTTCGGTATCGGCTCAACATGTGGTTCACCTTACAGCGCAACACGTTATAATTCGACGCAATTCCCACTTCTCGGTTCATCTTCTTGTAGTAGATAACACCGTTGGGATGCTCGAACGGATGGTCTCGAATGTAATTCAGTATCTTTTCGCAGTCTTCCGAATTCCACTTGCGACGATTTTGCAATTTTTGACTGTGTGCCATGCTAATGCCAGCACACTCAACTGACTGAATAGCTCAAGGATGCAGTAACTTCTTTTATAAATTGGCCAATTTTCCTGAGTGAAATACATACAGGTAGAGGATTACTTATTGTTACTATCTATTGATGTATATGCATACCTGCGAGTTTACCTGATACTTTAGGGTATATATGTATGTATGATTTATTATGTCATATTCTCTTACAAGAAGCACAGCATTTATGACCTCTCAGCTGCACCAAAAAATTAGCAAAAGTGAGTTGTAAAGAAGCGATTAAGAGTTTTACAGCACTGGTAGTCGAAGTAGATCGATTCGCATTGCAGCTGCATTTAGATAGATTTGACCAAAATACCACAATTATCAGCACTTCTCGTTGTTGTTGCCAGTTTTATTAATTCTCAATTTGTGTATACAAATATTTTTTGCTAGTTTGAGAACTTTGACTTGTTTGCTTATTAATTAATTAATGCTGGCGGTCAAGCTTAAAATCTAGTGCAAGAAACGATATACATGTAATCGAATCGATGCGATTGCAAGGCGATTATATATTTTTTGCTTATTTTATTTGTAACAAATTAGATTTCCTCGACGAGCCGGAAGCGCTGATGCTGCGTCTCTGGAATAACATTGAAAAATTTCTTATAAATAGTTTGATCTTGTCGGCCGGCATAGTTGCGCTGAATCCAGGTGTGATCCCAGTTCGGATCGATGGGCTCACAGCTAACGATAACTCTGCCATGCTCCATGGCAAACAATGTGCCATTTCGTCCGAAGCCAACCTAAGAAAGCGATTTCTCTCAATCAAAGTTTGACCACGAGCAGTGTTTATCACTTACATTCAGGCCAGGATGAAAGCGCGTCGTCAGCTGCGTGGCCAAAATGGTGCCATGGGAGACGTAGTGGCCGTCAAGAACTCGCCATCCACGATGTTTTGGACGCGGGTGGCCCTTCTTGTTGCGCGTGCTGCCGCCGGTTTTCTTGCTGGCATTTCGTATCGTTGCTAAGCGAATCATGTAAGATGTCAAGTTATTTGTTTAGTGTACGTTAAACATGCAACTTACTTAGCAGTGGCTGGTCAGCCTTAAGACACTGTAAGGATAGTTTTTGCATTATATTAAACGACATTTCTATTTGCTTCGTCTCCCGATCAAATGTTTATGCAACTGGGCAACAGTGTGACCACACGCAGTTACGGGGCAAATGCCTTGAATTACCGCCACAATGAATCTGTGGCCAGTGCTGCTCTAGTAAGTAGTGAATAATGTTTATCTTCTCAACAGCTAGAACAGTTGATGTGTATTTTATGCCGGCTTGGTTTATTTAAAAATAATGGAAATAGCAGAAGAAGTGCCAGCACCACCTGGACAAATTAACAACACTGCACTTCGCCATAAGATACGAGAGTATGCGCGACAACAGCGAAAAGATTTGCGCACGAATACAACAGATGCGCTGCGCTTTGGTTTGGGGCAAATCAAGGATGAAATTGTGGAGTTGGAAAATCTGGGAATTAAAGATGTGCAGGGGATGGCGGGTCGCATTAAACGGCGAAAACATGCCGACAGCAAGGACATGTATCGTCTGAGCCACGCCTTCTTGCAGGGCAACGACAATATCAACGCCTTTGCTGAGGTTCAAGGCGCAACCCAAGTGATAATTAAAGAGCTTACAGGTAAGCAAGATCCAGGAGAACCCAACCCAAATTGCCTCTTATTCCCTTTCTCATTTCAGGTACAAATATGCAACGCCAGATTGAAGCTGCCGAATGCTTGTGCAACTTTTCCCTAGGCGATGCGCATATATGTGAGAAGATTACCACAATGGCGGGCAGCTACCTTGTGACTCTTTTGAATAGCCAGGAGCCGCGTTTGAAGCGCAGCTGCCTCTGGACATTAGCCAACATTATAGCCACATGCAGCAAGTCGGCAAAAACGTTGCTTCAAATGCAATTGGCAACAAAATTATGGAAAATGTACACGACACCTTCAAGCGACTTAGACGCCTATCAGGAGGATGCAGGCATTTGCTTGTATTTAATTGCCAAACAAGCTGCGTCCTCTATTACCACTGAGGATCGCTATCACATTGCTAGGCACCTGCACTTGAAGCAACCAACCGAGCCCGCTGCCGACTATTATATGTTTATCATATTTCAGTTTGAAGTTGTTGGGTTGGATCACGATTTGTGCTCGCCACATTTTCAGCATTTGTTAAATTACTTCATGGCCAATTTGAACACGAATCTCAGCACATCCGCCGGCAAGCTGCACACCGTCTATGGAGTACGTGTGCTTGCCAACATGTTTGCCACTCGTCCACTAATTGGTAGATTAGACTCGCAGGCCGATCAACTTGTGAACACATTGAACCAGCTGTTTGCCTTACGAGACGCCGCTCTAACCATGGATCTGATGCAACTATTGAAGAATATGGTTGATGCTCAACCGACGGGCAACGATCTTCTACTGGAACAGATACGCGTCTATGCTTCGCCAGTCACAGTTAACAATTGTTAAAATTTATGAATAAAATTTATAATAAGCATCTGCTCAGCTTGTTTCAAGTATTTTCGAGACACTGTTTCATAATTTAGTACATTAAGATTTATTATTCTCTGGGATGGAGAACAGCCTCAATATGAGATTGGATTCGAGGTTGTGTGGATTAAATAAATACAAAAAGGATTTACAAATACTTTTGGTACTGCCCCGGGCGTTAGATGGGTACATTGAAAACAAGTAAAACATACTTGACATAAATCATAGAAATATACAAATTAAAACAAATCACAAATATAAAAATTGCACGAGATGAATCAATGCTAAATCAAATGTAGAACGATGTTTCAGACTTAAATAGGATATGGAACAATAAATATAATCTAGATTAAATTAAATATCATCTTCGAATAGGGCGATTATGCGACGCCGTTGAGCGTCGTCGTCTTTGGCATTGCTAACATTGCGTTGTTCATTGTGGTGAATACCGTTGTGGATCTCCAGTTCTCTAACGGAGTCGAATATCAAGTTGCATTGGCTGCAACGTGCTGCCGACAAGGGCAACAGCGTGGCACTTGTAGGTGTGGCCGGCACGGGTGATTGTGACTGCTGATGTGGTGTGACAACAGCACGTTGCAACTTCTCTAGGAATGTGGCACGTGCCCGCTCCTCATGCACCAGTGGTGCAGCAGCAGTAGCTGTGCATCTTATAGGTATGGGCTTCTTTACCACCGGATTGGGCGTATTCTGTGAGTTGCGACTCTCGGAGCGCTCGATGGCATACAACACGTTGTTCTCAACGGTTATTGGAGTGTTGGTGCCACTATTAAATGTTAGCAAGCCATTGCCAAATAGAGCATCGTCATTGAGGGTGGATACAAAGCTATCCCAGCGATTTGGGGATTTTGCTGTGCTTTCAGTAGTTGGCTCCAAAGTTTTTTCAGTGCTTCCGTTGGTTATTTTAACCTGGTTGAGTTTATCGGCCAACTGGGTGTCTATTGAATGTTCCTGCAACCAGGTGCAGGTCTTGTGCAACGCAAAGATCATACGTCTGATGAACTCGTGTGGTGATATCATCTTCTGACGCTTGATCTCCAGCAACTTGTTTAACTCGGCCACAAAAGTGAAAAACTGATGTTCCACACAATTGTCCAAATGCAATTGATGCGAATCCTCGTGCATATAGCGTTTGGAACAGGCCGGACACTTGCGCTCCTTCCACATGGGCTCGGGTATGTTGACCTTAATGTCCTTCAACTGAGCCTGCTCCATGGGATCATCCTCCTCGAAATTCGTTTCACTGTAGTTATAGCAGTTCTTATCCTTGCGCGACAATGCATTCTCCTCATTGTCATCGCTAGAGGTGGCGGCCGCGTAGTCATCGTCCTCGCCAGTGCCATTACCACTGCCACTGCCAGCGCTAGTCGATGGCAATTCCACTTTGGATGATCCCTGTCAAAATTATTTTGTCATTTAGTAATATTATAAGAAAGTTTCATTGGTTGCATTTCTACTCTATATGAAAACGAGTAAGAAGGGTATGACAAAGTTCTATATATATAGTTCTATATGTATATATATCATAAATATATATATATATTTCATATACCTGTGTCGCATTTGGATGCTTATCATATGCAGGGTTTAGGTAGCGTGTTCGTCGTTCGTGATTGCCGCATTGCTGGGGCGCAAATTGATTCAGCAGTTTCTTGTGCACTTTGTCCGTTCTGTCCAGCTTCTTGGCGCTGTTGTTGTTCAGCAGAAGATTGTGCACCGGTCGCTGCTCTACATAGCTTAGCTGGTCCGCCGTAAATAGAGCGCCTTCCTTACCCTTTTCCTCGTTGTTGTTGGTTGATTTCTGTTGGTACAAGCCGATCAGCTTCAGGCTGAGTGCATTCTTGATGCACTGTTCCCGGAATGTTACGGCGTGTTTCAAGTAGGATATGCACAAAGCACAAATGTATGATGGCAGTCCATCGTCTGTAGAGTTCTATAAATACGGAAAAGCAAATGTTTAATGTGCCACGAATGCTTAAAATTCGAAAAATACTTACCTTTAGTCCTGACGTCTCTTCGAGCAATACATTAATTGGTTTTTGATAGTTGAGAAACTCGTTTGTAGAGCCGTGCAAGTATGTAGGTATTTTGGCAAATATGCTGTAGTCTGCGGGGCTGCTACATATGCGACAAATATTTCCCCATGCCGTCATAGTCTCCTAAATTATGTACAATTAAATTTTGCAAATATTAAAGCCAATTTCGGCTAGTCCAAGCTAAACAACAGTATACAAAAATTGCAAGTGTTGTTCTATCCGCATTATGTGCACAAAATGTCTAACAAAATGTCTGGCAACGCTTTAGGCTGACAGTATTTAAATCCTATCGCCAAAAATAATATCGATTGCATTTCGATAGCTTTATATTGACAAGAGATTTCGTAGAGATGAATAATGATAATCCCAATATAATATTTAATCCACTTATTAGTTCTATACAAAAAGTGGTGCTCTATGAAACACGTTCGGTAAGTTGTTGGTTACCCAAAAATTGCATCCCTTTGATTTTCATCGCCTCCGTCTCCGTCTTTAGCGCTTGTATTTGGTGGGCAGCAACAATCGCGAGACGCGATTTCGGCTGTTGACCATCGATCGGCTGGCGCTGAATCGCCTTAGCATCGAGGAAAATGCGAATGAGTTTAACAGCTTGGAGATTCGCCGGTTTGTGTCATCGCTAACGGGTTCACCCAAAGTGACTTCGGCCTATGGAGTCCTGGGCTTTGTGCGCTTCCTTGAGGGTTATTACCTGGTATTGGTTACCAAGCGTAAATGTTGTGCCCACATTGGCATGCATTTGGTATACACCATCAAGGATACAGTGATGGTGCGTGTCAATGAGATGACGTCACAGCGACCGCCTCATCCGCACGAGGAGCGCTACAAGAAGATGTTCCAAAACATTGATCTACGCATCAATTTTTACTTCTCGTACTCGTACGACTTGACCCGCACCCTGCAGTACAATGAGTCAGCTCCGCGATATGTGGGCGCCAAGGTGAATCTGGAGAGTGATGAACCCCTGCCTGACTGGAACAAGCTGACTAATAATGTGGCACAGGCGCATGAGCGTGTTGACTATGCCTTTCGCAGTGATTCACGCAAGCGTTTTGTGTGGAACGCTTATCTGCTGCAGCCGATGGAGGGCATCATGCTCAAGGACTGGCTGCTGGAGGTCACGCATGGATTTGTGAAGCAATCCTGCTTCAGCATCTTTGGCAGGCATGTCAATGTGTGTCTGATTGCGCGTCGCAGCACACGCTTTGCTGGCACCCGTTTCCTCAAGCGCGGCGCCAACTTTCAGGTACGATTATAGTTTATATACAGAGACATTTATGTGGATATATAATAAAGTTCTCGCTTGCAGGGCGATGTGGCTAATGAAGTGGAAACGGAGCAGATTGTCAGCGATGGTCAGCGGTTGTGTGCTTTTACGCAAATGCGCGGTTCGATACCATCGCACTGGTCGCAGGATATAAGCAAGATGGTGCCAAAACCGCCCATTCAACTGGACATCTGTGATCCTTATGCCCAAACGCCATCACGTCATTTTGAGCGACTGCTCTTCCATTATGGCGCTCCACTGATTATGCTCAATTTGGTGAAGAAGCGCGAGCGGCGTAAGCACGAGTCCATTATTTCCAAGGAGCTGGAGAACAGCATAAGGTATCTCAATCAGTTTCTGCCGGCCCAGCATCGCATGAAACACATCCACTTCGATATGGCGCGTCAGACCCGCATCAGTCATGGCAATGTTATGGAGCAGCTGGCCGTGCTCGCGGCGAGCATAATACAGTTAACGGGCATGTTCTACAAGGCGCATCGGGGCAGTGAACTCAGCTTCCAGACGGGCATTGTGCGCACCAACTGCGTTGACTGCTTGGATCGCACCAATTCGGCACAGTTTGCCATTGGCAAATGCGCGCTGGGCCATCAGCTGGAGCGTCTGGGCTTTGTGAAGTCGGCCAAACTGGAATTCGACTCGGATTGCGTGACCATGCTGGAACATCTGTACGAGGAGCATGGCGACACTTTGGCTCTGCAATACGGTGGCTCTCAACTGGTTCACCGCATTAAGACTTATCGCAACCCTGCCGCCTTGGCATCTCAAGGTAACGATCTGATGCAGACTCTGAGCCGCTATTACAGCAATACGTTTAGCGACACCGAGAAGCAGCAAAGCATCAATCTGTTCCTTGGACTCTACAAGCCAAGCTTTACCAAATGTAATTAAGACAAGAATTTCGAATCCGTCCGTTTCCACACATAAATAAGTTTTTTTATTTTGCAGTGAATCAGCCCATTTGGGAGCTTCAAACGGACTACGATATGCACAATGCCTTTGCGCCAAGCACCTCGAGCGCATCCATTACAGATTGGGTACGTCGCAAGGTGCGCAAATGTTTGCCCTATCCGTGCGCGGATACCAACAAGCTGGTCAAGGAGCTGTTTCGTGTGCACAGCAATGGCCTCGAGATGATTGATGCCTACTCTAATTACCATCAGTCATTTAAGTGGACGGATTTCAGCGAACAAATTCAATTTGAGATTAGTCAACGTGCCGCGCGATATATGCCCACATTCCGCAGTCCCTTCCAGCATCAGATACAACCGTCGCGAAAGGGTCCACAGAATCCATCGATGACTGGCCAAAGTTCTGGGTTACTTAACAGCAACTCCTCCAGCTCAAACGAGGGTGAGGGCAGCTCCAGCGATGAAGAGCTTAGCGCCAGTTTTCCAGAGAAGGAATCGAAGCAAACAGAATTGGTGGAGCCAGCTCCTTTCACGCTGGCCTCTGTGCTACCTTCGATGGAAAAGGTGTATGGCTGCACCATCAGTCCGCCATCCTCGCAGAGCATGGCCATCTACAAGAAATACGTTCAAATGGATAAACTATCCAGCGGAGGCGCTCAGCCAACCCAGACGGCTGTGGCCCAACGTGAACAAGAGCTGGCCAAAATTATGCGCGGCATTACACTGCGTCCGCTCAGTGATTACGGCACAGACTCCTATCTGAGTGTGCTGCCTCCAACAGTGCCGGAAAAGAGTCAACTCATATATGCGGAATACTGTAAAACACCTCGTAATTTCAATGCAGTGCCCAAATTTGAAGAGTTTGACTTGTTATATAGCTACGTTCAGAGACTTTGAAAGCCACCCCAAACAGCTTTTACTCCATGTACAATACGCTAATCGTTGCAGTTGAATGCCGCATCATGTTTTAGCGGATTGTATTGTTTTATTGATTAATGCAGTAAGGCGAACTCAAAGCATTTAAATGCATAAAAAACTTATTAACTCTTTAAACGCGATCAGTTAAAAATGAGTATCGACATATTTTACGGCATTACAAACGGCCTAAAGCAATTGCAAAGTATTACCTTAGCCTAAGCCTAGAAGTGTCGAATCGCCTTACTGCAATTATAATTTGTTACTATATACAACTCGGTATTAATATCATAATCACTGTAAAGATCAAAATATTATTGAATATCTTTTAAGTTTTGTTTTTCATTCTCATTTATTGGCTTAATTAACTATTATTGCGTTTATTGTTTTGCAAGTTTAAACAAATTGTGTATTAAAAATACTCAGAAAATAATTAACAATTGAACGGGTAACGATTCATCCTCGTTTGGCAGGTCTATTTGACACTTTGCTGATCTGTCGTTGGCTGTGTTCCCAGCTCCTCCGTGGACTTGTACGTATATTCCGTGTGAACACCATGGGGCGCTGTATTGGACGCATGCATCGCAGTGTAGCCCGGCTTCTCTGCAGACTGCAGTCCTGTTCCTGCGTTTGACTTATACACGTTGGCAAGCTCCTGGGCCAGCATATATTGCTCCTGCTCGGGATAGTCGTGCTCGCAGTGATGCTCACCACAGATCTTGCACTCGTAGATATTAGGTCGCAGTGTTATCTTAATGCGCTGTGAAAAAACCCACAAGTAAATCAATTTGTTAAAGCTAAGTTTATGCGGGCTCACCTCCCAGAAATTGTCGCCGCTGGTCCGCATAAAGTTGATGATCGCATAGCCCGGTATGCAAATGAGTGAGAATGAGGCAAACATCCAGCCAATGCCGTAGGCCCAGTCCGGATAGGTATAGCGTCCATTGTGATATGTGGGCTCCTTGTAGTTGATCAGGCTCAGCACCCAAATGCCCTGCAAATACACAAAAACTTGACATCATTGGCCACTCATCACACATCACACATTTGCAGCTTACGAAGAGTAGACAGGGTCCCAGTACCAGCCAGCAGGACTTAAAATATAAGGACGGCGCTTTGCCGGTCATTTGTTTGACATTCTTTGAGAGGCGCCCGGTGCCGTAGAACCAGGCAATGGCAATCATCTGACAGAAGGCCAGGAACATAATCGTCACGGAGGCGGCATAGTGATCCATCAGCTGGAAGTAGTAAATGCCGCCCTGTATAATATTCGGCAGTCCAAAGAGGCACGAGATGACGCAGACAAAGAGCACCACAATCTCATGGTAACCCAGATTCCGCTTGATCCAGCGCGGAAAACCGTCTTGTATGGAGGTGACCACCACCTCGATTATGGCAAACTGCGAATTGAGCCCCAGGCACAACAGCATAAAAAAGAACATAACGGCCCACAGTTGGGCATATGGCATCTTGGCCATGGCCTGCGGATACACCACAAATATCATGCCCGGCCCATCGCCAATGACATCGCGTACATTCGTATTCTGCTCCAGTGCCAGATTACCGAGCGTTGAGAATGCAAATATGCCCACCAGTAAGCTGGTCACCATATTGACGAGGCTCACGGCAACTGTATCCCGCAGGATGTTATTGTTGTACTTGTTGTAGCTGGCAAACGAGATCATCGATCCAAATGTAATGCCCAGTGAGTTGAAGTTCTGGGAGGCGGCATTGATCCACACATTCGCGTTCTTCAGCTCCGACCAATTGGGCCGGAAGAAGAAGCGCAAACCCTCGTCAGCTCCATCGAGCGTAACTGCCCGGAACATGAGGATAATGATGAGCACAAACGGAAATGTGGCCGTAAAATAGCGCACCTTCGCCGACGACTTGATGGACTTCCAGGTGGCAAAGTAAACCATCAGCCAGGCGCACACAAGACAGGCAAACAGCTCCCAGCGCATCATGCCCGGATGCTCCAATCCAGCACTTATCTTCAATACCTTATTTCTGCAAAGAAGTCCACTTTTGGTTTTAAATTTCCAAATGGATGTTATTCGTTGCATACTCAAAGAACTCCTCGGAGGGGGTGCGAGATGAGTGCGGCGCTGTCGTATTCAACTCCTTGCGCTGTGGCACCCAACAGTCAGGAGTGTTCCATCTGCCACAAAAGAATATGTTGAATAACTGTAATTTCTGCAGTTGCTTTAAACATTTACCTGTTGCTGCAGTCAATCCACGGCATCTCCGTTTTGAACGATGTGAAAAAGTAATAAATTGAATAACCTATTATGACGCTATAGTAGGTGGACATGAGAAAGGAAACAACTACACTGGCCAAGCCAGCTCCTGTAAAAGAAACGTGTAACTGTTTAATATTTATAATACATATTTATTCTATCTATCCTTGACTCTAACCTAACCTTTGCAAAAGTTTGGATTTGTTTTACTTACTGCGTATTTGATAACATTTGATTTCACATTCTAATTGGATTCATTGTTGTGTTTAGTAAGGATCTGCGTTAGTCGTTAACTTTGTTCCTAATCAGGTCGGCTATAATTTAGACCGGTTCATGTAAATCACATGTCTAGACTGGAATGTATCTGCATAATTATAATTGGCCGCGTGCCTTTAAAACCAATTAAAGCCATTTGTTCGCTTGCAGTTGCAGCGCTGGGCTTGGTCGTGGGCGTGGGTGGGCCAAGTCTGTTCTATTGGCAAAATATAGTAGTTAATTAAAGGCTTTGCAAATATGTCAAACTAATGTTGTTTTATTAGATTTATGACTGCGGCCTTTGACTGTTTGGCATGCAACTTGAGGTTGTGGGCCTTGAGGGGTTAGCCACTTTTCGGGGTCTCACATCTAGTAGATAGACGAGTACGTAAATCGCTCGAAACATTTCCGTCGAGTCGCGCTTGGCGTTTTCACGCCATCCCAATAACAATGATTCTGACTAATTAGCATGTGTTTTAGATCTTCTTCAACACTTGCGAATAACAACGGATTCTGTTTCACATTTGCGCTGCAAATCGCTCAAATTTCTAGCCAAGCCAAGTTCAAGTACAAATACTCTGTACTAATAGTTATGGGTAAGTACATACATATGTATATAATTTGTTTTTTTTTTTTATGTCTACAATTTCGTAGTCAAACAATCTGTAATAGAATATGTTCGTTACTGATTTTGGTTTGGCTTTCGGCGGCTTTGTTCGTTTGTGCCTTTGTGTAAACTAAAACTTCAGAGCTCGGTTGCCCAACTATTTACCCAGCACTAACAAGGCGTATTCAGTCAGACCTTGATATTGAACTTGAGCATGCAGCGCCCATATTTACTTGTCATGCTACATGGGCAATTCTCTTTTAGAGTTTTGTATTAGTATTATTTTCATTATTTTCCAAATCACTGTGCGGAAAAAAAACATTTCTAAATTTAGTTTGCCTACAAAGCGTGTAAACGTCTCAACAAAATGACGCAATGGAATCGCTCTCTAAATTAACTTGAATCGATCTAATCACAAATTCAAAAACAAATGTGTAAATTTATTAAACGATTTTATGTTGAAACTGCAAGAAATCTCCGAATAGGGGCAGTAAGTAAGGCAATTTACTCATATGTCAGAATGTGCGATACTTATTATGCGATAATTATTTTTTGTATATTATCTTAAGAGTGATTTGCTAAAATGCTGCTATAAATAGTATCACAAAGTTTAATATATTTAATAAATAAATATATATTTTAAAGTTATATCTTATGCGAAAATTGAATTAAACAAATTTGGTAAGGAACTTACCCTTAAAAAGGGGGCAGAGCTGACCCAGTGCACCGATGGGACCTCGTCCCGTGTACTGTCCCACAGATAACTCCATAAACAGCAGCGGTATGCTGCATATGAAGAGTATTATGCAGTAAGGTACTAAAAACACACCTGCGAAATTACGACAGAACATCAGGGAAATGAAATGAGACTTAAATGACAGCAGCTATGTAAGCAAATTAAATTAATTATAAATATTTGAGATCAACAATTGCAAAATTGTATACATCAAACAGTAGACATACAATATATATACATATATATGTATGTATATATGAAGAGTCGCATCTTCTCCAGTTGCCGGCAGCCAGTTTTCAGTAGTCGGCTCATTATATGTGTAATGCGCCCGAGAAATGTAAATGGGGCCTCCGGCTTACGGGAGAGCGAGAACGTGTAAATGAAGATGGACGCAGGCCGTCAAGTGGCTTGCGTGTTCTAGGTATGGAGATGGGAGAGATGGAGGGGTTGAGGTGGGACCAGCAAAGATACATGTGTATGTAGATGACAGTGACCGCTTTATATTCGTCGGGTTTTCATACTTTTGCGCTGAGCTTAAACAAATTTTAATTTATGACTTTGAAGCGCTTACAGCGGAAATGTCGCATAAAGCGTGAAATTTTAACATATAAAAATAATTTTCTAGAGCAAAGACTCGTCGAGAGATGTCGCATGGAATCAAAGTATTTGTGGAAATGTTACACAGCAGTTGCTTCGCACACTTCCGTTGAGATTTTTCCGGATTTTACACTCACCGCCTCCACTTTTGTAGCACATATAGGGAAAACGCCAGACATTTCCCAGGCCAACTGAATACCCAATGCAGGCCAAGACAAACTGCATTTTGTTGGCCCAATGCTGTTGACGTGGCTTCAAATTGGACGCCTCGTCCGACATGTCCATATAGCTGTCATCGTCATCGATGCCTAGCGGCCTGCGGATATAAAGCATACATCAAGTTATATATCTTTAGGTGTTTGGCACTTTTCATAGTCATTTGCATTATAGTTGGCCAGCCAGGCGCATCTAATTGCTGTCAACACTTTCTGGCATTGTCTGTGTGTGCCTCTCCAGCAGCAAACGAGGGTGCACAGATTACATGACTATCAAACGACACGACCCTATCTAACATTTCTAGTGCGTCAAATTGTTTAATTATAGTAATCACATGCCAGTTGCAACAATGCCTCTGTGCGAGGTGCCAAATGCCAGTGCAGTTAGTGTTTCTGTGCTCTGCGATCTGTGATTAGGGGGGAGTATTTGTTTATATTGGGGGACGCCACATTTAGTGTTAGGTTGTGCAAATTGAATTCTATGAATTATGTAACCTGTAGTTAGGGTGTGCCAGATAGTGTTCGTAAGGTATCCGTTCTTATTCACATTTTGTTACAACACTTAAGATGAGCGTAAAAGTACTTCCCATTCAAAATACTATTATGGGTTTTCAATTGATCCCTTCTCACATAATGCATAGCAGAAATCCGCATAGTAACACTTCACATTTTATTTTAAAAAATATTTGAATAATTAATTAAGTAATTTTAATAGTATTTCAAATTTAATAGTAAAAAAACAACAACAAAAATACCATTTACAAGGCCTTTATGAAAGTTATTGAATTTGTAAAAACTTGTTAGACACGTATCACATTTAATGAGCTACCGTAACATTTACGGAGATCATAAATAAATTGTATAGAACAGTCAACGCCGTTTTGAACTGGCCAGTTATCCATTAAACCAACGTTGATATTCAATCAGCGCCATTTCGCTAATGACCAAAACAAACATGACAACACCATAATGGAGCGTTTAAATCTGATTTGAAAGCTATTAAACGCTTTACTCAAAAAAAAAAATTGTACTATTTAATAGGCATTACATAAGCACAACCAGAATCAGGGCGTCAGGCTTACACTTTAGCCACGCGATTGAAGCGAAAGAAGGACTGCTCCGAGTGTTTCGACTGCACATCCAGATCATTTCGATTGGGCATCTCGCTGAATATATAATTATAATTTTTTCCTCAGGATATAGGTGGCTATATGCGAGATAATAATTTAAAACTGATTCACGTTATCCATGCGTCCATTGATTTGAAACGCGACCGAACAGGATGCGATGGGAGACGGATCTGTGGAACAACTGCACCGATTGTAGGTCGGTACTTAACTGACAGCAGCCTGGAGCTTGGGGCTTGGGGCTAATCTATCGAATCGAACCATTTGAGTTTTACGCTTAGCTCAAATTGTTTGTGTCAACAGTTATACTTGTCTACTTATGTCGGTCTATTGATCGCGTTAAGGAACATTGCTTAAAAATAGCTGCGATTCGTTGCAAGCTATTCACCTGCTATGCCAAAGGCATCATGTGCCCCCCACGGACAGATGGTGTTAAATTTTCATGTTTACCAACTCGAGCCGAGTATGTGCGTGTTTGCTGTGGATGGAAAGATGTGTGTGCCTTTGTGTGTGTGCGATAACAGTCTACTTTAATGCTTCGATATCAAATGGTGCCGAAATTTGCCATGAATTTTAAAGCATTTTATGCGGGCATCAATTGGATTTTTTTTATACTAATCAAACGAGGGATGGATAAGTAATAAAATTTCATAAAAGTGTTTCGATTTCGTTTGTATAATTCCAAGCGAAGTTGTTGACTTGACACTTTTGATTAATCCAATGAATTTTCGTCAACTTACTGCGGCGTTTGCGGATTGACCATATCGAACAGTTCGTTGGCCGTTGTCGGCACACGCCTTATGACCAGCTTGCGTCCGTCCGTCGACCCAATGCCAATGGAGGCCAGCGAGCGTACCGATGTGACATCCGAGTATATCTGGTTGCCGGTTAGCTCGCATAGATGATAGGAACTGCCGCTGAGCGATGATTGTGGTTGCATGTAGAGTGGATTTGGTGGCTGCAGTCCACATACAGCAGCTGAGCTGCCGGCGAGATTGCAACTGCTATCGCTCATCCCTGGCAGATAAGCTGTGGACATAACACATATACACACAATAGTTGTGCTCGTGCTTAATGGGAGCAGCTACAACTTACCCGACACCATGGAGCGCATGCTGCTGTTGTGGCTGCTGAGTCGGGAGCGCAGATCATAGGTGAATGGAGAGACGGTGAGTGCATCGTGACCAGCAGACATTGTTGTGGTTGTGGTGCAGGTCAGCGCTGCAGGCGTGAAGTGCGTTTCTGGCACAGGCGGCGCATCACTGTCATCAAGGGTAAAGGTGACCGTTGAGGTGGATGCTGCCGCTGTCGGTGCCGCCGGTTGCAGTTGCAAATGCTGTTGCAACTGTGCCGGTTGTATGACATCCGAGGTGGGACGCGACTTGATCGACGGTTGGCGTAACGACGGCTTGTGCATTACCGCGCTCATCGCCACCAGCGAAGTGCTGGAGCTGGTTTGACGAAACGGCAGTTGTTGTGTCCCAGCTGGGGAGACCACCGGAGAGCCGGGCGTCGCCGGTATGATGATGTACTTGTGTGACCGCACAGACGGGCCGCGAATTAGTCGCGTTTGTTCGTCGCCATCGCCACAGCTCTCGGCGCCGCTGTCCGACAACTGACTGAGTCGCAGCGGCGTCAGGGCGGTGGGCGTGGTTCGCTTCGTGACCAGATTCAGGGCAGTGGGCGAGGAGGCTGTCTTGGCCAGTGAATGACCAACATTTCTTGGCGCGTTGCTCGAATCTTGTCCAACTTGATCTGCCATTTTAATAAAAATCTTGCTGCTTCGCTTGTGGTGATTGCTTTGGTGCTGTTCAAATTCGTGTTGTTGTTCCTGTTGTTGGCTCAATCATAAAATCGTGTTTGTCACATGTGGTTGGTGTTTGTTGTTGCTGATGCTGCTTTCATAAACGTATTTATCATTTTAATGCTCATAATTTGTAGCTGGGGCCTCGAGACTCTCTGATGTTGTTTGCTGTTGTTGCCTCTGCTGCGGTTGTCATACTTGTAAATCACATTAAATCCTTGCACCCCACAACGCTATTATTCTTGTTGTTGTTTTGCTGTTGTTATTGTTGTGGATGTATGCGCGCCTAAGCTTTTAAATCGTAATTAAACTAAATAAAGCAAAATCCCAGAGATGCTCATTGTTTTTTGTTAATTACCATTATATCTCCCATAATCTATTTAAAATGTTCTAAGGGAACTTTCAATAAAAAATAAATACCGGTAACTTCCATGGAATTATATAGAAATATCTCGTTGACTGTACTAAGGATAGACTTAATGGATTACATTTGACTGGCTTGTTTTCTTGAGAATTTGGTAAGTATTTAGTTTATTGTACTGAAAATGCTCGAATTCAAAATACCTGCTAGTTCCACACAGATATTAACTGCCGCAAGGGTAGTTTGAGTTGGAGGTACAAAATCCTCTAATCTTTTATATTATAGAGCTTTACGGTATTGTGATAAAATTTAAAATATTTGCAAAATCATTTATTATGATAAGCACCTGCAGCTTACTCACCACTAATTGCAATTTGATAAATAATCTTGCACTTTGTTTTTGGATCACGGCATAGAAATCTACAAACATTTCTCATGATATTTAGTACTTCGGTTTGTTTATATAAATTAATATACAAGCGCATGTTGCCTGTGCTGTGTCCCATTTTCATTTCCATTTTATCATCATGACAGATAAACACTCATATCTAACTTTGGGGCACTTCAGCTCCCATCAAAGTCACTCGCACTTAACTTCACACCAGTTACAATATTGTATCTTATCGGGTTGTGCTATAATTTAAACGCCACCTCTCCGTTCTCCCGGCTAGCCTCAATTAAATATAAACTTTCATTTTTATTTAAGTGTGTGAATGTCTTGTTTGATTTTCGGTGGAAACTGCTTCCTTGCCCTTACAGGCTTGAAAGTTTTTTTTGGCTGCCAGCACTACGCCATAATCTATGCGATGATCAATCCCAAAGAGCGCCATGCTCTAGTGACTCTTTTATCGGACGCAAAGGTCATTGAAATGGGTTCAGAATTATTAATTACGCATCTTATAGCGACATACTTCAAATGACTATAGACTACGAGTAACTTGTATGCATTGCACATGCCACTTTATGGGGCTTCAGTGTAATATAACAATCTCATTGCCCGGCCATGTGATATGTAAATTTTTGTACACTTCTTATTGAGCATTTGAATGAGCTAAGCCCTGAGTTTTGCAAATATATTGCTATAACTGACTGCATCCAAACACATACCATCAAATCGATTGCTGTATTGACTACGTAATATTTATTGTGATATCTTAACCAAATTACTTGCTTAGTTTTTTCAAATTAGAATCGTCCATTTTTGTTTATTGTTGAAACATATTTTGGTATTTAAGAAATCTATTTATCAGTTTCAACCCATGTGAACAATTTCATAAAGATCATATAACTATATTGGCTTTTGTCTTAAATTAATTTACTTGTTTAATTTAATTCAAAAGTCTGTAAGGGTATTTGATTTTCTGCATCTTTAACATAGTGTTTGACGAATTTTTGTAACTACAAAGTGATTTCTGATTATATTAGATCATTTATATAGCACTTCATAAAATAGTAATATGATTTCAAATGAACAACACGTGAATAATTTTTATTTCGACATAAAGATATAAATCAAATGATAATTCAGAATTTTCAAGAAACAACTGTCCTGTCAATGTCATACTTGGAAAATATTCAAGGGAAACAGAAAAAACTAATTATCCAACGTAACGTGACTTTCGAGTAAGCGATTTGTGTGCTTTCACAGAAACTGTTAAACATACGCAAACAAAATCATTACAAAAAATATGCAAAATGTAATTTGTTAAGCATTTTGTTGCAGTTTTCAAATTTGATTGCTCGCACCAGCCACAAGATAAACAATAATTTTGATCGCAATTTCAAGCGTTTTATTCGCTTCGTCATATTTTAATATAATCAACAAATTGCACTTATTCGTTTAAATTTTCGGTTTAATTAAATTTTATTTGCGATTCACTGCATTCACTCTAACAATGGGCCAAGCTCCATTTCATTTTTAATCATAATTCACAATTGTAATAACATAAACAACACTTCGCTCGGCATTGTTATAAATATCAATTACCCGGCGCAGTGAGCGCAGCGTATACGCAACGCGTTGTAAATGGAATTCGTATATGTTAAACAGCTCTTGGAACATGCGTTTCTATGCCAAACATGATTTAATTGACACGCCACAATTCACGATCTATGTTTGCCTGTCAGCGTTTCTCGACGTAATGAAGAAGAGCCTAACAGCCCCAAGAAACGTGCAAACACGCGCACTGTCAAATGTCAACTGATCCACGGTTGCGAATATCGCTTACACTTTACGTCGTTTGAGGGATTGCACACACACTCTCTCTCTCTCTCTCTGTCTCTCTCTTTCGTTTGTTGCGTTGCTCTTTAGGCATGACCATTTGCGGGGCTTTAAATTCGGTTCTGTAGTGAGCTCGTTTGGGCTTTACGGCGCGGCATCTGATAGCAGGCAGCAATAATCACAATAACCGCAGTAGCGAATGCTGCAATGGGGTATAATATGCTACAATGGACACTATTAGTTATCACGTATTCCAGTGAAAATTAGAACAATGGGCATATTATGTTAATGAGTTATGGTTGATCGTGATCTTCTTTACAGCCATTTTCACGAATAATGATAAATCAAGTATGCTCAGTAAAGCATTGAGCACAGGGTATAAGCAGAGAATACGAATTAAGCTGCGACTTACTGTAGATTGCTATGTTCTCAAATTTGTTTATCCCCTCAGAAGCCTGCATAAATAATGTGCAATAATACGACTAAAAAGAAGAAGCTACAATGTTTATTTTTTTTTCTTTTAAGTCGCTTTACCGCTTAAAGATTATTGCATTTTTTTTTTATCACTTAGTGGTAAACGCGATAAGCTGATTGAAAATGACGACGGGAATGGATTTGTAGCGCCGTAAGTCAAGGTAAACGAGCAATATATGAGAGAGCTTTTATTTTGTTATCGGATGAGCTATATAGGAGCATAAGATATTCAAATGTTTATATTTGATTGTTGAAAATATCACCTGCTCCAATTTGAAACTGTCTTTTGAATATTTGTATAACATTTTGGACATATGAGCATCTTTCTTTCCTAATTCGGCATTCATTGTTAACTTTCATCGAATTCAATAAAATCGTAGAGCATTTTTTTTTTTATATATTTTCTTTATTCATATTCATTTAATATTTATTAGTTTACAATAAGCGATTAAAATTATGATATTTTTGTTTCGATTTAAATACAATTCTTTATAATTACAATTTAACTATTGTGTTCTTTTTACAATTCTTTATTGTTTTTCAATATTTGCTGCCAGTGCAAAAAGTTGTATCAACTTAATTCTAGTTGTTTATTCGGATAAATTGTTAAACGGTGTTTGTAAAGAAAAAATAAAAGTTTTTTTTTTTTTTTGTTTTAATTGTGAGCGAACTTGTTTACTAGATTTTTTAATTTATTTTTTTGTTGCATTGCGTTACTTGAAATCAGAAAATAATTTTATTCCTGGCATGTTCCTATTGCTGGGTGAAAGTTTAAAAACCTATACACAAATGCACTACTAAAAATACCATCGGTTCTTTTTTTTTTGCCTGTGTTGTATTATTTACAAATTGGTTTCATTTTGTAGGCTTGTGTGTGTGTGTGTGGGTGCGTCTGTCAGTGTTTGAGTGTGTGGGAGTTTTCATGGTATTTTCACTATACTTGGATAAAGAAATGTTTCGGATTTCACGCTCCACGTTCGGCTTAAAGTAGTGACTATACATTTTGTTTATGTTTAATAATATTAATGTAAAACTTCATTTTGAATAATTTAAATATAGCGGCGTGTTCCCCATTCCGACCAGGCGACAATTGCGCTCTGTGAACAGGCGCAAGAAGCCAAAGATTCGCTGCATAGCTTCAGGCGCGTTAACAGCTCGCTCTGTGCTTGATCGAAAGAGGTTCGCCGGTTCGTTGCCTTTTTAAGTACTTGCTATACTTTTCTCGCTATTAGTTAGTTAGTGGAAGTATTTCATTTGCATTTTAAAACAATCACAACAATTTAATATTAATTGACTATAAAACTACAAAAATAATTGGTTAATCATAGTAGGTATGTTGTAGAGTAGTATAGTTATAGGTCATAGTTCAAATCCTCCATTAGTCGTCGTTACATTTAAAATTAAAACAAACCTTATATATTTCTCCTATGCGTTAATCTTTTGTGCGCTGTTGACGCCTCAGTGGCAGTATTTTTTTGTTTTGTTTTTTTTTTAGTTTCATTTGTTTTTTTTTTTTAGAGCAGCTTTTTTCCAATTGTGCCAAAGTTCGCTTGTCTATTTGTGGTCTGTATGTGTGTGTGTGTGTGTATGCTGAACTTTCTTTAATATAATCCATGAAAGACAATCGTGGTATATTGTCTTGTGGTTATACTCTTGTCTGGCATGGAAAGAGGTTGCTCCATTTTAAGTTTACGTACTGCTAAAGAGTATTATTTTGTTTTTTGGGTGCATTGTTCGTTTCGTATTGTGGGAAATAAAGGCAGTTTTCAATTTTAAAAGGCGAGCTCATGTCCTAAAATTACACAGGAAGTAGTAGTGTGTATGTGTGTCTGTGTTTGTGCTATAATACAAAGTGTTGTTGCTACTACCCACACCCTAAACATTTATAGGAAGTCTTTAGTTATATATATATATATATGTATATATGTGTATATGTATGTATATAACAAAATATCAATATGTAATTATAACCGACTAATGAAGAAGTTGTCGTTAGCGGACGAGAATTCCTTTGTAGCTGCTCTTCGTATCTAAATAGTCTATTGTTTCTTTCTATCTTAAAACTGTTGGCAGTTCCGGTCATAAATCTGTTGAGGGTCCTTTAAAATTTTCTAGGCAACTACGCAAAATTCTCATATTAGTAAGGAAAAAATACTAAAATGTTAATACAAATTAATAAAATTATTTTCTTAAGCAATAATTGTTTGCAATGCTTTCTGTGGCGTTTTTTTATATGTCGTTTTGCTTTATACAATTTTTTAAAGTTTCGTTTTTTTCTTTTATTATTTACGTGAGCGTTTCATAAACGCCCGACGACTACATTTTCAGCTCACAACTGTACTTTTGCTTTTTCTTTTATCATTTCATTGTATGCTTTTCGCGAAATTTAATTTCGTTTTTTCCTTTTTGCACGTGCTTTTCAAACATTCATAATTTCTGTGTTTTTGTTTTACAAACTAATATTATAGGTAGGTGTATTTGTTGTTGTCTTGCCTGTGTGTTATTTTATAGTTACTTTACGGCTTAGGAGATGTAATCCGGCGTTGGCTCAGGCGCAGCGTCCGGATTGGCAAACAGCGGATTGGGGAACTCTGGCGGATGTGGCAATGGCGCCAATGTCTTGGGTCTTCTTCTATATGCCATTAGCCAGCAGGAAACGGCAACGGCGACGGCGACTAGAGCCAACAGCGCCGTGATAACCAGAGCTATGATTAAGCCCACCATTGAGACACAAATATCCTCAACGCGCTGAGCCGCCGGTTTGACTGCGATTGAAAAAAGAGCAGCAATGTTAGAGAGTTATTGTTATAAGAATTTGTATAGGAGTACTCACTGTTGGCATCATTTAGGCCTGGACCGCTGCGTTTCTCGAATGTCAATATTGCATTAGAGGAGATGGTGATCTCCTCGCGCAGTTGACCCTCCACACCAGTGCTGGTCGCAATTGCCGTCGTATCGCTAGAGTTGTCCGCAATGGAGCGACGACGCCGTCCAAAGGCATTGTATCCGCCGCAATTGACCGGCTGGCATCTGCCAAAGCAGACGCGTATGTTGCACTGGAATCGTATGTTATCGCTGGAGGGGAATTTGAAGGCATTGAAGCTGGCCAGAAGACTGTTGGTATCGGGATTGTATTCCCAGTTGCCAAATATGCTAGTGTCTGTGGCGCAGCCGTTCTCATCTGTTACTAGATACTCATTCTGCACATTATCCTCCATAGTTTTGGCGATACAGGAGCGCGCAAAACCACCATAAATAGCTGTGGATGGTAAATGTGTTAGATTCAGTAAGATTCATTATGCTTATATTAATTTCAGGCTACTTACTGGCTGGTTCGACATCCACTTGCAGACGCAAATTGTCTCCAATTTCAGCGGAGTTGATTTCCTCACCCTCATTGGTAATGATGCGCATTTGACAGATGGGCGGTGGTCCAGTATTGGCAATTGTTCCGGCCGTGGTCAGCATGGATACGTTAAAGCCAAGGGTCACATTCTTTTCACCGGTCTGGTAGACGCACTTGATGTTGTAGGCCTGCGCCTTGTATGTAACCAGCTTGGGATGCTTTTGTATGACCAGCACAAAGCTGGCCACATCCTTAACGGCTTGCATTCCGCAGCTGCCAAAGTGGACGCGGAAGATTTCGGTGCGTGGCACCGTCTCTCCGGCCAAATTGACAACGCGACGGCACTCCTCATCCTTGCTGTGTCCCTTCACATATAGAACGCCATTGAAGCCCGGCTCAGTGATATGGATCTCCACTTGCACGCCATCAGCCAAGCAGCTGACAACCATGTCGGGTCGTGGGAAGTCGGTTCGGAAGTTGGTGTGATTGCAATGCAGCTCAGGATTGCCCGTATAGCCGGTAATGCACTGGCACTGGGCACGATGATTCACCGCATTGCAGAATGCATTAACACCACACGTTTTGGTCAGGCAGGGATCCTCGCAGGTCTTCGTCACCGGATTGCAGTAGCGATTATCCGCACACTGCTCGTTGGTTACGCATTCGGGCTGCTCCACTGGCTGGCACTCGCCCAACGGTGTGAGGCGATAGCCCAACTCAATAGGACAAGTGCAGCGACCGCGCTCATCAATCACCATGCCGCGCTCTAGCGCGCAGACGCAATGACCGCTCTCATCGATGCGATAGCCCTGCTCTACCAGGCAGGGTGTGCAGTATTCGTAGACGTCGAGGGCACTTCCCGGTGGACAGACACACTGTCCATCCACATCGCGTACGAAGCCCTTTTCGATGACACAGAGTGAACGTTTGTCGCACTGCACTGCCGCATTGCCAGTGTAGCCTTCGAGGCACTCGCAGATCATTGTGCGAACGGGTAGGGTATCCAGGACACGACATTCGGCATTCACTCCACACGGTTGGGTTGAATTGCAGGGATTGACGCATTCGCCGCGCAGACAGGCGCGCTGAGTGGGACAGTCTCCATCGCTGATGCAGATGGGCACAACTCGCTCCTGTTCGCAACCATTGCGACCGGGCACGGTTCCAGGGGGACAGGCGCATTGCGGCCTATGTTGATAGACCTTGCAGAGCTCATCACTGGCACAGATCGCTGTAGTCTCGCAAGGATTGGCACATTTTTCATTAACGCAAGCCCTATCCGACGGACACTCATTGTCGTTGCGACAGCCAAGAGGCGTGCAGCCCAGACGCGCGTTTCCACCATGTCCAGGGGCGCACTCGCAAACCGCACGATGATTGATGGCAAGGCACTCCGCATTGGGGCCACAGAGCTCGCCTTGGCAGGCGGGCACGCAGAGCTGATTGCGGCAGGCATGCGTAGCTGGGCATTCCGAATTGATTGTGCACTCGATTTTGGCACACTCGAACTCTGGATTACCCTCATAGCCCTGGCGACAGGTGCACACTGGCTTATGATCCTTGATGCGACACTCGGCGTTCAGTCCACAATTGCATGGATCGCGGCAAATGCCGTTTACGCAGGACTTGTCGGCGGCACAGTCGGTGTCCGAGATACAGCCGCCAACCTTGACAACGCTTGTGGTGGGTTTGCAGCTGCCGCTACCGCTACTGATGTAACCATCGGGACAGATGCAGATCATGGTACGCACTGGGGCCGTTGGTGTCACCTGGCACTGGGCTGGTCGCTGACATGGCTCCAACACCAAGCAGGGATCGACGCATTGTTCATTGATGCAGGCGAAGCGAGCGGGACAATCCGTATCCAGTTTGCAAACGGGCTGTGGCTGCGGTCGGCAAGCAACATAGGGATTACCCAGGTAGTCCGGTGGGCAGCGGCACACAGCCATGTGATTCTGTGGACGACACTCGGCACGTGGAGCGCACTCATTGCGATAGACGCATGGATTGACGCATTGTTCGTTCTGGCAGGTCTTGTCCGTGGGGCAGTCGTTGTTGCTGATGCAACCAATGACGCGACAACGCTCGTAGGGATTGCCGCGATATCCGCTAAGGCAGCGGCACTGGGCGCGACTCGACTGCACATAGCACTCGGCATTGGGGCCGCACGGATCGTTGAGCAGGCAGGGATTGAGGCAGTTGCCATTGATGCACGCCTTGCCAGAGTCGCATTCACCATCGACGCGACAGCCGATGGATCGACAGGTTGCATAGGGATTGCCCTCGTAGCCATCCTGGCAACTGCAAACGGCGCGATGTTGTTGAACATGGCAGATAGCATTGGTTCCGCAGTTGCATGGATTGCGGCACTGGCGATTCACACACGCCTCCTGTTCGCCACAATCGAGATCGCTTTCGCAACCGGGCGGACTCTGTAACACGAGTTCACGGCATTCGCCGCTGGCATCCGGTACTTGCGATTCGGGACACTCACAGACCATGGTGCGGACGGGCACGCTGTCCAGTACGCTGCAGTGGGCGCTACGTGCGCAGGGTGACAGTTCCGTGCATGGATTCTGGCACTTGGCATCGATGCAGGCCAAGCCGCTGGGGCAGTCGCCGTCGTCGCGGCACACTGGTTCCACGGCTCGCGATTCGCAGTAGGCATAGGGATTGCCCAATGGCATTTGTTCCGGACAGCGACAAACGGCACGATGTTGTAGGGACTGGCAAATGGCATTTTGGGCGCAGGGACTTTGAGCGCAGGGATTTACACAGTGGTTAGCAACACAGGCCAAATTGGTGGCGCAGTCGTGATCCGAGTGGCATTCCAAGCGCACACAGCGCACAAATGGATCACCCTCAAGTCCGGCAGGACAGCGGCAGCTGGCGCGATGATTGCGGCCATAGCATTCAGCACTGAGAGCACAAGGATCGCTGGTCAGGCAGGGATTGATGCATTCACGATTCAGGCACTGCTTATCGTTGGAGCACTCATCATCCGATTGGCATCCGATGGGTGCGCAGCCAAACTGAGCATTGCCCGAGAAGCCCGGCTTGCAGTAGCAGATCGGATGGTGATTCTTCACAGTGCACTCGGCATTGGGTCCACAGTTGCATGGACTAATGCACTGCGCATTGACGCAAGCCTCCGTTGCGGGGCAGTCAGAGTTCGACTTGCAGCCCACTGTGATGACATCCGAAGCTGCAATTAAGTTTAGAGAGTTAGAGAAGCTGTTGATGCCCAAAGACTTGTTAGATTGACTTACGTGGCAGACAGCGTACGCGAGCATCGCCAGTGTAACCAGGCGGGCAGCGACAGACGGCGGCGCGCTCCTGCACATGACAGTAGGCGCCCCGGCCGCAGGCATCGACCGCACATGGGTTCACACAGCGCTCGTTCTGGCAGTTCTTATCTCGTGGGCAGTCATCATTGCGGGTGCACTCAGCGCCCGGTATTTTCGGCATGGCAATGTCCGTGGTGTAGCATTCGATGCGTGGATTACCTTGATAGCCAGCTGGGCAGCTGCATTGTGCATAATGATCGCGGGCACTGCATTGAGCATTGACGCCACAACGTTCCAGGCGACAGGCGTCCAGGCAACTGCCATGGAGGCATACCTCGGAACTGGCACACTCCGCATTATGTTGACATCCACCGGCAACGATGACGGGCTGGATAGGTACACAATTGCCCGAGTTGTCGGAGACGGTATCGCTTGGACACTTGCAGATCATGGTGCGCAGCGGCAGAGTGTCCAGGACCGAACAGGTCTGCTGTGGGGTGCACACATGTGGTGTGGCGCATGGATTTGCACAGCGTTGATTAATGCAAGCCAATTTCGATGGGCAGTCGGCGTCCTGAGTGCATTCTGGCTTTGGTTCACTCTTGGGTTGTTCGCAAAGCACGAAGGGATTACCCTGGTAGCCGGGGCGACACTCGCACTGCGGCTGATGGCGACGTCCCACACATATGGCATTTGCGCTGCAGGTGTCCTGCTCGCAAACAGGACGGCAAACACGATTCAGACGATCGCAAGCCTCGTGATCGGCACAGTCCTCGTTGTACTGGCAGTGTCCAGTGATGCAGGCGACGAAAGGACTACCTTGCGTGCCGGCTGGACAGCGGCAGACAGCTTGATGATTCTGTGGCAGGCATTCGGCACCGCTGCCGCAACGCACTTGACCGTGAGTGCAAGGATTGACGCAGTTCTCGTTCAGACATGCCTTGTCATAGGGACAATCAGCATTGATCTTGCACTCGGCTGGAAATAAGAGCGGAGTATTAGGCATGTTTAAAGTATATTTGAATAGTAGACAATACACTTACGTTTGAAGCATTGGACTTGCGGATCACCGCCCCAACCAGAGGGACAGTAGCAGATAGGTCGGAAGTTTTGCACGCGACACTCGGCATTGCCGGCGCAAGGATTGGCGTCAGCACACGGATCCTGGCAGCGTTTATTGATGCAAGCCGTTGTGGGCGTACATTCAGAGTCGTGGGTGCAACCAGCTGTGATTTCAGCTACAAGTAATGAATAAAAATGTGTTTAATATATCGCGTGTATGAGATGGTAAGAAATGGGTCTTACGCAGCTGATAACAGTTGGTGAAGGGATCTCCTTGGGTGCCCTGTGGACAGCTGCAGATGGCACGATGCTGTTGCGCCAGACACTGAGCTGTGCGCGCACAGGGTGAAGCATCCAGGCAGGGATTGATACAAACGCCAGAGCGGCAGGCTTCCATATCCTGGCACTGATCATGCGATACGCAGCCTTGGTCTTGTACGGGTTCTAGATGAATTAGAAACAAAATATTAGATTTATGTTGATTGCATTGGATGTTGCTTGTGAGCTTGTGCAGCAGTAATTTAAGAGTTATAAAGAGTGCATAAATAATATACGGTGTAACTGCATAATTTGTGCAACTCTGTAAATGGATCAAGAGGGAATATGATAATAAATATCAAATTATATATGGTAAAATATTTACAATTTGGCTGCAATGAGAAAAGCAAACTCAATGTAAAGCTGAAATAAGTAGAATTCTGTGTCCCACAAATTGTGAGAGGACTGCTGCTCAATGTTGGTGACTCACCTTTGCGACATCCAATGTCAGCATCACCCACGTAACCAGGCTCACAGCGACACATCATAGTGCGTAGAGGCAGAGTGTCGACAACCTCACAGATGGCATTGGCACCACATGGATGGGTTACATCGCATGGGTTCTTGCACTCGCCATTGAAGCAGGCCAATTTGCTTGGACATTCAGCATCCATAGTGCAGCCCGCAGGCTGGACAGGCACCAATTCGCAGCGTACAGCTGGGTTACCGCTGTAGCCGGCCGGGCAGCGGCACTGGGCGCGATGGTTATCCACACGGCACTGAGCGCCAACACCACAATTGCAGGGATCAGCGCAGCGTTCGTTGCTACAGGCCAAATGGAAGGCACATTCATCATCGGTACGACACTCGGGTCGCTCGCAGCGCACCAAAGGATTACCGCGATATCCATCGGGACAGTGGCAGCGAGCGCGATGATTAAAGTCGGCACGACAGATGGCTCCGGTGCCGCACTGGGTGAAACCGCACGGATCCACACATTTCTCATTGATGCAGGCCTCAGTGGGCGCACATTCGCCATCGGAGCGACAGCCCAACAGATAGCAATGCTGTAGGGCGTTACCCGTGTATCCTTCGTTGCAGACGCAGAGGGGACGGTGTAGCTGGACGTGGCAGCGTGCCTGCTGGGCACACAGATTCGATTGTTCACAGGGATTGCGGCAGACTTGATTGATGCAGGCCTTATCGTTGGTACAGTCGGCATCGCTAGTACACTCGGGCTTGGGTGGATCCAAATGTGGAACTTGACGCACACACTGAGCGTATGGCGAGCCATAGAAGTTCGGTGGGCAGCTGCAGATGGCCTTGTGATTGACTACATTGCAAATGGCATTGAGACCGCAGGCATGCAGACAAGGATCACGGCATTTCTGGCTGACACAGGAGCGATCCCGGGAGCAGTCCTCGTTGGTTACACACTCCGGATAGCTGCAGGTGGCGGCATTATTGTGTACCCGACAAACGCCATTGCTGCGACACGGCGATGGTTGGCATGGATCCACGTTGTCACGTTGAGCCTCGCATTGTACGAACGGATTACCGACCATGTTGCCGGGACAACTGCAGATGGGACTGTGATTGATGGTCTGGCAGACGGCGCCATAGCCGCAAAAACCGGCACAGGCATCCACGCACTTGTTATTCACACAGGCGCGGTCCTTGGCACAGTCGGAACTGAGAGTGCATTCGGGTCGGCAGCCTTGGCCTAATGGATTGCCAAAGAAGCCGGGCAGACACTCGCAAACGGGCTGGCCCCGCTGCACCCGACAGACTGAGTTGAGACCACAGGGTGATGGATAGCATGGATCCGCTGGCGGTGGTGGTGTCACCTGTCGCGTACACTGCACAAAGGCATTACCCGTGTAGCCTGCGGCGCAGGAACAGATGGGTACATGATTGTTGACGCTGCAGACAGCCTCTAGGCCACAGGTACCGGGACAGGGATCGGCACATTTGCTCCGTATGCAAGCGCGATTCGCTGAGCAGTCGGAGTTGCCGACGCATTCGGGACGGCAGCCCTCATAGGGATTGCCAATGTACTCATGAAGGCACTCGCAAATGAAGCTTTCACCACGGACGCGACATTCGGTGTTGCTACCACATGGCGATGGATAGCAAGGATTCTTCGGTGTTGGCGGTTGTTTAGGTAGAACTGAAAAGTAGTTAAAAGGATTATGATTACAGTGAGTGGTTAAGGGGGTCGCCCTGCCTATATACAATATGCAAACTTGTTGGACTTTGGACAAGGGATTCTTACTTTGGGGCAATGGTTGGCAAAGTCGGAAAGGATCACCCGTCATGCCAGCTGGACAATGACAGTTAGGCGTATGCAGGGTCACCTGGCACTGGGCATTTTGGCCACAGCTACCGGGACATGGATCGCGACACTTCTGATTGATGCAGGCCAAATTATTGGCGCAATCATCGTTGTTGGTGCACTCTGGTCGACAATTGGGCGGCGTGCCTTGGTACTCAGCCAGGCAAGTGCAACGCGCTTGGCCATTCTCACTGCTACACTGAGCATTTGGTCCGCACGGCGATGGATAGCATGGATCTCGAGCAGTCTCCGGCTTGCGCTCCACAATAATTGGATTGCACAAGCTGTAAGCGTTGCCCGTATAGCCAGCGATGCACTCGCAATGGGCACGATGCTGTACCGCTTGACAAACGGCGTTGAGGCCACACTGTCCTGGGCATGGATCCACGCACTTGTTGTTGATGCATGCGTGCTGTGGCGAGCAGTCCGAGCTGGTGTAGCACTCCAGGCGGCAATTGGGCGGCTGTCCAAAGTATCCAGTAATGCAGGAACAAATCGCATTTCCATTGCGCGCAATACACTGCGCATTGGAGCCACACGGCGATGGCTGACAAGGATTGACAATGATCTCGTCATGCACAGGTGTGCAGGAGACGAAAGCATTGCCAGTCATACGCTCTGGACAGCGGCACATGGCAATGTGGTTGATGGCATCGCACAGAGCATTCTGGGCACATGTTCCAGGACAGGGATCAACACATTTATTGCGCACGCAGGCGCGATTCCTGGGGCACTCGGAGTTTAGAATGCATTCGGGTCGACAACCGGTGTAGGGATCACCCTGATACTCGGGCAGGCAAGTGCATTGGCCATTGCGGCATTGCGCATTGGCACCACATGGTGAGGGAATACAAGGATCGTCGTGTGCTGGAAAAAAATTAGGCGCTTGTTTAGGAAAAAGCAACGCGTATTGTAAGAAACTGGGCATACTCGGTGGTGTTGGCGGCGGTGTGGGCGGCAACAGACGACAACTGGTGAAGGGATCACCAGTATAACCGGTGGGACAAGAGCAGCTGGGTGTATGATTGATGACATTGCATTGCGCAGCAAAGCCGCAGGAGCCAGGACAAGGATCGCGACACTTCTCATTGATGCACGCCAAATTGCTGGCGCACTCCGCATTTATAGTGCACTCGGGACGGCAGTTGGGCGCTGAGCCAATATAGTTCGGCAAGCAGCTACAACTGGCGCCGCCATTCACCTCACGGCACTGAGAATAGGGTCCACATGGTGATGGCACACACGGCATCGGTGGCTGTGCCGGTGGCGCAGCCTGTTTGGGTGGCAATGGAAGGCAGCGAATAAAGGCATCGCCCGTGAAGCCCGGCTGGCAGGAGCAGAGGGGACTATGGTTGCGCACATGGCACTGGGCATTCAGTCCACAGGCGCCTGGGCAGGGATCTTGACACTTTTGATTGATGCAGGCCTTATCCGCGGCACATTCGGTACTAATGACGCACTCGGGACGACAGGCGGGCGGGGTGCCTATAAACTCTGGCAAACAGCTGCAAATAGCTTGACCTTGAGACTCTCGGCATTGAGAATTGGAGCCACAGGGCGTCGGCTGGCAGGGATTCACGTAAGGGGTTGGCGTGGCTAAACGAGGTAGAATATTGGGATATTAACTTGTACGGATATTGAGCGGGCAAAAGCAAAGCGTTTTTTTTTAGCGCACAAAGCAAATCAAAAGCGTTTTTATCTAGTTCTAGTAAATTGTCACGAAAATGTAATATGCTTAAGTGTTCAATGATGCGATGATGAGAAAAAGGCCGTAGACAAGATCGGAGAAAAGGCAATGCGTAAAAATAAATTCTGAGTTGTTGGTCCGAGAGAAGGATATTCCAAAGAGTTGGATATTAGTGGTAAGAGTATTGAGGACAACTTAAAATATTTATAAATGAAATAATTAGAAAAAGCCAAGAGCGTAGAATATAGCCAAAGGTGAACACTTGAGTACAGTATTGTTGGTGCTCAAAGAGCAAAATAAACGCGGAGAGTTTAGATTTTAGTGGCACCTCCTGGTGTGATAACCTTGAGTATTTGATTATGCGGTGGTTATGGGGTGACGACATAAAACAAAGGCGGAGAAGACATAGCATAAAGTTAAGTTGAGTACTGCATTGTTGTTGGTCAAAGAGAAAAGAGTTCGGAGCGTTTGGTTTAGTTTTTAGTGGCACAAGTTTAGTTTGCAACTTGATGAGAATTTTCTTACGTTCTTGCTGGACGAGACGACAGCTGTAGTAGGGATTGCCCACATGATGGGGCTGGCATTCGCAAACGGGAGCATGATTGATAGTCTGACAGTAGGCATTGATGCCGCAGACACCGGGACAAGGATCGCGACATTTTTCGTTAACACAGGCCCGATCTCTACTGCAGTCCGAGTTGCGCGTGCACTCGGGTCGACAGATCTCATAGGGATTGCCATAGTAGTCCGGCAGGCATTGACAAACGCTTTGGTCATGCCGCGGCCGACAGATGGCATTGGCACCACAAGGATTTGGATGACATGGTACAGGCTTGGGCACAACTATCGCTGGTGGTGGTGGAGGTGGAGCGGGTCGGACACATGCCCTATACGCATCACCCACATAACCCTCCGGGCAATAGCAGTGCGAACTGTGTGCTATAACGCGACATAAAGCCAGCTGCCCGCAACTGCCGGGACAGGGATCGATACACTTGAGATTCTGACAGGCCTTGTCAGCAGCACAATCGGCGCTACTGACACACTCTGGTCGACAGTGCGGCGGAGTGCCAATGAATTCTCTGAGACAGCTGCAGCGGGCACCCTGAGGTGTGGCCACACACTCTGAGTGGGGGCCGCAGGGTGATGGCTCACAGGGATTTATCTCGATTGGATCTCTTGTGGGTGCTGATGGTACAACTGGAAAAAGTTCATTAGAGATTGTTGGGGTTCTGAGGTTAAGTCGCATACCTATGGGCTGACAGGCTACAAGGGGATTACCCGTCAGTGGGGGCAAACAAATACAGATGGGACTGTGATTCTGAGCGTGGCACACAGCACGCAGGCCACAAGCACCCGGACAGGGGTCTTGACATCTGAGGTTCAAGCAGTATTTGTCAAGAGCACAATCCGAGTTGCTGCTGCACTCGGGACGGCAGGAGGGTGGTGTGCCCAGATAGCCAGGCAAACAGGAGCAAATGGCTTGCTCCAGATATGCACTGCAATGAGCGTTGGGTCCGCATGGTGAGGGATAGCAGGGATTAATAGGTGTGCGTGGTGGTATAACTGCGGGCAATGTGCTGTGTGTTGGAGCAGGTGTTGTTCTGATTGGTGGTTTGGGTACTGGTAATGGGATTGGGTCACATCGCACGAACGCGTCTCCCTCCGTTTGAGCTGGGCATGAGCAAGTTGGGATGTGATTGTAAACATTACAAACAGCATTCAGTCCACAAATTCCCGGGCATGGATCTTCACATTTTTGCCTTCTACAAGCCTTATCCTTGGCACAATCCGTGTTCAACACACATTCCGGACGACAAACCACATAAGGATCTCCATGATAATCGACCAGACAGCTGCATATACCATTCTTGCAAATCGCATTCGCTCCACAAGGCGAAGGATAACAAGGATCCTTTGGAGCAATGGGTTCACGTTGCACGACTGGCGGCTCTGGCGTCCGTTGGCAAGAGATAAAGGGGTTGCCGTTGTATCCAGTGGGGCAGAAGCAATTGGGTACATGATTGTTAACACGACATAGAGCGTTGTATGCACAAGATCCTAGACATGGATCGCGGCACTTTTCATTCACGCATGCCAAGTGCGTAGGACAATCGGAATGTACAACGCATTCTGGACGGCAATTGGGCGGTGTTCCACTGTAATTCGGTAAGCAAATACAGGCGGCTACTCCAAACCGATTGTGGCATTGCGAGAATGGACCACAAGGTGACGGATAGCATGGATTGATTTCTGCACTTGGTGTCGCAACATCGTAGATTGGACGCGCGGGTGTTGGTGTTGGCTGTCCTACTAAAGGAATATTGATGATTCCGTGCGAAGGTTGTGGTACTGATGGTATATTAATAATGCCTGGTTGTGATGGAGGTGTTGGATTCACTGGAGATGGCACATGTATAGGAGGTTGCGGTGTTGGTGCCACCGGTTGTGGGAATGAAGGAATATTCACTATTCCGGGTTCTTGAGAGGGTTGTTGTGTTGGGTAGTTCGCATTGTAGATCGGAGGTTGAGGTGTTGGATATGTTGGTTGCGGTACTGATGATATATTAATAACTCCTGGTTGTGGTGCTGGTGTTGGATTCGCTGGAGATGGCACATGTATAGGAGGTTGTGGTGTTGGTGCCACCGGTTGTGGGAATGAAGGAATATTCACTATTCCGGGTTCTTGAGACGGTTGTTGTGTTGGGTAGTTCGCATTGTAGATCGGAGGTTGAGGTGTTGGATATGTTGGTTGTGTTACTGATGGTATATTAATAACGCCTGGTTGTGGTGCTGGTATTGGATTCACTGGAGATGGCACATATATTGGAGGCTGTGGTGTTGGAGTCACCGGTTCTGGGAATGAAGGAATATTCAAAACTCCGGGTATAGGAGCTGGCTGTCGTGTTGGGTAGTTAACATCGTAAAGCGTAGACTGAGGTGTTGGATGTGTAGGTTGAGGTACAGATGGAATGTTAATAACTCCAGGTTGAGGTGCAGGCGTTGAAGTTGCCGGAGGAGAAGGCACAAATATAGGTGTCTGTGGGGCAGCCGGCTCCGGATGGGAGATTGAAGGAATATTCACTATTCCAGGTATTGGAGTTGGCTGTGGTTTCGGGTAATTTACATCATATACTGGAGGCTGTGGTGTTGGATATGTTGGTTGGGGTATGGATGGTACATTAATGACTCCCGGCTGAGGTGCAGGTGATGACGGAACAGGAGAAGATGGAATGAATATGGGAGGCTGTGGTGCTGGAGGCTCCGGTCTTGGGAACGATGGAATATTAATAGCTCCAGGCTTATGAGTGGGCTTTGGTGCTGGATAGCTCACATCGTATATCGGAGGCTGAGGTGTCGGATATATCGCCTGTGGTATGGATGGGATATTGATAATACCCGGCTGTGGTGAAGGCGTTGAAGTTGCAGGCGACGGAATATAATGTGGTTGTTGAGGTGTAGGCATTGGATATGTTGGCCGTGGTAGGGATGGAATGTTTATAACTCCTGGCATTTGTGGTGGTGGCGGATAATATACATCGTATATAGCTGGTCGCGGTGGCTGAGGAGTTGGCACTGGATGAGGTGCATTATAAATATTGATAACTCCAGGAGCTGGTGGTTGCGTAGTCGGCGTCGGATAGTTCACATCATTAATTGGTGGCCGAGGTGATGGATATGTTGGTTGCGGCGCCGATGGAATATTTATCACACTATGTTGTGGAGCCGGTGTTGAAGTAGATGGTGATGGTACGAATATAGGGGGCTGAGGAGCTGGCGGCACAGGTTGTGGGAGTAAAGGAATATTAACAACTCCAGGCTTTTGAGGAGGTTGTGGTATCGGCAAATTGTCATCGTAAACTGGAGGTTGTGACGGATAAGTTGGCTGCGGTGCTGAAGGAATATTGATGACTCCCGGTTTGGGTGCAGGTGTTGAAGTTGAAGGTGACGGTACGAATATAGGAGGCTGAGGAGCTGGCGACACAGGTTGTGGGACTGAAGGAATATTTACAACTCCAGGCTTTTGAGGTGGTTGTGGTGTCGGGAAATTAACTTCGTAAACTGGAGGTTGAGGTGACGGATAAGTTGGCTGTGGTGCTGAAGGAATATTGATGACTCCTGGTTTGGGTGCAGGTGTTGAAGTTGGAGGACGGGATGGCACAAATATAGGTGGTTGTGGAGCTGGTGGAACTGGTTGTGGTACTGAAGGTACGTTCAATACCTCCGGCAGTGGAGCTGGTTGTGAAGTTGGGTAGTTCACATGATAAACTGGAGGCTGAGGTGTCGAAGGTGTAGGTTGATGTACTGATGGTATATTAATAACTCCCGGCTGTTGAGCGGGAGAATTTGGTCGCTGAGTGGGGTAGTTGACATCATAAACTGGCGTCTGTGTGTATGGGGGCGATGGTTGCGATATCGATGGAATATTGATAACACCCGGTTTCGATTGAGGTGTGGTTGGTGTATGGGACGTATATACGGTAGGTTGGTATGTTGGATAAGTTGGTTGTGGTTCGGAGTGAATGTAAGTCACGCCGGGTATTGCTATCGGGTAAGGTGGTGCTGGTGTATCATAAATCGGTGGTCGCACATTTGTGGAGGCTATGTTTCCCAAAATATATTTATTAGATAAGCTGCCGCAATTAACTTTTGTATCACAATAAATCTTACGTCTTGGGTTTTCGTAGCAACGGGTAAATGGATTGCCCGTGTGCGATGGCTTGCAGTAGCAAATGGGATTATGGTAATGGACGCGGCATTCGGCATTAAAGCCACAGGTTCCTGGACATGGATCGGTACACCTGTGCTGAACACAGGCTTTGTCGAAGGAGCACTCAGAATTTAATGTACATTCGGGTCTGCAATATGGCGGACTGCCATAAAAATCAGGCAGACATTCGCAAATTGCTTGCTCATTAAGTGCGCGACACAGTGCATTGGGACCACAAGGTGATGGATCGCAGGGATTAAGGTGTACTATGGGTGCTGGGTCAGGGAGAAACATGAAATGGTTACACATGGAAGATAAATACGTTGAGAGGGGTTGCTTACATTGCTGTACCGCTGGCAGGGGGGCGCAGTGTATCAAGGGGTTGCCCGTGTAACCGTTGTAGCAACTACACTCTGGCAGGTGGTCAACCACATGACACTCGGCATTAAGGCCACATGTCCCGGGACAAGGATCGCGGCACTTCTGCTGAACGCACGCTCGGTGCGAAGGACAATCGCTGTTGAGGACGCATTCTGGACGGCAGGCTTCGTAAGGATTACCGTAATAATCAGGCAGACAGGTGCATGAGCCAATGCCATGATGCTGATTACACAGCGCATTAGCACCACAGGGATTGGGTTCACAAGGATTATCTGCGGGCTGCTCATACTGCGGAGCTTGTATGGCCGTTGTTATGGGCGGTAGAGTGGGCCGTGGAGTTGGTGGGGGCGGTGGCTGACACGCAGTAAATGGATTGCCAATTAACCCCGGTGCACACACACAATTTGGCTGATGGTTGCTTGTACGGCAAATGGCATTAAAGCCACAGAGACCAGGACAAGGGTCCTGGCACTTGCGATTAATGCACGCTAGATCGCTGGGGCAATCACTGTTTGATATACACTCAGGGCGACAATAAGGCGGCACACCAATATGCTCTGGCTGGCAACGACAAGTTGCCACACCGTGCTCACTGCTGCACATGGAGTGTGGGCCGCAGGGCGAGGGAATGCAAGGATCAAGTGGCTCGCGTTGCACTGAAACTGGAATGGGTTGGATGGGCTCGCACCGTGTATATGGACTGCCCGTGTAGCCAGCAGGGCAAACACATTGCGGTCTGTGATTAATCACATGGCACTCAGCTTGGTGGCCGCATACACCCGGACAAGGATCGCGACAGTGCTGATTTATGCAAGCCAGGCTGAGTGCGCACTCTGGATTTGTGGTGCATTCGGGTCGACAGGTTGGCGGACTGCCATAATAGCCTTGCAGACAGCTGCAGATTGCCTGATTTCCAACTGGACGACAATGAGCATTTGCACCACATGGGGATGGCAGGCAGGGTTGCAGTGCAGGTGGTGCTGGCGGTGCCTGCAACGGCATTGCTTGGCACTGAACAAATGGATTGCCCTGCAAGCCAGCTGGGCAATGACACATGGCCACATGATTGTGAACTTCGCAAATGGCACCAAAACCACAGGTGCCTGGACAGGGGTCAATGCAGCGATTCCGCACACACGATCTGTCAAAGGTGCACTCACTGCTCAGCACACATTCCGGGCGACAGCCCACATATGGATCACCCAGGTAAAGTGGCAGACAACTGCAAATGCCGTTCGAGCATTGAGAATTTGCACCACATGGCGATGGTTGGCATGGATCATCGGCAATTGGAGTGGGAGCAGCTGGTGCCGGATAACAGCGATGGAATGGATCGCCAATATATCCGGTGGGGCATGTGCAGCTGGGCATGTGATTCAATACATTGCATTGAGCGTACAAGCCACATGCACCCGGACATGGATCCCGGCACTTCTCATTAATGCACGCACGATGGGCGGCGCAATCAGAGTTGAGAGTGCACTCGGGTTGGCAATGCGGGGGTAAGCCGTAATATTCAGACAGACAACTGCAGGTGGCCTGGCCATTTAGCACACGGCACTGAGCATACTGTCCGCAGGGGCTTGGCACACAGGGATCGCGATAAGGTTCACGGGCCACAACAGGTTGTGGTAGGGGCTGACAACGCACAAGGGGATCGCCAGTGTGGCTGGGGATACATGAACAATGGGCTCTGTGATGTAGAGCCTGGCAAATTGCATTGTATCCACAGGCACCTGGGCATGGATCTTGACACTTCTGATTGATGCAGGCCTTGTCAGTGGGACACTCGGGATTGCTGGTACATTCAGGTCGACATGCGGGCGGCGTGCCGTAGTAATTCGGCAGACAGCTGCAAATCGCCTGACCCTGCGATTCCCTGCACTGTGCATTGGGACCGCAGGAAGACGGCTGACAGGGGTTCACGTAAACCACTCTTATGGCTGTGGAGAAGGTGCAAATGGGTGCAAATAATATATAATTTGATGTGTTAGTGCAAGTTTGTGGTAAAGGCTGGTAAGAATGCTTACGTTCCGCCTGGCGTAGCTGACAATAACGATAAGGATCGCCATTGTAACCGGGATAACAGCTGCAGATGGGTACATGATTCACAACTTGGCACTGGGCGTTGGGAGCACAGCTGCCGGGGCAGGGATCGCGACAATGTTGATTAAGACATGCCAATTGGCTGGAGCAGTCGGAATTCAGGACACACTCGGGACGGCAGCCTTCATAGGGATTACCAAAGAACTCGGGCAAACACTGGCAAGAACCGACTTCAGCTTGTTGCCTGCAGACTGCATTGCTACCGCAGGGACTGGGAGCACATGGATTAATCTGATCCCGTTCGAGAACTGGACGCGGATAGCATTTCGTGAATGGATCTCCAATATAATCAGCTATGCATATGCAGGAGGGCACATGACTGATCACCTGACAGGTGGCAGCCTGGCCGCATACTCCAGGACAAGGATCGCGACACTTTTGTCCAATACAAGCTAATGAGTTGGCACATTCCGTTGAAGTGACACATTCGGGACGGCAATTCGGTGGAGTTCCTATGAAGTTTTCCAAGCACTTGCATTGCGATTGAGTTCCATCTGGTGAGGGCGTGCATTGTGCATTTGAGCCGCACGGTGACGGCTGACAAGGATTGATTGGTTCACGTTGTATAATTGGAGGTGGCGGCAGCCGTTGGCACAGGGCGAACGCGTTGCCCGTGTAGCCAGTGGGGCAGGTGCAATGCGGCGTATGTCGTATAACCTGACAGAGTGCGTACTGGCCGCAGGCACCTGGGCAGGGATCGCGGCAGTGTTGATTCTGGCATGCCAAGTGGGGGGCACAGTCCGAATTGATGGTACACTCGGGTCGACAATGAGGTGGCGTGCCATAGTAGCCGGCCAGGCAGGAGCATACTGCTTGCTCATTGGTCACAAGGCACTGTGCGTTGCTTCCACATGGTGATGGCCGACAGGGATTTACGGGCACAATGGGATCAGCTAAATTGGGAAAAAGACATTTAAGCGCTGCACAATGAGATGAACTATAGTGAAACCTACGTTGCACCAGGGCGCACTGCACAAAGGCGTTTCCAGATGTGCCTGGGGGACAGTGGCACATGGGAACATGGTTGCGAACTGCGCAAATGGCGCCAACACCGCATGCCCCCGCACAGGGATCAACACATTTATTGCGTTGGCAGGCCCTGTCGCGGGCGCAGTCAGTGTTTAGGACACATTCGGGACGGCAGCCTACATAGGGATTTCCATGGAACTCGGCCAGACAAGTACACTGTCCGTTGTTACAGATGCTATTTGAGCCACAGGGCGAAGGATTGCAGGTGTCGCGTGGAGGAGGGTCATGCTTCACTGGGATTGGCGCACAACTAACGAAGGGATTTCCTTGATAGCCAATGGGACAGCTGCAAACGGGTGTGTGGTTGATGACACTGCACTGGGCTGCAATACCACAGGAGCCGGGACAAGGATCGCGACACTTTTCGTTCATGCACGCTAAGTGTGAGGCGCAATCAGAGTTTATTACACACTCCGGCTGACAGTTGGGCGGAGCGCCAAAGTAGCCGGACAGACACCGGCAGACAGCTTGACCATTTTGGGCATTGCACTGACCAAAGGTGCCACAGGGAGAGGGAACACAGGGATCGCGATAAGTATCCTTGGGATAGTCGTAGGTGATTGCTGGCGCTGTAAATTTGATTGGGTTAAGCTAAATGCAAAACTAGTTTGGACTGGAGTCAGGGTCTTACGTATAGTTCGACAACCACTGAAGGCATCGCCCGTAAATCCGGGCAAACAACTACAGTGGGGACTGTGGTTAATCGCGCGACAAGCGGCATTACGTCCGCAGACACCCGGACAGGGATCTACACAATGATGGTTGTTGCACGCCTTGTCAAGGGCACACTCGCTGGAGATAGTACATTCGGGTCGACAGGCTGGCGGAGATCCCACAAAGTCGGGAAGGCAGCTGCAAACCGCCTGTTGATTTACTTCGTGGCATTGGGAGTTGGGTCCGCAGGGGGTGGGTTGGCAAGGATGCTGCGGTACAGGATCACGCAAAGCTGTTTGTAAAGACGTTGGGGTGAAAATACTAAGCGTTGAAAACATGTTTTCATGAGCTGCTTGCTTACGTTCGCGAATGACACTGCAGTAACTATAGGGATTGCCCTCATAGCCACTTAAGCAATTGCATTGGGGTAGATGATGACGCACATGGCATTCGGCATTGGGGCCGCAGGTACCTGCGCATGGATCGCGGCAATGCTGATTGACACACGCCAAATGGCTGGGACAATCCGAATTCAAAACACACTCCGGTCGGCAGCCCTCGTAAGGATTGCCGTAGAATTCAGGTAAGCACTGGCAGGCGCCGGCGCCATTCGACTCTGTGCAGATCGCATTTGAGCCACAGGGACTTGGCAGACAAGGCGTAAGTGTTTCGATCACATCCCTCTGTATTTGGCAACCTATAAAGGGATTGCCACTATGACCGCTTGAGCAAACGCACATGGGCGTATGGTTAATGACGTAGCATTCGGCATTAGAGCCACACACTCCCGGACAGGGATCACGGCATTTCTGATTAAAGCAGGCCAGATTTGTAGGGCAATCAGCGCTGCTAACGCATTCAGGTCGACAGTTGGGCGGCGTTCCAATGAAGGTAACAAGACAGCTGCATTGTGCATTATTTCCAACATTGCGGCATTCGGAATTCGGTCCACACGGCGATGGCTGACAAGGGTCAAGCACATCCTGTTGAATGGGTGGCGGTGGTAGTGGATGACAGGCAATGAACGGATTGCCTGTGAAGGAGCTAATGCAGCGACAGTTGGGACTGTGGTTAAGTACACGGCATTCGGAATTCAAACCACATGCACCCGGACAAGGATCACTGCATCGTTGCTGCAGACACGCCAAGTGCAGGGGACACTCCGCATTGCTAATGCATTCCGGTCGGCATGATGGCGGCACACCTACAAATTGTGGCAGGCATGAGCAGACGGCTTGACCATTGATATTGCGACACTGTGCATTTGGTCCGCAAGGCGAAGGCTGGCAGGGATCGGCAACTGCACGTGGCGGTGGAGGTGGCACAGGCAAGCATTGTGCAAATGCATTGCCTGTCATACCCGCGGGGCAGTGACAAATCGCCACATGGTTGTGAACTTCGCAGATGGCATTGGTACCGCATGTGCCTGGGCAAGGGTCAATGCATTTTTGGCGTACGCAGGCAAGATTGTGGGCGCACTCCGTGCTCAATATACATTCCGGACGACAACCAATTATTGGATTTCCATGGTATTCGGGTAGACAGCTACACTGTCCTTCACGACAGACGGCATTGGCGCCACACTGTACGTGCAGGCAGGGGTCGTCATTCAGAACCGGTGGCTGTGGTACTCGCGGCGGTGCTTGACAAGAGGCAAATGGATTGCCAGTCAAGCCTGGTGCACACTGGCAAACCGGCATGTGATTAATAACAGAGCACTGAGCGTTGAAGCCACAAGCGCCTGGGCACGGATCACGGCAGCGCTGCTTCTGGCAGGCCAAGTGAGCGGCACAATCGGCGTTTATGTTACACTCGGGTCGACAGTTGGGAGGGCTGCCAAAATAGTTGGATAAACAACTGCAAATAGCGGTGCCATGGTTGTCACGACACTCGGCATTTTGACCGCAGGGCGACGGAACACATGGATTCTGATACGTATCCAACTGAAGGGGAGGTGGGGCTATAATCGGGGTAATTAAAGGTGAATTTATGAATGTATCTTTGTATGAGGGGCACTTCTTACGTGGCACAGGATAGCAGCGTGTGAATGCATCCCCCTGGAAGCCTTGACGGCAACTACAAATGGGCGCATGGTGATGGACGCGACAATCGGCATTTGACCCACAGACGCCTGGACATGGGTCCCTACACTTTTGATTGATGCAGGCCTTATCCGATGCACACTCAGCACTCGTCACGCATTCTGGACGACAGTTGGGCGGTACACCAACATACTCCGGCAAACAGGAGCAGATAGCCTGCTCATTGTTCGCACGACACTGTGAATTGGGGCCACACGGTGAGGGCTGACAAGGATTCACATACTCTTTCAAGATTGCTAAAAGACAACATTTTTTGTTATGGGTCTGGTACGGCAGATGTTTTTGCTAGTAACTCACGTCTCTCGGGCAGCAGGCAGTAGCTATATGGATCACCAACAAAATTGCTTAAGCAGTGGCATGTGGGCAAATGATTAAGGACTTGACATTCGGAATTTAAGCCGCACACACCCGGACAGGGATCGCGACATTTGAACTGTTGACAGGATTTGTCCGATGGGCAGTCACTATCAGAGACGCATTCGGGTCTACAAGCTTCGTATGGATTGCCGTGGTAGTCGGGTAGGCATTGACAGGACCCTGCATTGCCCTCCTGACGACATTGCGCATTAGCACCACAGGGATTAGGAGAACAGGGCTGTGTAGTCTCTACTTGTTGAATTATAGGAGTTTGGTGGCAGTTGGTAAACGGATCACCCGTGTAACCAGGAGCACAGTAGCACATGGCCACATGGCTCAGCGCATGGCAAACAGCATTGGAGCCGCATGCACCTGGGCAGGGATCCGCACATTTCTGATTAACGCAGGCCTTGTCGAAACTGCACTCTGAGTTGGTAACACATTCCGGTCGACAATTGGGCGGTGTTCCAATGTAAGTGGCAAGACAGTTGCACTGTGCCTGTTCGCCCACAGCGCGGCATTCTGCGTAGGGACCGCAGGGTGACGGCTGACATGGCTGCTTTACAGGAATAACATCCCGTTGAGGTGGTGTTGGCAAGCAGCCTAAGAAGGGATTACCATTGTGTCGTGGCGGACAGCTGCAGATAGGCGCATGGTTTACTACTTGGCAGATTGCATTGTAGCCACAGGTGCCTGGGCAGGGATCAATGCAGTGTTGTTGTTGGCAAGCCAGACGTGGCAAGCAATCCGAGTTTCGTGTGCATTCCGGACGACAGCTGGGAGGACTGCCCACATAATCTTCGATGCAGGAGCAAACAGCGTTATCATTTAGCACACGACAGCGGCTGTTGGGACCGCAAGGTGAGGGTGCGCAAGGATTTCTTGGTGGCAAGGACTGCACCGGCGGTGTTTCACACTGGATAAACGCATTTCCCGACATACCTGCCGGACAGCGGCACATAGCAATGTGATTGAGCACATCGCATATAGCGTTGGGAGCACAGGTTCCTGGACAGGGATCGATACATTTGTTTCGTACACAGGCGCGATCTCGCGGGCAGTCGCTGTTTAGTACGCATTCCGGACGACAACCCGTATAGGGATCACCTTGGTATTCGGGTATGCATGTGCACTGGCCATTTCGACATATGGCATTGGATCCACATGGCGACGGATTACAAGGATCATCATTTACAATGCGCTTGGCTATGGACAAAAAGGGCGAAATGGGTGTAAATGGACTCAACACTTATGTTGCTGAAATTCTTACGTGGTTCAGGCTGGCAGGAGGTGAATGGGTCACCCACATAGCCTACGGGACAGTGGCAGTTGGGTATATGATTACGCACAGTGCAGAGCGCATTGTAGGCACAGGAACCGGGGCAGGGATCGACGCAGCGCTGATTTATGCAAGCCAGGCTGGGCAGACATTCGGCACTCTGTGTGCACTCGGGTCGGCAACTAGGCGGTACACCGAAGTAGGCAGGCAGACAGCTACAGATTGCCTGACCATTTGACTGGCGACACTGAGCGTTAGCTCCACATGGAGATGGCTGGCAAGGATCACGTACAGGTTCGCGTTGGAGAATGGTGGGCGGTGCTAAATTACCAGTACAATTTTGTCAGTATCTGTGAAACAAGGCATTGACAAGATGACTTACGCGGCACGGGATAGCAGCGGGTGAAGGGATCTCCGGTGTAGCCTGACTGGCAAGAACATAACGGTGCATGATTGGTTGCATGACATAGGGCATTGCTGCCGCAAGCGCCAGGACAAGGATCTACGCATTTGTGCTGTACACAAGCTTTATCAAAGCTACATTCCGTTGATATCGTACACTCGGGTCGACAACCAGGTGGACTGCCTACATATTCGGGCAAGCATGAGCAGACAGCCTGCTCGTTTAGCTCTTTGCACTGACTATTTGGGCCGCAGGGTGAGGGTTGACAAGGATTAACATACTCGCGGATAGCTGGAATAAAGAGTTCTACTTATTCTAGATGGTTGGAGATCCAAGGCAAGAATTGCTTACGTTTCTCTTCGAGGCTGCAATAGCTATATGGATCACCCACATAGTTGTTGAGACAATTACAAGTGGGCAAATGGTTTCTCACATAGCATTCGGCATTGTGGCCGCAGCTGCCGGGGCACGGATCGCGGCACTTTTGATTAACGCAGGCCCGATTAGACGAACAGTCGGAATCGAGGACACATTCGGGGCGACAGGCTTCGTAGGGATTTCCAAAATACTCGGGCAGACACTGGCAGGAGCCAATGCCATTTCGTTGATGGCATTCCGCGAAAGTGCCGCAGGGATTGGGATTGCAGGGCTGCACCACTTCGGGTGGTTCATTTTGAATTGGTGAGCAGAGAACGAAAGGATCCCCGCTGTAGCCTGGTTGGCAGTAACACATGGCGCTGTGGCTAATCACACGGCACTCAGCACCGCTGCCGCAAAGACCTGGACATGGATCTTTGCAACGATTGTTCCTACAAATCTGGGACGAAGCGCAGTCAGAATTAATCAAGCACTCGGGTCGGCAATTCGGTGGTATTCCAAAGAAATTCTCAAGGCACGAACAAGACGGTGTGTCCCCAATGCGACGGCACTGACTGTTTGCACCACAGGGCGATGGTTGGCAGGGATCCCGAGGCAAAATATCTCTCAATGGTTCGACTGTAGTTATGATAGTTGCGTTAATTAAGTAGGTTAGCTTGCTGGACGGTGGGAACTTACTAATTCTGTGGCATTGGACGAATGGGTTGCCCGTATATCCGGGCTGACAACTACAGAAAGGACTGTGACTGACTGCCCTGCATTCGGCATAGGCGCCACATGCGCCCGGACAGGTATCGATACAACGCTGATTTTGGCAAGCACGGTTGGGTGCACAGTCATAGTTGCTGGTACATTCGGGTCGGCATGAAGGTGGTACGCCGTAATAATTGGGCAGGCAGCTACAGATGGCCTGGCCTTGTCGCTCACGACACTCGGCATTTGTACCACATGGCGAGGGTTGGCAGGGATTTTGATAGACGGCCACTACAGAGCGATTTAAGGCGTTTAGTTTCTTGTCGCAAGGGGTAATTATATATGAACCTACTTTGTACGGGGCTGCAGTGGATAAAGGCGTTGCCTGTCATGCCAACCGGACAGTGGCAAATAGCTATATGATTTACAACTTCACAGACGGCACCAGCACCACAGGTACCCGGGCAGGGATCAACACACTTTTGCTGTACACAGGCGCGATTTCGGGGACATTCTGCGCTCAGAACGCATTCTGGACGGCAGGCAACGTAGGGATCGCCTTGATATTCGGCAATGCACGTACACTGTCCCTCTCCCGAGCAGACGGCATTACTGCCACAGGGACTGGGATTGCAAGGATCTCTGGGTTCTTCATATGCTGGAGGTGCTGTAGGGAATGGGGAGATGTGTTGATGTACTCTGTGTTTATAATGCCTATAAGGTTGCTTACGTGGTGCAGGCTGACAAGCCACAAATGCATCACCAACATAGCCATGCAGACAAACACAGTTAGGTGTATGATTTAACACTCGACACTCGGTATTCTGGCCACAGGAGCCGGGGCAGGGATCGCGGCAACGCTCGTTAATGCATGCCAAATGACTGGCGCAGTCAGCGTTGATGGTACACTCGGGCCGACAATGCGGGGGTGTGCCGTAATAATTGGATTGGCAGGAACAAATCGCTTGGTCATGCTGATTACGACATGTGGCATACAGGCCGCAGGGTGAGGGTACGCAGGGATCGCGATAGGGTGCAACATCTCGAAGTGGCGGTGGTGAAGCTAATGTTTCGACGAGAACGCGTTACGGTGACTATTTATTGAGTATACAGATAATTCTCTTACGTGTTGGTCGGGGCAGACAGCGTACAAAGGGATCGCCTATTAGGCCTGGAGGACACATACAAATGGGACTGTGGTTGCGCACCTGACAGATCGCCTTTTGACCGCAAACACCCGGGCATGGATCAACACACTTGCGATTGATACACGCCTTGGTGGTTGGGCACTCAGCGCTTGAGGTACACTCGGGTCGACAATATGGTGGTACACCCTCAAACTCCGGTAGACAGGAGCAGACCGCTTGGCCTTGCACCTCACGACATTGGCCATTCGAGCCACAGGGCGAGGGTAGACATGGATTTACATAATCGTGAACAATTGCTAAATTTAGGGTTAGGCAAATAGATAATACGCTTCGAATTAGTAACTACATCAACTACTACGAGTTGGTTAGACGACTCTACGAAAATGATTGGAACAAGCTTACGTTCTGCCGGCTGATTGCAGTAGCTATAAGGATCTCCAACATATCCCGCGAAGCAGGAGCACATAGGCGTATGATTAACAACATTGCATTCGGCATTCTGTCCACAGCTACCGGGGCAGGGATCACGACACTTTTGTTGTTGGCAGGCATGATTCGAAGGGCAGTCCGAGTTAAGCACACACTCCGGTCGACAGCCCTCGTAGGGATTGCCAAAGAAATCGGCCAGGCATTGGCAGGCTCCGGCTCCATTACGTTGTATGCATTCGGCGTTCGAGCCACAAGGCGACGGCTGGCAAGGATTAATAATTTCCACATCCCTTTCAATTGGCTGGCATTGCGAAAAAGGATCGCCCGTTAATCCAGCATCACAAATGCACATGGCTGTATGTGAGACAACGCGGCAGATGGCATTGGCACCACAAAGGCCTGGGCAAGGATCGCGACACTTTAGGTTTATGCATGCACGGTTGCTAGGACACTCGGAGTTCGCGACACATTCCGGCTTACAGTATGGCGGCGAGCCAAAGAAGTCCTTCAGACAAGTGCATGAGGGCGAGTTCCCAATGGCGCGACACTCAGCGTTAGCCCCACAAGGAGATGGACGACATGGATCTTGAGGTTCAATATCTCTCTGCGGCGGTTCAATGATTTGCTGGCATCCCACAAAGGGATTACCCGTATGGTGGGGCAAGCAGGTACAGAATGGGTTGTGATTGACGACGCTACACTGGGCACTTCGGCCACAAGCACCGGGGCAAGGATCTACGCACTTTTGATTCACACATGCCAGGTGAGCAGCACACTCCGAGTTGCTAGTGCACTCTGGACGACAAAGTGGTGGTGTGCCTATATAGCCCGGTACACAAGAACAGACGGCTTGCTGATTGGCCTCTCGGCATTGTGAATTTGGACCACACGGTGAGGGAAGGCAAGGCTGAACAACGGTGGGTGCTGCAAAGTAAAAAATCGATAGGAATCGCTCCTTTTGCTCACTCCTACATGCTGTATATATTTACGTGGTATAGGATGGCACTGTAGAAAAGCGTTGCCTGCATAACCTTCGGGACATGTACACATAGGTATGTGATTCAGCACCGTGCACAGAGCATTTGGTGCGCATGTGCCTGGGCAAGGATCGAAGCATTTGTGAAGGGCGCAAGCGCGGTCTCGTGGACAATCCAAACTTGTGAGGCATTCGGGACGACAGCCGCTGTAGGGATCACCCTGGTACTCCGGCAGACAGGTGCAGGTGCCTCCGTTACATACGGCGTTCGGCCCACACGGCGAGGGATTACAGGGATCATCGGCTTCCACAGCTACAGAGCAAACGATTGAGTGGCTATTGGCTTGATTGATTGACTTTCATATTCTTACGTTTTGGTGGTTCAGGCTGACAATGGCTAAATGGGTCTCCAGTGTAGCCGGAAGGACATGTGCAGCTGGGAGTGTGATTAATGACATTGCAAAGGGCACCAAAGCCGCATGAGCCGGGACATGGATCGCGACACTTTTCATTAATACAAGCCTGACTGCTGGGACAGTCCGAGTTAACTCGACATTCAGGACGGCAGTTAGGCGGTACGCCCAGATACCCAGGATGGCAAGAGCACGATGGTGCATCGCCATGTGGACGGCACTCGGCGTAGGTGCCGCAAGGCGAGGGCACACAAGGGTCAATCGGTTGCTTTAGCACAACTGCTGTAGGCGGCGCCGCTATAACCAGATGGCAATATTTAAGATGGTGCTTTGAGGGGCTAGTACAACACTTACGAGGTATTGGTAGGCAGCGATAGAAGGCATCGCCTGTGTAACCGGAGCGACAGGAGCAAATGGGGCTGTGGTTGACCACACGACATAAGGCCTGATCACCACAAGTTCCCGGACAGGGATCTGTGCACTTCTGGGCCACACAGGCCTTGTCAATAGCGCACTCTGATGAAATGGTACACTCGGGTCGACAGGCTGGTGGCGCACCCATGTACTTGGGCAAGCAAGAGCAGACAGCCTGCTCATTGATCTCCCGGCACTGGGAATTGGGGCCACAGGGTGAAGGTTGACAGGGATTTACATACTCTTTGATGGCTACAAAGGAAAACAGAAGACGTTGATGTCTATGCTGACTTGATTGTTGTGTTGTCTTACGTTCACGTTCCTGTTGACACAGACGATATGGGTCACCGCTGAATCCAGTTAAGCAACTGCAGCTGGGCACATGATTGAGAACATTGCAGACTGCATTGAGGCCGCAGGTGCCTGGACAAGGGTCTTGACACTTTTGTTGCTGGCAAGCACGGTTCGAGGGACAGTCAGAGTCGAGCACACATTCTGGTCGGCAGCCTTCGTAGGGATTGCCATAGTATCCCTCCAAGCACTGACATGAGCCAGCATCTTGGCGAGTTGTGCAACGTGCATTTGGGCCGCATGGACTAGGATTGCATGGGTCTAACTGATCCAACTGCTGGATTCTTTTTTCCACACACTGCACGAAAGGATCACCCTCAAGGCCGTCGGGACAGTAGCAGCTCGGCGTATGCGAGAGTACACGACACACAGCCGCTTGTCCACACAAGCCAGGGCATGGATCGCGACATTTCTGTTGGATGCATGCTTGATGCGTTGGGCATTCCGAGCTTGTTACACACTCTGGGCGGCAGTTTGGCGGCGTGCCGCCGTAGTCAGGTAGACAAGTGCACGATGGCGTTTCATTTATTTCGCGGCATTCGGCGAAGGGTCCACACGGTGAGGGATGACAGGTCTGTCGTGGTGGTGGCGTTGGCGGCTCAATAATAGCTTGGCAGCTGACAAACGGATTGCCAGTATGTCGGTCCAAGCACCGGCAGAATGGACTGTGATTCGTCACATGGCACTGGGCATTGCGGCCGCAAACGCCGGGGCATGGATCGCTACATTTCTGATTAAGACACGCCAAATTCAATGGACATTCCGAGTTGGATATGCATTCGGGTCGACAGAATGGTGGACTGCCTATGAAGGGACTGATGCAGGAACAGACGGCCTGTTGATTGATCGCTCGACACTGAGAGTTCGGTCCGCAAGGCGATGGCTGGCAAGGATTCTGCACGACATCAAGTTCTGCAAAAAAAAGTCGAACGCTGTTCAGGCGAACTAGGAACCGGTAAAATCCTTCTTGATTGCTTACTTTGCACTGGGTTGCAGCCGACAAATGCATTGCCTTCCATACCATCGGGACAGCGGCAATTGGGTATATGGTTGAGAACCTCGCAAATGGCAGTGGACGCACAAGTACCAGGACAAGGATCCGTACACTTATGACGCACACAGGCGAGGCTGCGGGCGCAGTCCGTGTGTAGTACACACTCCGGACGGCAGCCAACGAACGGATCGCCCTGATACTCGGGTATACATGTGCACTGACCGTTATTACACTGAGCATTAGCACCACATGGTGAAGGGTTGCATGGGTCTTGGGGCGTAGGCGGCTCTTTAACTATTAGACAAACTTCGGGTTAAAATCTGTTTTATGATTTGGACCTTAATATGGTTCTTACTCCGTTGTGGTGGCTCTGGATTGCAAACGATGAATGGATCGCCGATATAACCCACTAGACAGCTACAAATTGGAGTGTGGTTGATCACATTGCACTGTGTGTTGAGGCCGCAAGAGCCGGGACAAGGATCGCGACACTTTTGATTGATACAGGCCTGATGGCTCGGACATTCAGCATTGATAGAACATTCAGGACGGCAATTTGGCGGTGTACCCAAATAGTTTGGCAGGCAGGAGCACGATGGTGTGCCATGAATTTCGCGACATTGAGAGTTGGCACCACATGGTGAGGGTACGCAAGGATCAATAGGTTCGCGTTCAATTGTCACAACAGGCGGAGCTGCAGGGTTATTTAAGATAATTTACGAGCTGGTCTTATATTGCGAATTCATTTATATTCATTGGCTTACGCGGCAATCGATAACAATGGGTGAAGGCATCGCCTGTGAATCCGTTTAAGCAGGTGCAGATAGGACTGTGATTTCTTACTCGGCACTCGGCCTGTTGACCACAAACATTGGGACAAGGATCAACGCATTTGCGATTTATGCAAGCCTTATCTGCCGCGCATTCTGAGCTGCTGGTGCATTCGGGTCGACAAGCAGGTGGACTGCCAATAAACTCGGTTAGACAGGAGCAGACAGCCTGCTCGTTGACTTCGCGACATCGCGAGTTGGGTCCACACGGCGTTGGTTGACAGGGATTCACATAGATGCGTTCGGCTATGAGACATTTGCTTAAGTATTGGGAACTACGACAGGGGAGTTCGATATGGTCAGGCTTACGTGGTTCATTTTCTATTGTACGGCAGAAGCTATAAGGATCTCCAGTATGACCATTGAAGCAATTGCAAGTGGCCAAATGATTGATAGCCTGGCATTCTGCGTTCTGGCCGCATGTTCCCGGACAGGGATCGCGGCACTTTTGCTGCTGGCATGCTCTATTTGAGGGACAATCCGAGTTGAGAACGCACTCTGGTCGGCAGCCCTCGTATGGATTGCCAAAGTGTTCAGTCAGACACTGGCAAGAACCAGCACCACCACGTTCTTCACATTTTGCATTGACGCCACAGGGACTGGGATTACAGGGCTGTATCCGTTCAACTGGTGCCTCTCTGATGGGACTGCACTGGGCGAACGGGTCGCCTGTGAAGCCGCTATCACACAGGCACATTGCCGTATGGCTGAAGACACGGCAGTAAGCATTAAGGCCACAAAGCCCTGGACAGGGATCCACGCATTTCTGATTGACGCATGCTTGGTTGGTGGCACATTCAGAATTGGATATGCATTCTGGTCGGCAATTCGGTGGTGCGCCCAAAAATTCGGGTAGACAAGAACATGATGGTGAATCACCTGAAACTCGGCATTCAGAATTGGAGCCGCAGGGTGAGGGTTGACATGGATTCTGTGGCGTAGCATCGCGCAGGGGAATTACTGTAAAGAATTTATGTTGTAGCCCATCCAGTTCGTTTAAATACACAAGTGGCTTACTATTTTGTTCACAGCGCACAAAAGGATTGCCCGACATGCCTGTGGGACAACTGCAGAAGGGACTGTGGTTTACAACATTACATACAGCATTAAAGCCACAGGTGCCGGGACAGGGGTCACGGCACTTCATATTCTGGCAAGCTTGATTGGCAGCACAGTCGGAATTGGTAACACATTCTGGGCGGCATTGCGGCGGACTGCCGACATAGTCGAGAAGACAAGAGCAAACGGCAGTCTGTTGCACCACTCGGCACTGGCTGTTGGGTCCACAAGGCGATGGCTGGCATGGGTTCTGTGCTGGTGGCGCTGGTACAGGGCGGCATTCGAAGAAAGCATTGCCCGACATTTGATCGGGACAGCGACAGATAGGCACGTGATTTTTCACCTCGCAAATGGCATTCACACCGCAGGTGCCTGAACACGGATCAATGCACTTATTACGTATGCATGCACGATTCGGGGCGCAGTCTGTGTTAAGAACACACTCCGGTCGGCAGCCTACATAAGGATCACCCTGGTACTCGGCAATGCAGGTGCATATACCATTATTACATTGGGCATTAGCCCCACACGGTGAAGGATTGCAAGGATCGTCCCTGATGGGCGGGGTAGTTGCTGCAAAAATGACGGAGTATAAGCATTGATGGTTGTTTTCGAAACTACTCTCTGAACACCTACGTTGTGGTGGCTTAGGATTGCAGTTGGTGAACGGATTACCAATGTAACCCTCGATGCAGGCGCAGAGTGGCGTATGGTTTATAACGCTACAAACAGCGTTCAACCCACAGGCGCCAGGGCAAGGATCGCGACATTTCTGATTAATGCACGCTTGCTGACTAGGACACTCTGAGTTTATAGTACATTCCGGACGGCAGTTGGGCGCCTGACCAATAAACGTCGCCAGGCATGAGCACGCTGAGACTCCATTGATGTTACGGCACTCCGAGTGTGGGCCACATGGTGTTGGCACACAGGGATCTCGCAAGGGTTCTCGTTGCACTTCAATTGCCGGCGCTGTGAGACACAAATCGGTTTGGGTAAAGTTCCAACAATCTCTAAGGAGACAACTATGCGGCTTACGTGGTATTGGGAAACACTGCGTGAAGGCATCGCCAGTGAAACCACTGATGCAACTGCAGATGGGACTGTGGTTACGCACACGGCAAATCGCATTATTGCCGCAGGTGTTGGCCGCGCAGGGATCGACGCACTTTTGATTCAGACAGGCCTTATCGGCGGCACACTCCGAAGAAATGGTGCACTCGGGACGGCAGGCTGGTGGGGCGCCAATAAACAGGGGTAGACAAGAGCAGACAGCCTGTTCGTTGGCAACGCGACATTGAGAGTTGGGACCGCATGGCGTTGGTTCGCAGGGATTGGTGTACTCGATACGTATGGCTGCAACAGATGAAGATGTGCAACGTTTAAGTGTGTCAAGTTAACATGTGGGTAATTGCTTACGTTCGGCAGGACGTATGCACTGGCGGTACGGATCGCCTACGAAGCCAGGGAGACAATTGCAGGATGGCAGATGGTTTACTACCTGACAGTTAGCATTTTGGCCACAGGTGCCGGGGCAAGGATCTTGACACTTTTGCTGCTGGCAAGCACGATTCGATGGGCAATCTGAGTCTAGCACACACTCTGGACGACAGCCGTCGTAGGGATTGCCAAAGTATTCAGGCAGGCACTGGCAGGAACCAGCACCGTCTCGCTCGCGGCAAACGGCATTTGTGCCACAGGGGCTGGGATTGCAGGGTGTGCGCACTTCGATGTCTCGTACGATTTCTGGGCTGCACTGTACGAAGGGATCCCCGGTGAAACCCTGCTGGCAGATGCACTGCACAGCATGGCTCACCACGCGACACTCAGCGTTCAGACCACAGCGACCTGGACATGGATCAACACACTTCTGGTTGATGCAGGCCAGTTGACTGCTACAGTCTGAGCTGGTCACGCATTCGGGTCGGCAGTTCGGTGGCCGTCCTATGTAAGTTTCAAGACATGAACATGCAGGCGCCTCACCAATGGAACGACACTGTGAGTAGGGACCACATGGTGATGGCCGGCAAGGATCAGTTGGCTGAATGTCACGCACAGGTTCAACTAGGAATTGGCGAATATTGTAGAAGACTCTGTCAATGGTTACCAAGAATAACAGCTTACTTTGTGGCTGGCAACGTATGAATGGATTTCCGGTGAAACGCGCTGGACAGGTGCAGAATGGACTGTGATTGACCACAGCGCAATTGGCGCCCACACCACAAGTACCAGGGCATGGGTCTCCACAGCGCTGGTTAAGACAAGCTTGGGTAGGCGCACATTCTGCATTGGAGGTACATTCGGGCCTACAGGTGGGTGGTGAGCCGATGTAGCTCGGTAGACAGGAGCAGACAGCTTGCTGGTTTACCTCGCGACACTGCGAATTCGGACCGCAGGGCGATGGCTGGCAAGGATTTGTGGTGACAACTATTTCTGTATAGGGATATCGATGATTAGCTGGGAAGACAGATAAAGAAAATCTCCATTTGACGTACTCGGATTGGGAGTGCAGCGTATAAACGCACTGCCAGCGGTACCATCGGGGCACCTACACATGGGTATGTGATTGATGACGTCGCATATGGCATTCTCGCCACATGTGCCTGGGCATGGATTGAGGCATTTGCTGTGCAGACAGGCCTTATCGCGTGAGCAGTCTGAATTGAGCACACATTCCGGACGACAGCCGGCGTAGGGATCACCGTGGTATTCAGGCAAACAGCTGCAAACACCATCGTTGCATTGGGCATTGGGACCACACGGCGATGGTTGACAACGATCAACATATTCGTCTAGGAATCGGAGGCAATTAGGAATTGTGGACCTTTGGCATAGTTTGAGACACTCACTTAACACAGGCTCTGGCGGTGCCAGACGACAGCTGCTAAACGGATCACCCGTGTAACCTGAGGGACAAGTACATATTGGGGTGTGGTTTACGACATTGCACTCCGCCGCATAGCCGCAGGAGCCGGGACAAGGATCTATGCACTTTTCGCGTATACAAGCCATGTTCGAGGCGCACTCGGCACTGATGGTGCATTCGGGTCGGCAGTTTGGCGGTGTGCCAATGTATTCCTGTAGACATGTGCAAGATGGTACGCCTTGCACGTTGCGGCACTGGCTATTCAGGCCGCAGGGCGTGGGCACACAAGGATCTCGGTTAACGTGTTCAATGGCCGGTGTTGGTGCTGATTTGGGAGAATCAACTTCACTGTGATATGATGAACATGAAACGTGACAAATTCGCTTACGTGGTAGAACATAGCAACGTGTAAAGGCGTCGCCCGTAAAACCGCGACGACATTGACAGAGTGGACTGTGATTGCGCACACGACACTCGGCATTGATGCCGCAAATGCCGGGACAAGGATCCTGACAACGTTGACTTATGCACGCCTTGTCAGTGGGGCACTCGGTGCTCAATACGCACTCGGGTCGACAGTTGGGTGGCAAGCCGATGTATAGTTCAAGACAGGAGCAAACCGCCTGACCATTAAGCTCGCGACACTGGGAATTGGGACCGCACGGGGAGGGGCGACAGGGCTGAGTGGGTTCGGCCAGACGTATAGCTGTAAAGGTTATCTTGTATTCGTTGTTCAGCTGGTCAGTTGGGTTGAGCTTACGTTGAGTTGGTTCCACATGGCAGTAACTATACGGATCACCAGTGTAACCGCTGCGACATGTGCACGCGGGCAGGTGATTCGTTACCCGGCAATCGGCATTTGAGCCACAGGTGCCGGGGCAGGGATCGCGACACTTTTGCTGCTGGCACGCCTTATTTGATGGACAGTCGGAATTGCGTACGCATTCCGGTCGGCACGACTGGTAGGGATCGCCAAAGTAATCGGGCAAGCACTGGCAAGAGCCAATACCATTGCGTTCACGGCAAACGGCGTTCGATCCACAAGGATTTGGTTCACAGGGTGTGACCTGTTCATTGACTATCCGTTCTGTACTCCGAAGAGATATTGGGAAATAGAGAGCGGGGGGAAGAGAAGAGTTTGGCAAAAACTTTATTAACTGTTCTTTAGTGTTGCGGGTTTAGTACATCGAACACACCTGGCAGTGGCTTTAGTTTTAGCAGTATTGCAGTTGATTAATCCAATTGGGTTTTGGTTTTGTTTTTTGGCAGTGTGATTAGAGCACGGATTAAGTGTTTGCTTGTTCCAATTAATATTTTAAAATTTGTTCACTTAAAGTGATTTCAGCGCGATTTGGTTTAGTTTTAGTGTTGTTAAACGCAGTGCGTTGCAGTGTACTTGTTTTGTAGTGCGGTGCGCTGTGTCTTTGTGCAGTGTTGCGTAACGTAATATGCACATTACGTTTGCATACGTGACGTAATTAAAACAAGTGTTTCGTGTCAGCTTATATCAATCGATTTATTGCATTATTGGTTAAACAAATTGAATAATGGGCTCTACAGAGTTATATATTTCTAGATATTTATGTATTAAATAAACTAATTGCTAATAATCAATAAGCGCATTTTAGTTCCTTATAGTTTTGGTATTTGTTGACTAGTATTTGTTGATAATCCTTTAGCGAACCGTTGTTACAATAGGGCAAAACAATTTTGGTCGACAACAACACAGTATTCAATTTCGATTCGATTTTTCATTGGTATTTTTGTGTTTTTCAATTGAGGGTTAGGGTACCAAATTCAGGGGTTAAAAATTCATTTGTACGCATTTGGGTCAAGCAAAAAAAGATATAAGTAAAAGCATTTCGTGGGTCCAAAATTGATTCGACAACAGGATCAAAATATTACTTCCCAAAGCATATCAAATAACAAGGTCAGGGGTTAGGTCGATTCAAGGCGTTTGGGTGAGGCATTTTACGTGATATATATTATATAAATTGTATTTAAGGCGGCAAAGAGGCGTGGCAAGTTTGCATATTGTATTGAGGCGTTAAAGGCATTTAAAAGCAAATATAAAATAGTATCAAAATATAATTAAAAACTAATTAAAACTTTTCGCTACTGCCGCACACAAACACTTCCAAAAGCAACAACAATTCAGACAACTCGTACAGAACTGTGTGCCTTGAAATTTGCATTTCGCCGTAGTGCATGTCAACCAGATAAATACTTATGGAAACACTTATTTTGCAATGCATTGCGCTTGTGCGTGCGATAACCAAAAGTTTTAATATAAAATCGTGTAAATTGTTTGTGTAAATTTCTCAGCAACTAAGCGCATTAGAACGAGTTATGTGTGTAGTGAATTGGTGTAAGGTGGGTGTGCAACACAGTAAAACATGTAAGATTTGACAAGAAATTTCAAATTAAATGTAATTATCACAACTCCAAATGGAAAACAATTGTAAATCATTCTAATGCGCAATTTAGAAATATGAAACTGAAAATTCGTTGGGGTATATATTCATATCGTATGTCACTTGAGATAAGGGGAAATTTAATAATAATGATAATAATAATAATAGTAATTCAATTTTATGAATTTTGAAGAGGTACCGCGAGTCAGTTTCATATTTAGCAATCCCTATCAAGGCGTAAACAAATGCGAACACGTGTAATTGCAGTGACTCTTCAGTGAAGCTCCGGCTATTAGGCGGGTGTACAAGTAGTTGGGCGGTGGACGTCCAATAAAGCAACCAAAACCAAGCTAGTTTACGCCCTGACCTAACTACTGGTATATATCATGTGTGTAGTAAATGAAAACGGGTTCCTACCTTGCTCTGGTTGACAGCCGGTGAACGGATCTCCAGTATAGCCCACATCGCATGTGCAGATGGGTTGATGATTGGCCACATTACAACGAGCATTGAAGCCACAGGCACTAACACAAGGGTCGGCGCACTTCTGGCGTATGCATGCCTTAGTTGGTGAACACTCCGGATTGATGGTGCACTCGGGTCGACAGTTGGGCGGTGTGCCAATAAATGTGGCCGCACATGAGCAGGCTGGATTACCATTGAGCTCTTTGCATTCCGAATTGGGTCCGCATGGCGATGGTACACAAAGGTTGGTTGGACCCACTGGCGGGGGTTTACGTTCTTCTTGGTAGCAGCGTGTGAACGGATCTCCTGTGTAGCCCGTGTTGCATGAGCATGACGGATTATGATTGATCACCTGACAGCGGGCAAACTGGCCACAGGCTCCTGGACAGGGATCGACGCACTTCTTCTGTATGCAGGCCGTTTGCAACGAACACTCCGAGCTGACAATACACTCGGGCTTACAGGCAGGTGGGGAGCCCAACATGCCTGGCTGGCAGGCACATACAGCGCCCTGAGGGGACACATGGCACAAGCTATTGGGTCCACAGGGATTTGGCTGGCATGGGTCCTTAACGACCGGAGTCTCTTGGCGACAGTGGACGAACGGATCGCCCGTGTATCCTTGCAAGCAACTGCAGATGGGAATGTGATTCGACACATCGCACTGAGCGTTCTGGCCACAGGTGCCGGGGCATGGATCCATGCACTTTTTGTTCAGGCAAGCCTTGTTTGGTGAACAGTCCGTGCTGAGTGTGCACTCCGGACGGCAACCACTGTAGGGATCACCGTGGTATTCAGGCAGGCAGCTGCATATACCATTAAGGCAGTCAGCATTCGCTCCACATGGCTGCAGGTCACAAGGGTCTTGTGAGGTGATTGGTGGTTGTGATGCCTTCTCGATCACTTCAACGCATTGTTCAAACGGATCGCCAGTGAAGCCTCCGCGACACGTGCAGATGGCAAGATGATTTTGTATGCGGCACTCAGAATTAATACCGCAGGAGCCCTCGCAGGGATTCCGGCATTTCTCGGCAATACAGGCGCGATCTGAGGCGCAATCAGTGTTCACTATGCACTCTGGTCGGCAATTGGGCGGTGCTCCAATGTAGGTCGGCAGGCAAGAGCAAGAGGCCTGGTCACCACGCACGCGACACTCCGCATAGAGCCCGCATGGCGATGGCTGGCATGGGTTTTTCTCTTTGGGAACGTCCTTTGTTTCAACCACTACCGGTGCTGGGTAACAGCGAGCAAATGGATCGCCGGTCATATCCTGAGGACAACTGCAAATCGGGTTGTGGTTGATCACTTCGCACTTGGCATTGATACCGCATATGCCGGCACACGGATTCGCGCATCGGAATTTATGGCACGCCTTGTTCTGCGGACACTCGGCATTCACAGTACACTCCGGCTTACAATTGGGTGGTGCGCCAATGAAGGTATCCAGGCAAGAGCATACGGCCAGTCCATTGGAAACACGGCATTTGCTGTTGGGGCCGCAGGGCGATGGACTGCATGGATCGCCGACTGGTGGTGGTGTTGTTGGTTCGACGCGACGGCAATTGGAGAATGGATCACCAGTAAAGCCATCGTTGCAGACGCAATTGGGTACATGGTTAGTTGCATAGCACTGAGCGTTGGAGCCGCAGATGCCGGGGCATGGATCTTGACACTTGTTCCTTATGCAGGCCTTGTCCGAAGGACAGTCCGAGCTAAGCACGCACTCTGGTCTGCAGCCCTCGTAGGGATTACCCTGGTATTCATCGATACATTTGCAGGCAGCAGCGCCATTGCGTTCAATACATTCGGCATTGGCGCCACATGGTGAAGGCTCACAAGGCTTGGGCTGCTCCTCACGCTGCTGCACGCACTGTACAAAAGCATTGCCGGCATAGCCGGGCGGGCAGGAGCAGGAGACTGAATGTCCAATGACGCGGCATTCGGAATTTGTTCCACATGAGCCTGGGCAGGGATCGCGACATTTGTTGTTTATGCAGGCCTGTGTTGAAGGGCAATCAGGATTAATGATGCATTCAACACGACAATTGGGTGGGGCTCCAAAGTATTCAGGAAGGCATTGACAAATTGGTCCGTTAACATCGGTTTTACATATTGAATTCGGTCCACATGGTGACGGCACACAAGGGTCACTGGGTGGCGTATCGACATCCTTTGGCATAATTATTTCAGTGCAACGCTTGAATGGATCACCAGTTGTGCCTGGTGGGCAGCCGCAGATAGGGCTGTGATTGATAACCTCACAACGCGAATCGATGCCACACACACCTGAGCAGGGATCCACGCACTTCCTATTGACACATGCTTGCAGCGCTGAGCACTCGCTGGAAACGACGCATTCTGGCCGACATTGAGGCGGTGCTCCAATGAAGCCCTCCAAGCATGAGCATACAGCATGTCCATTGACATCGCGGCACTGACTATTAGCGCCACAGGGCGTCGGTGAGCAGGCTTTAATCTCGAGCGTAGGATCCAATGGTTTTGGACGGCAGTTGGTAAACGGATCACCCTCGTAGCCCTGTTGGCATGAGCAGACGGGTATGTGATTCATCACTTCACAGACGGCATTATTGCCGCAGGTGCCCGGGCAGGGATCCACACATTTGTTGCGCATGCAAGCCTTATCTCTGGAACAGTCCGCGGATAGTGTGCACTCGGGTCGGCAGCCCTCGTAGGGATTACCTTGATAGTTGTTTTGGCAGCGGCATTCACCGCCAAAGCAGTCAGCATTTGGTCCGCAGGGATTGGGACTGCATGGATCGTCCGGACGCGGCACTACCTTTGTTTCTGGCAGCTTACTACAGCGAATGAACGGATCGCCACTGTAGCCTTCGATGCAGTTGCAGATTGGCAAATGGTTGAGTACATGGCACTTGGCCTCAAAGCCGCAGGAGCCGGGACAAGGATCGCGACACTTTTGATTGATACACGCCTCTGTGGGTCCACATTCTGAGTTCAGCACGCACTCTGGTCGGCACCGCGGTGGTGCTCCAATAAAGTCCGGAAGACAAGAGCAAGCCGGACTGCCGCCAACAATTTGGCACTTGGAGTTTGGCCCGCATGGTGATGGTACGCAGGAAGGTGCGGGTGGTTCTGGTGTGGTTACATCGTGGGTAATGGCTGCAGAAATTACACATTGTTTGTTAGGTCAATGAAGTTGCATTAGTTTTATTTCACTACTTACGTATCTTGGAGCACTGCACAAACGGATCACCAGTCATGCCGCGCGGGCACGTACAGATGGGGCTGTGGTTCTTGGTGCTACAGATCGCGCGAATGCCACACGTGTGCAAGCATGGATCTACGCACTTGTTGTTAACGCAGGCGCGCTCGGGAGCGCATTCTGCGCTGACAACGCACTCAGGTCGGCAGTTTGGTGGTTGATTGACAAAGCCGGATTGGCACGAGCATACAGCTTGGTTGTTGATGCTGCGACAGTTACTGTTCGGACCGCAAGGTGATGGCACGCAGGGATTCACCGGTGGGGGCGGTGTAACCGGCACAGGTCGGCAGCTGAAGAACGGATCACCGCTGTAGCCCGCCGGGCAAGTGCAGGTGGGCACATGGTTATCTACAGTACAAATGGCATACTCTCCACACATATTGGCACAGGGATCAATGCACTTAAAGCGCACGCATGCCTGTGCTGGACTGCACTCGTCATTGATTTCGCATTCACGACGGCAACCTCGCTGTGCATCGTAGGGATTACCCTCGAAGCCATCGTGACAATAACAGGCACCGGCACCATTCCGTTCTCGGCACTCGGCATGGGGACCACAGGGCGATGGCTCACAGGGTGATGTGGGAGGTTGCGTTGGCAATACTGGTGCCACGAGCTGGCATCCAAATAACGGATCGCCTTCGTAGCCATCGGCGCATGAGCAAACCGCATTGTGCTGTACAACCTGGCAGATGGCGTTGTTGCCACATGAGCCAGGACACGGGTCGATGCAGCGCTCTTGCTGGCAGGAGAGATTACTTTGGCATTCGTCGTTGTTGGTGCATTCTGGTCGACAGGCGGGCGGACGTCCAATATAGTTGGCCTGGCAGGAGCAGGCTGCCTGTTGTCCAATCTCCCGGCAAATGGAGTTGGGTCCACAAGGCGATGGTACACATGGATTCTCAGTGCTCTTGCCCACATCCTGAACGCAGCCTGAGATGGGATCCCCAGTCATGCCTGGCACACAGCTACAGATGGGATTGTGATTAACCACTTGGCACTTAGCATTCTCCCCGCAAGCGTTACGGCAGGGATCATTGCATTTCTGATTGATGCAGGCACGATTCTGCGCGCACTCTGAGCTAACCACACATTCGGGCTTGCAACTGGGTGGCGCGCCAATGTAACCCTCCACGCAGCTGCATACTGCATGGCTGTTCGTATCATGACACAGGCTATTGGGTCCACATGGTGAGGGCTGGCAGGGATTCTCCGGACGACGGGTTACCATTTCAATCAGCGCGCATGAGCGATGTGGATCGCCGGTGTAACCATCGAAGCACATGCAATTGGGTGCATGGTTCAGAACTCGGCATTCGGCGTTAATGCCGCAGACTCCGGGACAGGGATCCTGACATTTGTTGTTGATGCAGGCACGTGAGCGATCGCAATCGGCGTTTTGTACACACTCCGGCCGACAGCCGCTGTATGGATCACCAAAGTACTCGGGCAGGCATGCGCAGGAGCCGGCACCATTGCGTTCGCGACAGATGGCGTTGGCACCGCACGGACTTGGATTGCAGGGATTACGTGGTGCTTCCGTTGGCGTGACTACAGCGAAGCAAGTAAAGGGTGGAGAAAAAAATATGCAAATATTTATGTTAGAAATGGGCAATACTTGGGGACAATAGGATTTTATACTTTGTTGTATAATAGCACAGCCAGAGAATGGATCTCCGGTGTAACCAGGCTCGCATTGACAGTTCGGATTATGCTTGAGAACAGTACATAGTGAGTGTATGCCACATGCACCGACACATGGATTAGCGCAGCGCTGGTTTACACAGGCCAAGTTGGCTGGACAGTCGGGACTAGTCGTGCATTCAGGTCGACAATTGGGTGGCCGTCCGAGATAGTCGGGCAGGCAGGAGCATGCAGGCGAACCGCGCACATCGACGCATTTGGAGTTAGGTCCGCAGGGTGAGGGCACACAGGGATTACCAGATTCTTTGGGTGTTTGGTCCACTATGTAGCGAACCCAAGCCAGACATGCCAGATAGTTGAAGTAGTTGGATACACATACACATAGACACATTTACAGATACATAGTACAGTTTGGAAGTTCGGATAGTGTAGAGTAGTTGGTAGAGTGTACATAAAATCAAAACATAAAGTAGAAAAAATATAGAACATTAAGGTGAAGGATTTATATACATGCAGGAAAGAAACAGATAGCCACAGCCAGCTGGACAGGATTGTACATACCAATTGAATTTTAACCCTAACCCTAACCCTATCTCTATCCAACTGGCTTAACCATCATTGTGGACTACTCATGCTTACATATAATTCGCGTGCATCTATTGAAGGGATCTCCAGTATAGCCTGGGGCACAGGAACATGCAGGATAGTGGTTAATGACCTGGCAACGCGCCTCGATGCCGCAAGTACCTGGACATGGATCCACGCACTTCTGATTCTGACAGTTCAGATCTTGTGCGCAGTCTGAGCTAACAATGCACTCGGGCCTACAATTGGGCGCCGAGCCAATAAAACTGGGCTGACATGAGCACACGGCATGGTTGTTTATCTCGCGACATTGACTGTACGGACCGCAGGGTGAGGGTACGCAGGGATTCTCAATGGTTATAGCTAAGAATAATAAATGGTGAGGTGGTCAGTTATGTGCAAGATCCTTGATTTGTCGGTAAACCTACGTGGTGCGGGCAATTGCGGAATTTCGCGGCAGGCACTCGATGGATTTCCAGTGTAGCCGGCTAGGCAGTTGCAGCTGGGCAAATGATTGGACACGCGACACTCCGCATTTAAGCCACAAACGCCCGGACAAGGGTCCGCACATTTCTGGTTAATGCAGGATCTGTCGCGTGGACAATCACTGTTTACCACGCACTCCGGACGACAGCCGCTGTACGGATCGCCGAAATATTCAGCCAGGCAGGTACAGGAGCCGGCGCCATTGCGTTCCCGACACTCAGCATTCGGGCCGCATGGTGAGGGTACACAGGGTGTCAAACGTTCTTCGGGTGGAGCGATTACTGAGGGTCATACATAGTAGACAAGCGATTAGGACTAATGCAATCGATCAGTCGACGAAAATATGGCCTTACTTTGCGGATTGCAGCCAGCAAATGGATCGCCAGAATAGCCGCTTTCACAGGTGCAAACGGGTGAATGATTCACTACGTTGCAGTAGGCATTAAAGCCGCAGGAGCCGGGACAGGGATCCTTGCAACGTTCGTTAATGCAAGCCAAGTTAGCCGGGCATTCTGAGTTTTGCGTGCATTCAGGGCGACAATTTGGAGCACGTCCAATATAATTAGGCAGGCAGGAGCAGACGCCTGTCTCATCAACCACTCGACACTGCGAGTTGGGACCGCACGGACTTGGCACGCAAGGATTCTCATTTGATTTGGGTGATTCCGGCTCTTGCTGCCAGGGTGCGCAACGCACAAACGGATCACCACTATAACCAGCTGGGCAGGAGCAAATCGGATTATGATTGGTCACCTTGCAAACAGCTTCGTTGCCGCAAGTGCCTGGACATGGGTCTACACAGCGCAAATTCATGCACGCCCTATCTTGCGCGCACTCGGAGCTAACCGAGCATTCTGGACGACAGGCGGGTGGTGCACCAATATAGTTGGTAACGCATGAGCAGACTGCATGGCCATTCACCTCACGGCATTGGCTATAGGGACCGCACGGTGATGGTTGACAAGGTTGGACAGGGGGAGCCACTACAAAATTGGGGTGAAATATTACTAAAACGATCATCGCAAAATCTGGTGTTTAAGGGAATACACTACATTTCGGTATTTCTCGGCAGTACTGTGAGGGGTTGCCCGTAAAACCGGATGGGCAACTGCAACTAGGAGAGTGATTAATGACATGACACTCGGCAGCAACGCCGCAGACGCCTGGACAAGGATCTCGGCACTTGTTGTTGAGGCAGGCGCGATTCTTTGAACAGTCGCTGTTCAGCACACATTCTGGACGGCACTCTGTGTACGGATCCCCACTGTATTCGGGCAGGCAGGTGCAGGAGCCAACGCCATTGCGTTCCTTGCAAACGGCATTGGCGCCACAGGGACTGGGATTACAAGGCTCGGCAATTTCTGGTGGTGCAATAACTAGGAAAAAGGTACAGTTTTAATATGAGGGTCGTTGGGGGATGATTGTTCCGCTGAGCGTTAAGCGCTTACTTTGTGGACTACACTCAGAGAATGGATCGCCGACATAACCATCAAGGCAGCGGCAAATTGGTCTATGATTATTTACAAGGCAAGTAGTCTGACTGCCGCAGGTGCCCACACAGGGATCCTGGCAGCGCAGATTAATGCAAGCCATATTGCCAGCGCACTCGGAGTTCGAGGTGCACTCGGGTCGGCAATTTGGCGCCCTTCCCACATAATGTTGCAAGCATGAGCACACGGGTTGCTCATTAGCCACCTTACACTGAGAGCTGGGTCCACATGGCGAGGGCACACATGGATTGATGCGATCGTTTACGATGGGGCGTTCTACATTTACCAATACACCAAATATGATAACAGCATGCACCATAAAAAGCCACATAATATTGTACATATAAAAAAGAAAGATATATAGATATAAATATAGTATGGGTGACAGATGTGATCTGGGAATGGAATGAAATGAGGAAAGCGAGCCGAGGCTGACTTTCGTGTGATGATTCAATGCAACGACGGTTTCTTACGTTCTTGGGGCAAGCAGCGTACGAACGGATCACCACTGTAACCAGGGCTGCAGGAGCAAATGGGATTGTGATTGACCACGCGGCAGAGTGCATTGTTGCCGCATGTACCGGGGCAGGGATCTTTGCAGCGCTCGTTGATGCACGACTTGTCCTGACCGCACTCCGAACTGCTCATGCATTCGGGTCGACAGTTGGGTGGTGCGCCAACATAATTGGGCACACAAGAGCAGACTGCATGTCCATTGAGTGCACGGCAGTTACTATATAGACCGCATGGTGAGGGTTGACATGGATTTTCGGGCACAATTGGATCGGGATCTAAACACATTGGATGGTGTGTTATTAATTGGGGTATTCTAAGTGGGTTCCTAGGGAATTTGGGCAGAGTCTTACAGCGCGGCGTTTCGGGCACTAGATGACACCCAACAATGGGATTTCCTGTATATCCTGACAGACATTCGCAGTTGGGCGCATGATTAAATACGCTGCACAGAGCGCTGTGGCCGCACATGCCCGGACACGGATCGACACACTTCTGGTTGACGCAGGCACGCGATTTGAGACAATCGGAGTTGATCACACACTCGGGTCGGCATTCGACATATGGGTCGCCGAAGTATTCGGGCAAGCATTTACAGGACGCAGCGCGATTGCGCTCCTCGCATTGAGCGTTCAGGCCACAGGGACTGGGTCGGCAGGGTTGTGTAGTTTCTATCGGTGCTGGTGGTGGTTAACATAAAACAGGTTTGAGTGCAAAGACACAAAAAATTTTGGGAGAGAGTATATAAGGAACAGGACGTACTTTCCAAAATCTGGTAACAGCCGGAGAACGGATCTCCCGTGTAGCCTTGCTGGCACATGCACACGGGTGCATGGAAGCTAACATGACAGAGCGCGTTATTGCCGCATGAGCCAATGCAAGGATCGGCGCAGCGTGAATTCATACAGGCCATGCGGGCCGAACACTCAGAGTTAATGGTGCATTCGGGGCGGCATGCCGGCGGACGTCCTATGTAGTTGTTAACGCAGGCACAGACAGCGCCGCTACTTGCAGCCTGACACTGCGAGTTGGGGCCACAGGGAGAAGGCACACAGGGGTTTGGCGGTTGTATGGGATCTGGTATGGGCGATGGCTCTACAAGCATGGCAAGGTAAAAACATTTAGATTTAGGCTGATGGCAGTAAGGGCAAAGGGACACATACTTCGCTCGGGCACACACTGATGGAATGGGTCACCAGTGTAGCCATCATAACAGCTGCAAATGGGCGAATGGTTGGTGGTGCGACAGCGCGCATTATAGCCACAGGTGCCAGGGCAGGGATCGCGGCATCTCTGATTTATGCAGGCCCTATCTGAGGAGCACTCTGCACTTGTCAGGCACTCGGGCTTGCAATTCGGTGGACTGCCCATATAGTCTGGCAAGCAAGCGCATACTGGACGAGTGCCAACTACATGACAAGTGCTATAGAGGCCGCAGGGTGAGGGTCTGCATGGATCTTTGGGCAATGGCAGGTACATATCTAAGGGTTCACAAAGTGATTGTTTAAAGAAAAATTCTACATCTGCTATTTGAGTCTTCATACTTGAGGGCTTTTCGACGCAGGCACGCAGGGGATTGCCTGTGAAACCTGGGTCACAGCTGCATACGGGCTGATGGTGAGCAACGCGACAAATCGCGTTGAAACCACAAGCATTGGCACAGGGATCGCGACACTTCATATTGATGCAGGCCTTGCTACCGGGACAATCGCTGTTCTGCACACATTCGGGTCGGCAATTTATGTATGGATCACCAAAATAGTTCTGAATACAGCTGCATGAGCCGGCACCGTTGCGTTCGCGACAAATGGCATTTGCACCACATGGCGATGGATAGCATGGATCAGAGGGCACATCGGGCACCACAACTGTTCATGGGCATAGACATGTGCATGGACATTGACATGGAAATAGCAAGCAGGCGGATGATGCATACAATAAAATATAGATAAAGATACAGTTTACAGAAATAGCTTACATGCTAGGAATATACATAGGTGATAATGCTGAAGTCGAGAATGCCCGACTATGAAGTACCCTATACCCATGACATATCAACAGCTTTGTGAAAGGCTTTTATATGGGTACAGAGTTTATGTAGATGACAGAGTGATGTACACAATACAAAAAACATGCAAGAAATGAGTACCATAAGCCCCTTAAGTCTAGAACACCACTGAAAAGAACATACAACATTAAAGGAGCAATGGGCGCTTTAGTCTGATCACAGTAAGGCAATCGAGCGCATGGAAAGGATAGCAAGTAATTGAAAAAGATGTACTCACTTTGATGCATATTGCAGCCAGTATAGGGATCGCCCTCATAACCGTCAAGACAACTGCACTTGGGCTGATGATGCTGTGTGGTGCACAGCGCATTGAAGCCACAAGTGCCGATGCAAGGATCCTCGCACCGCTGGCGTATGCAGGCTCGATTTGAGGGACAGTCTTGATTAATGATACACTCGGGTCGGCAGCTGGGCGGCGCACCAAACATGCCTGGTAAACAGGAACACTCGGCACGATTGTTTACATCGCGGCACTTGGCATTTGGTCCGCACGGGTTTGGTAGGCAGGGATTAATTGGTGCACGCGGTTGAGTAGCTGCGAAAAAACAAAAAGTTTAGGAATAAATTGACAATTTGGTTTCGCTACTACTCACGTTTAGGTACACATTGTTCGAATGGATCTCCCACGTATTCATTGGGGCAGGTGCAGATGGGATTATGATTGTTCACTTGACACTTAGCATTGAAGCCACATGTGCCACTGCATGGATCAGCGCACTTCTGATTGATGCATGCCAAATGTTGTGCACACTCCGAGCTGACCACACACTCCGGTCGGCAAGTGGGCGGTGCACCAAAGTAGCCAACCTGGCAGCTGCACGTGGGATGACCTTCGACTGTCCGGCATATGCTGTTCGATCCACAAGGATTTGGTTCACAAACACTAATAGGTCCAATGGGCGTGCGTTTGCAGCCCACGAATGGATCACCTTCGAAACCACGCGTGCAACTGCAAGTGGGCAAATGATTTACCACCGCACACTCGGAATTGGGACCGCAGGCACCAGTGCATGGATTGCGACAGTGCTGCTTAATGCAGGCCAGTGACGAGGGGCATTCTGAGTTGTAGATACATTCTGGACGACAGCCTGTGGTGTAGGGATCACCATTGTAGGGCTCAATGCAACTGCAGCGAGCGGCGCCATTATGTGGTGTGCATACCGCATTCTCAGCGCATGGATTCGGATAGCACGGATTAATGTGATCATGTGGTTCTGTGGTAGATAAATATAGCTAATATCATAGACAAAGTCTAAATTAAATATTTAACTTACTCTCTTCTATGACCTTTGAACATCCCACGAAGGCGTCACCCTTGTAGCCCGAGTCACAGCTGCAATGAGCTGAGTGTGCAACAACTGTGCAGCGGGCATTGTGTCCACAAGTATTGTCGCAAGGATTCTGGCACTTTTCATGTATGCAGGCCTTGTCGGCGGGGCATTCACTACTCAGCGTGCACTCGGGTCGGCAGTATGGGGGACTGCCAATGTAGTTAGCCACACAGGAACATACGGGTCGGTTCTGTTTGATCTGACATATTGAGTTGGGACCGCATGGTGATGGCACGCAAGGATTTGTTGGTGATTTGCCATCAATAGGAGGTTCCGGCACCCGCGAGCATGCCACAAATGGATCACCCTCAAAATGTGCCTCACATGAGCAAATCGGATTGTGATTCAGCACCTCACAGCGTGCATCTCTGCCGCAAGTGCCTGGACAGGGATCAGCACAGCGTTGATTGATGCATGCCTGATTAGGTGCACACTCCGAGCTGACCACGCACTCTGGCTGGCAAACTGGCGGTGCACCCTTGAAGTTGGGCAGACAGGAGCACGCCGCATATCCATCAGCAGAAGCCAAACAACGAGAGTTAGGACCACAGGGTGAGGGTTCGCACGGATTGCGACGTTCAGGTGTTACTGGCGGCAGGTAGTATGGATTACAGGCCACAAATGCATCGCCGCTATAACCTTCGGCGCACACGCAAACTGGAGCATGGTTGACAACACGGCACACGGCATTAATGCCACAGACGCCGTTACAGGTGTCTACGCACTTGGAATTCACACAAGATTTGTCCGCCGCACAATCACTGTTGAGCACACACTCTGGACGACAGCCTATGTAGGGATTACCAAAGTAACCCTTGCGACAAACGCAAGCTAGACCACCGCTCAGGCGTTTGCAGTCGGAATTCGGTCCACACTGCAGTTTTGCACAACTGGCTGAGGGCGTTGGTACAATAGGTGAGGGCGGAGCGCATTGCTCGTAAGGATTTCCATAGAGTCCGTTGGGGCAAGCACAAACTGGATTATGCTCGTAAACATTGCAAACGGCGTTGCGTCCACATGAGCCTGGACACGGATCCAAACAGCGTTGACTTAAACAGGCACGATCGAAGGGACAGTCCGAATTAGCGATACATTCGGGTCGGCATCGAGGATTCTGCTGGGCATTGGGGCCAAAGCAAGGATCACAGAGTGCAACCCCATCACCAAAGACGGAGCACACATCATTGGGTCCACAAGGCGAAGGCGCACAAGGATCGCGGGAATCGTTTTTCACAATACCGATGGGCACGCACTGCAGGAAAGCATCTCCAGCAAATCCATCCAAACAATGACAAACTGGTGTATGTTGGCGCACATTGCAAATTGCATTAATGCCGCAGATGGTGCCAGCACAAGGATCTGCACACTTGTGATTGATACAGGACAGTGACTCTCCGCAGTCCGAATTGATGTCGCATTCCGGATGACAGCCGGATTGGGGATCGCCTAGATATCCAGATAGGCAAGAGCAGACAGCGCGGTTATTCAGCAACTTGCATTCGCTATTTAGTCCACACGGACTTGGCACACATGGGTTTGCCTTGGGTTGGTCTAGTGCATAGCAGCGCACGCCAGGATTTCCAGTGAGGCCTGCATTGCAAGAGCACACCGGATGATGTTCTTCCACGCGGCAATTTGCTCCATGGCCGCAGGCGCCGGGGCATGGATCGTGGCAACGGAAGCCCATGCAAGCCTTACTCTTCGGACAATCGGCATCCACTTGACATTCGTAACCATGGCAGCCGACAAGCGATGTTGGGTCGCCAGAGAGGCCTTCCGGACAGACGCAAGCGGTCTGACCATCGCCGGCAACAACGCAATTGGCATTGGGTCCGCAGGGGTTAGGATCGCAAACAGTTCGACTTGGTTCACGGCATCCCTGATAGGCATCTCCCACATAGCCCGAACGACAGTAGCATTCTTCTCGATTGCCGGCCACATAGCAGTCGGCATTGTGACCACATGGACCAGGCTGGCACAATTCGATGGAAACGGCCGGCTTCTCGCAAATTCTGAAGGGATTGCCAATCTTGTTATCCGGACAGTAGCATACTGGCTGGCGTGATGAGTCGCAAATGGCGCCACTGCCGCAAGGATTTGGTTCGCAGGGATTAATGGGCTCCACACAGCCGCGTATTGTGTTGGGGCTCTCCACATAGCCAGGAAGGCAGGTGCACTTGGAGAATCCGTTGCTCAATACTGCACATTGAGTGTTAGGACCACATGGCGAGGGTTCGCAAGGATTAGAAGGTAGCTCGCAAGCTATCTGTGGAGGCTGACCCTCGTATTCAGGCAAACAGAAGCAAATCGGAGCGCCGTTGACACGTCGACAGCCAGAGTTGGGACCGCATGGATTTGGAGTGCACTCATCACCCTCGGGTACTGCGAGTGACAAAGTTTTAGATTTGATTGCGGCTGATAACGAACAAGCGAATACTTACTGCAATTTTTGAAGGGATTACCAGTGAGTCCCTTAGGGCAGAAGCATATGGGATTGCCATTGTCAAGCTCACACTGCGCATTCAAACCGCATGGATTGGGATCGCATGGATTCTGTGGTGGACTGCAACCCACCTCTGGGTTTCCATTGTATCCAGGCGGGCACTTGCATACGCCACGGTGGTTAATCACTTCACATAGGGCATAGGCACCACATTGACAAGGCGATGTGCACCTGCCATTGATGCATGCCTGACTGGCATCACATTCGGAATTGGCGCGGCAACCCAAAGATTGCTGACACAAAACATAGGCATTACCCAGATAGCCGGGCAAACAGCGGCAGTCGATGCCATGGTTGACCGGTACACATTCGGCGTTCTCGCCACAGGAATCCTCTTGGCAGGGATTGATGCACCGACGATTGAGGCGATCGCATAGCTTATTGGGTGGACAATCCTCGTTGTATTGGCAAACGTGGGTGCGTGCTATGGTTGTTGTTAGGGTTACGGTGCGGTTTGTTTCGTGTATTTATAATTCGATTCGTGTTGTTGTAGTTGTTCGTGAGTCGGGGTTGTACAAAATTTTATACATGTGTTGACAGGTGTACGGGGAATTTGTACAGTGTATAAAAGAGAGAGACATTTTGGGAAATGAAATAATTTGTGTCACATTAGCATGGGATCACTTGAGGATAGCAAAAGTGCAACAAGTGCTGGCTGTAACAAGCTACAAACCTGGCTGGCAACCGATAAGGCCGTTGCCCTGATAGCCATCCACACAACTGCAATCGGCCGCATGATTTGAGTTGATACAAACTGCATTCTGAGCGCAAGGATCATGCACATCGCACGGATGCTGGCAACGATCATTAATACAGGCTTCTGTAACTCCGCAATCCGAATTGGTCGTGCATTCGACTGTTAAGAGAAAGAGATAGCGTTAGTGATTGTCTTTATCCTTTAAGAATTATTTGCCACCCGATATTTGCTTAGTCGTATTAAATTTTATGTATTTTAATGAAATGGTTGATGAATTGATTAGTTGCTTACTTGACGTTTTGGTGGACACACACTTGACCATCGGATTGCCCTCATGGCCCTGTGGGCAAGTGCAAATGGGTCGATGACTCTTCGCCGTACATTTGGCACTCGAAGCACACACTTTAGCAAATTCACAGGGATCATGGCACAGACCCATATAGCAGGCCTCACTTTCAATACAATCGTTGTTCGATTGACATGGCTCTGGTGTTTTGGGTGTGCCCGGAGGTTCTACTTGTTAGAAATTATTAATTGGGTTAGAAATTTAATTATTAATATTGATTAACATTTGATTGTAATGCAAATATGTTAGCCTTATCAGATGGTTCTCATATGTACAATGAATGTATTGCCTTGTATCCAATATATTATATTTAAACTGTACATCAATTATTTAGTTTATGTATACCCTTGCTGGAGATTTGGAATGTTATTGTTCGGTGTAATTTGAATAAACTTACAAAATCGGACGAAGGTAGTATCTCATTTCGATTTGAAAAGATCAATTCGTAATAAACTTTTCTTCTATAGAAAGGTATATAATGTATGAAATCTTACAGATCAATATATATTATATGTACTAATTATATATGCAAGGGTACTTAATCTTCGGCATACCGAAGAAAACGTATGACTTTGTAAGAAATTTAACATATTTTACATGTTGGGAATGTGAAATGCACACTTATCACTTTGGTACTTATACATGTGTAGGAATATTTGAAAAACATTATACTATATTTACAAAATGATTAAATAAAAGAATTAGATTTGGACAGAGCATTCCACATTTTGGGTACCGAAAGTGATAGCATAGCCAATTGTATAGACGAATGTGTATACCTTTCTTTTGGCAACGCCCCAGCTTACAGAGCTCGTTAGGAGCACAGTTAGTATCTACTGTACATGGGTTAATAATTGTGATATCTGTAGTGTTGGCCGGTGGTGCAACGGTTGATGTGTGCACAGTGATGAAATCATCAATTTCCGTCGTTGTGCCCGCTCTGGTCGGCAGCTCCGTGGGCCAAGCCGTTGTGCTGGTCATTGTTGTCGTCTCGGGAATCTCATTTGAAGTATCAAGTCGAGTTGTCTTCATTTTAGGGGTTGTGGTGCGCCTACCACCATCTTTGCTGGCAAGTGTTGTCGTTGTGATCACTGGTCTTTGTGTTGTCGTATCGGTTATATTGTTTTCACCATCCCGATAGCCTTTAGTATGACCAGACTTAATAGTTGTAGTCTCAATGGTAGGTTTACTCGTGCTGGTTATGTTAGTAACGCTTATGATTGTGCTCTTTTCAGTGCTAGTAGTGGTGGTGCTAGTGGTGGTAGCGTTGATAAAATTTGGCAACATATCGTCGCCAGTATTTGGGTTAGCTGTTGTTGTTGTTTTTGTGGTTGTTGTTCTTGTTGTATGTGCTGTTGTTGTTGGTTTCACTGTGGTTTTCTTGGTAGTACTAGTTGTTATTGTTACATTAGCTAGGGAGAGAGACATATTTACATGGGTAAAGGGTGTTTATTTTATAATACACATATATACACAGTATGATATTTTAACTTGTTAGTGTTTAGGCATTGCCTAGTATAATTACTGTTGTATGCACCATTTAATTATGGATTAATCGAAAACTTGTACATACCTTTAATACAGGCACCAGTTGTAGGATCGCACTTTGCGCCTGGCGGACAGTGGTCGCAGCCAGGAGTGCGACCTGTTGCTGTAATATCATAAATTAATACCACAATACAAAATTCTTGGCCATGAGCAATTGTACTTACTATCTTGGCAGTGACACCCATCACACTCGAAACCGTGGCGACAATCCGATTTCCGCTGACATTCACAGACTGAAAATCAAGATTAATCAGTAAATATAATGATTGTTTTCAATTGCACCATAACATGAAAAAAACCCACCGCTGACACAAACTGGTTGATGGGCAATTACGCGACAATCCTCACTGCGACCGCAGGGATTCTCATATGCGCAGGGATCCACGCAAAGTGCATTTACACATGCGTGTTGAATGGGGCACTCATCGCTTGAGGCACAACCAATTTCTAATATTGCGTATCGGGAGTGCGTTGTAAAGTAAGCAGAACGATTGCATTAGTTAAGGCATTAGGTCTCATTTTCGGTTTAGACATTCGATTATATATGTTTAATTCTTATTATAGGTGTGTTTTCTTTAAGAAACCTGTTCGATAGGTAGTTTTTCTTGATTTTTTTCAATGCAGTTAGTAAAAAATGTAATTTTTCAATAATTTGTTCTTATGCTGCCATACGAGGCACATACTAGCACATCTAATACTATCAAGCTGTAAGCACATTAAATTAGATATTGTTTAGTTTTTGTTTAGCTGTTTTTGTTGTCGCAAAACAACATATACACATGCAAGCAAGCAATTGGGATATTTGGGGTTAGTGCATTTTACAAAAAAAGATGTAGATCATACAACACCAGTTAATACTACCACCATGCAATTAATCATACTATACAATAATAAATAAAACTTACTGCACGCGATTATGTGTACATAAAAGTGATAAATAGATATATACAAACAAACATATGTACTAAATACAACAAAAATCAACACAAATTGTCTTAAAGAACACAAAGAATATGAGATCGTAATGTTGACATATAACATGCACATCGAGCTCATTCCAAAAGATATCGAGAGACATTCAACATTATGTGATATGATGTAGGACTTGATGATACACGTACTTGCAGCAGCAGGCAGGCAGGCAAACAGAAAGCAGGCAACTAACATGAACGAGGACGAGAACAAGAAAGAGTGAACTAGCTCTATTTAAATTGAACTCAAACTTGGGTGAATACATATATTTCTCCATTTGTGAACACAAACATAGACTTCGTGAGCTTGTCCGAGTGGTGTTTTCGTAATGGATATTTGTTGTGGGTGCAGGCATATACATACATATACGAATGACAGCAGAAGAGCCAGTGATAAGAGCCGGGGAAAGAAGAACAAATGGAATAGAATTTGAAGCGATTTGATGCCATTTGTATAGGAACACACTGGATTTGGTTTGCAAGGAACAGAACGAAAAAAAATAAAACATGCACGTGCCAGCCATTAAGCTGGGCCGGTCAGCTATGGCACAAGTGGGAGAAGGTGTGATGAGATCCATAAAAAGAAGAAGAAAAAGATAACTATATGACATCAAATTGAAGTAGGCTTTTACGCATTGCTAGATGCATTGGCGATTCAAGTAGTTGGCGCCACGGATGCCAATAGAATATTTCACCACAACCTTGTGGTTCTTTGCAATTCATTCAATTAATAAAGAACACTTGGGTCCATATTAAGACTTACGATTTACGTACACAGCTTTAGTTACCTGCATTAATAGAGCAACCGGGTTTATTTACATCTGCGGCGGTATCACAATAGCACAAAGCGGTGTGGTTCAATGTACGACACACAGTAAAGTTCTGAACATTACAAAGTTTTTCATAATATTCGCATGGCTTAATGCAATTTGCTCTTACACAAATCTCATCGTCAAAACAATCAGTTTTTATTGTACATTTAGTTGAAAATTCTGTCGTGTGTTCTTCTGTACGGGTCATATTTGGTGCTCCCACAGAACTCTGCTTAACTTCCGGATCAGTTAAACCTGGCCCTATAGCAACGCTCTGAGTAGTTTCTTCACCTGGATAGCCCATTGATGTATAAAAAAAAGGCACCATCGTATTCAATGAACCTTCTGTTGTGATAGGAACACCGGTCACCTTGGACTCTGTAGTCATTGAAGATATCTCGTTTGTAGAACCTGTGGTAGTAATTTGCTTAGATATCGTCGAGGTAGTTGTGATATCATAGACAGAAGTCACTTGCGTAACAATGGATGGTGCAGTAGTTGACTGCGAAGTGGCAGGCGTTAAAGTAGAACCTATAGTTGAAAACTGTCCTTTAAATGGAAAAGACACAGTGGTGATATCAGGATCAGGAGTCACTTGAGTAACAGAAGGTGGAAATCTCTCAGATGAAATAACAGTTATTCCGCCTATTGTTGAATGTTCAGTCACTGTCGACGGAGGTGTAGTTTCTGTATATGGTGAATCCGAAGTGGACCCTGTCGGAAGTATTCTCTCAGTTGGAATGGTTTCAGGGGTTTCATGGGTTGTTGGTTGCGATATGCCAAATCGAACAGTAGTTTCATTGAAGACTGCTGGTCCAGTAGATTCTGTATAAGTTTTCGGGGTTATTACAGAATATGGAGTAGCTGACTCGCCAGGTATAGGCGGCAGAGTGGAACCTTGAGTTGTAAACTGTTCTGTAGATGGGAATGAGGAAGTTGTGATCTCAGGGACAAAAGTTACTTGAGTAACAGAAGGTGGTTGTCTTTCAGTTGTAATGGCACCCATTACACCTGGAGTTGTTTGGTCAGTCACTGCCGATGGAGGTGTAGTTTCTGTATATGGTGATTCCGAAGTGGACCCTATCGGAAATATTCTCTCAGTTGGAATAGTTTTAGGTGCTTCGTGGGTTGTTGGTAGAGTTGTTGACTCGCCAGTTATAGGTGTCAAAGTCGAATCTTGAGTTGTAAACAGTTCTTTAGATGGTAATGAGGAAGTTGTGGTCTCAGGGACAGAAGTTACTTGAGTAACAGAAGGTGGTTGTCTTTCAGTTGTAATGGCAGCCATTACAACTGGAGTTGTTTGGTCAGTCACTGCCGATGGAGGTGTAGTTTCTGTATATGGTGATTCCGAAGTGTACCCTATCGAAAATATTCTCTCAGTTGGAATAGTTTTAGGTGCTTCGTGGGTTGTTGGCAGAGTTGTTGACTCGCCAGTTATAGGCGTCAAAGTCGAACCCTGAGTTGTAAACTGTTCTTTAGATGGTAATGAGGAAGTTGTGATCTCAGGGACAGAAGTTACTTGAGTAACAGAAGGTGGTTGTCTTTCAGTTGTAATGGCAGCCATTACACCAGGAGTTGTTTGGTCAGTCACTGCCGATGGAGGTGTAGTATCTGTATATGGTGATTCCGAAGTGGACCCTATCGGAAATATTCTCTCAGTTGGAATAGTTTTAGGTGCTTCGTGGGTTGTTGGTAGAGTTGTTGACTCGCCAGTTATAGGCGTCAAAGTCGAACCCTGAGTTGTAAGCTGTTCTTTAGATGGTAATGAGGAAGTTGTGATCTCAGGGACAGAAGTTACTTGAGTAACAGAAGGTGGTTGTCTTTCAGTTGTAATGGCAGCCATTACACCAGGAGTTGTTTGGTCAGTCACTGCCGATGGAGGTGTAGTTTCTGTATATGGTGATTCCGAAGTGGATCCTATCGGAAATATTCTCTCAGTTGGAATAGTTTTAGGTGCTTCTTGGGTTGTTGGTAGAGTTGTTGACTCGCCAGTTATAGGCGTCAAAGTCGAACCCTGAGTTGTAAACTGTTCTTTAGATGGGAATGAGGAAGTTGTGATCTCAGGGACAAAAGTTACTTGAGTAACAGAAGGTGGTTGTCTTTCAGTTGTAATGGCAGCCATTACACCAGGAGTTGTTTGGTCAGTCACTGCCGATGGAGGTGTAGTTTCTGTATATGGTGATTCCGAAGTGGATCCTATCGGAAATATTCTCTCAGTTGGAATAGTTTTAGGTGCTTCTTGGGTTGTTGGTAGAGTTGTTGACTCGCCGGTTATAGGCGTCAAAGTCGAACCCTGAGTTGTAAACTGTTCTTTAGATGGGAATGAGGAAGTTGTGATCTCAGGGACAAAAGTTACTTGAGTAACAGAAGGTGGTTGTCTTTCAGTTGTAATGGCAGCCATTACACCAGGAGTTGTTTGGTCAGTCACTGCCGATGGAGGTGTAGTTTCTGTATTTGGTGATTCCGAAGTGGATCCTATCGGAAATATTCTCTCAGTTGGAATAGTTTTAGGTGCTTCTTGGGTTGTTGGTAGAGTTGTTGACTCGCCAGTTATAGGCGTCAAAGTCGAACCCTGAGTTGTAAACTGTTCTTTAGATGGGAATGAGGAAGTTGTGATCTCAGGGACAAAAGTTACTTGAGTAACAGAAGGTGGTTGTCTTTCAGTTGTAATGGCAGCCATTACACCAGGAGTTGTTTGGTCAGTCACTGCCGATGGAGGTGTAGTTTCTGTATATGGTGATTCCGAAGTGGATCCTATCGGAAATATTCTCTCAGTTGGAATAGTTTTAGGTGCTTCTTGGGTTGTTGGTAGAGTTGTTGACTCGCCGGTTATAGGCGTCAAAGTCGAACCCTGAGTTGTAAACTGTTCTTTAGATGGGAATGAGGAAGTTGTGATCTCAGGGACAAAAGTTACTTGAGTAACAGAAGGTGGTTGTCTTTCAGTTGTAATGGCAGCCATTACACCAGGAGTTGTTTGGTCAGACACTGCCGATGGAGGTGTAGTTTCTGTATATGGTGATTCCGAAGTGGATCCTATCGGAAATATTCTCTCAGTTGGAATAGTTTTAGGTGCTTCGTGGGTTGTTGGTAGAGTTGTTGACTCGCCGGTTATAGGCGTCAAAGTCGAACCCTGAGTTGTAAACTGTTCTTTAGATGGGAATGAGGAAGTTGTGATCTCAGGGACAAAAGTTACTTGAGTAACAGAAGGTGGTTGTCTTTCAGTTGTAATGGCAGCCATTACACCAGGAGTTGTTTGGTCAGTCAATGCCGATGGAGGTGTAGTTTCTGTATATGGTGATTCCGAAGTGGACCCTATCGGAAATATTCTCTCAGTTGGAATAGTTTTAGATACCTCGTGGGTTGTTGGTGGAGTTGTTGACTCGCCAGTTATAGGCGTCAAAGTCGAACCCTGAGTTGTAAACTGTTCTTTAGATGGGAATGAGGAAGTTGTGATCTCAGGGACAAAAGTTACTTGAGTAACAGAAGGTGGTTGTCTTTCAGTTGTAATGGCAGCCATTACACCTGGAGTTGTTTGGTCAGTCACTGCCGATGGAGGTGTAGTTTCTGTATATGGTGATTCCGAAGTGGACCCTATCGGAAATATTCTCTCAGTTGGAATAGTTTTAGAGACCTCGTGGGTTGTTGGTGGAGTTGTTGACTGGCCAGTTATAGGCGTCAAAGTCGAACCCTGAGTTGTAAACTGTTCTTTAGATGGGAATGAGGAAGTTGTGATCTCAGGGACAAAAGTTACTTGAGTAACAGAAGGTGGTTGTCTTTCAGTTGTAATGGCAGCCATTACACCAGGAGTTGTTTGGTCAGTCACTGCCGATGGAGGTGTAGTTTCTGTATATGGTGATTCCGAAGTGGACCCTATCGGAAATATTCTCTCAGTTGGAATAGTTTTAGATACCTCGTGGGTTGTTGGTGGAGTTGTTGACTCGCTAGTTATAGGCGTCAAAGTCGAACCCTGAGTTGTAAACTGTTCTTTAGATGGGAATGAGGAAGTTGTGATTTCAGGGACAAAAGTTACTTGAGTAACAGAAGGTGGTTGTCTTTCAGTTGTAATGACAGCCATTACACCAGGAGTTGTTTGGTCAGTCACTGCCGATGGAGGTGTAGTTTCTGTATATGGTGATTCCGAAGTGGATCCTATCGAAAATATTCTCTCAGTTGGAATAGTTTTAGGTGCTTCTTGGGTTGTTGGTACAGTTGTTGACTCGCCGGTTATAGGCGTCAAAGTCGAACCCTGAGTTGTAAACTGTTCTTTAGATGGGAATGAGGAAGTTGTGATCTCAGGGACAAAAGTTACTTGAGTAACAGAAGGTGGTTGTCTTTCAGTTGTAATGGCAGCCATTACACCAGGAGTTGTTTGGTCAGTCAATGCCGATGGAGGTGTAGTTTCTGTATATGGTGATTCCGAAGTGGACCCTATCGGAAATATTCTCTCAGTTGGAATAGTTTTAGATACCTCGTGGGTTGTTGGTGGAGTTGTTGACTCGCCAGTTATAGGCGTCAAAGTCGAACCCTGAGTTGTAAACTGTTCTTTAGATGGGAATGAGGAAGTTGTGATCTCAGGGACAAAAGTTACTTGAGTAACAGAAGGTGGTTGTCTTTCAGTTGTAATGGCAGCCATTACACCTGGAGTTGTTTGGTCAGTCACTGCCGATGGAGGTGTAGTTTCTGTATATGGTGATTCCGAAGTGGACCCTATCGGAAATATTCTCTCAGTTGGAATAGTTTTAGAGACCTCGTGGGTTGTTGGTGGAGTTGTTGACTGGCCAGTTATAGGCGTCAAAGTCGAACCCTGAGTTGTAAACTGTTCTTTAGATGGGAATGAGGAAGTTGTGATCTCAGGGACAAAAGTTACTTGAGTAACAGAAGGTGGTTGTCTTTCAGTTGTAATGGCAGCCATTACACCAGGAGTTGTTTGGTCAGTCACTGCCGATGGAGGTGTAGTTTCTGTATATGGTGATTCCGAAGTGGACCCTATCGGAAATATTCTCTCAGTTGGAATAGTTTTAGATACCTCGTGGGTTGTTGGTGGAGTTGTTGACTCGCTAGTTATAGGCGTCAAAGTCGAACCCTGAGTTGTAAACTGTTCTTTAGATGGGAATGAGGAAGTTGTGATCTCAGGGACAAAAGTTACTTGAGTAACAGAAGGTGGTTGTCTTTCAGTTGTAATGGCAGCCATTACACCAGGAGTTGTTTGGTCAGTCACTGCCGATGGAGGTGTAGTTTCTGTATATGGTGATTCCGAAGTGGATCCTATCGAAAATATTCTCTCAGTTGGAATAGTTTTAGGTGCTTCTTGGGTTGTTGGTACAGTTGTTGACTCGCCGGTTATAGGCGTCAAAGTCGAACCCTGAGTTGTAAACTGTTCTTTAGATTGGAATGAGGAAGTTGTGATCTCAGGGACAAAAGTTACTTGAGTAACAGAAGGTGGTTGTCTTTCAGTTGTAATGGCAGCCATTACACCAGGAGTTGTTTGGTCAGTCACTGCCGATGGAGGTGTAGTTTCTGTATATGGTGATTCCGAAGTGGATCCTATCGGAAATATTCTCTCAGTTGGAATAGTTTTAGGTGCTTCTTGGGTTGTTGGTAGAGTTGTTGACTCGCCAGTTATAGGCGTCAAAGTCGAACCCTGAGTTGTAAACTGTTCTTTAGATGGGAATGAGGAAGTTGTGATCTCAGGGACAAAAGTTACTTGAGTAACAGAAGGTGGTTGTCTGTCAGTTGTAATGGCAGCCATTACACCAGGAGTTGTTTGGTCAGACACTGCCGATGGAGGTGTAGTTTCTGTATTTGGTGATTCCGAAGTGGATCCTATCGGAAATATTCTCTCAGTTGGAATAGTTTCAGGTGCTTCTTGGGTTGTTGGTAGAGTTGTTGACTCGCCGGTTATAGGCGTCAAAGTCGAACCCTGAGTTGTAAACTGTTCTTTAGATGGGAATGAGGAAGTTGTGATCTCAGGGACAAAAGTTACTTGAGTAACAGAAGGTGGTTGTCTTTCAGTTGTAATGGCAGCCATTACACCAGGAGTTGTTTGGTCAGACACTGCCGATGGAGGTGTAGTTTCTGTATATGGTGATTCCGAAGTGGATCCTATCGGAAATATTCTCTCAGTTGGAATAGTTTTAGGTGCTTCTTGGGTTGTTGGTGGAGTTGTTGACTCGCCAGTTATAGGCGTCAAAGTCGAACCCTGAGTTGTGAACTGTTCTTTAGATGGGAATGAGGAAGTTGTGATCTCAGGGACAAAAGTTACTTGAGTAACAGAAGGTGGTTGTCTTTCAGTTGTAATGGCAGCCATTACACCAGGAGTTGTTTGGTCAGTCACTGCCGATGGAGGTGTAGTTTCTGTATATGGTGATTCCGAAGTGGACCCTATCGGAAATATTCTCTCAGTTGGAATAGTTTTAGATACCTCGTGGGTTGTTGGTAGAGTTGTTGACTCGCCAGTTATAGGCGTCAAAGTCGAACCCTGAGTTGTGAACTGTTCGTTAGATGGGAATGAGGAAGTTGTGATCTCAGGGACAAAAGTTACTTGAGTAACAGAAGGTGGTTGTCTATTAGTTGTAATGGCAGCCATTACACCAGGAGTTGTTTGGTCAGTCACTGCCGATGGAGGTGTAGTTTCTGTATATGGTGATTCCGAAGTGGATCCTATCGGAAATATTCTCTCAGTTGGAATAGTTTTAGGTGCTTCTTGGGTTGTTGGTAGAGTTGTTGACTCGCCGGTTATAGGCGTCAAAGTCGAACCCTGAGTTGTAAACTGTTCTTTAGATGGGAATGAGGAAGTTGTGATCTCAGGGACAAAAGTTACTTGAGTAACAGAAGGTGGTTGTCTTTCAGTTGTAATGGCAGCCATTACACCAGGAGTTGTTTGGTCAGTCACTGCCGATGGAGGTGTAGTTTCTGTATATGGTGATTCCGAAGTGGACCCTATCGGAAATATTCTCTCAGTTGAAATAGTTTTAGGTGCTTCTTGGGTTGTTGGTAGAGTTGTTGACTCGCCGGTTATAGGCGTCAAAGTCGAACCCTGAGTTGTAAACAGTTCTTTAGATGGTAATGAGGAAGTTGTGATCTCAGGGACAAAAGTTACTTGAGTAACAGAAGGTGGTTGTCTGTCAGTTGTAATGGCAGCCATTACACCAGGAGTTGTTTGGTCAGTCACTGCCGATGGAGGTGTAGTTTCTGTATATGGTGATTCCGAAGTGGACCCAATCGGAAATATTCTCTCAGTTGGAATAGTTTTAGGTGCTTCGTGGGTTGTTGGTAGAGTTGTTGACTCGCCAGTTATAGGCGTCAAAGTCGAACCCTGAGTTGTGAACTGTTCTTTAGATGGGAATGAGGAAGTTGTGATCTCAGGGACAAAAGTTACTTGAGTAACAGAAGGTGGTTGTCTTTCAGTTGTAATGGCAGCCATTACACCTGGAGTTGTTTGATCAGTCACTGCCGATGGAGGTGTAGTTTCTGTATATGGTGATTCCGAAGTGGACCCAATCGGAAATATTCTCTCAGTTGGAATAGTTTTAGGTGCTTCGTGGGTTGTTGGTAGAGTTGTTGACTCGCCAGTTATAGGCGTCAAAGTCGAACCCTGAGTTGTAAACTGTTCTTTAGATGTTAATGAGGAAGTTGTGGTCTCAGGGACAGAAGTTACTTGAGTAACAGAAGGTGGTTGTCTTTCAGTTGTAATGGCAGCCATTACACCTGTAGTTGTTTGGTCAGTCACTGCCGATGGAGGTGTAGTTTCTGTATATGGTGATTCCGAAGTGGACCCTATCGGTAATATTCTCTCAGTTGGAATAGTTTTAGGTACCTCGTGGGTTGTTGGTAGAGTTGTTGACTCGGCAGTTATAGGCGTCAAAGTCGAACCTTGAGTTGTGAACTGTTCTTTAGATGGGAATGAGGAAGTTGTGATCTCAGGGACAAAAGTTACTTGAGTAACAGAAGGTGGTTGTCTTTCAGTTGTAATGGCAGCCATTACACCTGGAGTTGTTTGGTCAGTCACTGCCGATGGAGGTGTAGTTTCTGTATATGGTGATTCCGAAGTGGATCCTATCGGAAATATTCTCTCAGTTGGAATAGTTTTAGGTACCGCGTGGTTTGTTGGTAGAGTTGTTGACTCGCCAGTTATAGGCGTCAAAGTCGAACCCTGAGTTGTAAACTGTTCTTTAGGTGGGAATGAGGAAGTTGTGATATCAGGGACAAAAGTTACTTGAGTAACAGAAGGTGGTTGTCTTTCAGTTGTAATGGCAGCCATTACACCAGGAGTTGTTTGGTCAGTCACTGCCGATGGAGGTGTAGTTTCTGTATATGGTGATTCCGAAGTGGACCCTATCGGAAATATTCTCTCAGTTGGAATAGTTTTAGGTGCCTCGTGGGTTGTTGGTAGAGTTGTTGACTCGCCAGTTATAGGTGTCAAAGTCGAATCTTGAGTTGTAAACAGTTCTTTAGATGGTGATGAGGAAGTTGTGGTCTCAGGGACAGAAGTTACTTGAGTAACAGAAGGTGGTTGTCTTTCAGTTGTAATGGCAGCCATTACACCAGGAGTTGTTTGGTCAGTCACTGCCGATGGAGGTGTAGTTTCTGTATATGGTGATTCCGAAGTGGATCCTATCGGAAATAATCTCTCAGTTGGAATAGTTTTAGGTGCTTCTTGGGTTGTTGGTAGAGTTGTTGACTCGCCAGTTATAGGTGTCAAAATCGAATCTTGAGTTGTAAACAGTTCTTTAGATGGTGATGAGGAAGTTGTGGTCTCAGGGACAGAAGTTACTTGAGTAACAGAAGGTGGTTGTCTTTCAGTTGTAATGGCAGCCATTACGCCAGGAGTTGTTTGGTCAGTCACTGCCGATGGAGGTGTAGTTTCTGTATATGGTGATTCCGAAGTGGACCCTATCGGAAATATTCTTTCAGTTGGAATAGTTTTAGGTGCTTCGTGAGTTGTTGGTAAAGTTGTTGACTGGCCAGTTATAGGCGTCAAAGTCGAACCCTGAGTTGTAAACTGTTCTTTAGACGAGAATGAGGAAGTTGTGATCTCAGGGACAGAAGTTACTTGAGTAACAGAAGGTGGTTGTCTTTCAGTTGTAATGGCAGCCATTACGCCAGGAGTTGTTTGGTCAGTCACTACCGATGGAGGTGTAGTTTCTGTATATGGTGATTCCGAAGTGGACCCTATCGGAAATATTCTTTCAGTTGGAATAGTTTTAGGTGCTTCGTGAGTTGTTGGTAAAGTTGTTGACTGGCCAGTTATAGGCGTCAAAGTCGAACCCTGAGTTGTAAACTGTTCTTTAGACGGGAATGAGGAAGTTGTGATCTCAGGGACAAAAGTTACTTGAGTAACAGAAGGTGGTTGTCTTTCAGTTGTAGTGGCAGCCATTACACCTGGAGTTGTATGGTCAGTCACTGCCGATGGAGGTGTAGTTTCTGTATATGGTGATTCCGAAGTGGACCCTATCGGAAATATTCTCTCAGTTGGAATAGTTTTAGGTGCTTCGTGGGCTGTTGGTAGAGTTGTTGACTCGCCAGTTATAGGCGTCAAAGTCGAACCCTGAGTTGTAAACAGTTCTTTAGATGGTAATGAGGAAGTTGTGGTCTCAGGGACAGAAGTTACTTGAGTAACAGAAGGTGGTTGTCTTTCAGTTGTAATGGCAGCCATTACACCTGGAGTTGTTTGGTCAGTCACTGCCGATGGAGGTGTAGTTTCTGTATATGGTGATTCTGAAGTGGATCCTATCGGAAATATTCTCTCAGTTGGAATAGTTTTAGGTGCTTCTTGGGTTGTTGGTAGAGTTGTTGACTCGCCAGATATAGATGTCAAAGTCGAATCTTGAGTTGTAAACAGTTCTTTAGATGGTAATGAGGAAGTTGTGGTCTCAGGGACAGAAGTTACTTGAGTAACAGAAGGTGGTTGTCTTTCAGTTGTAATGGCAGCCATTACACCTGGAGTTGTTTGGTCAGTCACTGCCGATGGAGGTGTAGTTTCTGTATATGGTGATTCCGAAGTGGACCCTATCGGAAATATTCTCTCAGTTGGAATAGTTTTAGGTGCTTCGTGGGCTGTTGGTAGAGTTGTTGACTCGCCAGTTATAGGCGTCAAAGTCGAATATTGAGTTGTAAACAGTTCTTTAGATGGTAATGAGGAAGTTGTGGTCTCAGGGACAGAAGTTACTTGAGTAACAGAAGGTGGTTGTCTTTCAGTTGTAATGGCAGCCATTACACCTGGAGTTGTTTGGTCAGTCACTGCCGATGGAGGTGTAGTTTCTGTATATGGTGATTCCGAAGTGGATCCTATCGGAAATATTCTCTCAGTTGGAATAGTTTTAGGTGCTTCTTGGGTTGTTGGTAGAGTTGTTGACTCGCCAGTTATAGGCGTCAAAGTCGAATCTTGAGTTGTAAACTGCTCTTTAGATGGTAATGAGGAAGTTGTGGTCTCAGGGACAGAAGTTACTTGAGTAACAGAAGGTGGTTGTCTTTCAGTTGTAATGGCAGCCATTACACCTGGAGTTGTTTGGTCAGTCACTGCCGATGGAGGTGTAGTTTCTGTATATGGTGATTCCGAAGTGGATCCTATCGGAAATATTCTCTCAGTTGGAATAGTTTTAGGTGCTTCTTGGGTTGTTGGTAGAGTTGTTGACTCGCCAGTTATAGGTGTCAAAGTCGAATCTTGAGTTGTAAACAGTTCTTTAGATGGTAATGAGGAAGTTGTGGTCTCAGGAACAGAAGTTACTTGAGTAACAGGAGGTGGTTGTCTTTCAGTTGTAATGGCAGCCATTACACCCGGAGTTGTTTGGTCAGTCACTGCCGATGGAGGTGTAGTTTCTGTATATGGTGATTCAGAAGTGGACGATATCGGAAATATTCTCTCAGTTGGAATAGTTTTAGGTGCCTCGTGGGTTGTTGGTAGAGTTGTTGACTCGCCAGTTATAGGTGTCAAAGTCGAATCTTGAGTTGTAAACAGTTCTTTAGATGGTAATGAGGAAGTTGTGGTCTCAGGAACAGAAGTTACTTGAGTAACAGAAGGTGGTTGTCTTTCAGTTGTAATGGCAGCCATTACACCTGGAGTTGTTTGGTCAGTCACTGCCGATGGAGGTGTAGTTTCTGTATATGGTGATTCCGAAGTGGACCCTATCGGAAATATTCTCTCAGTTGGAATAGATTTAGGTGCCTCGTGGGTTGTTGGTTGCGATATGCCTACTCGAATAGTAGTTTCATGGGAGACAGTGGGTTCAGTAGATTCTGTATAGGTTTTTCGGGATGTAACAGAAGAAGCCCTTAGGGGGGTTGATTGAGTTTGTGGCTCAGAGGTTGTGTGTTGCGCTGTTGTACTTTTTTGCAAAGTGTCTTTTGGAGATAAGGTTTTTTCAATGCTTAGCTGTTTTGTGGTTTTGTATGAATCTGTTGTGCTATCGTATGAGCTGGACGTCTCACTCTCAGCTTCAATGTCGGTATAACGTGTACGCATTTCTGTTTGGTTTGCCAAAATCATGACCGTATACTTGATACTTGTTGCAACGGTAGTTGTGTCTTTTAGTTCGGATTCGGTACTATGAGGTACATCTGTCGGTATACAGTTGGAGTTTGTGTTGTTTGTTGAACTAGTAGAGCAGATGCATTTTGTAATAACATGTGCTTTCGTTACGCACTTTACTGAGGCCACGCAAACTGTGTGGCAGGGATCGATACATTGACCAGACGATCCGCATTGATGCGCATCACTGCAATCTTCGTGTGTGGTACAGTTGCCACCTGGCTTAGCTGCTTTTTAATTATTTTTTTGTTTTGTAATTTTTGAAGTGGAGTATTTTTGTACATATTTCAAATAAAAGTATAAGATTTAAAAAATACAAATCGTTAAAATATTTACAAATTAATACGATTTAAAATAAATATGTGTATAGCTACAACAAAAGAGGAATGTGCACTATATATACAGGGGAACCTGGGGCATTACTAAATATGTTCGAAGTTGTGAGCTAAATTTCTTGAAACTGTGGCAAAAACTTTCAGCACAAAAATTTAGTACAAATTATTTTACGGTTAGATAAATTCAAATTAGGAACGATTTTTTTTACTATTAGTTAGCTACATATTGGATTTATATTGTTGTTTTATACAATTAGTATTACATCTAGTTACCGTTTATTTAGAGTCATGGGTTAAGATATTTATAGTTTTCAAGAGGCATTAATATCATTGTGAGCATGAGCGTGTGTGAATGTTCAGAAGAGTTGCTTTGTATTTGTATACGAGTATTTGTTTCTGTTATTGTTGATTCGACCCCATTAGAGGGTTATGATCACGTATGATCATCAATAATTTTGATAACAGTTTTTCTTATTTTGTTATTGCGCTTTGGTTTTAGCTTTGGTTTGAAGCTGGACGGGCATTAAGAGCAATCCTGATTCGATAATTGGGTTCGTGGATTAGCTTTCAATATTCATTATCGTTAAGAGATTTTTTTAGACCATATGCTGTCAGGAGAAAGCTTAATTCAAGAATTGATTGTTAATTCCTCATTTCTATATACATTTACACAATATGTGAGGAAATATATTGACACGGCATGAAACTCTGGGAAGTGTCTTTGGTCAATATATCTCGCTAGGAAATCAATTGTGTTTGTGATTGTTGGTGAGGGGACAGACAATAAGACAGATCTAGCAAAAGGTGAGAGCGTGTGAGAGGCAGGAAACAGAGATAAACGAGACAGAGACATAAGGTACTTTCACTTGACAGAGTTGTGAGAGAGAGTACGTTTGTGCTTTACCTTTTTGACATCCATATTTGGCATCGGCTATAAATCCAGTTGGGCAGAATTTACATATCGGCTTGTGATCCTCGACAATGCATGGCGAGTTGGGTGCGCACGTGGCAAACTTGCACGGATCGACGCACTGATAATTGCGACAGGCCAAGCCGGCCGGACAGCCAGCATCGCGCAAGCAAATCGATATCGATGGCTGGCAATCTCGCATGCAAATGCATACTGGCTTATGATCCTGCACCTCACATGACTTATTCTCGGCACAAATTGGTGCACGGCCCAGTGGTACAATGCACGGGTTGCGGCACTTGCCATCCGTGCAGGCCATGTTCGAGGCACAGTCATCATCGCGATAGCATTCACGCTTATCCGGTGCACAGGTCAATTCACCATACTCATTGACTATGAAGCCTGATTTGCATATGCAAACAGGCTGGTGGCGACGGGTCTCGCACTTTTTGTTACTTTCGCAGATGAACAGGGGATTGTTGCAAGGATCTGTGCATTGGCCATATTGGCCGCACTGCAAGGTCTCTGGACATTCGGCATCGCTGGTGCATGTTATTTGATCCTTTGTCTTGGGGTCTGTGTCCTCTGGCACACATTTCGGATCCGGCTTGCACTCGACCTCTGGTCGACCTATGTGACAGTTGGGACAGGAGCAGCGTGGACGATGTAACACAGTCTGACATAGTGCATTTGTGCCACACGCGCCACGCATTGTACAAGGATCGGTGCAGTGTCCTTGTAGGCATGATTTTTCACTGGGACAATCCGTATCTGAGTAGCATTGTTCGGTGTCTAAAACGTTACGTAACAGCAGCAGCGAAGATCGAGAGAAAGAGAGAGAGATAGACAGGTTGTTGGTTGTTGTACTATGTTAATCGTTGGGTGCGCTCAGCTAGTCGGTGGCATATACGATAGATAGATACCCTAAAAAATTTACTCTTTTTTTCTGGTTGATTGTTGTTGAAAATTTAAAATACGGAGCATTGGGACACATTTATGAAAGAACGGGAGTGCGAAGTTGAAATTATAAGGAAGTTTGTTGGGAATTTGACAGACAAGAGAGAAAGTGTTGGTTGAAGTGGAAGGGATTTATTTTTGTTGGTGATACTTGAAGTACCCAGAATAGATGGGATGTAAATATGGGTAGCTCAGATAAGAAACTTAAAGCTAAATTTTCTAAAAACAAAAATAGAAAAACTTAAACAAGACAATATATAAACAGTATAATCAAGTGTTGGTTGGTTGTTTCGATTGGTATTCTTTTGTATGGTTTGCTTTGGTTTTGTTTGAGTTCTTGTGTATGTGGTTGGGGTGTGTATATTTATTTTTATTATTTTTTTGCGTTTTTTAATAAATGTCAGTGGGATTGCTGTGGTTTTGATTTTGGATTTTGGGTATTGTGCAAGGGATTTGTTAAATAAACAGAACATTTATTGGGGCTTCATCGAATTGTGATCAGAAATGGACATATGAAATAATATAGAAATAGGAAATAAAAATTTAGAAATAAAGAGTTTAGTTCAGTTTGGTGCAGTTAATGATCAATAGGGACAGGCAGTAACAGTTTTTAGTAAACACTTTTCAAATTTGTTGTCAATGTCGACATCAAATTGCAGAACTGTGAAGGGAACATCTCACATTATGTCAGGTTGTTTTCTATATAAGCTTGCAAAATTGTCAATTATGTATATATATATATAATTATATAGTAGATAGCTGCTGTGGTTTGGTATGTAGATTAATTGCTTTTGTTGGTTGATTTAAATGAATTTGATAAGTCTTCGAGCAGCGGGCGAGCGAGCGAGCAGCCTTATAGATAAGTAAGATCGAGTGAGCAATAGTTACAATCATTGATGAATTTCCAATTATTAAATAACGAGTGTGTGTATACGGGTGTAGAGATAGAGAGACTTGCGCTTAATTTGCCCAATTAATTGCATTTTAATCAATGGACATGTTTTTTTTTTGTTTTGTTTTTTTTTTTTAGCAATGATCTTGTTGGTCTAATGCGAATTGTTTGTATATACTTGTTGAGTAATGGTGAAAATTACACGACATCCAACACATGCGCTCTGCCCTCACGAGAGACACGTTATTGGTGATGATTGGGTGAGTGAATAAGGCATAATATAAGTAATAAAGAGTGAGAGACAGAGACAGATGAAATTAGCTAGATAGAGACAAGATATATATATCAAACTGATAGGCAGAGTAGATAAAACTTTTGACTAAAGCGATATTAGCAGAAAGTAGTGAAAACACGATAAGTACAATTTGGAAGAGTACGTTAGGATAGTACGTTAAGTAGTTTTACTTGTCTTTTTTATGGTGTGTTATTAATAATTCACAATTGATAAATTTGGTATATAAATATTTACAGGTTGGTTTTATATTTTTCTTTTGGGTTAGTTGGGTGGCCGCAAAGACACGACACATTTGTATACGCATATATGTACATATGTGATTAATCACATATACAATTTTCTGTATATACAACTTAAAGACTAGTCAAATTTACCAAAATATATTTGCAGTGTTAGTCAAATTTAGTTACAGTTGTTTTTATATAAATTTTGGATTGTTGTTTTGTTTTTTTCAAAGATTTTCATCTTTACGGAAGCGATTTTCAACCAATAGACGAGCTAAAGTGTGCTAGGTAGGCGGTAGGAGCTTTCAGAGCATACGATCTTAAAATGTACGAGTATTTTTTAGGAGCTTTGTACAAAAAAATTATCATCATTATTTTCGGTTATTGCAAGCATACGACTTGCCATAAGAAATGCATTGAAAAGTAGTAGTAGTTGTTGTTGTAATTTATCTATACATACGATTTAATGAAACTTATATTGAGTACTATGGTACACTTGAACTGACAATAAAAAAAAAATTGATTTTAAGCATATGTGAACCATGTGTGAGAATTGTCCCGTCCACAGTTCCCAATCTGAGACTTTGTTCATTCAAGAAATGTAACAAAAGATATTTTAACAATTATTTTTTTTTGTTGTTTTAGCGAAGGAAAACGACAGAGTGGCGCAGGGGAGCAAAATAGTGGATAACAACGTTGGGTTATAAAGGGTACGTTTTGAGGGCGGATAGAGCATAGGAGTCACAGGATGGGATTAACGGGAGCATGGATGTTGATGATATTTTGTTTTCATTATTTTTTATTTATTTTTTTTTTGTGGGCAGCAAGGATGTGTTTGGGATCTGTTGTCTTTTATATAACTTTTTTTTTAATAATAGGCGTTGAATTTAGTGTTGTTGTTTGTTGTACACTTTCTGCACTTTCAGTGCTTGCTTTCGGCTTTGATTAAAGGCTACATATCGCTATCGCGGCATTCGATATTAAAACCATACGATATTAATTAAAGATTAACCAACTTGTCTACAGATCTGTGCGTTAAGCGGTTTGATAAACATAAGGTAATGTATGCCGCAGAGCTGAGTGTGTTGCTACATGCAACACTCCAAAATAAAAATGGGTTATTCGAAGCCAATTGTACGAGAGTATGTGTCTATAAATTTGAATGAATGCTGAATGAATTAAATGATAAACGCAAGCTTCAAAGCTTAATGAAACTGTGTTGTCAACTCTCTCGAATATAACGAGTGTTGTCAAGTGCACTGAATGTCGTTTGGTATTTGTTTTAGTATTGTACGTGTAGTTAAACAATATATGCTTAAAATACTAAGCTGATATTTGCTGCAGTTACTTTGCGATAAATGGGTTTTCATAAATGAGTACTAGGCACAGATTGGGTAACCGCGATAGCGACAGCAACATTCCACGATATTCCATATGCGTTGATCTTAGCAGTTGTGGGTAGAATGTCGTAATATATATGTATGTGTTTCATATGGAAAATTTTCTTACTAACTATTTATGACAAACACTCAATTTTAGCCTAGTGCATATTGCATTAATTACTTTTCTAAACAGCTTTTTTATTTGGTATGTCAGAGGAATTTTTCTGATATTGCATTGGAGTTGTGTGGCTGTATTGTGTGTATTTTGCTGTCTGCGTGTGTGTGTGTGTGTGAATTTGTTGTGAGCGGGGATTTGATATTATAAAACGTTAACACTTGAAAACTTGGAACATGTGTATAGGTTGTTAAATATATGTAAATATGTAAAATTAATTAATTAATTTTGTATCATCATTAAAACACACACTACACTGAAATTTTGAATTAAATTGGTTGTGTCAGCTGAAAAAGCTGTAGAATTAGTGAAATTAGCTGGTTTAAATGTTTTTATAAACAACTCATAGCTAAATAATCAAACCAAATACATATTATAACAATAATATCAGTTTTTTGTTACTGACTGAACTCCAGTTATATGTATAAAGAACGACAACGATAACGATAATAACTCTAACTGATTACTCCAAATAAAGTATATGTATGTAGTATATGAACCAACGATAACTTGTGAGAAACGCTGGTTAACATTATTAGCATTATCTGTACTCTAATTACGAAAAGTCCTTCAAGTACTTCAAATAAAATAGTATTGGGCCACTTACCCCGTTGACAAACATATTCGTAGCCCTGGCGTACACAGTCGCCAACATCACAACCTCGCGTACGGCAGTCCTCTGGCGGTGGTGTCAGATAGCCTAAAAACAATCGGGATTACATTACTTCACATTGATACTGGTGGAAATCGTTTTGGGGACTTACAATGCACATAGGCATCGCCATTAGGGAAGTCCTCGGGGCAGTAGCATTCGGCTTGATTGTTGCGGAGCACACGGCAGGCGGCATTCTGGCCGCAGGGTTGCTCATGGCAGGCATTTACCAATTGTCCTTCGCAAAGGCAACCCTTGTGTGCATCTCCCATGCAGCCATCCATGCAAGCACATTCGTAGCCGCCGGGCACCTCAATGCACTTGGAATTAACGCCGCATGGATTGTTGGAGCAGCCACCATCCAGAGGCTGGCATTCACTGGCCGGATTACCGAAGAAATCTGGCGGGCACGAGCATTGCGCCTTGCGACTAACCACACGGCATTGAGCATTGGTGCCACAAGCACCATACTCCAGACAGGGATTGCGACACTTGCCCTGATCACAGCGTTTGCTTGACTCGCAATCGCTATCCTGATGGCACTCGAACTGCGCGCACTCCTTGCTGGGTTCGCCCTCATAGCCGTCGGGGCAGTAGCATAGCATACGATGCTCCGACACGGTACACAGCGCATTGCGTCCACAGGCCCTATCATCGGCACAAGGGTCAACGCATTTTCCATTGGCGCAGCTCTGGTCGGCAGCGCAGTCTCCGTTCGATTTGCAGCCTGCGATGCAAGCGCCCCGTTCACATAGCTGTCCTACGGTACACTGGCGCTTGGCGCCACACTTGTTGCGGCACTTGCCACGTGCGCACTGCTGTCCACAGGCGCAGTCTTCGGATCGACTGCATTTCGCGGCGCAGTAGGCTCCGCTCTCATCACATTCACAACCTGGATGGCAACGCTCGGGTGGCAACTGGCAACCGGTAAGGCCGTCGCCAATAAAGGCAGCCGGACACTGGCATTGTACGCCATGATTGATAACCAGACAGTCGGCACATTCGCCGCACTGACCTGGTGTTTGGCAGGGATTCTGGCACTTCTTTTTAATGCAAGCTTCCTCGCTGGCGCAGCTGAGATCGTTGCGGCAGCCAGTCTGACAGACGCGATTCTCACAAATCTGGCCCTGGGCACAGGCGCTGTCCGTGTTGCAGACGGTGCGGCAAGTGCCGCGCATACAGCGCTCATCCGAGAGGCAGCTCTGATCGTTGCCGCACTTGCCCTGGCAGCTGCCTGCGTAGCACAATTGATTTGATTCACAGTCTTCGTTGCTACCACAGGCAGTGCGTGGTGCCTTGCAGACTACGTTGGCATTACCACTGAGTCCCTCGGGGCACGTGCATTGCTTGCGATGGTCGATGGCCTGGCAATGGGCATTGGTGCCACAAGCTGTCGGATCGGAGCAGGGATCGATGCATTGCTGGCCAATACAGGCCAAATGGTTGGGGCAACCTTGATCGGAGCGACATCCAGTGACGCAGTTTAGACCCAGGCAGAGTTCGCCATTGGCACACTCGTTGTCATGGCGACAGAGCGGCTTACAGACGCCCTGCTGGCAGCGCTCGTTGGTTAAACAACCAGCATCGTCGGCGCAGAGTGGACGACAGACGGATTCAAAGCAGGCCAGGCCTTTGCTGCAGTCGCGATTCTCGTGGCACTCAAGTGGTGGAGTGCGCACGCAACCCACTTGCGGTGTAGGGTTGGGCACCATGTTGTCCAGGCAGCTGCAGCTAGCTCGATGATTGGAAACCGAGCAGACGGCATTGGGACCGCAGGGATTCTCAAGACAGGGATTAATGCACTTGTCGTTGCGGCAGGACTCAGAAGCACTGCAATCGTCATCGACGTGGCAGCCATATACGCACTTATTGTGCAGACAAACATGGCCCAAGAAGCAATCGTTGTCGACACGACAGGTCACTAGATGTGAAGATGATGATTATGATTAAAGCGATGTACTAAGACAGAAATTGCTTAGTGAGCTACTCACGCATGCAGTTGCCACGCAGGCACTTCTCGTTAGACGCACACTCAAGATCGTTGTGGCAGACGGGCAGGCACATGGAATCCCGACATGTGTATCCAGGCGAACAGTCACCATCGCAGGCGACCGGCACACGCACACACTCCTTGCCCGAATCGCCGGTGAAGCCCTCGGGGCAATGGCACTGTTTCACATGGCTGTGCATCTGGCATTCGGCATTCTGACCGCATGCCTGCGGCTGCTGGCAGGGATCGAAGCATTGACCGCCCTGGCATACCTCCGACGGACCACACTCGGTGTCCAAGAAGCAGGCAGCTGTTTGTGGGGATGGTGAAAAAGGATTAGACAAGTTGAGATGGACGTTGCCTAACTTTCTGTTGGCTTTACGGTCTTTTCTTGTTGTTGTTGGTTTTGTCGTGTGTATATATTGTTGTTTAGTTTGCAGTTAGTCTATGCTACGGGTAGCACTGGGCACAAAGCCAGGTACACCAAAGGTTGGCGACCAGCTCTTACAGTTGCTGTTCGGTTGCATCCCCAGACAAGCTCTTTTTATTATCAACTCAAGCTCAGTAAAAGGGAAAACTTCGCTGAGCTGAATTTTAATACAGTAATTACTCGATAATTCGAACACTTCATGAGATTGTGGCAGGATTACATATATATATATATATATATATTATATTATTATTATAAACAGTAGCTCCACAGCATACAGAATGAAGCTGTGTAAGCTCAAGATCAATTAAAAAACGAGAATTAAATGAACTTGGTTTTACATAATTAAATAATCTTTAAAATAGAAAAGCAAGACAAAGTTATATTTTTCTGATTTTTTTCTTCAGAAAGATGTAATTTCCGAGCGATCACTGTATTTAGTTCTTGGCTGGAAATATTGTCAACCACATCAAGTTTTCGTGCTAGTTGGTAAGTGAGTAAGTAGCGAATTAAGTTTGTGGCTAGTAGTTGTCTGGTAGTCAGTTTTAGGCCCTGGGTGGGTGCTTTGGGTTGGTGTTTGGTGTTAGTACTTACGTTTACATACGCTATCTGAGCAGTATGTGTTGGTGGGGCAATCGCTAGTGATTTGGCAGGGTACTGGCAATGGCTTGCAGCCGGCCACCCGGTCTGCGGGTTGGCCGTCGTAGCCATTGCGGCATGCACAGTGCGCCACATGACCTTTCGGAACACATTCCGCATTGGGGCCACATTGTAGATGGGCGCACACGTCCTGGCACTTGGGCACACCGTTAGTCTTGGTGCATGCAGCATGCGGGGGACAATCGTCGTGCGTCTCGCATTCGACGGAGCTGCGGCAGCCCTCATTGTAAGGATCACCGACGAGAGCGGGTGGACAGGTGCATTTGTAAGACCCACGCGAATTGCGACAGCGTGCGCCGGGTCCGCACGGCGCGTCTTTACAAAAATCGATAACGTCGCAGCGTACGCGCGGATCACCACTGAAGCCGGGCTGACAGTGACATACCTGACGATGATTCTCCGTTGTACAGAGCGCATTCTCTCCACACGGTTGGCCAATAAGACAGGCGATCTTGCACATATGATTATCGCAGCTCTTATCGTTTGAGCAGTCTTCATCGCTGTTACACTCGATCTTGCGACAGCCGGAGCGTGCATCCCCAAAGAAGCCCTCCTTGCAAACACAATCGGGAGCATGAGATCGGGCCACACACTCCGCGTTGCGGCCGCAAGCGACGCGGCCCAGGCAAACAGATTCACAACGGGCACGCCCATAGGCGTCCACTAGGCAGGTCTCATCTTCACCGCAATCGCTGTCGATGGTGCACTCGAGCTCCTTTGCGCAAATGTTGTTCTGGCAGAACTGGAACTGTGGACAGGTGCTGTTTGACTTGCATGTGGGCTGGCAGACGCCCTGCAGGCAGAGCTGCTCCGAAATGCAATCACGGTTGCTGCTACACAGTGGACTACAGATGCCGTGGGCACAGATGCTGCCCTGTGGGCACTGTGCATCCTTTTGACAGTACTGCAGCGACACACAGCCTTGCTTGGCATCTCCGGTGCTACCCGACTCGCAGGCGCACAGCCCAATATGATTTTGGACGGAACAGCGAGCCATCGCTCCACAAGCATTGGGTAGGGAACAGGGATCAATACACTTGGCATCCAGACAGGCCTTGTCAGCGGCACAGTCGCCATTGTCGGCGCACTCAATGTGCACGCACTCCATTTGCGGATCGCCACGTGAGTTGGCCGGACAGCTGCAAATGGCCCTGTGCAATTTTGCTTCGCAGTTGGCATTGAGGCCGCATGCATTTTGGCGCTCGCAGGGACTGCGGCAGCGTGAATTGTGACAGCTGGCCGTGGCGGGACAGTCGGCATCGCTGAGACATTCGCTAGGATCGCGGCAGCCCACCTGAAGCGGATCGCCGATGAGTCCCTCGGGGCACTTGCAGATGTAGTTGCCGGGAAGATTGTCGCAGAAGGCAGTGCTGTGACAGGGCTGTGTCAGGCACTCGTTGATATCCTCGCAGACTCCATTAACTAGCTGGTAGCCCTCGTTGCATTCGCATATGGATTTATGATCCAGCACTTGGCAGCTTCCCTTTCCGCAGCTGGTTAGATCACAGGGTTTGATGCAGCGATTGGTTTCCGCATCGCAGGCACGATCGCTGGCGCAATCCACATGATCAATGCACTCCACCTTGAAGCAGCCGACGCCTGTGTCGTTGGGATCGCCTAGATAACCAGCGGGACAGCTGCACATCGACTGATGCGCTTCCGCCTGGCAATGAGCATTCGCGCCACACACAGTATGCAGACAGGGATCCGTGCACTTGCCGTGTATGCAGGACAAGCTATTCGAACAATCTTCGTGCTTGTGACATTGTCGGGGCTGTACGCAGCCCTGTTGCGTATAACCATCTCCAACGGTGCCCTCTGGGCAGACGCAACGATAGGAGCCGGGCACATTCTCACACTTGGCACTGGCATGACAGGGCGTTTCCGTACACTCATTAATATCTGAACAGCCGAATGGGGTGCCAATGAATCCGCTGGCGCACTTGCATTTACCGCTCAAGCACAGCTCGGTGGGTGGGCAATCTGCGTCCGATTCACAGCCAGGCTGGCAAGTTCGATCGCTGTTGCAAATCTCTCCAGCCAGACAGTTGTTGCTGGTGTAGCAGACCTTGCGACAAACTTGTTGATAGCAGCGTTCGCCCACGGCGCAGGCTGAGGTCTTTGCGCAGGGCAGATTACACTGGTTGCCAATGCACATGTGACCGCTGGGGCATTGATTGGTGGCCTGACAGGGTGTAGGTACGCGCACGCAACCCTGCTCGGGCGTTGGGTTACCCTCGAAGCCATCCGGGCAGGCGCACTGGCTGCGATGCTGGTGCATGCTGCAGAGTGCATTGGGACCGCAACTGGTGCTTGATAGACAGGGGTCAATGCAATTGTTGCCAATGCACGACTGCTCCTGTTTGCACTCCTTGTTGCTGCGACAGCCGATGGCGCAGTGCCCGTCCAGGCAGGCCAATCCTTTAGCGCACTGACTGTGGTCCAGGCAGGTGACAACGCAAACATTTCCCTCGCAGCGCTCGCCATCGGAGCAGTCCTGTGTGTTGCGGCAAGCCACTCGGCATTGACCATTGTAGCACAATTGCCCACCACAATCCACATCCGTGAGACATTTGGAGGCACTGCGTTCACAGCCGTTCTTGGCCGACTCGGAGATGGGTTGGAAGCGCAGCGGACAGCTGCAAACCGCTTTACGATTGACAACTTTGCAGTCCGCATTTGAGCCACAGGCATTGTCGCAGGGATTTAGGCAGCGACCACCAGCGCAGATGGTATTCGCCGGACAGTCAGCATCGCCATTGGGGCACTGACCATCCGGACGGCAGCCTCTGCTATTGGTCTGTGGCTCGCCCACAAATAGTGGCGGACACTTGCAAGTGGCTCCCTCGGGTGTCACCTCACATATTGCCGTAGGATGGCAGCTGCCAGCCGCACAGCCGCTCTGTTTCACGCAGGCGACTTCGGGCAAGGGATTGCCACGATAGCCGGGCGGGCATTGGCAGACGGCGCGATGATCCTCGGCCAGACAAATGGCATTCTCTCCACAGGATTCCTCATCGCATACGTCGTAGCAGGTGTGCGTCATGCGATTGCACATTTGATTGGCCGGACAGTCATGATTGTAGACACAGGGCACGCTCTTGCAGCCATTAAAGGGATCATTGGGATCGCCAGCATAGGGTCCTGGTGGGCATTGGCACTGTGCCTGATGGTTGTTCGTAATGCAAACGGCTCGTGGTCCGCACTTGACAGTGTCGCAAGCTGAACGGCAGCTAAGCGATTGCGTCGTCTCGTCCTTGATGCATGCCTCTGATTCTGGACACTCGGCATTGCCACGACACTGATGTTTACGCTCCTGCTGACAGCCATTACGATCATTGGGATTGCCTATAAATCCACTGAGGCAATCGCAGCGTCCCTGATGATGGCGGGCAACACAAATCGAATTCGCTGGACAGGTGAAGGCATCGCAAATTGCAACGCACTTGAGCACGCCCAGCATGTCGGGGCGGCAGGCAGAGGCATCGGGGCAGTTCTCATCGCTTGTGCAGTCGGGTAGCGACGGCTTCTCGCACGACGATACAACTGGATTCCAGACAAAGCTATCCGCACAATTGCAAATCGCATGTCCAGCTGGATTTATCTTGCAGAGTTCATTCGGACCGCAGACAACGTTGGAGCACAGATTTATGCACTCTCGAGTGCCCAGTGCATCCGATTGGCAACCAAAACCGCGTTCGCAATCCTTGTCTGTCTTGCACTTATCTTCCAGATCGGGCACTTTACGCTCCGGCTGGCACCCAACTTGAAGATTGCTGGGATTACCAAAGTAACCGTCGGCGCATATGCATGATGATCGATGATCGTCAGCCACGCAGAGCGCATTGGGACCGCATTGTATCTTGGAGCAGGCATCTACACATTTGCGTAGACCCTTGCCCAGCTGGAAGCAGATCTCCGTGTGGCGGCAGTCAGCATCGTTGCCGCACTGTCCCCGTATGGTGCAGCCTTGGCTCAGATCATGTGGATCGCCAACATAGCCCAGGGGGCACAGACATTTGCCCGCATCGCAAATGGCGCGGGGTCCACACGCTGTATTGGAGCATAGATTCTTGCACTGGCCATTCTGGCAGCTGTAGCCATCGGGGCATTCTACGCGGTCACTGCATTGACACTGGCTGGCATCCTGGCAGAACTTGCTTTCGATGGGCTGGCAGCTGCTGTAGGGATTACCTGCATGGCCGGACAAACAGAGACACTCGAAACTGCCGGCAGTGTTGAGGCAGGCGGCATTCAGACCGCAGGGCTTATTGGTACATTCGTCCACATCCTGGCAGCTAACATGGGGATTGCCGCTGAAGCCTTGGGGACAGATGCAGGTGATTTGATTGCCAACAGCGCGGCACTCGGCATTCGGTCCACAGCTGTTCGGTTGACACACATTCTTCTTCTGGGCCCCACAGCCCTCGTAGGGATTACCGTATGTGCCGGGATTGCAGGCACACCTACTCTGTCCCAGTCCGTACTCACAGTGAGCATTCTCGCCGCAGTTAGGCGAGCATTTGGCCTGCTCAATGGGTGGCATACAGAGCAGATCCGGATTGCCCATAAAATTTGGTTCGCAAACACATTTACCATTGTTCTTATCGCATGTGGCTCCAATGCCACATACGACGCCCTCGCAGCGCTCCTTGCAGCGTCCATTGATGCATATCTGACGCTCGTCACAGGGTCTGGAGGCAGTGCACTGATCTGTACTGCAACTGCCGCCAGGGAAGGGATTGCCCAAGTAGCCTTGCGGGCACTTGCAAGTGGGTCCCTCGCTGGTGGGTATGCAAAGCGCACCATCACCGCAGATAACGTCTTGGCACTGCGATACGCAGTCGCCGTCGGCGTTCTTGACAAAGCCCACGCGACAGCGACACCAACCAGCATGCTGATCCGTCTCACAGTATGCATTCGAGCCACATAGAAGACTGGCGCAGGGGCTGAGACAGCTGCCATCCAGGCAGGCCAAATTGCTGGCACAATCCTCGTTGTTCAGACAGGTGCTCTTCGGCACGCCGTTCTCCAGTATGCAGCCACTCTTGTAGGGATCACCTGTGAAGCCCTTGGGGCAGACACACTGATAGCCGCCCTTCTTGTTCACACAATATGCGCCATAGGCGCAGGGCAGATGAGCACATTCATCCTCATCCGTGCAGCCAAGCAGTGGATCTCCTTTGAAGCCCACTTCGCACATACATTGCGGGGGATCCGAGGGCGTGCACTTGGCATTGATGCCACAGGGGAAACGCTCGCAGGGACTCTTGCACTTGTTGTTGTCCTGGGCGTCCAAGAAATATGGTGGTGGGCAAACACACTCTCCTGGCTGTATACACTTCTCATTGCTGGAGCACTCCTTATCCGCAGCGCATTTGCGCTGAGCGGGGGCGCAGAGTCCGTTGTAGGCATCGCCCTGATAACCCTCGGGGCAATGACAACTATAGCCGCCCTGCTGATTGACACACTGAGCTCCATAGGCGCACAACTGGGAGCCGCGCTCCTCGCATTCGTTGACATCCACACAGCTGCCGTCCGGCTGGGTCTGGTAACCTTTGGGGCAGGCGCAGTAGCTAACACCGCCTGCGATCGATATGCATTCAGCGCCACTGGGACAAGGCTGTCCACTGGAACAGCCGGCCAGCACGCAGCTGTTGCCCAGAAGTTTGTATGGGGCCTGGCATTGGCACTCGGCACTGCTGCAGATCTCGCACAAGACGAACGGATTACCGGTGTGTCCTTGTGGGCAGCGGCACTCGTAACTACCCGGCAAATTCTTGCAGAGTGCATTCAGGCCACACGCGGGCTTGGCACGTTCGCCCGCACACTCATCCACATCCTGGCATTGGCCACTCTGCGAATTGCGCTCATAGCCCTGGCGGCAAATGCAAACGCTGCTGCCTGTAAACGCGTCCTGAACACAGCTCTCGCCCAAGGCGCAAGGATTGGAATCAGAGCAGCCCACAGTCTTTGCCGTGGCACAGCCTTCCTTATACGCATCGCCCGTCGAGCCACCTGGACATTGGCACAGATAACCACCGGCTGTATTGCTGCAAATGGCATTCGCCGAACAGGGATTGGCCCTGCATTCATCGATGTCACTGCAGCCACCTGGTAGGGCAGCGTTGCCCGTATAGCCTGGCGCGCAGAGGCATTGCGCCTGTCCATTGGCCAGCATGCACTGGGCATGGGCACCGCAGTCGCGCGTCTCACAGGGATGTCGGCAATCGTTGCCAATGTTGGGTTCCGGACACAGACAACGCTTCGTTTCATCGCAAATGGCATTGCCGGGACACTCTTCATTTGTGCTGCAACTAACGATGGGCACACAGCGCACTGAAGGATCCGGGTCTGGCAGTGTGCCCTCGGGACAGTGACAAGTGTAACCGCCTCCTTGCATATTGACACAATCAGCGCCGGCACCGCATTTACCACCTGTACTACACTCATCCACGTCCAAGCACTTGCTGTGCGGATCACCCGAGAAACCGGGCGGGCAGGCACAACTAAAAGCACCGGGGGTATTTGTGCAGCTGGCATTCTGGCCACAGCTGCCGAAGGGTCCGTGCAACACATCGCATTCATCAATATCTATGCAGCCGGCGGCGACATCACTGGGATTATAGGTCCAACCCTCCTCACAGACGCAGTAGGCTTCGTTTTGATCCGGCTTGCAGTAGGCATGTGCACCACAGCGCACATCCTCGCAGGGCTGTTTGCATGGCATTCGCGGCGGACTGCCCACGTAGCCGGCCTCGCAATCACAGCGATAGGAGCCGGGCGTGTTCATGCACTGGGCATGGGGACCGCAAGCCTCCGCATGAGTTCGGCACTCGTCAATGTCCACGCAACTCGAGCCAATGGGCTCAAATCCGTCCAAGCAGAAGCACTGGTTCTCTATGCACTCTGCATTATTGGTGCAGTCAAAGTTGCTGCGGCACAAAATGTTCACATCGACTTGTTCGCAGGCAACCTTCGGATCGGGTTTGCCATCATAGCCCTGCGGGCATTTACAATTGTAGCCGGGGACAGCGTTCTCGCAGATCGCATGCTGTCCACATGGCTTGTCCAGTGCCGCGCATTCGTCGATATCTACGCAGCCGCGGAACGGATCCCCGGTGTAGTCCGATTTGCACGTGCAAATAAAGCTTCCGATGGTGTCCGTACAGATGGCATTTTCTCCACACGGATTATCTTGGCATTCGTTGATATCTGCGCAGGGTCGCGATCACGTTGTGCAGGGAGAGTGGTGAAGGGCAGGTATTTGTAAAGGGAGCAACGCGGTGTCATTGGCGTGTTTTGTAGCGATTTTTTTTTTTGTTTTTTGTATTGTTCCAGGGAAAGGGAGGTGGTTAAATATATTGTAATTAAGTACATTAGTAATCAAATCAAATAGTACAAGAGTATGATAGGTGTGGAAGCATAGCGTGAAAGTGGGGGAAGGGGTGGGGGTGGAGTGGGAATAGAAGATACTGAGGAAAGCTGTTTGAATAGCAAAGGAAGCGGGATTAGAAGCTAGGCTTAAAAGCTCTCCAAGCTTGCAAAAAATAGCAGCTGAAAGCGTATAGCAGGAAAGCACAGGGGAATAGTGAGAGAGAGAGAGTGAAAAAGAGCGCCGTTGCCAAAGCTTACAAAAGCCATGCATAGTTGTTGCAGTTTGCAAGCTAAAGCAAAGCAATCACGCTCTGTTATAGTCTCAAGAAGATGGTCGCTTGACTGAACACGAAACAAACACTCATAACTAACAAATTTATATGGACAAAAAAAGCTAATGGTATTTTTAAATGTGGAATTGCAATAACTTGCATATTGATGCATACTGATTTCGAAATGCGCATTTTAGTGAGGAAATCATTTACTAGACAGCGATTTATAAAAGTTGAAATAATAATTGAAAAATCAAATTTTTTTGTAATGTTCGTTACGACTTTTCGTGTATCTCGTGTGTCACGCATCCATTGGCAAGTTGAAAATCAAATTTTCAATTAACGAAAACTGGATTTTCTGGCTTTGAGCACAAACATGCAAATAGTCAAATACTAACTCTCGCAGTGCAAGTAGCCCTGTCCTTGAAATCCGCTTGGACAGAGACAGCGATATGAACCCGGAAAATTAATGCACTTGGCATTGGTGCCGCATTTTGCCACACCATCCGGCTGATTGCACTCATCGATGTCCAGGCAGGCCAGACCAGCACCCGATGTTTGTACCGGTGTGATCAGTGTATCGCCATCGCCATAGCCCAGTTGTAGTGTGGGTGTGGCCAGCACTGGCGCCTCGGCGTGCGGATCATGCTCAAGCACAAAGCCAAGTGGACAACGACATTGAAAACTACCGCCCAAGTTCACGCATTGAGCACCCAAACCGCATGGATTGTTAATGGCGCATTCATCGACATCTGCTGGCGTTTGTTGTTGTTGTTAGGCATTAATCGTATTAATGAATCAAATTGCGGTGCATTTATGTAGTATGTGGCATGTGGCATGTGACGTGTATGTTTGTATGGATGTGTTTGTGCGTGTGTTTGGCCAAAATAAAAACAAGTGCAAAAATACCAAAAACATGATGGATATATGTCAAATATGAGAATCCAAAATTTGAAGAGCATTTTATGGTACTCACCCTCGCAGCCATGCATGGGATCACCGCTGAAGCCATCGGGGCACAAGCAGCGAAAACTGCCATCCGAATTCAGACAATCGGCGTTGCGTCCGCAAGGCGATCGTCCACATTCGTCCAGATCGACACAGCCCTGTTCGGTGCGTCCATCGCCATCGTATCCCGGCGGGCAGTCGCAGCGATGACTACCCTCGAGATTCGTACATATGGCACCTGGTCCGCACACGTTAGGGTACGCGCATTCATCAACATCCTGACAGCCGTCATAGGGATTGCCCACAAATCCATCGGGGCACACGCACGTGTGATTGCCGGGCGTATTCAGGCATTGGGCGTTGGCGCCACAGGCCTGCGGATTGCTGCACTCATCAATGTCTGTGCACAGCACCTCGCCATCGCCCGTGTAGCCGTCCTTGCACTTGCACAGGAAATGTGCCGGCAGATTACAGCACTCGGCGTTTTCTACGCAGCGCGACGCTATCGCTGGATCTTGACATTCGTCAATGTCTGCAACAAAATAACGCTTGATTAATCGAATGTGCTTGAACACAAATGAGACGCAACTCAAATCTGAGACTCCCAACTATCAAAGGCTTGGACTATTAACTTGACGGCTGTGCAGCGATAGCTCTTTACGCATTTTCAACGCTTGACTGCGCATCGCATGCGACTGTGGTGCAATGGTGGCTCAGCTGGCCGATCCACCATCGGGTGGTTTTGCCATTTGAAATTTGCATGTTACGCATGGCATTTCAGTGCCATCCAGTTGTGTATATTTATGTATGCACATTAATTTATATATGTACATACATATGCACATATGCGGAGCTAAGCCAAGCAGCAATGTCAATGCGCACAGGATGCACCAGTTGCATATATTTACCAAGCCAATTAGATCTTCAGTCAGCAGTTCTATATATCAGGGTTATTGACAATAAGTCATTCAAATAAAACATTTGCATTAACTTACTTCACTGTGCAATATTTCAATTATCAGCTGTGCTTTGTATCACAATATTATCAAATAATCGATAGTTTTATGATTAAGTATCATTTATGAAAGTGCCTTATTCTAATCGATCTTTCGATTCATGTCATCGATTATTGGCAGCGCTGATTAACATCCCTGTCTTAACTTTTTTTTTTTTGAAAATACAAAAAAAAGGGCAATTGACAATTTTACGACTATTTAATAACTCTATTTCAAGAATCTTTCGTATTCGTTATACCAATGTGGAAATTAACATTCAAATAATACAAGTGTAAGTTGTTGCTCACATAAAATCTTAATCCATTATAAAATCGTTTATTGTTTTTATATTTTGTGGTGTTTCGCATTCAATACAGAATCTTTTTTGTTTGCTGATGTTGTTTTCTGATCGACGTTGTATCTCTATAATCATCTCATGCGGAAGCACCACATGGAGCTTTCCGCTCCAATAGGCCGGCAGCACATTGAGAATTCAATTGAATTCTGGCGTAGCCAGTGAAGCAGTAACTAGTAAGCGATGCCAATCTAAGGGCCACATTCAGAAACACATAAAGATAGAGCAATGGACGTTCTCTTCGGCAATATGTTGGCCATTAATCATTGTTCTTATGGATAAGAGATGTTGTTCATTTATAGCTAATATGACATAAGTACAAAAGTGGGCAAACGCCAAAGACAAGGACGTGAACAGAGAGTAAGATGTGCGTGAGTGCGATTACCTTATAATTATAAGCAGTCGAGCGAGTTGCGCAGTTATAATTACTAGTTTTTAGCTTATATATATTAAGAAGATCATCACTCTCAAACTGGTATACCCTCTTCCACACCCCCACCCGCAAAACCTCTCTCAACCAGCAACTGATACGGCTGCATTCCATTTGCTGCAACGAAACGCTTGCAATTGCTAACTCTGATTACCCAATGTCATCGTCTTCGTTCAACTGTCTGCGACTTGGCAGTTGGCAGTTTGCAAGTTGCAAGTTGCAAGTTGTCCGTTGGTAGCATTGGACAGAAGTTTAGCCAGAAGCAGGAAGCATTCTATGTTCTAAGTTTCAATGTCAGTTTAATTACTTTATGCAATGCGGTTACAGCAGACTGAGACAGAACCTCGTGCAGCCAGACAGCCAGCATAGTCCTAGTCCCAATGCCAGTCCCAGTCCAAGTCTCATTCCTACAGACCAGGGCCATTAACCACAGGCCATTGGCCATCTGGTTGTGTCTCCTCCTGACGGTCTTGCTACTGTCAGCAATCATATTCTATACTTTGTCTGATGTCAGGTGCAAAATTCAATTTATTTGTGCCTCAGCTGTCAATTATAATGAAGGCTTAATTTTGGTGCAAAGTCCTATTCCAAATGATATGGGGGTGTGGCAGCCTTGGGCCAAATGTTTTAGCTCTACGCCTGCTTAAAAACCAATCAAACATGCGTGACTAAATGCAATTTAGTTGAATGCATGTTGAAAATTATGCTGACATAATTCTATTGTATTCTTCGTCATACTCTATTCAGATTTCCGGTTGCCTCGGGGCTTAAGGCATGATTAGAAAAACATTTTTTTAATGTAGCATTTGAAGAATTCAGTTATTATTTTTACCAACAACTAGCCATTTAATCCACTTACAGATGCAGTGTTTAAATAATATATTTGAACATACTCGCATTTGCTTTGGTATTAGTGTTATTCTGATAAGTGTATTAAGTATTCGGCATCACAAACAGGTATATTAACAAACATTCAAGTTTGGTTGGTTTTGGAGAACATTCTGCGCTTTGTTTAACTGCACTAATCAAAGCTAATTAGCAGTCGCGTTTGTATGAATATTGTATGCACATAAAAAACTAAACAAATTTCTACATAGCTTCGGTCTGGTCTGGTCTAGCTGGCGTCAATCTAATAAATATGTGTAATTGTTGTGCTAATTAGCATTTTAAATGTGTTGTTGCTTTTTATTCAAGTTATGACATTCGTGACGCAAAATTTGTGCACTATTTGAACAGATAGTCGCACACTCGAATATGGGATTTCGCTTATAGAAGGGCAGCAATTTATGAGCGGACACGACTTTCATGCTCGACTGCTGTATGATGATGGGCAGCTCTCCACAGAAAGCACACAGACATAAAACTAAAAGTCTATGCGGCAAATTTATGTAAAGTATAACTAACAAACATTTGAACTTGAACTCGAGCCGAAACCAAAACGAGTAAGAAACAAGTAACTTTATTTTCGCTGCGAATGACCAACTAAGAGCTACCCTTTATCGTAAATCTCTGAGATCGCAAACACTTATGTGATTGCTACTCAACAGTTACCAAAATGTAGAAAATAGTGGTAAAAAGAGTACCGACAAAATTTTGTGGTGTTTTTATTCTATAATTGCAATAATCACAAATCTGTCAAACAGATGCTTTCATCTAACCGGTAATACAACTTTATAGCCATTTGTACTTTTGCAAAGAGTATAAATTACACATCTAAATTGAGCAAAAAAAAAAAAAAAACGAAGGAAAAACGAAATTAGCTAATTAGCCGCAATTATGCGTTAAAGATTTCCATATATGTTCGGCAAAAAGATCAAGGCCGCCAGGCCGACAGTCAAGCAAGTGATGTCAGCCGACGTCGAAGTTTTAGTCATGGGTGGCTCAATTAACAAAGCCGCCCTACTCACTGCATATATGTGGCAACATCCAAAACAGATTGCGAGGGATGTTTTGGAGGCAGTGGTGCATTCTGCGTATAATTAGGCGTGTCAATGCCAACGCTTAAAGCCATTTGGTTTATCAGCAGCAGCTACGACACGGCAATTAATTGCTGCCATTTTGATATGCACAAAGTGCAAAGTACCTTAAGAAAATAAATATGTATTTGTATCTATATACGATAATGTAGGTCTGTGCTGCAGATTAATCACGTTCGCTCTACAAAAGCTAGCGACGCTTATCAGCTGACGTTGATCAGAAACTGTGCGTCGAACTGGTTGGCGGATTTTAGCTGAGAGTTTGAGCTGGGAGCTGCGAACTGAGAGTTGGTAGCTGTTGCCGCTGACTGTTGCCGCTGACTGTTGCTGTGGTTGGAGTTGAAGGCAGTGCCGTTTGCGGCTTTTGAGGACAGAGCGCTAAGCGCCGACAATGCTGGCACCTCATGCGTTGCCAATGCCGTCAAAAGCTGCGCTACGTGGGCCACAATCTATTTTATCCATTTTAATGATCTGCCCCAGTTAGCGAAACGAAAGGGAGCCTGGTGAACGTAGTAAAACAAACTAAAATAACAATAACAACAACAACAACAGCAGCTGCAACAGCTTTTAAGATTATTTCGTGCTGTGTTGCTGTCTCTTCAGTGCCGCAAAAATGGTTATAAATTTAGCACTCAACTCGACGCACTCACTCCATTTTTCTGCTCGGCGCGTTGCAAGACAAATGCATTAGAAGCAGCTATTGACTTGCCACAAACCAACAGACTAACGACTTGTGTTTGTGTGCTGCAATTTTGTCTTGCCACTCCACAGTCTTCATTGCATAACTGGACTTTGGCGATTTTTTAACGAAGACATCGCCAAATGTACGCATCTGAGTTATGAACATGAAATAATGCGAATGCGCCACCAGGTCTGCAACAGGTGGTAGTCCCACTTCATACCGTTAGGCAGCCTGGCAGCCAAAACAGGTATGATCTCCCTCCACGCAAAATGTGTCGCTCTTTATGTGGCCAGTTAAAGTTGGAGAAGGGGAACTGGCCAGGCCAACTCCACTCCAGGCCAGGCCATGATTTGTTGCAAAGTTTATTGGGTGAACTTGAGAAAGCAATGTAAACTGGATATATACGAGTATGTTGACAACAACAAACATTTGTTTCCTTTTTTTCTCTCCCTCTCTAAAATATGATTACAAGTGCCTTAGAATATAAATATGAAGGAATCTGTCAACAGGCTCAAGCTTAAATAAGTATTCTCCGAAAATTTTAAAAATATTTTAATGTCAATGGGATTACTTATGCGAAAGTGTTTTCCAAAGTCACCAACTTCTTACGCGTTTGTAATTGACTCTGGCTATGGTTGCGGAAAGTTTAAAGTAATTGCGTACTAATTTACTGGCCTCTTACGATTTAATTATATATGGTGGATTTGATTTAGTGCAGTCAGTGGGAAAGTCTTGACAGTGTGTGCTAGCAGCTAGTAGCAAGTTGTAGGGCTTAAGTACTTCAGCCACGCAATGGGTAGGCGAAACTTTCTCAGCGTGTTTAAAGCAGGTTGATTCCATTGAATGCAGGCAACTCTTGAGTTGTGTTTTGTGGAATGAAATGCATTATGAACACGCGTAATATGCAAGAGAGCGAGAAAGAGAGGGAGACAGCGAGAGATAGAAGATAGTAGAACTAGGGGTATGGCGAAAAGGAATTAGATAATGCTCGTATGATTGAAATGCGATGCTGGCGTTACATGCCACTGCCCAGAATTTATGCATGCCTGCCTGCCACTCAGTTGCAGTTTCTGCGACTCCACCCCCGCTCTAGTCTGCCCCGCCCAAAAGTCTACAGTCGCTGCGAGAAGTCGTCACATGTAATCAAGAATCTCGGCAACATCTTCATACTTAGTGGGGTAATGCCAGAACGTTTGTGAAATTTGCGATCGTTATCCCATTGCATCAGGCCGAAGCTGAAAGCAGGCACTGCCACATCCACAGCCAGAATCAGAATCAGAGTAAGAGCCACAGCCACATCCACACAGACACATGCTCTTGAGTGTTGAAAGCTCTGGCGTGTCCATGTTTGGGGTCAGATTACATGACACTGATTCCTCGTCTAACAGACGTGTGTGCTCGTAAGTACGATTATGTCTATTTCTGTTTCATGGCGTGAAAGCATTGCTACAAATGTTGTGGTTTTTTTCATATTTTATTTCTAGCTGCCGACCACCTCCAAAACCACCATCATTATAATCATCAACTTCAACATGAGCAGGTACAGCAGAAGCTGAAGCAAGTTCCATGCTGGCAATCTGTAAGTGGTGCCATGGAATGAATCTTCTGCTTTTCTAGTTATTACTATTATAGTTCCATGTTTTTGATTTTTTCGTGGTCAGGTTTCTACGTGGTGCCATAATGTGTTTTCATTACGCAACATTACGCCCAGTCCAATTATGGCTGCCAGTTATTCACTGTCGAATAGACAGCTGGGTAGATGCGCAGAATGTTATTTTTTGATCTGGACCCACGCTGGGAACAGGCACAGGTGGAAAAGGCTCATTAACCCTAGACCTCGAAGTAAAACTATAACACTGCACTGAGTTTTCAAATGTGCGAAAAAGGAACTGTGATTTTAGAAACATTTGTAAAGGCTTAGATTAACATTCGTTGGACATGAGCTGAGTTGAAGTGAACAATTTTCAAGCTAAATGTTAAATTATGGCTTAAATCACACTAAGAATTCACTTGTATGCAAATTCAATTGGACTATTAGAAAGTGCTTAACTATGTCTTGAATTATATAATTCTTATTTAAATTGCTTTGCCTGTGCTGCGTTCCCAGCTCAACCAGCCCTCCCCGCAACATTCTGGTGTATTTCTAAGATCGCAGCTCTAACAAAAAAACAGACTTATAACAAAAGACGTTATAAGGTACTCAACTGTAATCGCTACACGGTCATTATTATTACCTCGCTGGATAAGTATACAGGGGAGATTCCATTGCTGGGCTATTGTGAGCTGAGTGAAAAGCTTTCATATTGTTGTTGCTGTTGGACAGCGCGTCTTTTGTTACATTTTCAACAAGAGGCTGGGCACTTGAGACGATTGAAATGACTTGACTCTCTAGATTTCCAGCGAAATAAACCGTTAGCGTTAAGATCTATGGGTAACCTAGACTAAATCATGGTCTAGCTGCCAGAGTGGCAGTTAACCAGGCTAACAAATAATATAACAGACGTTGACGGAAGTACAAAACAGCAACAACAGCAATAATTTGTGCTGTTGTTGTTGTTGCTGGTCGCTCGGTCGCTCATTATGAACTTATGCTAACAACATGGCTGACTGGCACTTACCTTCACATTGGAAGCCATTGCCGCGATAGCCCGGAAAGCAGGTACACGTAAAGCTGCCCAATGTGTTTGTGCAATGGGCAAACACATCGCATGGACGCTGCTTGCATTCGTTCTCATCTGTAAAGCAGAGTGGGTTTTTAACGGTTATGTAAGATGAGACAAGCCCACATTGTTTGCTGCTTAGCTGGACTTACCCTGATCGACGCAATTGCAGCCGCCAAAGCCGTCATTGCAATGGCAAACGCCATTCAGGCAAACACCATTTGTGCACTGTGTGCCATCCTTATCACAGTCATCTGCAAAATTGGAATCAATTTAACGTTAACTAAAACCCATTGAATAGAGAGCGGTGGGCGAGTGGCCGACGCAACTTACTTGTGCATTTAAGCTCTTTACTCAGCTCATCGGAACCAAGAAAGCAGTCTTGTTTGCCGTCGCATATTTTCGATAGGTCGTATAATTGCAAATAGTCCGTGGACTCATTAACTTGGCAGCCAAAATAGCCATCCTCGAGATTCAGAAAGAACACTTCGCCTCGAAATCGACTATGTTTGTTTGGATTTGTTTTAAAGGGTTGTAGTTGTTGGTGTTGTGAATGTACCTGTAAAATGAAACGTGAATGTGATTAGTGATTTAAGTGTAAAAATCGTTTGGGTCGGAGTTTAATCGTAGATTTAAGTGGCTTAGCTTTGGTGCTACATACTACATAACTGTCTTTAGATTGGACTTCTCAAATTTTAAATCGTTTCCTCTTTAAATGATTTCCATAGTCTGTCATTATTGTGATTATTTCAACATATTTCAAAAACATTTCAAGCTTGGCCTACCCTTAACTTTAATTCGATTTAATAACTTAATTATGTATATAAACTGCCAATCTTTACTGAAATGTTTTCCAGGCCTTCAGCTTAGATTTGTCAAATTGGGAATAGTATTCCCCAGGAAGCTTAACCTCATTTCTGAAATGGCAGCAACCTTCACTGTGTTTACCAAGTTTCGTTAGTATTTGGTGCTTTTGGTTAGACTTGAAACTAATTTAAATTCAAATTAGATACAGTAAAGCTAGCTGGCGTATCAACGTCAGCGCTTCTTCAAAAAGATTTCTCAACCGACAGCCGCAGCTCTATGCGGTCCATATGGGCAGCCTATTCATACTGGTTCGCATTCATAGTAGTAGTGGTAGTGGTATTTACGTAGATACATTTATCGTCTTGTGTTGCTGTTGTTTTGCCAACGCTTAATTGTTACACTTGGCTGATTTTACTTTTATAAACAGACAAAAACAAAAGTTGTTCGCCATATTTTCTCAGTAAACTTGTATATATTTGTGCATGTGTGTGTATGTAGTGCCTGAGTGACTGAGTGACTGACGGTACGGAGTGCTACTATTACCAGCATTCAACATTAGATGGCTATAGAAACGAGTTTGTCACTTAAGACCTTTTTGCGCTACTGCAAAACGAATTAAAACAAGTTTCATTTGGGTAGCATATTGTTGCTTTTATATTTGGTTTTTTTTTTCTTGTTTCGTACTCGAATTGCGATCAATTTTTACTTCCTACGTTTCGACGTTCCATTCCTATACATAGGTATTTTGAGTTCCTGCTACGTTTTGTGGCTTGTCGTTCGTCTTTTGATTACCACAAAAAGATGTTGGGGATTATGAAAGCCAATAAGAAATCTCTTTGCTCAAATGTGATTTGCCTATGAAAGCAGGTGAAAGGTCAATGGCTGTCTGCAGTCATATCTCATATTCGCTTAACGAGTGACTAAGAAGAAGTGACTTTGCTCCATTTAGTCCAAATATAGTATAGCATTTTTTGATATGAAAGTAAAATAAGTTTTAAATCGAACTGGGATAAATATTTGTTTTGAACTGTTTGAGATGCCAGCAGAACTTTTTATTTCTTGTTTGCCTGTGAATATGTTGTACACAATTGGACAGTAAAAAGCTTTATGGCACAACTGGAAAGCAATCTCAGTTCTAGCTTAAGCTCAGGAAACTGCTAATCAAACCAATTAGAGCTGAATTTGTGGTACTTCCATTTCTATCTGAGACACGTGAGCCACATTGGCACCTTTCCAGTTGGCTAATGAGCAACAGCCAGTAAAGAGTGCAATAAAAACTAAAGGTGTGAGCATGAAGCACTCGCTGCTGTCAAGTTCAAGTTAAGTCTGAGAATTGTTTTAGGTAGATTTTTATCAATGAAAAAAAAAAAAAAAAAAAAACATTACCCAGCTCACTTGTGTGTGGAAGTTCTGTGTACGAATGTTATGTGTTGAGAGTTTTTCAATTGGTTTTGTTTTGCACTCGCTTCACGCCATGCAACGCTAGCGGCCTTGCAAAACAATAGATGCAGCTATCAGCAGCCAGCAACTCAAGCAGCCAGCAGCAAACCGCCAGCAGCCGCCCGCCGCCTGTGACTTTTATCAATTGACAGGCCGCACAATGAGCAGCGAATGCACTCAAGTGCAGCCGCATTAGCAGCAGCAGCCGCAGTAGTAGCAGCAGCCGCAGTAGTCCCATCATCAAATGCAACAATTAAATGTGTGAGTGTGTTGCAGTGAAGATGATGTTGCCGCCGACGTCGCCGCCGCAGCGATACTCCCATGACATTGAACGGCGCGTCGAGTCGACTCGATTGCGGCACACAATGCAATTTTATATTGGCAACTTAACAGAGACAATGACAGCGCCCGTCAGCGCTCAAGTGCATCCGTTATAATGGGCTAACTGTCGATGGGCATTTAGTTGTGCGCACTTGCTCATTTTCTGTATCACCAAGTTAACAATCAGGCTTGCCCAAGTCTTTTGTATTGCCATCAGCTAATCAATGAAATTAAAGCTCAGATCGTTCGCACAAATAAACCATGTAGTCACAACGCACAAATAGAAAGCAAAGCCCGCCAAAAACAAACGAAAGAAGTTCCATCCATTGAAAGAGTGTCGCGAAAAAAAAAACACAAAGAAATGCGTGCGCCGTTGAATGTCAATGAACTTGTGGTTTAGCTTAAGGCTTAGAGCATTCTTTTGGCCAATTTATAAAGCTCCGGTTCGTGTTCTTCTCTTCCTCTTCCTCCCCCTCTCGTTCTCTGCCTTTCCTGACCACTGCATAAATCGATGACTATCAAAGCATTTTACAGTTAATGCGGCTATTTTTATTCATTACGTCTTTGGCTTTCTTCTATCGATTTTGGGCTCAAGTCTGGCTTAGTCATTTCTGAGTTTCAGCTACTGTCCGTTTGGTCATGAGAAAGGGTACATTAAGCTTGATTTTTAGATTGTAAATCCCTCTAGATGAACTTTGCCTAAAAACGTAGAGATGATTTAAATATCTCAACTCTCTCTACTTATAGAGCATCTAAAAGTCGCTCCATTTCTGGGAGCGTACGTCTCTTCACTTGTTCATCGTTTCGTTTGGCCCATCTACCCGGGCATTTGGCATTTCTCCCCGTTTAAAGAGCCATTAAATCAACTATTCAATTCTGTTTGTATGATTCTTGTTTGGGCTGCCAAATTATTTGCTTTGCATCAGATATTCAAAATTTGTTTTCCCCTTTTGGCTCTTCTAAAAGAAAAAACGTAATTTCACAGCTCGTTGTTAATATATAATAAATCTACTTTTTCCCAAACACCAGACTAAGAAACTCTTTCGTAGTATTTTTAATGGTAGTTTATTTAATGGCTCATTTGCATGACCGGGCAGATACCGTTACACCATCAAAAAAACGTTGCCTTTGCCGTGCTTGGTTTCATCATTAGTTATATGAGCATTTGGTTCTTTTACACTGCGATAGCTGAGATCATTTTTCATTAAAGAATATTCCCCTCGCTATTTTTTTTTTAAGAATTTGTATAAAAATTTGTTTTATAATGAGTTGCCAGCTCGTAAAATTTGTTAAGATCCACGGGCATTGTGTGATGTTTGAAAGGTAATCTGGGCAAACTCATAAATTAATTATTGTTCATGTGCTAACTGTCAACTCAAGCAACTAGTTCCAATCCGAGATCATTTATATTTATATTTATATTTATGATTAGAACTGCCTTTGATCCCAGCAGCACCGCCATTGTGAACGTAACTTATGTGATTAGAAAGTTATTGTATTTTTGGCTTAAATACTTACTGTACTCGAGAGTAGTAGCACTATCCACGTGACTAGTGGCAAAAATATTTTCATTTTTGCTGAAATGATACAAAAATAAATAATAAAATACATTAATAATCATTAAAAACACAATTAAAAGCAAGTTAAGCAAACATAATGTGCGGGAGTTGGGGAATCAGTGTACTTAAATATTGTAATGCGATTTCCTGCTTAAGAGCGCAACGAAAACAAATACAATAATTAACTTAAAATTTTAAACACGCAGCTCAAGAGCCCAGCAAAAATTGGCCTGGTCATCAGGGACAGGTGCCAAAAAGCAAAAAAGCGAAACGAAAGACGAAAGACAAAAGACAAATAAAAATACACTTACAAAAATTGTGCGGCAAGTGCGAAGACGGGTAAATGACACTTGAAATTTATGCGCAAACATGAGCAACGCTTGCGTTTATCTTTCCTTTCAGTATTTTCTCTGAAATATTTATACAACGGCACTGCAAACACCGACCAGCATAAAAATTACAGAAAGGTTGAGAAAAAAAACCACCTCTGGCAAAAAAAAAAACACTGTAAAGAAATATGTGAACTGGCCATTAGGCATTGTTGTTGTTGCTGTTTGTTTTCTCACGCATTCATTTTCCACTTTCAGTTTTCAGCTGCTTCGTATGATTTTCATAAACTTTTGGACGGGAGCGGGCATACAGAAAATGGGCAAGGCAAGGCCTGTTAATTGGGTAGAATAGTCGTAACGTAATACAAAATTGTCGCTACGCAGCGGGAAAATGTAATAATTTTGTGTGAAAATTGATAGCATCTTTATATGGCACTCAGGCTGTCGGAAAGTCGGATCGTCAGGTAGGTGGCCACATAATTATTATGACGTAATCAACAGCTAGTACCGGAAGTTGAACCGAGCCCGGGCAGTATTACGTTTGATAGAATTTACGCTCGGCAATAATTAAGGAAAACAAAAAAAAGAAAACCTCCCATTAATATGAACATAGATCTGGACATGGTCTCGGGTCGGGTTAAGGTTTAGGTGCCCGCAGTCAGTTGCCCTTTTTCGTCTGGGCGTTAACAAACAACTTTCTTAATATGGCGTGAACGTTAACGTGTGCATATGTTAAAAGTATTTGCCATTATCTGCGTGTTTGCTGCAAAAACATATATAAATTGCGCCCCAGGCGCACAATTAAAAATTCAACGGACTCATGCAACAGGCAGTAAAAAGTGGATGCTCCTTTGCCAGCTTTGGCCTGTGCCTGTGACTGAGCCTCGGATCTGGCCCTAGCTTTGGCCCTGCCTAGTCCTACGATTTATCTATTTCGGTTTATCAGCTAATAAACGCTTAAATAAAATACACACTCTAAGCTAAATTACATGCGCTTTGCAAGATTGCCAGCCACAGAAACTAAACTTGGTGTAAGTTAGTTTCATCTAGGCGATGCGAACTACAAGTTACCCTGTAGAATAGAACAACCTCCACAAACCTTTTTACCTGCACGACTTTCAAACAGAATTAGCTGAGATGATTTCCTTTCTAATGAATTTTGTATTTACTATCTGACATTAAAGAAATTTACAGATCTATTGATTATAAATATGTTTCATGGGTTCCCTGTTGGCTGTTGTAAGTAAGTAAGTGCAGGGCATACAAACTTCAAACTATCCTACAGCAAATAGAATCGCTCTCTTCTAACGACATTTGAAGCCTAGATTCTTTGACTGCGGAGTCTAGTCTATGCCCCGGACGAAGGCCATCTCCTTTTTGGCTAATCTTGTTTGCTTGTATGCTGTGGACCTCGGGCGCTTTTGTGTGTTGGTCATGTCCATGATCACTTAATTAAAGCAGGAACCATGCGGAGTGCCTTAGAATTTCACGATCTCTTTGCTTCCATTTTATGTGCACTCGCATTGAAGTTGCGAATATAGTTACTGTTTTGTTGTGATGCTTGATAAATTTATGTTGCCACGAAATGAGCGTAATTTGGTTGGTTACTTGGGTTGGGCACTGATTGGGATGGGTGCCCCATCTGAGGATTAGCAGCACCCTTCCGGCTGACAAGCTGATAAATGTGCGTGATAAATGTGAATGTTCTTCTGGTTGTTGTGGATTTTATTATTGCTGCTGTTGCTTCTTGTTAAGGCTGAATAAAGATCTAGCAACGCTGAAGAAATACCAAGCGCTATATACTCAGGCCCTCCAAATAACTTGGAATAACTCAATTGAATTTGAGTGCGGAATAAAGTGCTGGAACTGGTTTGCTTATTCATTTTAAGTTAATTCAAAAGAATCTGTGCAAGATGTATAGAAATTTTAATCTGTATGATCTGTAATATGTTGATTGACAATTGTTAGGTGATACCCTAAGCATTTCTTGAACATTTCTTCACATGTTCCCAATTATTCGAATGGAAACAGCTTTCAAAACTTGTTTATTTTTCCCAAAAAAAAACAACGGATTTGTAATTATCATTCACTTTTAGCATCGAATCAAATAACGGCAATTTCATTGTTCATTTCCAATGTACTTTTAGAGCTCCAAATCAAAATATTTTGTACAATGTCAAAATTTTGAACGAAGGCCGCTGGCAGATTGCGCTAAAAAAAAAATCACAAGTAAGCCCTCGTCTCAACGGCGTTGCTGTCGTCATCGAAAGCGTCGCCTGTGATGATCTCATCTTGTATTAACCTGTCTAGCCACTAAATCAAAGTCAAAGAAGCGAGTGACACATTTTTGCCCGTTCGCCCGAAAAAATACACAGACACACACCCTGATATACACATACCGTGCTGATCGCATCTTTATTAAAAATAATGCTGATAGCTTTAAGATATATTTTCGAAGGCAAACATTTTGTGCAGTTTAAGCAACTGTCAATAATGGTGTGTTGCTAAGCCTTTTTGCTGCTACTAAGACACGTACATGCCACTGTGCACAACACACCCATAAAGAATCAATTGCTCAACCGGATGCTCTCACGTTTTACAATTTTTATTTTTTTTATAATACAACAATTTGAACTCATTTAACTGTTGTTATTGCTGTTAAACAATTCGTATTTCCATGTCATTTGTTTATTAATGCTTTTGCAGCGTGATTAATTATTAAGTTGCAGGCTTTTGTCCCTCATTTTGCATTTGTAGTTATGAATCTTGCATAGATGCCATCGATCACCTGTGCAAGCTGCTGGCCACTCCCACCTAGTAGGCTGATCAATTACATACGTTTATTCAATGTCAAACTGTTGGGCTTGGGTGCCCATGCGCAGGCACAGACACAGCATCTGCCCCTTTTGCCAAATAAATCTTGTGTGGCGGGCAGGCGCCTGGCAGCTAACCTAACTTGCGGCTTCGGCTTGTGCAGTTTGTCTAATTACAGGTTGACTGCCGCCAACTGCTGAAGGTCACTGACAGTGCCGCAGACAGCACTTTGCGCTGGTCTCCCTGCATGCCTCACAAGCCAAGCAGCCACCGCCGCCGGCTTATCTTCAGAAGCTACGGGCTGTAATTCATTGCTTCATTGGAATCATCTTCTCTCACCTGCCCGCATGCCACCAAACTGCAGTAACAACAAACAGCAACAAGTTGCAACTTGCAACCAGTTCATACGAAAATGTATAATCAATCACACAAAACGACTACAAAACCCAGGTATAATGTGAACGATAGGGAGGGAGAGAAAGAGAGGACAGTTAAAGAATGTATATCATTGTAATACGAACATTGCATGCACTTAGATTTGATTTCAGAACGAAAGATTTCAGATTTGAGAAAGATTTTTATTTAAAGAGTAACGTTCGGGTCCCAAAGCATTTTGTTTATGAATCTATTTTTAACTGATTTTATTTTAATTGATCCCAGATTTGGAAAACTTAAAAATGTAGTCTTTAAATCAAATTTGTACTGTGTTTAATTTATAAAGCCAAATTTAATTTTCTTATCTTAACTCATTCAATATATAAATTTTATACAGCATGTAAGACGAACATCGATTACCAAATTTTTAGCGGAATTATTTGTAAAACTCTATCTTTAACACCACACAAATAACACTGCCTCGATGACTCAGCTAATATGCTCAAAATGTGCGAAAGGGTGCCCATTCGCATTCCGACGCCCATCGGCGTATCATTTGCGCGTCTTCATCGTGAAGTAGACGTTTCGCACAGCTTAAATGTCAGGGTGCGGGTATGAGTATGAGTAGACTATTTACTACTGACCGGTGACTGGTTGAGAGCAGCTACTTTGTGGCATTACATTGCAGTCGACAGTGTTGTTAACAACAATTCTTGTAAGCTTGCCGTTCATTAAAAACTCATAAATCAGTGCAACAACAAGAACAGAAACAACAACAACAATAATAATTGCCGTTGCGAGGGCAGTGTCAAAATAAGGAACTTAACTAAGGCCAAGCGGAAATGGCCACCTGGTCGGAAACTATGGCCGTGTCCGTTGCCTGTTATGTCGGCATCGTCTGCATCAGCGGTACCGGTGTCAGTGCCGGTACCCGCTATGCACAATGCAGTTTCCGCATTGGCCATATTGACATCTGTTTGGGTTTGTGATTAATGATAAATGCTCTAAGCATCCGCCGCTATGACATTTAACTGAGAACTCTTAGCGATGCCCAGAGTAGAGCCATTAGCCCGGTAGTTGCAACATGGCGGAGTTACCGTGTAGTGCAGTCAATTGGTCCCTGCTCGGCCGCACAATTTAAAGCAAAACTAACGCAGTTAGACAAGAAACCACTTTCAAGTGCTGCTGCCGTTGTAGCTGCTGTTGCTGCGGCTTCTTAGCTTGGCTAACAGGGAAAACGGCTTTCAACTCGTTTCGTTGAACGGTGCTGCGGTTGTACTGCGGTGCTGTTGTGCCGTGGGTGCAGCCACCGTTGCATGTTGCATGCTGCAAGTACGTTCAACTTTTCACGTTAACAGTTAGATTTTGAAATAGCCAGCGGCAACACTGCCATACCAGTTTTGCTCTAGCCGAAGCCTGAGAACGCACAGCTTCATTGCTTCCATAGTTTTTATTGCCAGCACACTGCTGGCCGCCGTCCCCTGTTTGGTCAGATCAAGATGCGCAAATCGACGGTCGACGGAAGGAAATTGCTGTGGAGCATCGCAACGCCGGTGTGCGGTGCACATTAAATAAATACTTGGAAATTTTTGTGTGTTAAAATCAAAGCAATGCAAATGCAAATGCTAACAACACAAAACAGCAACAAAAGCATTTTTTCTGTTGCTTTGTGTAACATTAACCCAAATACATAAAATTCTGGCGAATCGGAACGAAAGACTTAGCCAACAAACTGGCTGCAGGCTACCCGCTCACTCGCTCATTCGCATCGCCAGGCAAGGATCAAATACCCTACAATGGCCCGTAATTAATCATTCCAGCTTGTTTCTCTCTCCTATTTTTGGGTTTTTAGGTGAACCAGAGCTCAAGCAAGAAGCTATTAGTGGGGCATGAAATCTGGTTGCCAGGCGATTAGTCGATTCAAATTAAAGGAAACCACAAAAATTAATCAGTTCTTGAAAAATCATCAATGCCATTGTGTATAAACAGAGGAGAACACACAACTTGAAGTCTCAGATAGCTTTACTATGCGGAAACTGCGAAAACTTTTTGGCTATTTATGGAATCACCTGGAAATTTGATCCGAAAAACTCTCTTAGACAGATATTTATATATTCCTCCTAACTTGCGCACTTATTCATCAGCTACTGTGAGTCTTGAGGCACACAATGAAGACATAACAGATGCAGAAACAATGCGAATTTGTTGTCAGCAGTCGATTGGTTGAATTGCTGCATTCGATGGGTTGGGATTGGATTGTTGACAACTATTTGATAAGATTAATATGCCGCACAGGCTCAAAACTCAGGCATGCAAAACAGTTGTTGAGGGAGCATTGTACGCACAGAAGGACAGGGCAGGAAAGGACACAACTAAGCAAGGTAGGGCAATCGATGGCGCAGCAGGACACACAAAGAGGTGCTGGGTGCTGAAATCTTAAATCTCGATCTGTGCCTAGGCAAAGCTACTAAATCTCTTTATTCCATTACAATGGTGCAACAGCACCAGCAGGCCGTGCAGTCAACTTATTTGTAGTAGCAATGTCTTGATATATTGTCTGTTGGCAAGGGAACATGGCTTTGTTTATGGTGTGTTGACTGTTTTGTTTATGTAGCTGTTGCTGCTGCTGCTGGGCACGTTGTGTTTTGTGCTAATCCATTGCATTGCTGCATTACAACTTAAGATGGCTTAAAAGTGGGTGCCAAGATTGTGACAATCGCTTGACATAATTGAGACATTGCAAAACGCATTTAATTGCTGGCCCAAAACAAAATCTTGGCTACATCTTGGCTGACGTTGTAGAAATGGCCAATGGCCAGTGAAAATGTCAAGGTTAAATGCTTAACCTTTACAAAGTAGCTGCACGACGTCGGTCTGGGCAGGCAACATCGACTGCCGGCAAAAACAATTTAAATGCAATTTTTGCTTAAATAAGAAATAAAATCTGCGACGCGTAGCTTAAAACAACAACAGCAGCAGCAGCAATAACGAAAGCAACAACAACAGCAAAACTGAAAACAAATATTTGCTAATTTATCCTGTACGTGTCCTCCAACTAAGTGCACAGGTTTAGGCCTTAAGCCATACCATATTGGCAATGGCCCAAGGCAGCTATCTCTCTCTCTCTCTCTCTCTCTCTCTACTATTCCTCTGTGCCCCTGCTTTTGCCCCGTGTGGCCAGTCGTGTTGATTGTTTGCATTGGGACGTTCAGCGCATGCTGTTAAAATGCCTTTGATCTCCTGATATTTTCTTGCCTGCCTCCGGTCCAGGCCAGGCCCAAAGTGTACACGGCGGGCGTATTTAGCTTGACTGCGTTGCCTCAGCTCTCAGCCGCCAAACCCTTTTCAGGTCTTGGGCAGCAGGTAACTTGTTAAAAAGAATGTCGACTTCAAGCTGTTTTTTTTTATTTTCTTCTTTTTTTGGAATGGTCAGTAGTCGGCAGTTAAGGATCGCAAATCGAGAGTCGAGTGTCGGCAAAACTGGCAATCGGTCCATCGGGAAACGGGAGTCAGGGGCACCGAGATTTCGCTTTCATTGCCAGTACGCTGACTGCATGACTTTTTGTTTTTTATTTTTCTGCTGTTCAATATTTAACCCAGAAATTAGCTAGCAACTCTGTTGGCCGCCTCTGAATGCACCAAGGTGTTAATTAGTATTTTTTTAATGGTATTTCGGAACGTTGAACAGTCAAGAAAAGAGGTTTGTGCAACGCTAAACATAAATGTCAATACTTCTTGATGTATGTATATTGAGGGATTTTAAATTGAACAGACTTGGAGCCTTAATTTATGACACAATGTGTCTAAGCTGCAACTCGTAAATGTCCAATAAGCCATAAATTGTCTGCAGCAGCTGTAAAACGCTCACGTGCGTTTTGTGTTTGAGTGTGTGTGGCAGTTAAGTCTCTGAACTTTTGCCCCCTGCCCATTAGGTATACCCAATCGACAAGTTGGCGCCTTTTGACTTTCCAATTTTCGCCTACGCCCGGCCTGGCAAACCAAGCCACTGGCAACTGCTGTTGCTCAGAGTTGTTGTTGGCTGCGTGCCAGCTTACCATTTATGGATACTGTCTTGACTGCAGCCAACTGCTGCACCATAAATGGCATGGGGGCAATAGAAAGGTAGCCGACCAAGTTCGTTGCCTAAGTCTTTTGTTTGCAAATGCAAGTGTCGCCTGGTCTTAAGCTTAAAGGGAAGGATGACTAAGCAGCCGCTTCCAAATCAATCACATATAACGGAAACTTATTTAAATAAACGCTAAGACAACAACAGACAACAAACAAACACAAACAAACACAAACACACACAATCACACACACACTCATATGAACACTCGAGTTGTAGCTTGCTTACGATTCTAATTTATATGATTTTTACGTATTTATCCGGCGGAAGTAAACCATTGTTGTTGCTGTTGTTGAACGTTTCTTCATGCTGCTGCTGCTGCCAGTTCTTGCTCAGGTTTATTTGTGTTGTAAATTGCAAATGCGCGCGAGTAACATCAAGTGTGTTGCGGGGGTAGAGAACGCAAAAAACCTAACACGCACTGGCATATACTTCAATAAATAACAACAGTAACAGCAGCACCAGAAACAATAACAACAACTTATATACTTGGGCATTAGTTGCCGCTGGCAATGCGTACGTGCCCGGACCCGGCGTCGCCATCGCGATCCTCTTTGGGCTCTTTACCACCGCTGAATATCGACAACGACGTTGGCAACGCATTGTAAAAAGACGTTTTATGCAATTGCATTTGTTGTTGTTGCTGTTCACGTTGTTGTTATTATTGCTGTCGCTGCCTGCCTATTATATAATAGTGCCAAGTGTGTGTTCGTGTGCGTGGTATGTGCTCTGCATAATTTTATGATACTCCTGCAAAGTCGCCTTGCCTTTACGGTCATGTTATGAAAAGTGCTGTCCAAGTGCTGCCGTTTGACCATTTCAAATTCCCAATCACATTTGTCTGTCTTTTCTCCCTTTCTCTGTCTGTCTGTCTCTCTTACTTTTGCCTTGTCCCTTCTGTGCGCGTGGGCGAGTCTTGTGTGATGCATTGATTGAATTGAATGGAATAACATTTAGTTGCTCTTGGCCAAGGGCCAGACATGAGTCAGTTGCCACGCACAGTGGCAGGCAAAAATGCTGTATGTGACTGGCATGGACAACACACTCGAAGAAGTCGAAGCAAGAAGCAGAGCTGGTATTACTTGAAAATCAATTCAATCAAGTTGATTTTTGTGTACACTTCACAACACAAAGCTTTTAAAGTATAAATTAGATAAATATAGATTAAGACTTGGCCTATTGAAATTAAAGCAATCTTTAATTGAGATTCATGTGAATAATTATAGAGAAAATTAACTTGTTTTTTGCTTCCAGCTGACTCGTTTCCTTCTATACAAAAAATTAATAAAAATCCAGAATATAATTTAACTTTGTATTTGTATGCAAATGAATCTCCCTGAGATATTTAATTTAATGAATCCATAAAATTAAGCAATAAAGCTCACAAATTAAGTAGTATTGAATAAACAAAATGTGAAAATTTGCATATCATAAAATTCTTATAGATTATATACGATTATTGGACAGATAAGACAAAACATCAGAAAGACTACACTTTTTTCACTCTACAATTCTAAAGCTCAGATACAAAAGGTTAAAATTCTTGCACTTTTTCATTTACAAGCCGGGGGATTGTACAGTTGTCATAGCTATAAGACCTTGAAATTGGCTACTAAACTACAATATATACAAAAAAAAATAGCAGCAAACTGTAGACATGAACACGGGGACGCTTTGTAAAAATGCAAATCAATAAGCAAAGTTCCAGTTCGCTCTTCCAATAAAATAAATGTAAAATTGACCATTAAAAAAAACTCGACAAGTTCTTTACTTTTTTTTCCTTTTTTATTTTCAGTTTTTTTTTTTTTTTTTTGTATTCGCGCGCAGCAGAAGATGCTGTGTACGACTTGGCTTTCAATTTGGTTTAGTTGCCTTAGCGAGGTGTTAATTATCTCTAAAAGTCAATGGCAGACAATCGGCAAAATCGGCGCACTGCCAACAACGAATTGGCCGGTTTGGCTACTGTCGCAATATCGGCATCTGTTCTTCCAGTACTTTGCATCTCAGCCCCTAGAGAATAGATGGCGACTGGAACTTGCAGCTGGAGTTGCAGTTGAAGTTGGGCAGTTGCAAAAGTAGCATGCCAGGATAATTAATATGAAAATACGTGGCGACTTCGAACACGGGACAGCACAGATGTTTGCTTTTAGCTATTTTTAGCGATTGCCATTTTTAATGAGGGCAGCAGAGGCTGTCGTAGTGTTGCCCCTGGCCCACCCAAGGACCCTTTTTATGCGCTCATTTTTATGAATTATTAAAATAAGCAAAGTGGAGCGAGTCTGCATTAATTGCTTTATAATGGAGCACTTGAGATATAAGAGCGAGACACACAGAGAAAGAAAGGGAGAGAGATAGAGAGCGAGAATAGCACAGAGCTGAGAAAGATCGCTGAAGCTGGAACTCATAGTTCGATATAATTTATTGTAATGCACTCGAGGCGTGTTTAATTTCTCGCTTTAAAATGGCATAAATTTCACGAACCCTGCCTTGCAATATGCCATCAGCTTATACGGTGTAAAAACCCACTACAAACATATCTACATATATAAATATATATTTATATGTCTATTTGGCAATGGACCTCCTCGTAAGCAATGCATGTTCATGTCCAAGCAAACATGTCTGGCCAATTTACTTTCCATTGAGCAAAACAACAATATAAAAAGTAAATTAACAAACAATCAAACCACAATGAACTGTAAGCTGTTACATGTTGTTATTTGTTGTCTGGCTCACCAATTAGCTGGCTAACCCGACTGCCTGCCTTCCTGCATGTCGGCCAACCCGAAACAAAGGACACATGCAACAAACTTACAATACTTTTGGTGAGTTATATTTAGCTGATACCCTGTTTCTGTTTTGCAATAAAACAAATGTTAGTTAAAGTATTTAGATGTTAATGTGCGAAATAAATATCAAAGAGATGTTTTTAAAATGTTATTCAGATTTGAAAAAAAGGTTAAATGAATTTCATCTTATGTTTAGCAAATTTCCATTTTTTTTTGATTATATATGGAATACCTAAGAAAAAATAATAATAAATGGCTCAGCTAGACAAAATCCACATTAAGCCTAAGAACAGTTAGTTGAAGAGCCTGGTGGAGGGAATGGGCACATCAATCAAACGGAATCGCATGGCTCATTGCTCTCACAGACACACACACACCTTAAGCACACTATGAAAGGAAGTGACTTGTTCCTTTTTGTTAGCCACTTTGTGGCTGGACCTAAAAGCCCCTCTTCAATTAGCTTTGGAAATCAATCAACGCTATATTTGCGTGTACCAGCTTTTAATTATAGAGTATTTTTACCCCTTTTTATGTGGGCCGCTCGAGCTGAGTGTTTGATTTTGAAGGCTGCTCAACAGCCCACGCCACAGAGCAAACGCCTCTGCATATGAGTTTTGTAGATAATGTTGTATGCTTGTTAGAATCACGCTTTGATTCATATGTAAATCGGGTTTTTCTTCTCAAAGCTTGGCTTATTGGTAATAAGCCAATTGGCGTTTGCCACAATACTTTATAATCAAGTCCCAACTGAGACGTAAGACCTACGCATTGGCTAAGGCCAAACATTGAGTGGTACGATCAAAGTGTGAGTACTGTGTTTGCGTGTGTGTGTATGTGTGTGTTTAAGACACACAAATTGTCGCCAATGTTGCGATTGCGGCAGTTGTTGACCTTCGCAACGTTGAGTCATGCTTTTTTTTCTGTGCGTAACTGCTGCGCCGGACAACAACTCAAGCCGGAGCTTAGTTTCAACAACATTTTCAGATTTCACGGATAAACATTCAATCAGATTTTATTCTTTAGAAAATATCCAATTAAAGTTTGGCCTAACCCATATACCAATAATTATTTATAGACATAATTAATCACGTTCTGTTAATCTTTATATCATTATTTTGTAAGCATTTTGACAGAGGTTTAGTGGTCAGTGAACTGGGCTGATGGTCAATTCAATCTAGTCGAGCAACTCTCAGTGCTGTGCTTATTTTACGCCATGGAATCCATTTAAAGCATTATAACCTCCAAGGCCTATAATATATCTCTTTCTGGCATCCGTATTTTCATACATGGTTTTCATAAACTTATCTAGCTAAACTAATCCATTTGAATAGATTTTGAAAGTATTAATATGAAAATATAATTCATCAATTCGCCAAGTGCTTGTACATTATTCAATCCATTTTCCCGCACTTAGGCATAAAACATAATGAAATAATCTTATTTATTAATAGCATACTTATTATTTTGACACCTGTCAATGCTCATTAAAGTGCACTCGGTTTAATTAGCGAGAAGCGTCCGCTGTAGATGCTGATGCTGTTGACTATTTTAATTTACTTTTATAATTTAACCTCAGCCTCCAGGCCGCAGCAAGTAATCCGTTTAAACCGACATAGGGACAAAACAGAGCCAGGTAAATGTAATTTAATAAATGCGGTTTGCTGCGAATTAGCATGTGCGGTTTTAACAATTTACGGCCGGCTCACAGGATATGACTGACTTGCAACAGGAAGCTGTCGTGATTCGCAACTAACTCACACGTGGGGGCATGCAAATTGCTTTGTGCGGTGGCAGTTTCAAACGCGGCGACTATCGTTGTAATTGATTTAGATTTAGATTGCTGACATACGCACCTCGGCGACTAACTAGATTATTTGAAATTAAGTAATTAGGCAATCCGATTGCCGCCTTGACAGGCGCTAACAAAAGACTTTGGCAACGAACTTGCCGCGCGCGTCCCACTTTGCAAGTAGCAAATTGCTGCAGGGATTTTTCTTTGGTTTTTCTTTTTTGTTGTGCATTTGAAAGTTAAATGGCACCGTTAATTGGGCACCAATCGTAACTGTCTGGACGGGTTTTTATTTTTTGGTGTTTTGGCTTTATAGTTGCAGCGAAACTTGTTGCAATTGGTAATATAAAAAGTTCCCCATTGGTTTTTTTCGTTCGTCTGTGTAGCCTGTTTATTGCTTGTGGCACTAATATGAGTCATAAATTTAAAGGCTTGTGGCTTGCTTAAAATGAAATAAATAAACGGCATTACAGCTAGTTATATGCAGGCGTCGTTTTGGCTCAGGGTCTCACACCGGCATAAACTTCAGAAAAGAAATAAAAACAACAACAAAAATCATGTTGGCGTTTCTTTTCGATCTGAAACTGTAACTGAAACTGGGCTGGGCCAAAGTCGTCTGGTTACTTTTGCATTTGTTTCACTGTTCAGTTTCTCAGATTGCATGATTTTGCATAAAACACACAACTCTGTCTGTCCTTTCGTCCATTCTGTTCGCATTATTGCTAAAATTTTTGGGGCTTGCAACTGGCAGACAACAGGCAACGGGCTAACAAAACTTAATTTTTGGCAATTCCTTTTTAGTCATGACATCATTTCGAGACCCTACAAAAAAAAAAAAAAACAAGACCAGAAAAAAAAGACTGGTCGCTGTTTTACTTTCGCTTTTGTTGCTTTTTGGCGCATACATATTTCTTTTTCTGCAGATTTGCTGATGCTGGTTTATTTCAGTTGTTGTATGTTGTTATTGTGTTATGTCTGTGGTTGGCAGCGGCGGACAGCTCGTTGAAAGCCCAAAAGTTTTTTGGAGTCCACCAGTCGTTCACTACATACATCACAAATAAGGTATTGAAAACGAAACCATGTTCTGGTGAAAGTAGGTTGCCCTCTTGTCCAGAAATCGAAAACGGATAACAAGTGCAAGTCAGACACGAAGCACACTTCAAGTGTCTTCAGTTTGGATCGATTGTGTCATGTGGCAAAACCCACGCAACAAAATCTTTGCCAATCAGCACAACGCCCACCGTATGCCAATTTGGCCAAAACTACTCTTAAAAACCGACTTCAGCCTTGCCTGACTCTGACTAATGATGATGCGACTGCTGCGGCTGCGACTGATGCTGCTGTTAGATGAAACTATGGCACAATCGTCTGCTCCAACAATGATGTGACGCGATCGCTGATCTGCTGGTGGGCGCGCACACACTTTGGCTTTTTTGGCCGTACACAATTTATGAGAATTCTGGCCGTAAAAAAGCTCTTCGCTTGCAAAAAATCACAGAAAAAAATCGATTTGGTTTTCTGCAAAATTTATTAGAATCTGCGGCTGCTGCGGTTTTTTGTGCGACTTTTTGCGCTGGTAGTGGGAATGGCCTTGAGCCGCAGCCACCAAAAGTTCAACAGACTATGTAGGCTGCGTAGAACAAGTTGATGTGGCAAAGTTGGCGTATGAGTCAGTTCGAAGACATTTTGCAGGTCTGAATTAAATTTATTTTAACTTGAGTTAAGACTTGTGTCTTATGGTTTTCTGAAATAGCCAATTTATTTAAGACTTTTAGTTTTGAGTTGCTTGAAGGTAATACACAAGTTTGCCGCTTCAGTCTTTCATATACAGTATTTTTTATGAAATAAAGTAATGAGAATTTTGTTAAAACCATTTTTTCTTTAGCATGAACTAGTTTTATTTTAAGTAATGAGATAGCTTTAAGAAATACCAAATTTTTCACATAAATCCAATTCATTAATATATCTCAAGTTTAAATTTTAGCTTGTTTAAATTAGTTTGCTTTTTGTTAAGACAACCGGAATTTATAACACGGTTGCGACTTATAGAAAAGTTGTCAGTAAATCACTTGACTCACGCCAAGATCGTGAAACTAATCGAAAAAACCAGACTTCGGCAGCAATTTCAATACAGTGATGAGCAGAGTCGCTAATCGTATTATCGACTGATTTCACAAGTTGAGTTTGTTGCTGAAATCTGCTTGCATTTATGAGCACTCAACATTGTTGTGCAGCCTTTCTCGGACTTAAGCAGAATGTGCATGCCGAGCTCTCCGACTTTGTGACTCTCTTAATAGCTGCAATTGTAGCCCACGCAGCTTGTGGAGGGGTGAAATTGAGGCATGCTCATAATTTATGGTCATTAATATTGTAATTTCTTTCTGAGTTGCGGTATTGCGTTGAGCCGAAACTCGCACGCAAAACAATAATACACAAAGTGAAAGTTTTGCACCTTCGCAACAATTTAAACAGCTGTAGAAAACAAAACAAAGCAGCCAAAGCGAGTCAGTTAGTTTGTCAGTCATTTGGTTGGCTGCATCTTCCCGCCGTAGCCTACAGATGAGCCACGAACTTGTGAAAACGGCCAAGAAAAGCAAAAATCACAACACACGACTACTAAGATTACTGAACAATGAATTTTTACAAATGACTAGCAACAAGTCCAAACTGGCGCCGACTGACAAATGAGCACAAGCAGCCTACAGCAAGCAGTAGCTTGTTTTTTTTTCTTAGCTATTTTGCATTTGACCGAAAACTGCTAAGTAATATAAAGCGAAGCAGAAATGCCGAGCCAAGCTCGAAATCTCGTCAATACAATTTGCCAAAGTCGTGGGTACTACAAAATTTCGCCACTGTGCGTCTTTAAGCCACAAACTTGATTTTTCAATCGCAATCAGCAACTTGTAGACACAATCCACAAAATCCACATTAAACAATGCCGCACCACTCAACGACTTTGATGAGGCAGTTTGACCTTAACGCTAAGCTTTGGTTTTGGTCACTTGTCAAATTTATTATTGTATTGTTTGTTTTTTCTTTCGTCATTTGCTAGGCAAATATTTTGAATTTCTTTTTTGGTGACAGCTTGCGAAGTGTGTCAAGCAAGCATTTCGAGCAATTATTTGTCATATTTTCCCTATTTGTACGATGCAGAGAAAACAAACATTAGTGACAAGGCAACTATACATCATCTTCATCTTCATCTTCATCTCCATCCTCATCTTCATCTACGTCCCACACTAACAATTGACCCAGCGAAGGGAGATTTGCACAAATGAAAGTGAATTTGGTGTTTTTTTTTGGGTTTTGGTAGAGGATTTCAAACTTGACAACGGGTATTTCTCATTTGCATTTTATGTTGTTTTCTGTTTTTATTAAAAATAAATGAACTCACAGGTTTTAGTTGAAACATTATGTCGCTGCGAGCTTAATTAACTTTTGAAAGAGAGTATATTAACTGGTTGATTGTCAACAAAATTTTAATAAATAATTTGTTCAAGTTTGCCTATACTTATCTTATTTCAACAAATATTATTAATTTCACATGAAAAATATAACGATTTGAATATTTTCTTAGCGTCCCTGAAATTTTACAGCATGTTAAAATTAAAAAACATTTTCTCACCATTTTCTTCATAAAAATTCGGTTAAAATCAGTTCATACTGCCAACAGCTGCCAACGAAAAACAACGCCAGCAAAATTACGTTTTAGCCTTTGGTTTTGGCTGCTGCACAGCACTCAGGCACTGGCGCGCACACACATACACACACACACACACTGAGTTATGCACAGACACTTTTGTATTTTTTTTGTTGGTTATAATATTAAAGAAATATTGACGTTTTTCTTTTAACACTTGACTGCTGCTGATGAATTGCGCGCGTCGCGTTGCGTTTGAGGTTTTTTTTCTCAATTTTCACTTGTAAAATTTGAAAAATTTATTTTTGCGTACGCCTCACAAAACTTTCACTATTAATAAAACGGTGCAGATCATAAGAAAAACAAATTAATTTGCTTCGGATATATGGCTGCCAGATGCTGGCCAACTGCAGACCTCAGAGACCCGCACACTGTTCAGCTATTGATCGAGAAGTTGAGAGCCACTTGAATGTATGAATGAGAGAGGAAGAACCGCACCGCACGCGCGCTAAAAACGAACTGAAACTCAATTCCAATTCGCCTTTAGTTCGGAGCTGGCACTGTAACTGAAGCTGAAGCTGAAACTGAAGCTTCAGCTGCAGCTCACGATCCCGAAGCGTTGACGATGTCGTCTTTGACGACCAGTGGAGACTTGAGACTAGTGTTCGTGTTCGTGTTGGTGTTCGTGCTGTTCACTGTTGGTTGTTAGGCAACTTTGCTGCCCACACGCTGCGCTGCTGTGCTGCTAACTGCGCTGCTAAGCCGCTAGCGTCGCTGCTGCTGTGGCTCTGCATGGTCCATTTTTGGCTTGGACCGCTCAACGGCAAAAAAAAAAAGAAAAAACCAGGCAATATTTTTTCTTCTTTTTTTTCCACATTTTGTTGTATGGACGCCTTTGCAGAAAACATTTTTTTATAGCTTTTGCTTTGATATTTGCTGGCTGCTAGTTGTTGGATGCTGGTTTGCCAGTTGCTATGACTTTTTGATTGACGTAATTTTTGCGCTTGATATTCAGTTGAATTTCTTGTATTTCCACATTTAACTGTTTTGGTGTCAGTCGCACATTACACGCCCACAACACCCACACATACACACACACATATCGATATCGTTTTGTGGGCGTCTTGCATTTTTTTTATTACACACTAAAGTTTCATTAAGTTTCTCAAGCTTGTTGATGAACTTTCGCTGCCCGGCACCAAGCGCTGCGAGTGGGCACATTATGGTCATATCCACCTATATAGGCGTTAGCTTTGACTCATTTCGTTTACCACGGTTGGCTATGCTAATTGGGCCCCTTAAACTTTGCTCTTTAAGCGAGTGCTCTTTGAGTAAGTCAAAAAAAACAAAACCAGATAACTTAGACAACGAACTTGCCTATGCAGCTTGCGGTGACCTTGTGCGTGGGTGCTTAACTATTTGGAGTTATAAAGGTCACTCCATCCGGTTGCAGCAAATCATCGCAACGCCTTATTAACTGGCTATCGCTCATTTATGCACTTCATGGCCAAACTTGAGTCTTGCCAATTTCTTTAACTTTTTTTTTTTTGTAATTTTGTAATGAAGTAATTTCCGCATACACCCCAAAAATGGCAGCTGATAAGAGTCTTCACTGCCAGCAGGGCCATCTTACGGTAACTTCTTCGGTGCTTCTCACCCTTCCTTCCACCTATAGCTTTTTTAATGCTTTGTCTGCACATTAATTTGTTCGCCCCTCAATTTTTCCATATAAAAGAACATAAGCGAAAACGTGTGCCACATACAAAGTACCTGTGAGGTGAGGTGAGTGTATTCCGTGTATTCGTAACTAAAAATGCACTCGGGTTATGCGAGGGTTACTCGATAAGCTACTGTACTCTCAACTTTAATAATATACGCTAGATTTAACAAGCGAGCTGTGTCTCAATCAATGTACTATAATCTAGCAAAAAATTTATAATAGATAATATATTAATATAATTAATATACTCAATGAGTAGAAAATTAAAATGCATTTTTACATTCCAACTGCAAACAACTACTGCAGCTGCAACATCTGTTAACAACAGACAGCAACAAGTGCAACAACTAATTTCATGCAGCAAAAAAAAAAAGAAAAAACTACATAACAAGAGAAAATCCCACACGCGTCGTCCTATACTTGGCATATTTAACACATTTTATAAAAAATCAACAGAACATCAACATATATTTATGACGGTACAGCGCCTACGATCTTCGAGCACTGGTCTGAAACTGAACATCTCTGCTAGCTGGCGCCCGCCGCTTGTTGGCTTTATTAAGTTGTTGTTGTTGCTGCTGTTCGGCCCTTAATTGTTGCTGTTGTCTGTTTTTATTAATAAGTCATATTTTTATATACTATGAATACTCGCTGCTGGTGAAGCCGCCGCCTTCAGGCGCAGATAATTTATGTAGTTTGCCCTAGCAAATAAGGCAGAAGTAGCAGCAGCAGAAGCTGAGGCTGGATGACAAAAGTTGAAGTTGAAGTTGGCGTTGGATGATGAGCATAAGCATGGACAAGGCCGGCCCCACATACAGCCGTTCATTCATTCCCTCATATTCACTGATTCACTGCGCTCATTCATAAAAGCAAAAGCTCTTTTTGATTAATTAAATGCAACGACTGTGCGATTTTTTTCAACACCGTTATGGTTGTTGTTGCAGCTGCGAAAAGTGTGCCAGCAAGTTGTGAGCTGCTTGTGATGTAAGTTGTTGTTTTATTTTTTATGATTATTTTCGATTTTTTATTGCTTTATTAGCATTACACTATGGCAAAAGACTGAGCGCCTTTTGGAGCATGTTGAAGGCGGGGCGAAAGGAAAGTTTGTTGCTTAAGTCTTTTGTATGCACTTTGCACCTAGCAATGCTGATGCTGCTGCTATTATTGCACTAGAAAACAACTCAAACGTGGCTGATGTTGCTGCCAATTTGCGATTTACTAATCGCCGAAAAAATATAAAAGCTCTGCCCCAATTCGCAAATTTAAATTGCTAGAAAATCGACGCAGTCATTTGCAAAAATTCGCAAAATATAAATAGATAAATTCGCATAACGACAGCTAAACAGCAAATAGTTGATCCATGCATTACGTAAGCGCAGAGCATTTTTTAGCTGTTGCGTTTTTAGTTTATTTTTTGTCTATGACAAATTGCATGGCGTCAACAAATTAAACAAACAGCAATAGAAATTGCTGCTAATTTTGATGAGTTTTGCATACGAATACAATAATGCCAACAACACTTAGCACACACCAACACATACACACACACACACTCAAGAAACTCGACAACAGCTGTGCAAATTTGAATTGTACAATAAATTGTAGAGACGGGGGCTGCTCTGAGGGCGGCTGGGAAAACGAACCGCTTCTCAAAAATGTTGAACGAGGTGCACACAACGCGACGTGCCGGCTGAGACTGATTGAGCGAACTGTCTACGCTCCGCGTTGCACTCAGCGTTTGAGCCAAGTCTCTAGCCAAACAGCTGACGGCAACGTTTGGCCCCCCACCCTTGCTGAGGTCTCTAATGTGCAAACGTACAAAGGAAAACTAGTTTCGATTAAAGTCTCTGGGTATTTGAAAATCAGTTGCTGCTAGCATGTATAACAGTTGTGCACGAACTGTGCTACGAGAGATGCGAATCAGAGAGAGAGAGAGAGAGAGAGAGAGAGAGAGAGAGAGAAGGAGAGAGCGAGAGAGGGCGAAGTGAGAGGTTGTCGTATTTGTCGATAGGTAATTTGTATTTTGTTTTGTGTTTGACAAGTCAACTGATAAATTGAGTTGATATTGAAAATAAATTAATTATGGGTTTTAATTTGGAACAGCGACAAGATTCGAGATTTTGCAAAAACGAATTGATTTTGTTTATAGAAGAAGTTTAATAAATATTTACTCGTTTTATTTTTGCCTTTTAGCAATCAAGTTCTACAATAAAATCACATGATCATAAATTGTTCAAATGTCATAAGACAAATGATTTTAGAATTGCAAGACTTGTTTTGCATTCAATCAAGATAATCTATTTTTTTTTTTTGCTAATCTTTAAAATGATCTTTGGCACTGGCAGACAAATCATTTTGTGTCGCTTAAAACATTTATTTTTCTTGTATACTATTCTGATTGAAATCTATATGCAACAGGTAGCATACACAAAAGTAGGTCAACTTAGCAAAAAGAAAAAAACAGTTAGAAATCCTGAGTGTTAAAAGCGTAACACATATGCATGTTATAATCCGATTATATGATCTTTTGGTCTATTGATGTGTTTTCTTCTTCTATGAGACCAGAATGGTTAGAAAGAGTGTAAAGATGTGTAAAGATGCAAGTGCATTTCACAGACAAAAGAAAACATTTTTGTATGAATTGAATCTTGCAGAGAAACAATTATAAAATTATATATTATGGGCAGGAATGTGTGGTAAAGCTTTTTTCTTTGTAAGTTTCGAATGCATTGTGCTTAGAACAATTTTTACTGGTATTTGAGACTATTTATTATTTTAGGGTGTGGCTTAAGTATGGTTCACAGCCATTCCAGTTTTATTTGAAGAATAAATCTAAAATAGGGTATCTTATAGGGCGGAAAAATTAGATTCATTCTAAGTTTCGAATGCACTGGGCTTAACTTGGTTTCAATGTTGTTCACAACTTGGACTAAAGACTGTTGTTAAAGCACATTATAGCACTAACATAATCAAAAAGCAAGCACACACAGTCAGATTATAATAAACCTTAATAACTGTGTAGATTATGGCTTTTTAATTAAATATATTTACTTTAAATGTGTTCCTTTTAATTTGCTGCCAACTCTAAAATTATATAAAATTAAGTCAGTGGAAAACTGAAATGTGCAATGGACTCAACTCACTCATTGGAAGTGGCCGCTCACGTTTTGGTATTATGAGGAGGAAAGAGATCTTTGATATATCTTTAAGATATGTTGGACTGTAATTTTGGTGCAGTCGGTACATTTAATTTATTCTGTTGATTTGAGTTGAAAGTCACGTCGTTCCGCGACTGGTTGTTGCCACGTAGGCATCGTAAAATGTTAATGCGGGCTGTTTATTTATGCTACGTTTAGCCCAAAACATTTTGTTGCAGTTTGTTTTTGGTCGTGGAGACGTTACACTATTTGTTGGCAAGTTGGCTAAATATTTACGCGCCTCACTTGCATAATTGGCCAGGCTAAGGCCCATACGTACGCGTTATATGATTTATGTTTTTGTTTTGTTGTTGTTATATTTGTGCTGACTGCAATTATATAAGCGCCTTTGCGAAGCGCGTGCTGACCTAAAAAACAACTCAAGTTACGGTAGTTGACGCCAACGCAGCAGCGGCAGATGCGGCAAGCAGCGACTGCCAGTTGCTGCCAGTAGCCTAAACAAGTTGGCTTGACAGCTAAATGCAGTTAGACTTTAGATGGCCAAGTGATGAGCCTCTGAGCCTGAATCACACCTGCTCATCTCCCCCAAGCGCCTCCTCGCTTGGCAGCTTTGCAAACTTTGCCTGCAACTCAACCGAAAACCGCCGCTCATCCGTCCGTCGGTTGCGTTTGTAGTTGGAGTACCGTTGCTTGCCACACCAACCTACATAGCAGCGAGTACTCAAACTTGCACTCACATTCACATTCGCATCCATACTCGTACTTGCACTCACATTTAAAAATGCTAAGCAGCCTAATGCTCAGCGACGCATGAGTGCGAAGAATGCAGTTGCGATGGGATAATTGAAAACCAGTTGTAACTATGCCACTGCCTCGAAGATACCCTATAAATTTAATAGACTTTGAGCTCTTTAGTTATGCTAGCAGGTATTACCAGTCTTTGCCTTTACTTTACAACTTATCCTTTCACCAATGCAAACAATAATTACTTGTTCTTATACATTATAAAATAATTTTTTTTAAAGCAATCTTAAAGTAAATCAAATCATTTTTCCAGTTTTTCCAAGATCGGTCTCTGTTCATATATCAACATATATGACCACATCATACCTTACCTACCAAAACTTTACCGCTGTACATAAATAATTATGTTATATTCAATTTAATGCATGTACCCTTGAACTCTTTCGACCACAGGTGACCAAAACAAACGCAAAAATTAAACTCTTATCTTGTTTTTCTGTTTTTATTTTACTACTGCTGAAATGTGTCAAATAGCCGCCGAGGGTCAAGCGCGGACAATGCATGCCGGAGCATAGCGGTCAGTGGTCAGTGTGGCTATTGGATGCCGGATGGTGCGTTCAGAGAATGGAGCAGAGATTGTGTTGCATCTTTCTCTCTTTCGCTCTGCCTTTTTCTCTGTCTTTGCATTTTCCACAATTTTCCACGCACGCATCTTTCGGTTGCCCTGAAAACCTGTTTGTCTCGTTGTGCATTTGGTATTTGTTGTTTGTTGTTTTGTGTTGTGTTTTTCCTGCCTCTTTTTCATTACTGTTTGCGCTCATTTTCGTTACGTATAGCCACAGAAAGCAAAAGGCATTGCATGACGAGGTAGAGAGACAGAGAACAAGAGAAAAATCGTCGAGTTTCCTCTGTTGTAGTTGTTGTTGATATTGTTGAATTTAGCCATTAGGTGCAACAGGCCGCAGTCAAAGCAACAATACCAACAACAACACAAAATGCTAGCGGTTATGGAAATTCCTTTGAATTCACAATCACAGACACACGCAATCGAACGGCCTTTGTAGCAGCTGGATAACTTGTTGGTGTAAAGGATGGTCCAAGCCAAAGGCAATCGAAGGTCTAAAGTGTTGTTATTGCTTTTGTTTTTGGCAATGAAAATTGGCTGTGTGTCTTACTTAGTTCGAATTTCCGACACTTGCTTATAAAGGCATCATCATCGTGGTCACCATACACCGATAGTTTGGTAGCCTTCATCAACGATTTTAACATGACATTGCCGGTTTTTTTTTCCGATGGACGCCTAGAAAAACAAAGCGGTATAAAAGAGAGATATTGCCGTTGGAGTTTCTCTGAGTTTTTCGTGTGAAAAGTGCCTAATCAGTGTTTCACGTGAGCTGGTAACAAGCTGAGAGTGAGAAAAGTAGTCGCCCCATAAGTGGCGTGACTTTTGATAGATATTTTCGAAACGCTTTCCTAATTAGAATATACATAACAGAAGATTGTTGCCATCTACATAAATATAGCTAAGTGGCAAAGTAAAATGGTTGAAGCAACGAACTAGGTTGCGCCCAGCTGCACAGTGGTCTTTAAGTTTACTAAATCAGAAGGAATGTGTAAATTTTATTTTATGTGATTACTTCTTAAGATCTTTTGAAGTACATTGCAAACAGATTGTATATTGAACTTTTAATGCTATTTAATCTGCTGGATTCCTTGCACACATGGGCAATTTCAATTTATATATTATTCCCCTTTTCATAACTTATAATCTGGTAATCTAAGTTGCTCACTGTCAGTGAAGATGCAGGTCATTAGGCTTGTTTTATTTTAGTAACTTAAACTTTAAAATTAGTTCTTTCTCCTACAATTTAAATGCTTTGGCACACGAAAAATTAGCGGGACATTTGCGCAATTGCATTTAGAACGGTTAAGCAGACAAAAGACTTAGGCAACGAACTTGCATAAACTTTCAGCTGGCTGCGCATTCAACGGAGACAACATTCAAAGTTGTTGCTGCAAATTAATCAAACGGCCGCACAACGGTAAACGAAATTATGTAATGCAAGCTACTGCTGCTGCAGCAGGCATTACGCCCATCCTCTCCACACCTGTCCCCTCCCAAAACTTGAAGCGAGGCTCAGCGAAGCGTTTGAATCTGCTAAACTGTACACGATTTTAAACACTTGGCTCACAGTCTGCCCCCTTCGCACACTTTCTGGGGCGTTCTGGACACTTTGGGCCAGGGCTGTAAGTATCGCCATAGTTATGGCTATGGCTATGATAATGGTAAGCGATATGCACGCGCGCAGCGTGTAAATAATTAGTCGCGACGAGTATCTGGTAAAAAGACAAAGCCAAAGTCAAAAGCGAGCAATGATAACGATTTTTTTAAGTTCTGTTGTTGTTGATCTCATTGTTCTTCTTTGCCGCTTAACTGTGTGGCCAAGTCCGAAAAAAGGCATTTTACTGAAGCATAACTTTTGCGGCGTCAAGTTAATTTTTATGCTTATAACATTCATTTGTTGGTAATTATGAGCAGCCAGCAGCAGCAGGAAAGTGGCAGCAAAGCGCACTTGGTAATTAGACTTTGAGTCAGCGAGCAAAAGCAGCTTAAGAATTGCGGTTGCTTCTTCGGGATGGGCCAATGAACTGTCCCGTCCAACGAACTTGATTTGGTCTACGACTTTGCCGCTGGCTTTGAACATGTGTATGTGTGTATTCTTGTGTGTAATTGTGTGTGTGTGAGTGAGTGTGTGCACATGCAAATGTATCTCTGGCAGAGCTCTGGCGAAAGGTCACACAGCGGCAGCGGGTGCAGCAACAATTACAAAATATGCGTTAAAATGCATGCCGCATGACTCGACACGACCAGCAGCAGCAGCAGCAGCAGCACTAACAACACCAACAGCAGCAGCAGCCGACACAGCAGCAACAACAAGCAAAAACTGAAATAATATGCCCACAAATCGTGATAAGCAACGCCGGGCAAAAAAAATATTGGCAAACATTGCCAGGAACAACAACAAACAGACAACTAACATTTCTTTAGCACGCCGATTTCCAGACACTCTATGGCAAATGTGTTTGCTCCATAAAATAAAAGCAATAGTAAATGAACTATACTGAGCAGCATTTTAAATTGATATTAAAAAATGTAGCTTATTTGAGTTCAGAAAATTAAGGAATTGTTATTTTGTATTATATGTACGTTATTCGCGGCGTTTTTTGCAAGTCTGAGCTTTCTACGGATTATTAATGAAGCTTTTAATTTATTCATTTCTAATTTATCATTTATTTACTATTAATATTAACACCAGGTCATTAACCGGTCATCAAGCGAAGAAGTGAATGTTTATAAAGAAAAATGGTTCAAGCTAATGAAATTAAATTAATCTTTCACAGCCACTCGTCAAATTTGGCTGGTGTGTAAGATTTTTAAAAGTTCTTTGCGTAGAACTTGGCACTTAACTAAATATAGTTTATAGACTTGATAATGCAATCGTTGTAAACGCCTTCATAAAACCATAATGCCCAGGTGCAAGTGTAAAGGCACAGCAAAGAAAAGAAAAACATAAAAGAAACAGGCTTGGCCCGGCCAGCAAACAAATGGCCCAGGACTGAGAGACTACAACTGCGAAATGCCGCTGAGACTGGGCGACTGGGAGACTGAGACTGGGCCTGGCGCAGATCTGTGGCCACGGTCAGCATTTTGTGAACCACTCTATTTATCAGATACGGGGCCGTGGTCCAACTAGTTGGCTCAATTGCTAGTTGGCCAGTGTACATATTATTGAGCGATTTTTAGTGCCGGCTGTGCGACTGCGCGCGGTTCGCTCATATTTTGTTTTGATGGCGCGCTGAAAGTCAACGCAAGCCACATGTGTGCTTGTGTGTGCGAATGTGTGTGTGTGTGTGTGTTAGTAGTAAAAGTTGTTGCTTTTGTATGTAGAGTGTACGACCATCAAGGTAAATTCGAACCAAACTAAACAATGGCCAAAGCCAAAGCCGTCGTCGTGTTCCAGCTCCACAGCTCCAACTCCAGTTCCAGGTGAATGTGCTGCTGCTGCTGCTCTTAGCTGGTCTCAGTTTCGTCTCAGCCACTGACTCTGGGGTGTTGCCCGCAGAATTGTAACGCGTTTTTGCTGTAGTTGTAGCTGTTGAGCCTGAGCCTGAGTCTCAGCCAGCTACCCGCAAACGGCTCTTTCTTATTGTTTTTGCTTATTTGTTTCTACGTATTAATAACATGTTGGGTGCAATCGCAGCCTGGTTAAAAATATGCATATGGGGAGGGAGATCTTGCAGGCGCAGATAATTATGAAAGGATGCAAAAGCAACGGCACCGGCGACGCGGCGTGCGTGTAACCGCCCTGGACACTGCCACAGCTCCAACTAATAATAGTAATACAGGTCCAATAATAAGTTTTAATCATCATGATAATAGACGCTGTTTTAATACAAGCACTGCATACGAGTAGCTCACAGCTTATTCGCTTTATATTGCTTCAAAAAATTTCCAAGTTCTCAAGTTCCCCCCAGTTCCCCGTACTCTGTTGACACCCAAGTCGCAGCTGAGCTGTGATTTTGATGTCTCCATAAATATATGCGTGCGTGTGGCTTTTGTGTGTGTGTGGCATATGTTGGCGTATTTTATAAGTTTTTGCTTTTAAGCCAAGTTGTTCACTGTCAATGTCTGTTGCCTCTTCTCGTAGGCGTTAAATTTGGTTGCGGTTCAGTTGGAATTCTATGTATTTAGTTGCTATGCTAAATCTTACACATAGAACTGATCAGGATGTTTGTCTAAAAGCTGACTCACGTGGAATTAAGACACGTTTTATATTATTAATTACATAAATTAATTAACTGAGATTCCACAAAGCCAAGGCAACTCTTACATGTGATCCATAAGCTATTGGGTTAAGGTCATTCGTTTGCTGTCACACAAATACATACGTCAAATTGCTTTGGGCCTTAGCATTTTTTATTAAGACTTTTCCAAAAGATTCGCAAGTGCCACAAAAAAAAAAAACTGAAATCAATTAGAATGAAGAACCGATAAAAATGCTAATATGTTTACATTCTGTATTTTATGTTGTTTTTCTTCAGAAATTGACACTTATTTAGAGCGCCATTACAAATTTAATGGTCATTGAATTTTTTTTTTTTTTTTTTTTTTTTAATTTATTAATTTAATTTAATATTGATCAACCTACTGAAAGGTTATAAAATATTGTTTTGAAGATTGCATACATAATAACGGGGAATTTAAATTAATAACATAAACAAATAATTGGTTTTAACATATTACAATATTAAGTAACATCGAATGTAACATTAAATATAACATTAGTTGCACATTAACGATACTATTAACGCCCAACTGTCCAGAGGTCAATCGTACATTTAAAGTTAAAAATGAAATTTTAGATCGGAAGACAAGTAAAAATTATAGCCTGAAAATCGATACATCGATATATGGGTATAGGTCGAAACTTCAAAATGCCATAACTTCGTCAAAACTCAACTGATTTTAAAAAGCAAGGGCTTTTTGGTCATAGTTTTGCCCCTAAATCAATCGTACATTTAAAGTTGAAAACGAAATTTGAGGTCGGAAGACAAGTAAAAATTATAGCCCGAAAATCGATATATCGGTGTATGGCCATAGATCGAAACTTCAAAATGCCATAACTTCGTCAAAACTCAACTGATTTTAAAAAGCAAGGGCTTTTTGGTCATAGTTTTGCCCCTAAATCAATCGTACATTTAAAGTTGAAAACGAAATTTGAGGTCGGAAGACAAGTAAAAATTATAGCCTGAAAATCGATACATCGATACATGGGTATAGGTCGAAACTTCAAAATGCCATAACTTCGTCAAAACTCAACTGATTTTAAAAAGCAAGGGCTTTTTGGTCATAGTTTTGCCCCTAAATCAATCGTACATTTAAAGTTGAAAACGAAATTTGAGGTCGGAAGACAAGTAAAAATTATAGCCCGAAAATCGATATGTCGGTGTATGGCCATAGATCGAAACTTCAAAATGCCATAACTTCGTCAAAACTCAACTGATTTTAAAGAGCAAGGGCTTTTTGGTCATAGTTTTGCCCCTAAATCAATCGTACATTTAAAGTTGAAAACGAAATTTGAGGTCGGAAGACAAGTAAAAATTATAGCCCGAAAATCGATATATCGGTGTAGGGCCATAGATCGAAACTTCAAAATGCCATAACTTCGTCAAAACTCAACTGATTTTAAAAAGCAAGGGCTTTTTGGTCATAGTTTTGCCCCTAAATCAATCGTACATTTAAAGTTGAAAACGAAATTTGAGGTAGGAAGACAAGTAATAATTATAGCCCGAAAATCGATATATCGGTGTATGGCCATAGATCGAAACTTCAAAATGCCATAACTTCGTCAAAACTCAACTGATTTTAAAAAGCAAGGGCTTTTTGGTTATAGTTTTGCCCCTAAATCAATCGTACATTTAAAGTTGAAAACGAAATTTGAGGTCGGAAGACAAGTAAAAATTATAGCCTGAAAATCGATATATGGGCATAGGTCGAAACTTCAAAATGCCATAACTTCGTCAAAACTCAACTGATTTTAAAAAGCAAGGGCTTTTTGGTCATAGTTTTTCCCCTAAATCAATCGTACATTTAAAGTTAAAAATGAAATTTGAGGTCGGAAGACAAGTAAAAATTATAGCCTGAAAATCGATATATGGGCATAGGTCGAAACTTCAAAATGCCATAACTTCGTCAAAACTCAACTGATTTTAAAAAGCAAGGGCTTTTTGGTCATAGTTTTGCCCCTAAATCAATCGTACATTTAAAGTTGAAAACGAAATTTGAGGTTGGAAGACAAGTAAAAATTATAGCCCGAAAATCGATATATCGGTGTATGGGCATAGGTCGAAACTTCAAAATGCCATAACTTCGTCAAAACTCAACTGATTTTAAAAAGCAAGGGCTTTTTGGTCATAGTTTTGCCCCTAAATCAATCGTACATTTAAAGTTGAAAACGAAATTTGAGGTTGGAAGACAAGTAAAAATTATAGCCTGAAAATCGATATATCGGTGTATGGGCATAGGTCGAAACTTCAAAATGCCATAACTTCGTCAAAACTCAACTGATTTTAAAAAGCAAGGGCTTTTTGGTCATAGTTTTGCCCCTAAATCAATCGTACATTTAAAGTTGAAAACGAAATTTGAGGTCGGAAGACAAGTAAAAATTATAGCCTGAAAATCGATACATCGATATATGGGTATAGGTCGAAACTTCATTTTTTATTAAGACTTTTCCACAAGATTCGCAAGTGCCACAAAAAAAAAAAAACTAAAATCATTCAGAATGAAGAACCGATAAAAATGCTAATATGTTTACATTCTGTATTTTATGTTGTTTTTCTTCAGAAATGGCCACTTATTTAGAGCGCCATTACAAATTTAATGGTCATTGAATTGACTTAAAAAATCGAATGAGGTTTTTAAGTGCCTTTTTTATGGACATATACAAGTGCCCAGAGGTCGCACAGACCCTTCAGGAATGGCTGTAAAAATGTTATTAAAAATAAACTGGAAATAGAATATGGGATAGCCAACTCTGCACTGATGATCTTCATTAGACATCGCGTTGATTGACAAAATAAAAAGAGGTTGCTCTCCTGAGTTTTTCTTTCCCACATCCCCATTTTAATGTCACTTTACATATCTCAAAAGGCGTAGCCAATCGCAGCCCACCGTCAATGTCATATGACATCATCAATAATATCAGCACGCATCAAGTTTTCAAGACACGTCTCGGACAGCAAAAAAGAAACGAAGAAAACACATGTTAAATAAAAATCCTATTAATACTTTCGAAAAAAGCAAAGCACAGTCGAAAATATATTGTGGTAATGACGAAACGAATGGCACCCCCCCCCCCTCCCCCCGCACACACACATACGCAATTCTCCCCTTTTTGACTGTCTGGTGCGTGTCTTTGAACTTTCGCATTTGGCGTTTGCTTTTTGCGGTTTTTTTTTATCTTGGGCACCGACAAACACAAAAAATTCGTGCAATTCATTATGGGTAGTAAAGTAAAAGAAGTCTAAAAACCTATTGACAGTAACTGCGTTTAATAATACAACGGGTTACCGTTACGATTGTGGGCCAAAGAATGCTGCGAAGGGCGCACAGCAAAGAAGCATTAATCATTAAAGTCAACTATCAAGATGGCTTAAATAATGTGCGGCAACCGAACCCACGAGCAACAGCCGCTCGAAGCTATAGCCGCTTCTAACTTATGCAACACTTAATTTTTATGCTAACCATAAATATTGTGGTTGTGTCCGCAGCATCCCGACGAGGTTCTAGCCAGTAGCTGTTTTATGCATCGATTAAACTAATTAAATTGTCATCAACTTTGACTCTGTTCTGTGCAAATGGTATAAACAGTGGCAAGTTTGTGTCCAAAGCCTTTTGTTTAACTTTTGTATAATTTGAAAAATGTTTTTTATAATTAAGGTCGTAACCAATGGGATGGCATTTATTACATACTCTTCTCGTTATTTTATGGATTCTATCGTTGGTTGATATACACTGTTGCACAGATATGGCAGCTTTATTATTATTGGGGGCTTAATGCACTGTGACCTAGTTAGAGCTTATGGATTAACACAAATTCATGAATATTTGCCGGTTTGATGATTTCTATGTCCTTTGACATTGCCTTTCCTTCTGGCGCTAGCTGAGTTTTCTGAATATGGTCTGCCCCATGGCTAATCACATAAATTCTTTTTGATTAGCTTGATTAGCTTGGTCCGTATCTTCCGAACTACTTAAAACGTAGTTTTTATCAACTTTTGTAGAATTATTGAAGCTTGACTGAATGAGAAGTATAAAGTTTTGCAATTTAATATCACATTCAATTCCGCATCTATATTTATATTAAACAATCAGAATTCGCTTATCTGAGCTAATAGCTAAAAAAAAGTTTTTTCAAAGGCATTACGATTTAGAAAATCGTTTGAAATCCAGAATTACTTTTTATTTATTTATACATATATCACTGTGGCTTTAACTGCTTAATTGTTGCTACTTCTAATGACCAGTGAGCGGCTGTTTGTGTTCTGTGACGCAAATAGTGATTCGAATTTTTGCCAAGTCTGTGAACTGTAGCACGATATGTGAACTCAAGGCTAGCAACTTGGAGCTGACTTGACCAGCAGCGTTGCACACTGATTTAATACAATTTAATTTTCGGTGACTGAGTTTTCTTAAATGCAAATTTTTTTGTCCGAAACTCGTTTGGCATTTGCATGTTTGGTTTGTTTTTAGCTGACATTTAAAGTGAGCAGCATTAATTTCATACAAATGAAATTAAGGAATTATTGTTATTATTTTTATTGTTGGCACCCACCACACGAAATGGTAACTGTAAAATGGTTGATTAAATAAAGATTGAGCAGCGATTGCATCACTGGATAATTTCACAAGCTCATGAAATGCTCACTGCTCGAATTTGCTTTCGAATGGCATAAATGCGTATTTTATTTTTTTACTAGCGACCAGTTACCAAAAATAGTCAATTGTCCGCTTCAAGTTTTTGGCTTTGGTTTATTTTGATTATTTATTGACAGTTGCCCGTTATGTGCAGCTGAAAAAGAGTTTCGTAAATGCCAAATGTCTCGAACCCAGCCCAAATACAACGTCAGCTTTCACTTCTTCTTTGTGGCAACAAGCCAATGCAGTTGTTTATTTATTTATTTATTGATTTACCTTATTTATTTATGTATGTGGAGTATGGAGTTAAATTTACCACACTCTGAGTTTGTGCCCAGTCAAGTTCGTGTCTTGAGTCTTTCGTTGCGCTCGTGCTTAACTGTTGGCCCCTACCCCCGAACCCAATTCCATTAGCGGGGGGCGTATGGTAATAATCATTTTGCACAGCCTGCCTATTCTAGCCCGATCGCCCGTCCCTCTCGTTGTTGGCGGCATTAAACTTTGTAGGTAAATTGCGCTTAATGAGTATGTTCAACGGGCTTTAGAATAAATAGATTGCTGGTCCTGTGCCCCCAGTCGTTTTGTCCGCCTGAGTTGCCTGCCACATGGATACCAAAAATAGCATCTGGCCACGGAGGTGGCGGAATTTATGTCTCTCTCACGAGAAACCAACAGAGGCAGGATGCATCTTGACTTTATTTCAATTAGGAGCTGCTGTAATTTACGAGAAGCTCACCGCATCTATGTACGCAACAGATTTATTTTTAAGACCTCAACGGAAAATTACTCAATATTAGGTCGACGGTTCGTGCCAGTGCCATGCTTAACTTGAATATTCAATATATACGGAATAAGTATTATATGTTGTTGTGTATTGTTTAAATAAAAAATGGTTTGTTGTTGCCTCAAGGCTGTGGCTATTCAGGCGGCAATGCGAAATTTGTTTGCAATTCTCTTGCGTTTCACATTGAGACAAGACAAATGCTCAATTATTTTTGTTTTTCTCCTTAAAGCATGAAAATAATGAAATAGAAAACAAATAAAGCAAACAAAAATAAATAAAAATAAATAAATAGAAACTTAATTCCGCATTGTTATCTTCAAAAATAAATCGACGAGCTGGCGCACATAAAATTATTTGAAAACAAAGCAAAAATCCGAAAATTGGCGAAAACAGTATATTAACGCTTGGACGTCAAGATTGATGCAAATTTTATTTACGAATAAATAACAGCACACAAAACTCAAGATTTTGTTTAAAATATTTAAAAATATTTATACTTAAGAATATACTTTGAGGAACTAAGTATCTGAATAGAAAAGTAGCATGCTGAATGAACCTTTTACATATTTATTTTTGAAGTAATTTGATAAAATGCCTTTATATAGGGTAGCTTTTGGTCAAAACTTTTTAAGCTACTGCATATTTAATTACTAAATTGAAATATTATAAACATTTATGGTTGCTCTCATCGCCAGATTACATCAAACAAAAATAATTGTACAGACAATTAAAGTAAGCAACTAAATTTTTTGTATTTAACATGTGCCTTCCTGAAGTGTTTTGCTGTATTTTGTTTTTGTATTAATTTTGAATCGACCTTCAAGGGGCGGTAGACATTACCGTGCTGCTTCAATGGACAGCAAAATATATACTCATTTTAAGAAAAGTACAACAAATATCAGATAAAGCGACTTGAGCGACTGTTTGATTGAAAGCTGACGACGAGAAATATGATGATCAAAGCTGTTATTTAATTGCATGCGTGTTAAGTAATCATTAAGATCATATTTTGGTGTATATGTATTTTATATATATTATAAAATATATGTGTTTAAGATTTTAAAATTGCATCTTTAAATTTATATATAAAACTGCTGCCTGAAAAATCAATAACAGAGTGCGAAACTTGAACAAACTTGTAAACATATTGAAAAGTATTCAAATTAATCAATATATGATAATATAACAAATTGCAATTAATAATAAATATTTATTTTAACCAAATATTGAATCTTGAGACCACACTATAAACTTTTAAACCGCAGCTCTTGAACAGCTCTTTTAAACTTATAAAGACATCAATTAATTCTCAATTTTGAAATCCAAATTCACTCAAATTTACAATTATTTTGCGGTTATTGGTTGGACACTTCAGTTTTTATGGCTTTATGCTTAACTTATGCAAATAAAATAATTAGTTAATTAGTGTATAAATGTTATTAAATATTTGTACTCACCAATAATTTGTTGATACTCATTTCTCCGCAAAAACAAAATCTTGGCCTCCTTTAAATGAGTTTCAGCTACTTTTTACACTGTTTGTTGCACTTTGTATTTGATATTTATGATATAAATATTTCAGGTGCTCAGTGTAAAATCATGTTATACACACACACACAGACACACACACGAAGGCACATACAAAAATCACGATTATAGCGAGGATTTTGTATGTTTAGTACTTAATTAATTGTTTCGCGCACCTTTTTTCCTGAAGGGCCTGCAAGAATTGTTTGAGTTAAGAGTTTGGCTTGGATTATGCAACGCCAACGCAGGCAAAAGAGGGGAAAAAGTCAAAATCAATTGCATTCAATTTGAGTGGCCATAAATAAGCAAAGTGGGCGCACATTTATCATCGCTGTGGACTGTGCAACAGAAACCCAACTGTTTTTCGTCTTCTGCCTGCCAAGTTTGTAAGTTTGCTGGCCATTATTTGTTTTTTTTCTCTGTTTTTTTTTTGTTTTTGTTCTTGTTGCCCCAGCATGGCGTACAAATTGCAGTCGCCACGCGGATCATTTGTTGTGTTGGCGTTTAATTTGCCAATTTTTATGAATTATTACGAAGCAGCGAACTAGTGCGCAAAAGGGCTTGTGCCACAGAGAATGCTTCGACTCTTGATCTGTTTGCACTGCTACAATTTGCATCTGCAACATCCACAACAGCCTCAGCAGCAGTCGGAGCAGCAGCTTCATTAAGCGCTAAATTTAGACAGGCAGTGCCCATAGTGCTCCGAACCTGAAGCTGAACCGGATATGGCTCAATGCAGCAGTGCAGCAGTAGCAAAAGCAGCCGCAGCAGAATCAGCAGCAACTTCAACAACAACAACTGCAAGAATACAAACTTGCCAGTGCCCCTTGGCCAGTTCTAGACAAAACTCTTGGCTACAGCTTTATTTAAACATAATTATTTGCCTGGGCCAAGGGACTGTTGCTGCTGCTGTTACAGTTGCTGCTTACCTTACACATAAATTTGCATGTGCTTCAAATTTGCTGCTACTATGCTTCTTTTTAGTGGCTATTTTACCCCTGCGTTGTCTGCGTTGATGTTGTAATTTAGTTAATTTTGCCTATTCCAAGGTGGCAGCAAGCCAACAACAAGAACTTCTACATCCAAGTTGCAGCTCACAGCTGCCGAAGCCGCCGACTCATGCCAATTGTTGGGGCGACTCGTGCTTAGTTTATAAAGTTGTTCGCTTTGCTGCGTTGGCGTGCCTTTAGATTGTTATTTTGATATTTATTTTGATTTGGATATTCGTAGTTTTAGCCTCAACTCGCTGTAGTTGCACTTTAATTTTATTGCTGCCAATTTAGCTAATTGTATTTATGTCGACAATGTTAAATGTGAAATATGCTAACAGCTGACTGCATTTACATATTTCAATAAACCGCACACACACACGAACACAAAGCGATGCTCAAATTTTTAACAGTAGTTTTGTTTTGGGCGGAATGGGAATATTCTGATCAGTCTTTTTTTGAGAAATTTAAATTCTTGATATTGTTTTTTTTAATTTTCTTTTTATTAAATGAAATGTAAGTTATTGATTTTTATATTTTTTACTTATTTCAAATACTACGAAGATAAAACCAATTTAGATTTTTTTTAATTAATTAAATAAATATTTAAAAACACATTTTGTAAATCAGAGAAAACAAATCATATTAAATTCGATTTTGATTTCATTATTTTGTAATGTAATTTGTAATTTTTGTTAATAATGTATATAAATAGATAATGTCCAACATGTATTTCACATTAAGTTGCGGAATTTATATTGATTTTATTGGCACAAAAAGTCTCTATTTTTAATGTTCAAAAAATACTTTTATCTTAATTTATATAATTAAATATTAAATTTAATTAAATTACATTACTAACGCTCAACGCACACACAAAATCAATCAATTTAAAAATAACACATTCCCGCAACACAGTTTCAGATCTCGCGAATACTTTTTCGAGTAGGTTTCTTGTTCTGGCAATTAGTTTAGCAGTGATGCGCACAGTGGGCAACTTGTGGTTCGGTGTTAAGCGCGACTCGGAATGTGGCAAGATGCGCAAGCGCTGCCGTTGCGAACCCCCAGAGAGAGACGACGACGTAAGCGTAAGGCATATGACGTGAGCGACGATCGGTCAACGAACGGACTACGTAAGCCGCAGCCAGAGCGGGACAGCAAAAGATGTTGACGAACCGCTATTACTTACTCAAAGAGAAGTCGAGCAAGCGACAACAGCGACGACGACGACAACTACGACAACTTCACACGACGAGGTGCGCAGCAAGACTGAGCGCGAGCGCCTCTCCGGTCGACGATTATAAAAGATGGAGACGCCGAGATGGAGATGGAGAGACGGCATTAGACGAAACCGGCGAAAGAGAAACTCACCATTGTGGCAACCGCACCACACTTGAACTTGACCAAATGCACAAATTGCAGAGGCGGCTCGCACGTTCGCACGTGAGCCAGAGAGCGAAGCGCCTCTCGATCTCTCTCTCTCGACGATTTGTTGTCGCTCTGTACCAGGCCTCTCGCATGTAAACAAACGCGTTCCAGCGTTTCCAGCAACTAACAGCTGGAACGAGTTTTGCTTTGCTGCGAATCACGTGGCCGGCATCGGTTTGTTTTGGTTTTATGGAGCTGCGATGCTGTTCTGCTGCTACTCAGTATGCCGGGCGAGCTTTGTTTACAGCTGTGACGTCACCGTTTTGACACTTCCAATAACAGCGAGCAGCGCCGCCGTCGTGGTGAGTTTTGCGGTGGTCAAAAGCGAAAGACTTAAGCAACGAACTTCGCACTATGTCTCAAACCGTTTCTTTGAGCATCTGCTCGCATAAATGGCTAAAAAATGATATTGAATTTCATACTAAGGTTTGGGGCGTGCAAAATGTTGTTCTTTCACTAAGCCTCACATTTGTCTGGCTTTGAAATCGGCTTAAAATCAACGCCTACGTGGGTGTCCTCCCTCAAACGTCTGCGTGTCGCCACACGATGCCACCACAAGAGTTGCCGACGACTTGTCCGCCGCCAGTCAACATAAATCCATACGCTTATTAATGGTGTGTGTCAAATTTTGGCATTTTCGATTTTATCGAACGGTGCAATGACATCATGTTTTTTGTAATTACCGCGGACCATGAAATTGATAAACGCGTAGAACTATATATAAGCAAGTTTAAATATTACTTTAATTTCGATTCGTGCTTAAGACTTTTAACCATTAATTAAAATGCTTACATTTTGATAATAAAACAAAAGCACTTCTCTATGCTCGGCCAGTAGATTATACTACTACTACTACTAATTATAATAGTCGGGCTCGATAGCTCTTAGGGATGCGTACTGCGTGGTAATTTTGAAGGCTAGAAAAGCTTTTACTCCTGAGTTTATTTCTTTGGAATATACTTCAATATTTCACACTGACAAGCCAAATTACTATAGTATGCATCAGAATTCTTTACAATGCCTTGACAACTGAAAGAGGCCAACAGATACTTCAACATAAATCATTCATGTATATTTCCAGCTATGCAATTAATGCATTTAGTGTACAGAAACCACGCAAAAAGCATAACATTTGATTAAATTTACTTTGCTCTAGTCTCCTGCTTCGGTTTAGCTGAGCGTGTCCATCAAATGTGGGTAAATGGAGGTGTAAATGAAAATCGTGACGCTGCTGACCCGTTTGCGTAACCGACAGCTTGGCAGCACACTTCCAACACCACCTCAATTTGTTTGTGGCAATTAGTGAATACAAACAGCAGCAGCAGCAGCAGTCGCAGTCCAAACTCAAATGCAAACACATAAATACGAGTACTTGACTCGAACCCTCATTGGAGCTTGTTAGCATTTTTAACTAATTGAATTAGCGCCGATTTTATCAAGCAAAGCTGCAAGTAGTTTGTCTAAGATTTTTATGCGAATTTAATTATTGGCTTTTTGGCATTGATGCTAACCACATCCACCATCCAAACAAAACAGTCCGAAGTAAGGCGAAGCACTCGTTTAGATAAGGTTGAATAAAAAAGTTGTGGGCCAGTTAAATTTATGTTGTCATATAATACGATATGCGTTTTACAGCCGCCACTTTTATGACTTTGGCACTATTTTTACTAGTTTACAATGCGTACGAACAAAGTAACTGATTCCCAAATGGGCTCAGGCACTTTTATGGGCGAGCAGCTTTTGCAGGATACACTCCGATCCAGCTGCCTAGCTCCACGCCAAGAAACGCCAGCCTGTCAGTTTCAATTTGAATGCTCAGCTTAATCCGCGCGTCAGTCTGCGAGCTGGCAGCAGAAACAGCAGCATCAACATCTCTGATTCTTATGTGTGAGGCCCTCTTTTGGACGGGGCAATTTGTGCGGAGTCGGCGAGTCATCAAAAGCAAAAGCAGCCTCATCCATGTCAAGTGTTTGTCTGTCTCTTGGCCCTATACGAAAGTGTCTTTAAAATTAATTTCATACTAAGTTGAAATTTTTTAATTATGGGTTCCAGTTATACAATATTCGCCCTGATATGCGTTCGGGGTTTCGTTTTAGAGATGGGCACGAGTCGTGCTCTGAATTTCAATTGCGTGTTCGAATAAACCCTTAAGCCCTTGTCACTCGGGTCACTTGCAGTTCGTAAAAAGTATCACGGGGGGTTAAATTAAGGCGGTTTTGAGTTGGCACAGTGGCTAAATTGCACATGCATGAAACTTGCTTGGAAAATTGATTTGCTTACAAATTAAAAAATAAAAAGTAATGAATTTGTTGCATGTTCGTTGCAAATTAAGCCCTCTGATGTGTATGAAATCTCTGAGATCTCCGTTGCCACCTCAAAGCAACTTGTGTAGTTTGAATGAGGGGTCTCACAGTTCAAAATCGACGCTAGGCTCGACACTGTGTCTGTTTTTGCCAAAACAGGCGGCCAGCAACCCCAATGATTGGTTTGCTATGCATGGGAAGTGGCATTAACAACAACGCCAGCAAGAATGAACTGCAGATAAAGTTGAGCCATCAGGTGCTGTCTAAAAGAGAGTGGAGGGGAAGACGTATGCACAGTAGCGCCGGTATATTGATTGATTGACCAAACGTTAAAGAAAATAAATGGCAATGAGAAGAAAAAAAAAACACCCACCAAACAACAGATTAATGCCCGACCAACACACAAATGCATTGACACACTTTTTGGATGGAAATGAGAATCTATTGAAGTTAATTGACAGCCAAACCGTCATCATCGCTTCTCACAAAACGGTAAATTCATGACCAACTATTAGAGACGGAAAGGCTAATGAAATTCATATTGATGCTTTATTCTAGGCCTGGTCCGAACCTGGCAATGATCATCGGTTGCTCGCTACTTAAATATCGACTGAAGTTGCAATTATTGCCAGTATAGAAGAGAAGCCATGGGGGAATAAAGGAATGGTATTGCATTAGGTAGGCTTACATGTCTGTTGGCCCATAAAAAAAAATATGCTAACCGAGATGTCTCGGTCCTTGTCCGGAGGTGTCACAAAGCCACAGGGCGTTTCGGGCATAGCCTAATGATTAGCGCCGTCTTGGCATGCAGACGACCAAGACGAAGTCGAGGAACAGTGACGCCTTTGCTGATGGCAGGTCTCAGACAGCAATGGCTCCAGCCAAGCAACTATCGTGTCCAACTTAAAAGCTGCAATGTGATAAGAATTTGCTGCCTCGCAGTGGCGTACAGAAACGTGACAAGTGGCAAGTGTCTAGCGGGAACAAGTGTGCCCATTGGAGTTGATCTTGGTGTTTATGCCTTACATTAGAATGTTAAGTGGTGGGCTAATTGCCGCCGATGGTCGGACGCCAACCAAGGTAGCATCAGCATTAGCAACCAAAAAGTTCGTTGCCTAACTCTTTTGTTTTTTCCATTGAAATTTTTTTGCAATGTCATTAAATGTGTGTAATAAAATGTTATTTGGCCCAATCATGCAATGTCGATAACAGGATGAACGCTCAAGTAATTTCCTTATTATATTTAGTTTAGTAAACATTGTCAACATTTTTAAAAGTCGTTTTACGATCTGTTGCATCCATAGCGAATATATACAATGATCTGAAGATGTCTGCAAATACCGTTTAGTGAATAACTTTTAACTAGTATTCCCTAGCTGTCAGCACTTGGCTTTCATATTCGTGGGCTCAGGTAGCTCGGAAAGCACTCGAAAGCAGCAACTATTTGTAAATACTAATTAGAAATGCAACAGGAAAGCTGCAGTCGCTTGTGGCAAGCATAGATGCGTGTGCCTCAGTCTAAGCCTTCCCATCGTGTTTGCCTGCAGCAAATGAACTGTCAAATATGCGCATGAACCGAGGTGATCTACGGCCAGGGCGTGATTCGGAGGTGTGTGTCCATTTTGTGTGGCGAACATACATACACTCTCATAACCACAAATAATAATAAATCAGTGGCAGAAGCTCAGGGAGCGATGCTCCGCCTGGAGCATTGAGGCAAGTTGAGTTAGACAATATTTTTGCTGTCAATTTGTTGGCTGCGAAGCGCGAATGCAATGCTCTTAACACATTTGGCGCGCCCACACATTAGTTCAGGCCAAAACTTCAACTACTGGACTTTGTTAGAGGCAGCTCTCTGCTGCCTCTAAAAACATAATCTTTTATTTGCTTGGCTCTTCAATTGATTGGCTGCTGCTTGGGTTGCTGCTGCCTGCTGACTGACTTCCGTAAATGGAGTTTTGCTTGTGAGTTTGTGGGGCAAATTGCAAAGCAATGCGGCTAAAACAAAAGACTGCAAAAAACTCATTCACAAAACAATCATAACACTGACCTCAATTTCCTGCCAATTGCAATCAGATTTCCATCTACCTTCCCAGTTCTCAGCTCTTTGCTTGCTACCTTCGGTCGTTGTATAGTTCTAATCGGAGCCACTTCGCAATTATGACGAACTCAGCGAGTGGTACATGAAAAATCAATAAAAGCACAAACAACATTTTTTCCTGCTTCTGCCTGTTCGGCTTCTTTTTTCTTTCTCTTTCTTTCTGTATGTATATATTTCTTTCTGATGATTTGCTTTTGATGATGCGCACGAACAGAGCCCGAAAAAAAGTAGCACAACAATTGGCACAGAAATGAAATAATTTGCATTTAATGACGCTCGCCGCGTGGGCCGCATGTGGCTGGACACAGAATTGAGTTGGAGTTGAAACTATAGTTGGAGGCCAGATAGAGACTATAGAGTCTGGAGAGCTGTGGGCATGCATGTGGTTTTGGGTATGGCATTAACTGCAAATGGCGGTGCAAGTTCAAAATCATTAGGCGCTGTAACTATGGCCGTGATTTCTTTATATGGCCGAGTTCGTTGCGAAAGTCTTTTGTTTGGCGGCAATTTGCGCTGTGCGCTGTCACGATTAATAACGCTGTCATAATAACACTTTTCAGTGATTGATTTAAGACAATTACAGAAAAGAGGAACACAGCGCTCACGTTTGAGTGCCGCCTGAGTGATTGGCGCTGCCGCTTAAGAAAGAGATTATCAAGTTGCCAAAAGGGCACGTCCATTGGCTAGCAGCAGGACTGCATCTCAGAGGTTTGGATTTGCTGCTTCGGCTGCGGTTTGGCTCTGGGTCTGCGTCAGTGTCTGGGTCTGGGAATGCTGCGAAAAGTGTTGAGCCGCACAGACATGCTAAATTAAGCTGAAGAAGATGGCTATCAACACCAACACTACCACCACCATCGCCAACGAGCATCAGCGGAGGGAACTGCATCCCAGCGACTTCAGCTTGGTGAATACGCAGCCAAATCGCTTGATGTTGATGGCTTACAACAAGTAATTGGCAGCATCCACATGTTGACGACGGTCCAACACCAACACTTACAGCAACCCCAGTAACCACAACAACAAGAACAACGTGTAAAGTAACCTCATCATCTCCATCAACGGTTGTGTTGCTCGTCCGAGCGTCGCTTGTGTCAAAAGGCTTAATTTTAGTTCCTCCCTAACCCTCACTCTTACCCTAACCAATACCCTAACCAATACCCTTACCCCATAGCCTTTGTCTTGTGTCCAGGTAGCTTGGCTGCCCCCTTTACCCTTACTCCCCACACCAATTGTAATAACATTTCATGCTGCGCTCTTTGGTCTTCAACCCGAACCTCTTACATGGCTCACTGGTTGCAGCACAACAACAACAATGACTAAGAGAGCTCTAGTTGAGACTGACTAACTAATAAATACTCTGTACGCAGCTTTTGATTTGCATTTGCTGTCCAAGATTATATATACAGCTCTTCCGTTTATGGCAAAAACGGAAGTAATGAATAGTTAAAAAAAAATCAAATCGATCAACAAATTATGCGTTTATCATGTGTCAAAGTTTCATTACGAATCTCAGCTGCCGGTGAGGTCTTCTTGAGTTTGTTACATATATATTCTTAACACCATAATAGTCTTTTGACCCATTGATAAGGTACAGGGTATAATAACACTGCTGCGCTTCCATATGCGTCAATGTCAGCGCATCGAGTCCAAGTCCAAGTCGAGTCCCCTGACACACGTCGCCAGCAACAACAACAACAACAACAAGAATGGCAACACCAACAGCTCCTCGCTTATTGGCCACTGCCTCTTGTAGTTATTGTTATTGGCCAAGTTGTTGCTGCTGCTGCTCTTGTTGGCTGGGTCAAGTTCAAGGCTTCCCATTATGCGACTTTTATGCGTTTTCGCGCTGGCACGCTAAAATTTAATGTGCACCGATCGTACTGTAGCTCAAAATGGCACAACTTTATGTTCACCCAGGTTTTGAAGTCCAATTCTGAGTTTGCGGCCTGCGATTCACGTCTGTTTAATTGTTAGAAAAAGATGGCTTAATCTTGTAGTGTATTGCAAATCTATTAATGTAAAGATATGTTTATCACTTTATGTGGCTATTAAAACTGATGACTTGGCACTTGTACTTTTTTTATGTCAATTTACAAATAAAAGAATATCTTTCAATTTAATCAGCAATGTTTGTTCAATTCATTAAAATAAAATTAACTTTAATTGCAAAGAAAATGAGTTTTGTATTAAATTTATGTAATCAGTAGTTACAATGGGATTACAGTGCAACGCTGGTTAACAGATCTAACAGCGGCATAAGCATTAGTCGCAGAAGAAGAGTCGTATAGGAACAGCAGAACGATAGGGTCGAGTTCTGAAGCGCAGCGTTAAGATCGTCAATACGAAGCCTTCAAAGTCCCGAGTACTTAAAGTTCTAAAGTTGTCGGTGCATCGGTGAAATAAGTCGATGTTTTATAGAGTCCAACATTACATTGCAAATCCAATACTCATCTTTCACTGTAACTTACTTTTGACTATTACGTTAATAATAAACAGGACATATTCAGTCCTGTATTTATGTAATAACTACTAGTTCTTGTTGAAAACTATCAATCTTGTATTAAGGACATTAGATGTATAATAAATAAACGAACAACGAATAATTAAACTCAATTTTTTTTTTTAATTTTTAATTTTGAATTTATTGTGCTTTGCTGTGTGGAATCCATTCAGTCTGCCATCTGAATTTACATTCCCATTCAAAGTGCTTGTATCTCTTTTGTGTGCAAATTGGATTTGCAAGGAAAAAACAATTTTTATTCCCATTTCACATCTTGTAATGAATCCGGAAATCGTTAGCTTTGAGTGATTGCATGGGATACAGCGTACTTAAGAATTTTAACGATGTATGTCTCACATGGCTGTTGACAAGTTGCCGATCGGTTGCGGATACTCTGCGTGTTCATCATTTCTGTGACCACAAGCGCGAAATCACCATAAGCTAAATGATAGTCTGGGTAAAAACCGATTTAAATGTAAATGCCGCAAATAGCAAAAACCAACCGCAATCACAACCAAAAAAAATTGTTTGTTTTTTATGGCCATTTTGGTACACGTAATCGCAGCAGTTGCTGCAGTCTTCGTAGTCTTATTTGTATTCCTAATATTTGCTAAGTGCAGCTGATGGGGATCTAAAAGGCTTTCAACTTTTGTGGCTTTGCTGCTGGAATCGCGTTCTTTTGTGGCGGGGGACTGAGTGGTCAGAATGGCTGGAAATGATGGACAACAATAATTCTTGGCAAAAGCCATTTACGTTTACAAATTGCCGCATAAATCGCATATACGATGAGACTTAGCTGCTTTGCCAGAAATGCATAAAATGCAAAAGAATGTCCAGCCGCCTCACAGTTTTGTAGCATGCAATTTCATCTTTCAGTGCGCCGCTACCCAAACAGGCAGGCAGCCAGCCAATACCAGAACCGTTAACCAGCCATGCAACCACAACAACGAAGACTTGGTTGAAATAAACCAAGTCGAGTGCATAATTCGTTATGCTTTATTACGAAATTGGATATCATCGACTGCAGCAACTGCAACTGCAACTTGGAGTTGGGATTTGGTTTCATCTTTGGCTTTTCAAGTTGCTCATGAAATTATGGCTGAATGCGATTCTCTGTTTCTCTCCCGCGGTAGCTGCTAAATGACATACTTCTAATTTATGGATGGAACAACAAACTTGACTCGTTTCGACTCCACTCCACTCCACAGCAGGCAAGAATCTCCCAACAGGCCAAAAAAAAAAAAGAAAGATGTATGTACCAGCAGCTCTCGCCCACGGAAATGCTTGCTAAATTGCAGCGCACCGCTAGTTCCAGTTGTTGCACCACATAATTAGTGCAATGTGTGGACAGGCGAACGCTAGGAGCCACATCTAGAGCCAAGTGCATATCAGAGTCAAGTGCGAGTGCGAGTGCGCGCCCATAGGCATATTGGGAAAACATTTCTGGGCGATCCAATCCCGATCCTCATCCGATCCGTGTCGTGCCGCAGATACAAAGAAAGCTAAGTCATACCCTACGTATGATTTTATCTGTTTGCACACGCGGCTGCAGTTGCATACAAACGCCTGCTCTAAAGCTGAGTAAACAAGATGCCATCGTAATGCTGCTAAAGCACAACTTACGTATACCCTGCGGCCAGCTGTGGATCAATCAAAAGTCAATACAATTTAAATATACTCCTCGTGCCATTGTGGAAATTCAAATTCCTCTAAATTGGAAAGGCTATCAGTTTGAATTGGGGTTATCAATTAATACAGGTCTTATAAATTAATACAGAGAACCAAAATATTTTAGTCTGCTTATCTGCAGTATTTGTGAGCAATTCTACTCCGCTGAGTTCAGGCAGTCACTGGGTATAAAAACAGTTGTTGCTCACATGTTAGTCACAAGGCAAATCTGAAAGTGCCTGTGGTGGTTTTTTTTTCGTTGCTTAGCCGCGATGATGCCATAGATATTGTCGCTTCGTGTACAGTTAGTCGTTACATATAAATTAGCCAACCAGTTGGCCTGGCCAAAAATTTGTGTTCTCTTCGTTTTCTTTTTTCTTATTTTTTTTTGTTATGCAGAACTCGTTTTCTGACGAGTGGGTGGCCAGCTGGTGAAATAAGCATTGTCTGGGTTAAGAAACGTAGTCGAACCTGGTGTCAGTGTCGGGTTCCTGTCGGGGTCTTGTCGGCATTTTATTATCACTAACCGCAAATTAGCTTTGGCTTTAAGTTTGACTTGAGCCTAGCGTGTGCCCGTTTTGGCCATACGAGTAGCAGATAACTCAATTGAAATGAAAATCACAGACGGGGCCAACTAACAGTTACCGTTAACAGCTGTCCAAGTCCAAGTGCAAGAGCAGTTCCAAATCGATGTGGCAGTTGGAAACTAGAGAGATTCCATTTACGGCCATATGGCAGCCAGTTACCATGCCCCGAGCAAGCAGATAAATCTCATTAGAACTGAGCGGGTAATCGGAGCAGCATTCTTTTTATGGCCACAAACACTTAGGCGTGAATTCAGCATCTTTGGCACTCGGTTTAATTAGCGCCAAATGCCACAGAGCCACGGAAATTCTTGTTGAAATTAGATGACAAGCTCGCTTAATTCGCTGCCTGTCCCTGCATCGCCTTATAAACACATCCACTTTATGCAACATACACATATGCAGCATCAGCACGCAACTACACCGTTTTACACTACACGCAACATGTAGCACCCCCGGAGTGTAGGGAAGTGGGATGTGGCAGGCGTTCGTTCCGGCTTAAGTCACAATTTATGTGTATTCCGCAACATAACCAAAAGCACAGCGGGACGAGACTTTGGAGCCAACTCTCTAAATTTTGCTCATGCATGCCGTTTTTTTTCCTTCTTTTGCTGTTAAAATGAAAGCAGCAGCAGGCCCAGCAATCGTTCTGAATTAATTTTTGATGTATGTACGAGTATGGGTATTACGTACAAATATACGAGAATACCCTGCTGAACGTCAAACATATACGTTCTGCTGTACGCTTGAAATACTTAAACACTTAAATTTACTAATACCGGGTTTCTTATCGTAGCAAAAGTTTGTTAATAAATAGATTTATAGATTGAACGTCAAATTAAAATTATTTTTTTTCATCCCCCTTAAAAATTAAAAAATAAAAACATTTTTATAAAAGTTTATGGAATGCTAATAATAAGTTTTAAACGAGTAATTAAAATCCGATTAAGCTGAAAGTTGACTAAAAATAAACACAGTTTGGCACCACACATACTAAATTTTACTATTTCAATCAGTTCCTCAGTTCCTAAAATTGTTTTGAATCCGATTTAGATTTATTAGTTATCCAATTTGACGACTAACAATTGCGCAGCTCACGATCCAGTTCCACTGATCTGTACTGTTTCAATAGATGTAGGTGAGATATTTGTACGCTCAGGCCCAACCTTTTAGTGGGCTTTCTTTTATTATTTATTTTAAATTTAAATTATATGCCAGTCCTGCAAGGAAAGTGCGCGGCGCTAAATGTTTTAAACATTTACGTTCGCTCAACTGTATGGACTGTGAGACAAATGTACAGCGGGACTCTTGTGTGTTCATGCTTGCAGTTGGAATTGGACTTGGACTTCATGCACGATTGGCAGTTGCAATTCAAAGGTATTTCAAATTGTGAAGACAAAAGCAGATGACCAGAGGCCCAGAGACGGGTCGTGGACGGCATGAATGCAATTTGCATTTCAAATGCGACTGCTCGAATTTAATAAAAATGTTTTATTAAGTCATAAAAATATTTAAATATTTTGTGCAATGCCCACAATTTGCATAAGTGAATGCGCATTGGAATTAAGCAATTTGACGACAAAAAAAATAAAAGGAAAATACGGAAACCAGCAACCATTCCTGTTGCACGAGTGCGGTTCTTGCCCCCATGTGGGTGCAGTTACCACATCAGCTTGAGAGCATTGCCGACTCTTGCAGCTGTCATTATATTGAGCCAGGACCATAAATAAATACTGAAGCATGTGCAAAATGCATTGGCCTCCAACACACACGCACACACACACACAATCGCACGCAGAATCAAGTAAATTTTATCTTGACCCTGCCTGAGCAACCCTTCAGCGTAGTAACTTGGCGAGCTTCATGCAAATAAGTCGAGCAATTTAGAGGAGAACCTCTTAAAGCAGAAGCCAATCAGTAGAATTTCTTAATTTGTAAAATGATTTGTTTTAATTATTTTTATTATTAATCTATTTTTCTTTTACTTTTTTCTGTTTTCTGACAGCTTTCAAACCTGTAATTTTACCATACTCTCGCATGGTGAAGAATGCTATCATTGCGAGTTATTCAATTATCATTAGGCTGACCGGCAGGCTTTGGCATTACGCTCATTACCATGCACGAGAACCATTGCTGTTGGTAGTGCAACACAGCGAGAACGATTTTTATCATTAAATGACCCTAATTTACATGTAAATGTTGCTTATCAATGTAAATGCATTTAAGCTAATTACAGAGCTGTGCCGAAAATGCAATTAAGAATCTGTTTCACCCTGCAGCCATGCAGCTAAAATGTTTGTTCGTTCTTAACGGTGGTTCCAACGTGTGGGTAACGTGCCGCATTTGATGGCCCAGGCCACGACAGAGAAAACTAGACCAAGGCTCGTACAGAGAAAGCCACCGATTTTTAGCATAGATGCCAAAAATAATTCGCATTGCTTGCTGATTTTGTTTCTTTTTTTCCATTTTTTGTAAGGAAACGAAAAATGTTTTCTATGTACTGTTGACTGCATAACTCACTTTCAGTGCGAGTGGATGGATCCCCTGCCAATTGTCTGGATCTGTTGCGGCTCGAGTGCTCGTCTGCGCCAGCTCCTGACACTGAAAAATGCAAACAAAAATAAAACAAAAGACTTAAGCAACAAACTGAGTGATTGCAATTGCTTTGCTTTGTGAAGCTGTGTATGTGTGTTTGCGCTGACTGCTATTTTTAGCTGAGTTAAATAGTTGGCATTGGTCCAAAGGATGCGACGGCTGCCGTAGGAACGGCAGCCACAGCCGCAGAGTGGCCTAAAAGGAGCAGAACTGCCCAAGTACACGGCCTTGTCTTGGCAGCATATTATTTTATAGCCGCGCGCATAAATCTTGCAAACGCAGATAAAAAGGAACGCTTTATAGAAAAATAAAAATAAATAAAATAGCATCAAAGGGAGGGGGGCTGCTGGCACATAGACAGAGTGGGATAGAGATGGAGAGAGTAAGTGTAGGCAGCCGGATCGCATTGATGGAAACAATTTATGGCAAAATTAATGATAGATTATGGCGCTGCCAATTAAAAACCAACAAACAAGCGCGCAGTTTATGGATGTGGAATCAACATGGTCCCAACTCTAGTTCTCCACAGTGCTCAGCTCTGTGTTTAGAGCAGTGAACTTTAGCCACCACATAGTGGCTAGGAGTAGGTGTTTAGACGGATGTCGGCTATTGTCTGTGATTTGCTTGCGGCTTAAGAGAGTGACAAATTACACGGCAAGACACAAAGTGACATCATATCAATCTCTAGATTTGCCGATTCCATATACATACATAATTAAATACAATAAACAGGCAGAGAACTCAGAATAAAGTTAGCTCTTTGATTAATAACCTATAACCAAACACTACAATTAAAGTCAGTCAAGCGCAATTGGAACAAAGCAGAAACACAATAGAATCCCCAAATACTATATAACTATATTCAAAATCTACGTATTTCCTTTCAAGGCGGACAGTTTTGTACAAGACTAAAGCGGAATTCTGCTCGTCTGCGCTTGTTCTTTAACTTTGCAAAGAAGTTTGATGAGATCATCTAGCCACATTTGTCTTAACCGTCACAGTCTGGCACCCATTGTTGAGAAAAAAGTTCTAACTGGCATGCAAATTGTATGAGAAGAAAAAGAAAGTGTCATCCTATTTTATACAAAATTTATTTACACTTAAAAAATACCATGGGAATCCTCATTTTTGTGTCTGTTTTTTTAAATGCATCCAGCTGTTAACATTTCTAAATCTTTACTTTACTATCCCAAAGATATTTGAGATTTATGGATTTTAATTATTTTTTAGCATTAAATTTGTATTGAACATGAACTGAAAATATCATTTTTTGAATCAGTAATCTATAAAATATCATAGTTGTATAAATCGTGGCACAAATGATTTCCGGAACACCACTCATGAAGTAGTATAATAAGCCAGTCGAATTCAACTGAAATTGGCTAATGTATTATGTAGCTGCGAAAGACGAATAAATTGCTTTTTAATAATTTCAAGAGAAGGAGCAGCGGAAGAGTGCTGAAATCGCTTGTAGCTATGTTCTTGAAGCTAAAAATATAGAGAGGATGAAATGGCAATCGACTTGAAATTGTGCAATTAAATAATTTTGTTAAGTCTGGTAAGGGGAGACAGAGTTCATTGTGCTCAATGCACGACAATTTCCAATTTTGTTTGTATTTTTTTGTTTTGTGGACTAGTTGGCAAATGATCACGTGCCGCATTTAAGAGTTACGCAAGCGACTGACTGACTGATTGATCGCTTGATTGACTGTGGAACTGTGCTACACAATGTCAACACATCCACGCCCACAGACAAACCTAATTGGAACGAATACGACGCGCAAAAATTCATGTAGAAATCAAGTGTTCAGAATACGTGCCGCAGATTTAAATTCAAATTAAAAAATTCAGCCACTTTTATGGATCTTTAATGTGGTTGAGGCAGGTAGCCCGCGTAATACAGGCAGGCAAGATGGCTGGAGACTGTGCCTAGAAATGGCACAGTTATTGGCCCCGAGCTATGCGAGCTATCTTAAAGTGGCCATAAACAAGCAAACAAACACTTCTGTGCCAAGCTTCAACTCCAACTTCGATTTGGATAAACAAATCACCTTATGATAATCAAGAGTCAATAATCTGCTTGCCCCAAGAAACGGTGCGCCGTTCAATGCTCAGTGCTCATTTCTCGATTCTCTTCGAGTGCGTTCATTGGTGGCCTGTTTTGTACTTGACTTAAAGAGTAATGATTCATAACTGCGATCGATCCCCCGCACCCGCACACTCCTACACATTTGTTCATTTGCTGTTGTACTCAATGTACATGTCGTTCATATCTTGTTCCTACAAATCGCGTGCTGATCGGGCTCTGGTTGTATGTAGCCCTACCTTCTCCTCTTCCTAACCCTCTTTGGGAGTATGCTCGTGTTTGACATGCGCACAACATACAATTTTAATGATTCCCTGCGGTTTCTGGCCATTTCTGGCCATAAGAATTATGACTTTTTCAATGTGAATTCATTTATTTTGCTTACCCTCCTCTCCAACCGTACACTCCTTTTTAACCCATTAACAATTGGCTCGCTGTTGGTGTTGAAGGCGACTTTTACTTTGCGTCTTCTTGTGGCGGCGCCTTTTGGCTATATAGTTTTTTATTTGTGGTTCAGTTCCTTGAACTCAAAAGGGAGCAACTTAATTAACTTTCATCCATTGATAGACCGTTTTTTGACATTCACCACTTAACATTATGCATTCTTTTTTTTCAAATTAAATTTTTGCTGATTTACATATTTGTCGTCAATGTTTTTTTATGAGTATTATTATGATATCATCTTAGCTTCTCAGCTGACGAGCGAAATATTTGCACATCTCTGTAATTTTGCGGTTAAAAAAATGACATTGCCTAAGTAATTTACACGCTATTGAAGTTAAATAATCTTGTGAAATTAATTGATGACGAACAAAAAAGTGAGGGAAACAATATAAAAAGGTATGAAAAGCTTAAAAGTATTCAATAATAATATTTAAGTTTTTTTTAATGGTTGACTAAGTCTCGCACTTGAAATGACTAACTAAATATTTTTATAAAGAATGTGAGAATGAGCCACTGAGAATTTAATTTTCAAAATTTATAATATTACTTGTATATATAATTGGAAAACAATTTATCTTGCTGTCAGGAGTTTCGAACCTATTTTGTTATATGCTAACACATCTAGTTTTTCGTATGTCTGAAAAATCTTATTTTACACCAGTAGGTGTGAGAAATTTACGATAACAATTCTTATTAGCAATAAAAGCCACAAGGCTTTAGTTACTCTGACTTTTTAACCTAAAATTTATTCTTATTTACCGTAATAAAGTAATTGTACTAATTATACTCAACTCTAATGGTTAACAATGCTGAAGTTCGTTTGACTTGGTGGTCTGTTATGGTTCTTTTATGGATGCCCTGTGGTTATTTTTGTGATTCTCTAATGACACCGACAGATCTCAGCAGTCAGTGAGCTGTGGCAGATAGTGAGGTGAGCTCATGCATACATTGTAATAGATAATTAAACGTCTGGCCATATATTTTATACCCGATGTCGGCGCTTATTTGACGTGAATGGTGTGCAATCAATTTTATGTAAACGCAATTCCACAATACAAAATGCGATGCTAATGAAGCACGGACTATTGCAGCTGCCACAGCAGCAACCTCAGCAGCAGCAACATTAGTCGTATCAGCAGCAGACAACAACCGGCTAGCCTTATGCCCAATATGATGGCAATGTGGGGGAATTTTTGTTATCCAGCCTGGTATTAACTTAGTATAACCCAAGTTTATGCTGATCACAAACGGCGCCTGTGTCATCCAAAGGTGAAAAAATTGCATTTGCCTAATTAAAAATGCCATAAATTCAAACAAAAGCTAAAATTGGCAGTGCTTATTTTAAATACTGAATGTTAAATAGTAAATAAAAAACAATAAATGCCTTTTTAAAAATGCAAATGGTTTGCATAAAGCTTCAATAAGGCAAATCCACATTTATATATTGCCAGGCACTGAGGGAGACCTTTTCTTGAAAAAAAAAACAAAAACTGATTCTGCCAATTCTGTAGACAAATATTAAACAAGCATAAATAGTTGTCGTACATATATTGCCATTTTGCATGACCCGTCAACTAGCTAATTTGCCAAAAACAACAATGATTTAATGGGTACAAGTATGAATATATCTCTCAAGGTCCTCAGACGCAGTAGCCCAGCGACATCGATCAACAGTGCATGAAATTTGAGCTTGACCGTGGCGCGTGTCATTTTTGCTATATGGATACCCTGTACCACCACTTATAATCTAAAAGGTATATGGGATATGGGTAATTACAATAAATAGGGGGTTAAATTGCATCTTCATAAATTTCTATAATACTGATCTGTCACTTTTCAAGAATTTGTTTCCCCTTACTGCATTTTATGAAGATCTTACGCCAAACTTTTACAACGATCGCCTGCAAATGAGTATCTCTGAGGCAGTGGCAATTGCATTTACCGCTTAATTTCTTCTTGGTACACGTATGACACTTATCATGTTAAATTTTTAATGACTGCTACTGTCGACGCATGCTGTGCAGCTGCCATTTAAATGTTCAAATGTTTTTATTACAAATAAATTGTTGTCGTTTCATTTAATATATGAAAAACAAAGGCCATTTATTCAGGGTGTGCGCTGCACAATTTCTCTCGAGATCTTTTGGCAACGTTCACTGCCCTTTTTTGTCATAATACAATAAAAGTACTTAAATATTTAGTTAAGTTCACTCGACTGCAACAGAAAGTACCGCAGTCGTTGCCCGTCTTGGATGGTCTCGAATCTCAGATGTTGCCTGAAACAATGGGTGGCAGAAAATCAAATCAACGTCAACTTCATGAAAGCAAGAATCGCAGCAAACAACTACAATAACAAAACAAATGAGATAGTTTAGCATGGATAAATTTTAATTTAGCTGCCATAACATCAACACGAAGTACATTTTAAACATTAAAATTGCATGTTGCTGGTCGAGTGAAATTTTAAAAGCATTTTGCAAAAGCGAAAACTATTTAAGCCACATTCACTGTTTGCTATTAATGGATAAAGTAGAGCAGCTTTGTCAACTGTGACCATTATAGTGCGAGTCATCTGCCATCTAACCGTATTAAAAATGCAAAATGGCAAGCTCATGCGGTCCAAAGCACTTTAAGAAAATAGGGATTAGAATATCGTAAATGAATCGCATCTTTTGTAAAATTTATTTTTAATAGATTTTATTTTATAAGAGAATTGCCGATTCTGACTTATGCAATATCAACTTTTCTTAACAAATTTTCACTAAAGCAGTCTTTTTATTTTGATGAGCTGATCTTAGAAAGAATGAGATAATTATATAGAAACTAAAGCTGTCACCAAAGGTATTATAGAATATAGGTTTTGTCCAATATTCGACTAATTTTTAACAGCCATAAAAGTCTATATCTCCCGCAACTTAAGAGCTTTAATTATGAAACTTGGAAGGTAGACTACGGAGATCTACTACAGCCCCCAAAATTCTCAAAATCCTATTTCTCGCGTAACTTAAGAGCTACAGTTACCAAACTTGGATGGAAGGTTACTCGAAACTCTTCCAACATTTTTTTTTCATCAACACCCACCCCGCCCCCAAAATTCACAAAGCGTATATCTATCACAATCTTAAGAGCAAACTCGGAGGATAGATTACTAGGAACCTCCTTCAAAGATCCGTATTTCTAGGCTATATCCATCTTGTTCTGGGGCACCTGTTATCAGATGAAATAACTTATTGGTATCATGGTAATCGCAATCGGTTTCGCCCGACTGCAATATTCTCTATTGTTTTAAACTTCAGTTTTGTTGAAGCATGCCCATAAACTACAGCAACGACTTTCCCAATTTGGATTATTACACTCAGAATACATTCATGACCCAAAAGTTGTTGCAGTTTGTCACAGTGATAAACAGCTGTCATGTTTATTGCCTGAAACGCATACACACACCTTTTCCAATAAGTTTTCCAGCTCGCACGATACTCAAAAGTCACTTGAGGAAAATTGCAAGTTTCCGCTGATTTGCCATGATACGAGCAATCGGCTTAGCTCAAAGGCTTTTCCATGTTACAGCTCATTGATTGCGTGCAGAGTAAGGCCACAGCAAATCAATTTGACATATGTAAAACGTATGTATGTATGTACGTATGTGTGTTTCAATTTCGCATAGCTGGGCAATGAGCAATGAGCAATGCTGCATTTGGGACAATGGCAAATGCAAACTGAATCAAATCAAAGACCATGAGAATGCAAAATTGCACTGCTAATTTTCTTTTTTCATAACATAATCAAATGTTAATTACCATTAAATATACTACGGAATGGACAGCAGCATTAGCTGCCGTTGGATATCATAGATCTTTGGTTGGCTGTCAAGGTCGTGTGCCGGGTGCGTGCCTTTACCCAGCACTGTGAGATGAGATCATAGCGCACACATGGGCTGCTACTGCTGCCACCTGGCAGCAAGTTGTGTGTTCATATTTCAATTGTCCAACGGCAGACGCTGAAGTGACTTGTAAATCGTAAACATCTTTAGCGCTATTAATAGCCGGTAGGTGTTTAATGCCTTTTGCACACATCATGCGACATGATGCAGCATGAAAGAGCAGCATCATTGCCACGCCCTACCGCATCCCACCATCGAACGTATGCATGCGGCACAAGTCAGCCTAAGCAAAGTCTTAAAGCTTTTTACTTATTTAATTTAATTGACTATTTAACCAAAGCCAAAAACGTCACGTACGAGCAATCATAAATCGCATAAAGCGCCGGAGACGCTCAATGGCGTCATTTGCCATTTTTACGAGCACTGATCACATATGACAACAAAATGATAATCAGCGTAAGTCAAACAATGAATTATGTATTGTAATGGTGTTTATGTAAATTTGAAATGTGAATTTGCATTAATTACTATTCCGCTACTTAGAATGTACTTTAAATGTTTACTTTAAACCTATGTTCGATCGTATCACTTGCCTATTTTATAAATTAGAAGTGATATATTCTAAGTTCTTATACTTATAAGCACGAGCTTAAAATCAATCTTTGGTGATCTTCATGAATGTGTACTGGTATAAGTACTAAACACGTTGAAAAAAATAAAGGACCAAGGAACTTAACATGTTAAAATTGTTATCATGATTTTGGTAGAAAAACTCCGCTTAAGCTTGCGAATCGATTCATGTTTAATAAAGATTTGGAAGTTTCAGTTGCGAAAGGGTATTTCGATTCGTTACGAGTGCAAGATTTTGATATTTTAACTGGTTCGTTCCACATTGCATTGAGAATTGTTCTTTGTAACATCATGAGTTGTATTTAATTTGCCCTACGGCACTGTATATAGTGCTCACAGTTTCCTCTATCCAGCCAACAGACTTGAATGTAGAGATTATAAATTGTTATTTACAAAGGCAGCAGCTGCCGCTGCTGAATACTTTCTAGAGATGTTTGCTGCCTCCGCTCCCTGCTTGCTGTGGCCACTTAACACTTTGCCCAGCTGACAGTCAAAATAGCTGACGGCGCACTCGTTAACTTTGACATGTTCATAACAATTGACCAAAAGCCAAAGACCTAAGAGCCAAAGACCCCAAACAACTGCTTTAGCCTCTTCTACAGGTAAAGTTGCCTAGCCAATTATTGGTATGATAGCGTGCAATTTATGTGAAGTTGGCAGTTGGTTGGATTTATCAACTTGATGCACATCTTTGTTTGAAATGATTTGAGCCCTGAGCCGGAAGCCAACTATAGAAATAGAAGTGAGCATTGGTCATTGGACTGTGCTGCGCAGCAGAAACTTGTTTAGCATATTGGCAAAATGTTTGGTGAACTTACGAACGAAAAAGAAAAAAAAAACCCTAAAGACCGACAACTTTCTTGACCGCCCACTTGAAACCGAATCAAACTTCCTAAGAAAAACTTTGAATCCAAAAACCAAAGGCAAAGCACCTAAGAGCACGATCATGATGATGATAATGATGATGATCGCGTTGAAGGCGCAGCGACCTCTGCGGTGCATCTGAGAACCCGCAAAGAGGTTCCAGGCAACAGCAACAACAACAGCAATAAAAGACTGTTCAACTTTGTTGCCCTAAGTGGAGTAATGAACTTTTGCCCAGTTGTTGGCGCTCAGATGAGGCTTTTGTTATTGTTGTTTGTGTTGTAGCCCATTACGTCAAAAGCGCGAGCGCTTTGCATGCGACTGGGCCAACGGCTTTCGACTTTGTATTTGTCTTTGTTGTGATTTTGCAGCAAATTCAAACAAATGCAACAAATACGCCAAGTTTAAGGTTAAGATTTCGATTTTGTTTAAAGCTAAAAGAAAGAGAGAGAGAGAGAGAGAGAGATAGAGACAGAGAGTGAGAAAGGGAGAGACTGCAGCTGAAGGAGCTAACCACATTGAAATCACAACAAGGAAGCATTTTTCTGGCTCTAGTTACAAATTTAATGCCGAATACAGCTCACATAAATGCTAATCATAGTGATTCCTTATTGAATCTCCCAATTTCCCCAATTTGCCAAAAGTGGCAAACAGACAGGCAACAAAGCAAAGGCAAGTGAAGGAGCCGGCAGCCGTTGCAACATTTTACTGTTAAGAACGCAGCCAAATACGTCAAGTTCGTGTCTGAAGTCTTTCATTTTGCATATGCCCCAAGGGGTAATGCAGATATCCAGCTTTAGCCACGGCTCCAGTTCGGCTGCGACTCGCCCGCGCAAAATTTTGTGTGCTTATATATTTGTACTAGAATTTCCCATGCAATTTGCCACTAATTGCATTGCACGCAGCAAAAGCAGCAACTTCAGCGCTTGTACGATTTCAGCTGTTTTTTTTAGGTTCAAGACACCTAAGCACGAACAAATTACTGCTGCTACGTGCCTCGACAATTGTCCCCTAACCCACAACCTTGATTTGGGATTTACCTGACAGCTCAAGTATTTTGATATTTTTTTTTTGTCTGTACTTGAAAAAATGTATAAATACATATACCAAAACATCATCATGCCATCATCAATTGATGAATAAATTAATTCGTCCGAGATATTAAAAAAACAATTAAATATTAAATATTATTATTAAATTAAAATGTATTGCGGGAGAAGCATTCGCTAAAACTTACTTTAGAGCACAGCTGTGCCTTGTGGTAGGAAGAGAGTTGCGGCAGCTGTTGTCTTTTAGTTGCCCTTCAGTATCTTGACTCAATTGGTGGCCACAGTTGTCGCTTGTCGTGTTGGGGCGAGCAAATCAAAATGCCCCAAAGCGCATGCCACTAGTACCTCGCAGTAATAGTACTTGCAACAGTTGAAACTGTTGTTGTTGCTGTTGCAGTAGCAGTTGTACTGGCAGTTGCAGTTGCAGCTATTTTAATGGGTTCTTTCGCTTTTCGTTTGGATCGCATTGGATAGCATCAAGGAAGCCAGTTTTGTATTTGTTGTTTGTGTTTGTGTTTAGTGCTTCTGTTTCTTTTGTTGCTGTTGCTGTTTCTCTAACGCTGTCGTTTAAATGGAAATCAACGCGCAGGATGCATAAAGTTTGCCTGTTTGCTGCTGCTGTTGCGTCTAATGAAAGGGTCAGACTGAAGACAACCGACGGCAGACTGAAGACTACAGCGACTCCAGGCTCAGCTAGCTCTGCTATGAATTATTTGCGCTTTGTTTAGCAGGCAGCAGTGTTGTTGTTGTGGCTACTGCACGCGAATTGTTGCCCAACAAAACGGCAGCCGCAGCCTCCACAAAGCAAATAATAAAGTGAGAAGAACAATGCCAATGCAATGTTCAAAGTCAACGAACCTAAAAAGTCCCATATTTCGCTTACAGCAGACAAACAGCCGCAGCAGCAGCAGCCGCAATAGCAGAAGCAGCAATAGCAGCATCAGCAATAGCAGCAGCAGCAACCACAGTAACAACAACATGAAGATCCAAGTCAATGCTTTGTCCGGCAACAACATTTTTTCGCTCCATTTCATTTTTTCCAAGCATGACGCAAAATTTGTTGCCAACTTTTCCACACAGCGTCAGCATTTTTCACAACCTTTGCACGTTCAGCTAGCCAGCAAGCCAGCCAGCCACACAACAGCAGCAGCAGCAGCAGCAGCAGCAACAGCATCGGCGACGACGGCAATGGCCAAGAAGCCCTCCATGGCATTGCACGTAAAAAGTGCAATGGCCTTAAGTGGAAAAAGCAGTAATAGAAAATAAGCATGGACTCTGGGGCTGTGGCAAAAAAGAATTGCAAGCAGCAGGCAGCCTCACAGGCCTGCCAGGTAGTCTCTGCAGCAGCAACACCAACAACAATAACAAGAACAGCAGCAGCAACAAAAAAAGTTGCAGAACTTTGTTTCTGGCTGGCTAGAACGACCTCGGTTGCATCATTAGAAGTGGTGCTCACAGCAGCAGCAGACACACATTGCAAGGGGACGAAAGAAAGGTAGGTAGGGTATGGAAAGGGAAACGGGGGCTGTTGCATGGCTCCAAGTTACAAGTTGCCGCAGACAAAGCCAAAGTTCTGCTACGTGCCTTGGGTTCCATCCAATCTTTTCACTGTTCGCTCTCTCTCTCTCTCTCTCTCTTTCTATCTCTCTCGACCTCTCTCTATCGCTTCCTCTGTGTTGACTATACAATCGAAATAATAAACCCAACAGTTGGACAATTTTCTCGACGTGAGTTTTTTAGTTGCTGTTGCAACTGTTGCTGCTGCTGTTGTTGTTGTTATGAAAGCAATGCATGTAAAACTTGTCACAGGCAACAAAGCAGCCAGCGAGGATCCAACTGCAGATAGAGTAGACAAACCAATTGACCTTTGCCGCAGCGCATCTCTTCTAGCACATAGCCCTGACCATTGCGGTTCAATGCACTCAATCAAGCAATCAATCAATTGTATACCTTGCCAAAATCATTAGTGCCACAACAATGCTGGCCATGGCTTGACCCAGAGCTCACTTAAGGCAAAAGATGCTGTAGCCGGCAAAAGTTTGTTGCTGTAGTTGTTGTCGTTGCCAGTCGTTGCCGACTGTGTTCTTCTGCTTTTGGATTTGGGCAATCAAAGCGCAAATACCGCCAGGCAAAACATGCGCCAAGAATTAGAGACGACAGATACCATAGTGAGTAGTAGATTGGTATAGGTAGGTGGATAGCTTCTAAAAACTATTCTCTAAATTTTAAATATAACTTACTACCATACTATGTTTGTACACCGGGGAAAACTTACCGTTTCAAATTGACAAAATTAGTGAACTGATTTTTTAGTAAAATCTAATAGTTTCGTCAAAGAAAAACAAATTCTTCCTGAAAAGTGAACAAATTATGTTCGTAGAGTTTCATCAGTGAACAGTAAAAAGTTTCGGTACATTAAGAATTAATTTTCTTGAGTGTACGATTGCCTCAAAACTGCTCGTGAGAAATTCGCACGCTTTTTTATCGCAATTTTTTATGGCTGCATTTACAACAACAGCCGTCTGCCTCATCATCAACAGCGCGACGCAGCCGCAGCAGCAGCAACAACTTCGTCGCCGTTTGTCGTTTGTTGTCAATTGCAGCACCATTACCAAAGAAAGCATGGCGAGGGGTAAGAGCCAAGCCCCGTATAGCGTACCCGCATCCCACCCTCGCAAACCGTAACCACCCAAACCCTAATCCGTACATACTACAACGTGACTTACATATTTGCCACCTCTTGTTCTGCTGCTGCTTGTGGGTGAATTTTGTATGGCTGATTACTGTTACCATAGCAACAACAACAACACCAATAGCCATTGCCACAGTCAATTGTTGTTGTTGTTGTTGCTGCAAAAATTAGAATTTCTAATGGTCGTCGTTGTCTTGACTTTGACTTTGCTGCATGCCCATAGCTGGATGTAGCCTGTGGCAGTTGTTGTTGTAGTTGCAGCAGCAATTTGCGCGTGTTAAATGCAAACGCCGCTGCAACATTTAACTGTTAAACGTAGTCGAGTCGCTGTTCGGAACTGCCTTCTTTGTACCGAGTGTGCCAAATTATAGTCAATGATTGATTTCAATTTGCAATTGAAAATAGTACTCAACAAGCCCAGAGCCTAAGCCTGAACTCAGACTCAAATCCAGTGCCAAATGTGTGGGTGGCAATGGAGGCAACGGAATGGCTAAGATTGGAGAGGCGACCATAGCTAACGGAGCATCGACAGCGTCTTGGCCATAATTTAAGCCATGTTGTTGCTTATGACGCCAGCTCAACTACAGCTAATGTGATGCAAAGCTAGAGAGGGTACGGATGATTTAGATGATGTCATTGCGCATGTTGTACTGGCACGTGAATTGCTAGTTAATTGGCCAAGTGCGATAAATAAAATGATATAAGGTGTAAACGTACCTTATAGTTGTTGGCATGTTGCACCAGCTGCTTACGAACTTGTTGTTAGACTTATAATGAGATACTTACGCTGTTTACTAATGGGTGAGCTATTAAGATTAGAAATATTTGTATTATTTGGCAAGTCTGCCACTGACATCACAACTGTTAATGGCACATGATACATATATATATCTGCTGATTAAGTTAAAGTGAATTATAAATTTATTCCTTAGAATCCATGCCAGACAACAGTCAGTAAATATCTGGTACAAGTATTTTATATATTTATTAATTTTTTTAATGTGCTTGACTTGGTATTAAAACCAAAAAATAGTTCGTTAACTTTAAAGGCTACATATAACAAAGTAACTTTTTTTATTGATGTTGCTGAAGTAGATGCAGGTCTTTGTTTACTAGAATCCCTTAACAAGAGCCTTCTTAACTATTTAGACACATTCTTACTTATTTCACTGGTAACCCACTGTTGCAGCTTGCATAACGTTGAATGAGGTACGTATATGTGAAGGTCATAAATTATTAAAGCAAATGCAAAAATAACAAAACAGCTGCTAAAAATATATTTATAGACATGAATATCATCAAGATGAGCACATAGGGAGGCGCATCATTGGGCTTGCGTTTTCGATTGGGAACGAGACCTGGCACGTAAACAATGTTAATGATGACGTCGCTGATTGCGAAATACGTGTGACTAGCGTAAATTTATGCACACGGATCTTGCCCGCAACTGTAATTGAAATGCATCTCAAACCAATGCGATTAACTCAAAATTATATTTAAGACTTGTCTTGGCAAGGTCAAGCTAATCGAAATTAACTATCGAAATTAACTAGGCTTAGCATCTCTTAGCCACTTGCCTTAAATTTGTAATAGTTTGATTATTTTAAAGAAAATTCTAAGATTTTGAGACCCACTTAGAAATGGAATCTCCTTATTTCCATAACATAACTGAATATCCTTCATTCATGTGTATCGTCCTAGCGTACTCTATTTCTTTCTTTGCCGATCATGAAAAGAGCTTAGCTGTGGACCCCTAGGCGTACAATTATATGGATCAGCTTCATTTAAATGTAACTGAGCTGGTCATCATATTAAACGCTGGCAAGCCGCATCTTAAATTAATTAGCTGTATTTTACGATCCGTAGCAAAGTCGCCACAAATCAAGTTTGTTACATGAGTCTCTTGTTGTTTTTGTTGGCAGATGCAGCACAGCGCAGCGCATGACGCTAATTAAAATGGCCAAAAGCCTGTCGCCCGCTTTTTCCTCCTATAACATGCTGGGCGCACTCATAAAATCGCACATTTCTATAATAAGAATGAAATGCAGACTCTATCCAGCTCACAGCTCTAGGTTTGGTCCAAACTATAAATAACGCCAAGGGTCTGCAAGCTGAGAAGCAAGTTGTCCGCTGTCTGCAGTCCTGTATTGATGTGTGTCCTGTCTACTGCTTTTTAAATCAAATGATAATAAATCACCGGCAGATATCATAAAACATGTTGTTCATAACCAACCAACCAGCTATCCGGGCAAAGGGACAGCTCGGCTAGGTCCATGACAAAAGCTCAGCCATGGACCATTGGAAAGATTCGTTCCGTATGGTGGGAAATTTGCGCCGTTGCTTAGAAGTGGAAACACCGAGAGCTGGGATCAGCATCGGCTTGAACCTTATCATGGCTATCCTCGGCTTGGTGGCGATACTAGTGCTCTGTTCCTGTTGCCGCACCGCGCCGCGCTGCGCCGGTGTCTAATTTGCATAAATGACAATGAGAGTCATAAAACATGCGTCGTTGTTGTTCGCCTCGCGATTGTCGTTTACCGCGCGTTCTTGCTGCTGTTGTTGTTGCTGTTGTTGTTGCTGTTGTTGTTGCTGTTGTTGTTGCTGTTTTTTAAGTTTTAAACAACAATTTTGTTTGCTGCCTGCTGCATTTTCATCATCGTGCAACATGTTTGCATGGCTGTCTGCTGCATAAATTAGATTTTGCGCTGATCTACACTTTTGCTGCCCCGCGCGCACTTTGTCGAAGAAAGTGCAACCCAAACAACAGAGCGTTTTCGCTCTCAGCAGTTCTCTGGCTGGAATTTTGATATCACCGAAATGACGGTCAAAAATGTTAAGGGCCAAAAGCGTGTCTGCGAGTTCAAATACGAGCAAGCTGCAGGCTGCAAAGCTATAGACTTCATGGCCAGCGCATTCCTTCTGCACGGCCAAAGTCGCGGATGCTGAAACTGAGTCTGAGGCCGCCCTGCGGCTACTTGTGCGGCATGGCAAGGTAAGGCTTCAGTGTCCCACCTTCTTTTGCCCGACAACCACATGGCTCTCCAATACTTGACTTGATCTTGCGACTCGATCTTGGCCGCCTGTTATTCTAAGGCATGTGTTTGCCAATGTTGTTGCCCTTTTTGAAATTTATCTAAGCTTCATTTGACACTTGTCGTCGTCTTTGTTGTTGTTGTTGTTGCTGCTGCTGTCGGTTGTTGTCGGGTTGTTATGGTTGCTTGTTTCAGCCGTTGCCATCGCCGCTGTGCTTAAATTTTTGCAATCTCGCGCCTTAAAGTTGCTGCACTTATCACTAGACACTGTACTGGTCCTCAATTTTCCCCTGATTTAAGTTAGCCACACACCACTCGGCAACATGTGTGCAGCCTTTTGTGGCTGCCCCTACACTCCTCTACCCATTACAACCCGCACCAGCTGTCGCTTATTCTTTTTTTTTATTTGACGCAAACTTTGTTTTGTTACTGATATTTTTTTGCCCTCAGCCCCATAGCTGTCAATTGCACGATCTGCTTGTAGCCTCTGAGATGCCTTGACACTGCGCTCATCTATGGCGGCATATCGAGACGGCAACAAAAGTTGACTCCACCGACAGGTTCTGCTAGACAGAACTATTAATATAATTTATATATCTCGCAATTTTACAAAAAACTTACAAGGGACATTATTTATATTTAGTGCAGGCAAACCTCAAATTGGCAAAAATAATTCGAATATGCTTGGAACTGAACCTAGTGGAAGGACTGATAATTCGCTAAATTGATATAAAAAAGTCATTGCAAATGTATTTCATTTAATTTGAAAATTAAACAAGTCATTCGAAAAGTAAAAGGCTGCTGTTTTTGTGATGCAATTAAATGAATAAGCAAAAAATGTGACATGTTATTTAATAATAACAAAAATGAAAGCAGTCTTAAGAGCCTGGTCTTTTTTTTATTGTTTTGTTTTTTTAATTCGAATTAAAGTTGAGCTCCAATAATTTCGAGGCTGTTCTCATTTTCAGTTTCCCAACAGCATTTTGTGTGGCATACTTTTAGGAACAGACTTCAATATTAAATAAGTATATGAGTTAGTTATGAAAACAGTTATTAAATTGTGGTAGGCGGCATACTCCCTAAATAATTGCACTGTAGTCAGCCCCAGGTAGCAGTTATTACATCTATATACATAAACACCATCTTCAACTGCCGAGCACCTTATTTAGTTTAATTGAAGAATGTTATTTTTGCTCTTCAGCCGGCTGTCAATTTGCTGGAGTAGTTAATGGGCTTCCCATAAGTGCGGTGTGTGACGCATTCATTGCCAATTTGAAGAACTCAATCAGAATTCAGCACCGGTTTGTTGCACCCAAATGCATGTCACATGCCACACGCCACACGTCCACGCAACCGGCCCTTTTTTGGGCGCTAGTGGAGATTATCTTGTTCGATTGCGTTTACAAGGCAATGTTATTGGGTTTGCCCAGTGCTTCCTTTTGGCCATAAACGCAATTAGAAGAACAATTGTTAGACATGCAAAACCAAACCAGGCCCTTCTGCCGGGCTTAGAGCAGACGGCATGAAACAGAGGCGTGGGCATAACAACCACGATTACCATCTGTGGATGGAAACATTGGCGACATGGGTACACGGGGATAGAACAGAGCAGTAGACATGCAGAGGGACTATGTGTGCGTGTTTATAACTCAAATGAGCAATTACCTCACAAAGGATTTGCCTGCTGCTCAGCTCTCGTGGAGTGAGAAGGTAGACAGGCAGACAGGAAGGCAGAGATGCTGGCAGGATGGCGAGCGGCTGCTTGTCGTGTCTTTAATAAACTCCTCACGATACTTGATGTTGAAGCGTCTTGCGCCTGGCGTTGACTTGTGAGAAAGCTCTTTAGGGGCAAACAAGACCCAAGTTCAAATATTTTAGAATTTTCACAAACACGTCACACGACAGGCGACCGTCGCAACGCATGGCTTATGCATGTTTGTGTGGACCCTTAGGTTAGAAGCTGGACTAGCTTCAAGCTGGCACTGGTGTTGGAACTGGAGATGGAGCTGGCGCTGGAGTCACAAAACTGGCACCCGCACGCTCATGGCTTGTATTTGACTTGTTAACTGCCCTTGTTTACTTTATGTTAAATTAAGTTGAGAATCGTGCAATGCAAATCAGTGCGCAGTGCCAGTTTGGAAATGCTGCAGAACCAGTACCACAAAACGCCACAGTCACCGAACAGTCGACTGACTCAATGCTCGCATACAATTTTCCAACTCTTTTCTAATTGCCAAGAGACCAAGATGAAGTCAGAATCACAGTCAGATTCCGAGTTGCAGTTGGAACCAGAGAGGCAATGGCTACTGTCACTGATTGCTTTGCATACAAAATGAATTAATGTCATTGAGGAAGAAGATGTTGCCAGTTGCAGCAGCAGCAGCAGCTACCGCTACAGATCTCAGAATTTTAGACTGCAGCACACTGCAGCAGACTTTTGTTTGCCCAGCGGGCTGTGAAAGCTACAAATTTGAAATAAAGCAAAACTTGCTTCCTTTGCATTATCTAAGGGTCCAAGTCTTCATTGCTGGCAGTTATCAAATGCAGCACATCAGTTGCAGCCAGAATCCAGACATAGAGCGAGAGAGAGAGAGATAGAAAGAGACGCAGTCATGATTTGTGTGATGTGCTGTCACACACAATAATTAAAATGCTTGTGCTTTGTCTTGATTGTTTATGCCGTTTAGATAAGTGCAACCGGCGGCTGGCAACGTGCAACAGCAGCCTTAAATAATGCAATTCTCTTCTTATGCAAATTTATGAGTGACTGACTGACTGTTTGACTGACTGACTGGCAACTGCCACTAGCAGAGTGCCCCTGCTTAAGTGAATGGTAAATGCCATTCAACCTTTCTAAACTCTCCGTTAAAGTTTGGCATGCCACAAGTTTGCTGCCTATGTCTTTCGTTTTGCTGACCCGGTTCAATGCACTATATGTGTGTGTATACGTGTTATAGTTGACATGCAGCCCCGCCTACAGCACAGAACAAAAAAGGGCATTTCTGAGCAATAGTCATGCAACAGTCCAATGTTGCAAACAGTTTAATTTGTTGGCTCTGCACTAAACGCAATTATTCCATATTATAAATGATTTGTGGAATTTGCATACCAGTGTGGTTGCCGCAGCTGCTCAATTAATAAGATTTTCAACAGCAGATAAGCACGTGACGTCAAACGTATTAAATAAAGCTACATATGTAGATACTGAGCATATTTCATAATTAAGTCACCACTCGCATCAATCTCTAATCGGTAATAATATTTGCTTTAGTTTCGTTTTGTTGATTTTGCTGTTTATAGTTTTCGCTATTTCAAAGCTATGCAAATGGGCAAAACAAAGAAATTTCGAAAATACAAAAGTTAAGTATGTTTACATTTGCATTCCATTATGGTTGACATAAGAGTAAAAGTTATTTTACTTCTATTATAAATATGGACATGCTTAAGCTAAGTATATATTAGGCTAACAAAAAAATATGAGCATGAGTTTAAAATGGGTTCGCATAAATAATCTGGGTATTAAGCTATAAATCTATTTTGGCTAATTGAATTTAGTGAGATTTATTAGTTTAATGTAAAAGTCCATTATTAGAAGTGGGTCGAAAACTGATGATGACCAGGGTTTTCATCCAAACAATTATTTCAATTTAAAAAAAGATTTATGCAGCATTAGGACATTATTTTCTCTTTTAACATTCAAGCGAAAAGTATCCTGCTGTCTCGATATCATTGTAATTACGATCTTGTCGTTGGATTCCTTCGAATCGGTTTTTTTTTATGTGTTAACAAAAACTCCATTAAATTGTTACTGCCCTTTCAAAATAATGTGGTATATTTAACATAAATAACTCAGGTGCATTATAATGGTCAATTTGATTACAGCTTGCCCTACATAATTTAATAATTAAAAAATTATTGAATTGGCAATTTTATGCACGAGCCACAGCCGATGTACCACATGATGCATCATTCTCGAACAACACGCTTTTATTACTTTGTTTCTGTTTTTTTTTTAAATATTAATTTATTTTGCCGATCGTTCGATGCACAATGAGCCTGCGGCGCTCCATTTTGGGGGCAGACACCAAAAGCGACGACATTCCAGACCTGAAGTTATGATCAGCCACCAGGCAGAGAGGAGAGAGGAAACGAGTGGGGCGAATGAAAGCCAAGATTGCAGCTCGGGTTCTGCTGCATAAAATATGCTAAAAAAAAAAATGAGAGGAAAAATATATATGTTTATAAGAGTAGATTACGAATTAATGCCTTGTAAATTATGCGCAGCAGCGTGAAAGCGGGCGTTTGGCTGCTGTTTAATGATGATACCGGATAACCGGCACTTAAAGGATATTTATGCTGTAAGTATACAAGAATTTATGCTGCCAATTGTTTGCAAGCAATGAATCGCAGTCTGAATTTGCGAGTGCGATTGGAACACAAATCGAATGAAAGGCATACGAAACTGCCAACTCACCGAGATTTAGTTTGAGTTTATTTTGGACTAAGCTGGGTCACAGATAATGATAACGATGGTGCTGATGATGATGATGATGATGATGTCGATGACGATGACGATGATTATGCCTATGCCTCTCAAGCAGCCCATAAAAAGTCCATTAAGCAGCAGCATATGTGGAGGCGGCTTAAAGCTTGCTCCAATTCTTGTGGATAAAAACCAAAATAACAATCAACAGTTTATTTGCCATTTCGGTTCTGGCTGGGAGCAAGTCTTAAAGTGTTATGCAAATAAACCTGAAAGCAAACAAAGAAAGCGGAGAAAGACAACAAGCAAGACAGAAAGAAAGAAGCAAATCTCAAGATGGTTAAGCGAGCAATAAAACATTCATATATTAAGTTTTATTGAAAACAAAAGAAAAGCAGGCCTCGATGAGCTGGTCGACTTGGTATAAGTAGCACGTGTTGTGCAAACATCATCGTCACTTGCCACCGAAATCAACTCCAATCAAGATGCGTAGCTATCTCGCCCTGCCACTGCTGCTGATCGGCTGCAGCCTGGCGCTGGCACAATATGAATATTTGGCGCCGCAGCAGACGGTCAATCAGCAATTTGGCGATGTCGTGAATCTAGTGGAAGAGCCAAAGGCTACGCTCACCAATGAACGAGCTCTTTCGAAGCGGGGCAAACGTCTTACCGCATGCACCACCAAGGCCAACTGCTGTAAGTACTCATACTGATTGAAGCCCATCCTGTATCTAATAGTTCTGTTCTTGTTTCAGTCTGCGGTACTCCGAATGTCAATCGCATCGTGGGCGGCCAGCAGGTGCGCTTCAATAAGTACCCGTGGACCGCTCAGCTTGTCAAGGGCCGTAATTATCCGCGTCTATTCTGCGGCGGTTCGCTGATCAACGATCGCTATGTGCTCACAGCAGCTCACTGTGTGCATGGCAATAAGGATCAGATCACAGTGCGCCTACTGCAAACGGATAGATCCGCTAAGGATCCTGGCATTGTACGCAAGGTAGTGCAGACTACAGTTCACCCCAGCTACAATCCCACCACCATTGTCAATGATGTGGCACTGCTTCGCCTAGAGTCACCTGTTCCACTTACTGGCAACATGCGTCCCGTTTGCTTGCCCGATGTAAATCACAACTTTGATGGTAAAACGGTGAGTTTGTTGTCTTGTTTGTGTCTTATGATTTGTTGCTCGAACGAAATTCTTTGTTTTTTAAATAGGCTACTGTGGCTGGTTGGGGCTTGGTCAAGGAAGGTGGCACCACCAGCAACTATCTGCAGGAGGTGAGTGTGCCCATCATTACCAACCAGCAGTGCCGCTCCACCCGCTACAAGAACAAGATTTTGGATGTGATGCTATGCGCCGGCTTGGTCAAATCTGGTGGTAAGGACGCCTGCCAGGGCGACAGCGGCGGTCCACTGATTGTTAACGAGGGACGCTTTAAGCTCGCTGGTGTTGTATCCTTTGGCTATGGCTGCGCCCAGGCGAACGCGCCTGGTGTCTATGCCAGAGTGAGCAAATTCCTTGACTGGATCAAGAAGAATTCCGAAAGCGGCTGCTCCTGTCAAGATTAAGCCCCCTTCTCTTTATCATTCATTCTCAGACTTCATTCACTTGCATACGCCCATTTTAAATTTATTTTAAATTATTCCACAATTTACCCATCCACAATAAATTATTTCCACAAAATATATGATATTGATACTCATCTTTAACTGAACGCTGAAAACTTAGCATAATTTCAAATTGAATAGTTTGGTAAAGATATCCTAAAAAAAACTCACTTTCGTAGAATGAGAAGTTATAATCATATCGTTCAGTCCAATCACGGCTAAAAATCTCCTGCAGCCATTTTGGGATTAGATTTTATGGCTGTCAAATAGATTTTCCAGAAAATGGATCCACAGCTTTCAAAGCAACGATGCTTATCAGAGAGTGAGAGTAGCTTTTGGCCTTTGAAGTTGAATTATTGACCCACCCTCATATTTAGTGGAATGATTAATGCCTCAAAATTGTTGGGCTGCTGATGGACATCTTTGGCAGCGCAACGTTCACATCATAATCACCATGAATTGGTTTCGCCATTTAAAGCGGCGTCTGCTATTCGCAAGGAACGCGCTGTCAATCAGTCTCGGCATAATTTGTTTTGACTCATTTTCAAGCACAGCTCATAAATTTACAGAGCACAAGGAGCACACAGCCACAACTACTGCTTCCTAGCTCCAGCTACAGCTCCAGCCCAGTGAATATGTTGCAGATGCATGTGGACAGGGGGAATTCTGCATAGGACGTTGCATTGATTTACAATGTGAACACTTTATGGCTGTTTAAGTTGTTAAATTGAATTAAGATGAAATAAATTCTCGAGCAATTTTTATGTTTGTTAATAAATTTTGCATGCTCCTGCGATAATTTGAGCGATCGATCGGCTACCTCGGGCCCCGCCCGCCACATAAATTCAGTGTCTCTTTATGGCCACTAAAAATAATGCAAGCCCAGCGCACCGCAGACAATCGAAATAAATAATTCATGCGTATGAGAATCGCATACTGGATGCAACCCCACATCCTTGGATTGATATTTTTGCATTGTTTTTTTTTTCTTCGCTTTTTTTCTTTTTTTGGGCAGCGCCCAGGGGAGCAACTACAAATGGAGTGCAGCAGAGTCCCAACTATAGATACAGATACAGAAAGAGTTTTGTGGCACTCGAAGCGTGTTTGCATTTTAGATTTTTCACACCTCTAAACTGGCGGTGGTCTGTTCAAAGCAGCCGCCGGCAGTCACCAGTTGCCAGTGCCAGCCAACCTGTCCATGTACTTGGCATTGGCACTTGGCAGTCCGCAAGGAACAAAGGGCGGGAGAGCTGGAATAACACAGAGACAGAGAGAGAGTGAGATAGTTGAAAGTTGTACTTGTTCGAAGTTGGGAGTTTATCTAATGCCAATGCTGGGCCAACTGTCGGTGTTGTCCTCACCAAATTTGGCATTGGCTTTTCAAATGTCTGAAAGCGAATTTGTCGTGACTTGTTAATGATACGTTTGCAATATCAGCAGCAGCAGCAGCAGCAGCAGGAGGAGGAGGAGAAGAAGCAGCAGCTGCATGGTCAAGTCTAAGCCAAAGTGTTGGTATGTCGCTTAGGTGCTACACGTACCCGGAGCCGTACGTTTGCCGGTGCCATCTTTGGCCAAGTGAATCCCAGAGTGAGTACTACTTAAGGCCGAGCCTATGTTAATCATGACTTGGCTCTTGCCTTCGAGGCTATCAGTTTTCATTGATTTCAATATTCTTTTTCTTTTTATTTTCCCCATGTTCTAGTCCATTTACTTGTCGTTGCTCTTGGCAGCAGTCAAAACCAAAACTAAGACGATTTTCAATTTACAAGTTGTAATAAATATTTCCATTTTGTTGTGTGTTGGGCTGAGTTGCAACTCAGCAGCCGCAGCCGTCGCCGTCAGCCTTAACTTTTCGCCGCACAATTTATGAGCTGTTCCGAACATCGGTTTGCATGTACCAGGTCTGGAATTGTGATAATTAAACTGCGGCAGCAGACACCAAAGAGTGAAAACAAAATGATTAACCTTTCCCACAAAAGCCTGCAGCACTCCTCTGTTTTGTATGTGTCTTTCCTTTTTTATTTCAACACTAGCTAACTTCAATATCATGTATCTTAAGAAATAGTACGAACATGTACAGGCGTAAATCAACCAGTTGAAAAACATTGGAAAAACACTTTTTCGATTTAAATGGGACAGTTGTAAAATTCTTTGAAGCGCTTCAGCAATTTATAGCTTGTTGACATACATACATATGTATGTGAGTTGTTTATTAGCGTGTCTAACCAAATTTTATGATAAATGTTTAGGCCAATATGTTAAGCAAATTATAGTAATTATGTATTGGGAATAAGTTGCCAATGAATAATATATTAATATGTATTCATTTAATAATAATTTTCAATTTATATAATGTGAGTACTATTATTAAATATCCAATAAGAGGTATTTCAAATTCTAATTGCGTTTCATCTCTGCTTATGATGCTGTCAGCTGTCACTTCAAGGTGATGTCAGGTCTGTTGATATACATAGGTATTTTGAGCATTGTTTTACTGACACGTATTTTTGCATTATTGAAATATGTTCGTTTTTTGTTGTATCGGGTTTTTAGTGTTTTTGGGCTGCTTGACACGTCTGCGGCTTTAGGCATATTTGCACGATGCCCATTTATCTGATCTGTTGCAAAAAGGCTGGGTAACATGGGCCACCGTAAGCGCGATAATGTAGTTAATCTCGTACCAATCGGCCCGGGACTGGGAATGAACCTTGTTTTTCGGCCTGCAAGCTGCTCATTAGATTATTAATTAAGTGGTGCATTCAACGTTCCCATCATTTTTGTGGCAGATGTTGCTGCAGTTTGCAAAGTTAATTTCTGGCCATTATAAAATGGTCGCTTCTGAATAATGTTGTGCTGCTTGTGGCAGATGACTTAAATTGTTTTATCGTGTAGGGTAGCACGACAATATGCCCATCGTCCCTTATACCCACATCAGTTATGCTTTAACGCATTTTTGGTATTAGTTTCTGGCCACTTTTATAATTGCTAAATTGCCATGGATCATTTATAATAGCAAGCAAAAAAGTGACGATTTCGTCCTCTTCATTTTTTTCATGTATAATATTAATGTGTTCGATTATGAGCCAATTGAAAACGTGAGCGTATTTTAAGTCATAGCAATATGGTTTTTGGGTTTGCCGATATAAAGATAGATCTAGCTTTGGAAGGGTAATAAATATGAGCTGGCTGCTTATCCCATTCAACCACTCCATGTCTAATGCAAAATCAATGCTATCTCGACATCAAAGTTGAAGAACCATGACGTCACCAGAACTGGGAGCAGCCCCAGTGAACGCTCCAGCGATCAAATCGCACGACCTTGGCGCTGTGCAGCGCATAACAAGCGGCATTCTTTCCATTTACACTATTCAGTTCAACCTGATCCCTCCATACACAGCAAACAATATAACTTTCATTTAAATTGCTTGGGATGTGTGTTTGTTATTCTAGAATGATGTTTGTTTTGCTGTAACTTAACTATATTTTTAATTCCTGTCCTTAATCTGTTCTTGGCTCAAATTAGAAATTCAAGCATTGGTTTTTTAAATTCCAATTCAGATTCTATTTTAAGAGATCGTTAATTGTTTACAGTGTAGTAACCCAGCTGCCTGCCGGCTGCCGCCTGATGCAGTGTCTGCATATATTCTCGCTTCACTTTTAATTTTGCACGCGTTCTGATGAGTTTGTTTAGTTTGAAATATGTTTTCTTTACGTGCGCGCTGTTTGGCCACAGCCAGAATTGCAATGGCTACAGATACAACGACAGCCCTGGGCTGCACTCCTGGGCAGCTGGCACTATATAATTAAAGGTATTGGTAGGCGTTACTATTGGCTCAATTGCTGGTGACTCTGCTTGTTGGGTTAGGTTGTGCTGGGATGGGCTGAGCTGGGTTGTGATGGCATGGAAGGGCGAGACATCACTTTTCTGATTTGGACTGACATTTTGTAGTCACATTGCGTAAGTGTAAAATAACCTTCCAGTTTTGAAGAACTGCGCGTACAGTTATGCAAGTTTCCTGCCTTCAAAATTCTTCAGAAATTACGCCTCACTTTTAGTTTTCGGCTTGCCCATTAATTGTGAGGCGGCGGCGGCGTCTTCGGCAGCTTCTGTGCTGGCCAGTTACCCAGCTGCCAAGCGCGTCCAATTTGGCGCTGCCCGGCGGATGTTCAAGACAATTGGCCGTATGCTTCTTCCAACGCATTCAACAGAAGTAATTCATTTGCGCTATGCTCTGCTCTCTGAATTAATTAGCACTTTGGCTTCAAAATTAATTACACTAAATAACAAGTTACACTCCGAAGACTAGCTCTGACCACAACCCACATTTCTGCCCCGACTGTCCCACACCTGCTTCTAGCCCAGTCAGTCGACGCAGATACATTATTTCGAAAGCAAAATTTACTGCAAATTTTTCGCGATTTTGGATGCGCTGTGTGTGCGGAGAACCCAATTTAAGGCGATCTTTTGTATTTTTCAAAGATTTACATTTTAATCGGCTTATTATGCACCACCGTTGCACCACAAAGGTCTTCAGTATGGGGTGGTGCCAACTGCATTACTCAAATGTGGCACAAGGTGTTAACAGCTCTGTTGTGTAAAAATAAAAAAAAAAAACATAAGTCTCGCTGCAAGTAACGCAAAATACAATTAATCATGTCTTATGTATTACGTATGTAATTACTTTAAATTGTGCTGTCAGATATGAGGGAGTGGCTATCAGTTAAGGGAGTAGTCAAATAAAAGATATGAATCTAAGCCTATTTGTAAGAAGCCTAGCCTAATTAGAGGTTAATGTGGAATAGTATACAAGGGTTACAATTCTAAAATAGTAATTCTGAAATCATGAATTAAATGCGAACTTATTCTTTTTTTGTAATTACTAAAATTAATATTGATGATAAATACATATTTATGTAATTAATAAAAGTTCTTTTCTAGTACACTTGGCAATATTAATAAAGAGATAAAATGTATCTTGCATGTCAAAGCAAGGCCATAAAATGCTTTCATAATTTTTCTAGAATTTATTTATTATCACAACTGTCTGGAGTATAGCATTGCCATCGCAGAAAATTATATGTGTAACCGGAATCGGCAGAAGTGCGATTGTTCTCGTAGTTCCACTTAACAAGTGTGTGCGGTGAGGCCAACAACAATGGCAATAGTTTGCCACATTTCTGACGACTTTAATTGTTTGTTTGTCTACGCTGCAAAGCCAAAGTCAAAGTAAGCAATTAAGTCAGCTTCGCGGAGAACAGGGAATAGGTTGTTGGGCATAAGCAAACAGTCAGGGAGCAGGCGAAACCCCAAAAAGTAAGCCAAGGAAATCAAATTGCAAAACTCGAGCGTTGAGAAAGCACCGTTAATGTGACCCGACGTGCGCGCGGCAATAGATAAAAATCCAACAAAGTAACAAACATTCAAGAGACAGTCGCCCAGCCAGCTAGCTAGATAGATAGATAGATAGACAGACAGACAGACAGACCGTCAAACAGTCAAACAGTCGAGAAGTCAGTTGTAGCGGGCGGTCCGACCGCAAGCGATGACCTCGTGCAGGAAAACTAAGTCAAAGCTGGCGAACGAACAACAAACAAGGCAAACTGAACAATCAGCGGCTGAAAAATTACCTGCTATATCTGATTGCACGGGGAGAGGAGCGGCGAGGAGGCTAGTGAGCAGAGGGAGTTATACAAACATTTGACTATGCAGTCATTGGGTGAAGCAGGCGTTGCACATTCACACAATCCAGCAACAACAACAACAACAACAATAACTATTACCAAAGCCATGGCCATTGACACAGCTGGGCAACCATTTTTTTCCTTTTTGTTGTTTTTTTGTTAGCCCTGAGAGTCAAACCTTATAAGGCGAAAGCAAGGAAAATACGATGCACAGTCAGTTTCCATACGGGTGTTCTCCTACATAGCAGCTCCATGTCCAGCCAGGCAATACATTTGGCATGGCCAACTGTGCAGTACAGTTAGCACCAGGGATTTATGACATGTGCCGTGAGTTGTAGTTGCCCAACAACAACCACAACAGCAGCCGCAGCAAATTGCAATCAGTGTGCCCAGATCGCGCATATTTTTGCATATTCAATGTGAATTTATGACTAACTTTAAGTTAGCTGTAAACAAAGCAAGATTAAGCTCGAAACAATTTCAATACTCAGATATTGAGAATTATGCTGATGAACTCTCAAATAATCGAAAACTTCAAGCTATTTAAAATCAAAAAGAATTTTAAAAATGTTTTTGAATGTCATCTAAATACTTTATTCATTTTATATAGACTCTTGCATGCGATTTGATTTATATATCTTTCAACATCTGTTGTCTTTCAGCAATCTTAAGTGTATATATATTAAAACGTACAGACAAAATGTGAATTTGTGATTGTGTTTGAAGAAAGCGCTTCTGGCACACCCAAAACCAAACCCAGCGTCAATGGCATTGGCAGTGATTAACTCAAAGATAAGCCAGTGGCAAAGCCAGAACCAGTGACACTTTCAGATCCCAATCCGGATTTCGCGATGCACACGTCCCAGCGCACCTAATGTCCAAGTGGCCATAGCCATGGCCCTGGCCTGTCGTGTCAGTTGTCAACTTAGAGGCGAGGCGGACATCTGCAACCTGACCACCGAAATGAAAATGCGTGTCGAATCTGTGACATTGTATTGCTTATCCTCGATGCATCGGCTGCAATATTAATCAAGCAGCTACAGGCTAAAGGTTGACCTGAACTTACACGGAGGGGCGGTGATGGATAGGGGCGGATGGGTTATCTGCCTGTATTTGTATTATTCGCCACCTTATGGTTATCAAAATAAATGAGGTGTTACCAGCAACAAGTTGCGCGGTGCGGAAGCTGAGCTACGTGCCTGCCACCACTCGTTGATTGCTTGCCCTTGCTCAAGAGTTGTGGAATTGCGTATTGGGATCTGGAGCCGGACTTGTTAAGTCCCCCAAGCAAGGCAGGGCCCCTTTATTATACTCTTGTCCATTATCGAAATGTGTATATGGGGTTTACTCCATTTCCGCATGAATGAACGCTAGTTTATGTCAATAATATTTAAAGTTATAAAAATGCGAAGATTTTGCTGCCTTTCTCACGGGATTCGCAAATCCTTCAAACCTCGCTTTACTTTGACACTTTAATCAGTACAAATTGTATCTTTCTCATAATTATAAAATTAGAATTTAAAAATTTTAATTAGATCTGCGAGTTATATCTTAACTCTTTCTCCTCAGGAATCGGGGATAACCATAATTAACTCCATCAGAGTAATCAAATTTGTTGTTTTGTGAAATCCTTACCTTCAAATATCATTAAACTCATAAAGTTGCTTGTTGACCAGAGTATCAGACAGTTGGTTATGCCTCCGTGCAACGTCCTTACTTATCAATATACAAATACATGACAGCAGAGCTGAGGGAACTTACATATTTAACAAACGCTTGCACAAATTGAATATTAAGCTGGCGCTGTCCAACCATCACTGCGTCCGTCCAACTGTCTGTCTGCCTTTTGGCGATGCAAGTAGAGATAACAAATAAAAGAAAAAATGTATAAATATACATACATATATGTAGTGCGATAAGCGCACAATTGGCAGCTTTGTCTGTGGCATTTTTCTGCCACACGCAATCAATAGCTGCCCCAACTGGAGCTGTTGCACTTTGATCATCCTTTTCAGTTAATCGGCCCCGCTGCGCTTTGCACATGCAGATTCACATCCACAACATGGACATGCATCTGATTCTGCATCTGATTCAGATGCTGCTGCTTCATCTGCTGCTGCTGCTGTTTATCTAGCTGCGATTGTCGTTGCAACCTTGTTGCCGACTTGCTTGGCCATGTTGTTAGTCATTTGTTATGAAATTTGCGCTGAACGCAAACAGCTAAAAAGGGTCTGCACTGTCTGCACTGCTCCGCAGTCTCTGCAGACTCTGGGCGGGCTGGCCATGTTAATCGTCTTGCCACAGACGGTGCCCAGTGCATATGCATGAGCCACCTCCCCGAGTGCCGGCTGCCGACTGCCGATTGCTCCTTGTCGCGTCTGTCGGGTGTGGCGGAGTGCTGCTGTGTGGGATTTCAAGTGGCAAGCCGGAAAGTTGCCATGTGCGGAATTCTTAACACGTGTCACAACCGCATTTGTTTTGTCGAGTTGGCCAGTCAGCTAGCTAGTAGGCATATTGGCCGGTTGGCATCGTTGGCTGCCATTTGGCTAACAAATTCCTGCAATGGCCATATGGGCAAACATTATGGCAATTTTCGGAAATGTGCAATCAATATTTGCTCAATGCATACTGAAAGAAGAAAAGTGCTGTTCATTTTCGAGAATTAATCACGCTGTCTGCACGGGATCCCGCTGTTTCCCAATACATCATCTATTTCAATTAGTGCGCTGAGTACATTATTTTGTACAAATTCGTGCCTTAATCAATTTTATGCAATGCTCTCATAATTAATTTTTAACAGAGTCAGAAATAAAATAAATAAAATTGAATTTTAGCCATTCGGTAATAAAAGTAAGTTATAGGAGAAAAACAATTACTATGTCAGTAAGATACAATATCTTATATTACACTTATATAAATTTATTGTAGTGGCTCATTTCGCTTCATCTATATTTCTATACGAGTGTGTGCATTTAAAGTTGGCGCCACTCAATCCTTACGCTTAACGTAGTTACGTGCAGCCAACTTCACTTTCTTAATATCAAGCATTGCGCAGCCAACTTCATGTGAGCTAAACGGTGCGTTACGGAAACGCGTTGCGGACCATGGGTTGTGTGACCAAGCTTACGTTGCGCAATTTGGAGCAAATTTAATGTTGGCTGCGGCTGCTGGTTGCTGTCTTCGCTAATGAACAATTATTGGCGGCTTATTGTCATAAACTTATCGATTTATTTTAATTTAAATTTCGCATTTTGATAATTGTAGCTGCCAAATATGTATGTACAATAATTACGATATATATAAAGATTAAATATAGTTAATAGATGAATAGAGTTAAACAAGTAAGAATGCTGTAGCTCGACTGCGACATACCCTGGCAGGCACAGGGACAGCATAATAAAAAACACTAAGCAAGCGCATTTTCTTGTTCATAAGCCCGAACTGACATTAACTGGGTTTTAATTGGGATTAAAATAATAAATATATTATGTGTTGAGTACGTAAATCTGCATATTAAATAGAAATGGCAAATTAAATAATTTATTATTTTATTTTTAATTACTCTGTCTAAACAGGTTGACATATTTTATTAATATCAATTCGTAATTGACAATTGAAAGCAACCAGAACGTCTCAATGTTCTGCGATTTTTATTTATTTATTATTTGATTTATTATGCACTAATGAAAGCTATACTATAGTAAAACAGTCATAAATTCGCACACCAAGCCAGCGGACAGACATGTCGAACCGCATAAATTTCGCCCAGTCCAGACACTTAATTATAAGCATAAAGGTGGGCGAATTAAAGCAACACCAACAACAACAACAACAACTGCAGCGAACAAAAAGGACATAAACAGTAGAGGCAATAAATGTCAAAAGGGATGGCAATGGAGATGGGAGCGAAGGCTGCCAGCTGGCAGTTAAATGCCGGCTATTTTGTGTTGATGTCTCTGCGTCGCTTTAATGCGGCTGCGAAAAGAATTCATACAAATTAGCGGTGAAATAAATTACGCGCAAGCAACGGCAGAAGCAAATGAAATTAGGCTGCCTAAGAGCGGACGGAATGAAAGATATTTGAGGTAGAAAGATGCTAAGTAAATAAAAACACGTAATGAAAGTAGCAGTCGGCAATAGCAGAAGATTGAATACGCTTCTCAAGTTACCAACTGACAAGGCTGTCGTCTCTGGACAGTTTTTCACATAACATTTTAAGTATTGCCAAAATGAAAAGATAAACAATATTGTTGTTAACATGTTCCCCTAGGGCACCGAAAGGTCATAATCAAAAATGGCGTTATATAAAATGCATAAGGTGTCGCGTGTGGACCGCAAGAAAAAAACGTAGTCCAATGAAATACTTCATTGCCGGGGATTGGGTTGTGCAGGGCAAAGGAGGAGTGCAGAGGATGATGTCTCTGTCGCGAGTGGCTGGCGAAACATAGAAAAAAGCGCATTCATGAGGTCAACTCGTTTGGGGTGGCGCCCAGGTGAAATACTAAACGTCAGTAAAAGAAAGACAAAAAAGAACAGGATAAAAATGTCAACATGACACTTTTTACGAGTGCCCGGGCACTTCAGTAACTGCCACTGCTAAACTGGCATTTCAAATTGCCTGAATGGAAGCCAGATCGCATGCTAATTTTAAAGGGGCAGCAAGAGGGGAGGAAATGCCAATCATGCTAATCATGCCAACGCCACTAAATGTCAGAGAACATATGCAATGTGAAGTGACGCTAATGAGCCCCGCATAAGCAGCAACATCAACCGTATAACGATAGAGTGTCTGTCTGCTTTCCCTCCTCCATTCCTCCCCTCCTCAACCAGCAACCCACACACCCTGAAGAACTGTCCGTGTGTTAATTAAAAATATTTAATCATAATTGACATAACGCTTGGGTGGACAAAAAGCAACGCAGCAGCTCAATATTTGACAAATTTGTCTCCCATCATTTTTGGCCTGCTGACAAATTAAGCTGCTTGGCCTTTGTTACCACCACCGCCCCCTCTAACCACCCCCCACACCACTTGTGTGCATGGCATTATTAATCCTGTTTGAGGGGTCTTCGCAAAGTTCCATCAAGTCCATCAAAATGGCTTTATAGGGAGGACAATGGGCAGATGGAGCGATAAATGAGCGTTAGTTTTTTGTTTTGTTGCCTTTTTGGACAAGGTGCGCATTATGGACTCAAACTTTAGACCCTATTATATCTGTAAAACTTTATGCAAGTTCATTACACAAATCGAATACTTGATCTGGTCATTGGCACTCCAAATATATGTACATATATATATGTATATAATTTACATTTGTTGTATGTAGTTCGGTTATTCATACGCCCTGTTGGCAGCTGCGAATTGTGGCCTGAATTCATGACGACCACTTGAAGCGCCCCCATCATTTTTATTGTTGCATACACTACACTACCCACTAACCTCTACCACGCCCCCCATATCACCCCCCACCCCTCGCTCACTCTGCTTAAGTACGCTATTCTGTGCTTATTTATGTTGCTCGCATATTTGCCAACAATTTGTGCGGCCAACAAAATGGGTTTATTGACGTCTTGCCTTTGTTTAGGCAATACTTGCTATTCGTCCCGCAAATAAACTCGTTAACCGTCTGGTCATCTTTCCAACTCCTCGCCCTCTTACATGTGCCAGTCGTCAATGTCGGCACATTGGCATTTTGAATATTATTCATCTGTTTAATGTGAAAGTTGAATTAAACGATTGAAATGTTCTAGGACTAAATGTCCGCTGTGCCAATAAGCTGGAATCACAAATTTCAAGTGTATTTTCTCAAATGAACTATTTATAAATGATATAATATCAGTGTGTATTGCAAATTATTTTCGATACTTCAAAGTCTTTTGTTATGGCAGAGTATTGCAATCGATAATAATTTTTGCATTCAGCACAAAACCTTTCAAGGTACAAAAAAAATCACCTTTAATCAATTGCAATTTTATTTTTGTTTTTCCTACTTATGTCAAAATTCTCTTTCTGCCTGCCTTCTGGGCGCACTTAATAATTGAGTTACTGTTGACCATTTGCTTGCCTTCATTCGCAGTTGGCAGCCTGCTGTTCAAATTGGCAAACAATTTCATCGAACGTATTTTCAATAATATGCCAAGGATTTCTGCTTTGTGTGTGTCCCAAAAAAAAAAAGGGTTCGGCGTCAAAGTATTTTAAGCTGGGTTAAATGGTTGTTTTGTCGCCGAGCAAAGAGAAAATGAAAACTGCTGTCTTTGGGCATTTTGGCAAAGTGGCCAAGCAGCTGAAGTTTCACTTTGCTCGTAATGTTTTAAATAAATAAGCGCTGAAAATGAATTCTTTCTGATGCTGCTGAAATTCTTGTTGGCTCCATCTAATGGGGCAGCATATAAAAAGAGCAGCAGTTCGCCGATTAAATTGTGGGCACTAAACACGCACACGCCCATCCATTAAAAGGGGCAAGGGGGTGGTGCGGCCAACCATATGAGGAGACACGCCCCTCACTTTTATCTATGTATGTAACGATAAGTCCAAAAATTTGTATGGATCTTTGTGGGGGAAGGGAGGCAATGGGCGGGATAAGCTTTAATAGAGCCACTTGGGACATGATATAATCCGAGTGAACGCATAATGAGCCACAATTAAAGGACAAACATAATTACGAATGAGCTTTACGCAGCACACATGAGAACAAAGAGAGTCAAGAAACTAGCTGGCAAATTGGCCTCAATGCCAGCCAAAATGCTAAAATAGTGTAATAAGCACTACAAAAACAAATCCAAAAGCCAAAAGTGGCAAAAGAGCAAACAATGGCCAGAAACTTGTGCAAACTGTGCAAATGAAATTAACAAATTTTGCTAGTGTATGCAGAAAACTGAAAGCAGAATCACAACTGAAACCTGAGCAGGACTTGAGCCTTTCTTATTTACGTATGTAAGTCACATAAAACGATTTTCCCAGCGCTCGATTAAATTACAAAGAGTGTTTGCGGCTGGCAGATGTGGGATAAGGGGAGACCCTGGGTAGGACCCGGTCCAGCAGACCAGATTGCTGAGGTAGCTCTGACTGCCCGCTTGCTGCCTGTTAAATTTGGTGATAAATGAGTTAAGGTAATGCGTTACATGGGTCTCAGCCACATTTACAGCCACCCAATCACCCAAACCACACGACTTGTCCATTACTCCAGGGATGCTAAGGCACGCGCGGCTCTAATGAAATCATTTAAATACAGCCCACACTCGATTCCATACACATCCACACACACACACTCACACACACTTGTATCTTCACATACTCCGCATGGTCCGATATGTTTGAGTGTGATTCGTGCGGATTGGCATCTGAAACAAGAACGTGCTCAAGCTTTAAGTCAGTGCTGTCGTTCTGTTGTAATCAACACAACAGTGGGATTTTCAGTGTTTGCCGTAAAGCAGATGCTGCTGTGAATTTTGGATTCCTTCAAATTAACTGTTGTTTAAGACAGTGTTTAATGATTATTAATTTTGCCATACAAATTATATTAATTGAGTAAAGTTTGCCGGCACCATTATTATTACTTAAGATGAACCAATAAACATAAGCTGATAAGCAATCGACTTTAGAGTCATCTCTAGCAAATCACTTATTGTATTTATGTATTCATACTCAAATACTAAGTCTACTGCTGGCTCCACATCAGAATAAGAACTTATTTTGATAGCACAGATCATAAAAGAGCCGATTGAATAATGTAGTTACTTGAAATTGAATTTGAATTTGCATTTGATTTTGCGTCTCTAACCTATGTCTTTGGAATTTGAATGTTACAAATTGCAGCAGCTTTGCAGCATACACAGCTGAGGCCACGGGACAACATATAGCCAAATGCTGCTGTTGACTTCGATATATCAAAGGCAAATGTTTCGTTTTAATACCCAAAAGCACAACCCAAAAGCAGAGCACAACATCACATATGGTGTCAAATACGAGTAAACTATGTATCTTTAGTACGCATTCATCTGGGAACCAGTGGGAGATACTTATGCGCATCTGTATTCGGATTCGTGTGGCAAACGCAGGGCAGACATCATCCAATTTTTTATGGCCAGCTGCAAAGCACCCAAGGCAAAGGATGAACTGGAGCCAAACCTCACACATTTGGCCCAAAGATCCATATACTGCATTTGATGGTAGCTCATAAAACAAAAAACAAAACAAAAAAAAATTGGGAAAGCAGAAAAGAAATGGTTGAGAAAAAAACTACGCAATATGTTAACTAGACTGGGTTTCAAGTCTGCCACTCGCTACCCCGCTCATAAATATTCAACAGAATTTGTTGCTTAAGAATATGGATTTTTTTTATAAACAGTTGCATCAGCATTTTATGACAATTTGGCGTGTGTCATTTGCAACAATTTTATGATTAATTTTCCGAGTCGACTCTCTTAAACCATTGCATACTTAAAAGTGCGGCACGCCAATTAAACACACAGTAAACGAAGTGCCATAAAAGCATAAGCGCCTGCCCAGGAAATCTAGAGCAGCCAAGGACAACCCGTTGAAGTCGACAATGCAAACATTTGCCTAGCGGTTGCACCACAAAGAAAAAAAACACACAAACCAAGTAAAAGTGAGAAAAGCCGCACAAAGCTTGCCGCGGAATGTGTCGCGACTGTTTGTATTAAAGATAAACGCGACCGCGTGCGGTCAGTGAGATTAAGCATCCGTTTCCGCTGCATACTGCAGCTTTTTATGTATTCAGCTGGCATCTATATTAATTGTGGCTTGATGTTCTCTGCTTTCAAGCGACAATACATTTGCTCGCATCTTATCATAGACCATGTGGTTCAAGGACACTGATTAAATGTTCAATCAATACACTTTTTCTGCAAGTGATTTGCAATTATCATTATAAAACCATGTAAGCAACCGTAATTGGTGTATTAATAATACAAGCATCGACGCTTTTAACGTTTAATTAAATCAAATGGCAAAATAACAAATTTGCACCTCCGTTTTTCAGGATATTAACGTGAATCAATTAAAAACGGAAAAAATTTTATATTGCAGTTGTGCAAAAGTATGGATCAGGCAAGAGCAAGCATAAAGTACATACATATGTATATTCTTGGTCATCATCAGCAATCGAGTCGATGTTCGTCTCTACGAAGGAGTCTCTCCAAGATACCATAAAAGCTTTTCGGAATAAAAGTAATCGCTAACAATAATTTGATCGATTACTGCTATCTTTCCATAATATCGATAATAATCTATTACCTATGAACTCAAACTTACAACTTCAAAGATATATCTTTCCAATGTAGAGTATACATACCTTATCATAATATGAATCAACCATTATAAACACGGATAACACTTAAATTTTTATAATAACCAAATTACGCAGCTGCAAGCATACCCATTTTATGTCTAGCTTTTCACATACATACATGCGTATATACTTACGATAAGTAAAGGGTATTTCCAAGTTGAGGTCTGTCGCGTAGACCATACTTACTTTTTTTCTGCCATGTCTGTTTGTCCACAGCACACTTAAGCCGGGACCAAATTGGAAAATGAAATGAGTACCTCGCGTAGCTCTGCTATTTTCACAATTTACATGAGAAAAATATTTTGATTTACAAACTGAAAATACACTTTTATATTGTATACAATGACTTTATTAATCTATATGACTTCTATGGAAAATAAGGAAATGTTTACTCAATTCATTTAATTCGCATTATAATTAAAAGAAAATATTTACGATTTGATTAATTTTTACATTTATTTATTTCGACTACCACAATCCCTTAACTCTCAGGGCATTCCAAATTTGTTGCGTGAATAAATGAAATTTCACATTATTTATTCGTTGAGCGGAACACGATGCTGTTGCTGAGCTCTAAATCATCTGACCAACATGAAACAACATGAAATACAAAAAAAAAACCATATAAAACTGAAATTTAATTAAAAAAAGGGAGTTTATGCTATCGCGTGCAAGTCGATTGGCGTACGTGGCGTGTGCTTAATAGTTTTGCATGAAAGAAAAACCAAAAAAATGTTCGTACTTATCTTGAATATGTTGTATACGTTAATAAGCGTGGTTGTGTATCTGAGTGTGCGTGTGTGTGGCAGAGCATTATGGTCACTTGTCAATTATGAAATGCATTGCTTTCTGCGGCTGAGTTTGCCAAGGGCCAGTTTTCAGACTGGAGCTTAAGCTTGTTGACATTTTAATAAGTCGAAATGTCCTCAAAATGAATGTAATTACGAAGATTCTTTCCACTTGTGTTTAGTTTACTCCGCTATTTATTACGAGATTTACATTTTTTGTGTGCTCTTAAAGCTCATAAATGTTTATTATTTTTTGGGAAACAGAGAAAAAATGGAAAAATAAGTTATATATTTTTAACAATTACGTTTATCATATAAATTAATCTATCGCAGACTCGCATTACTGTTTTTATTATTTTACATACGTTAATATCTCAATGACAACACGCTGTCCGATTGTCGATGACATTTCACTTAAGTGTCACAAGCTGTTGTCTGCCACTGTCTGGCATTGCATATGCAAATGAAAATTATGCATTGAGTTGCAAACCGTAATCGGCAATCGAGGTAGTTGCAAGCTGTATGCGCTGCAAGTGATGGCTTTCCATGCTTCGTTGCGGATTGCAAGAGGCAATTACCTTGTGCCATTCTTTATCGTATGTGTGTAACTCGGGTTCGTATTAAATAATTTATAAATTCCCAGCCGTTTGGTGAAGATGAAGCATAAACTTGTGACTTGCGACGACGTGCATTAAGAATTGACACCTACTTAAAAAGCACGCTTTGGGGTCGGACTGAGAGTTAATCAACTTTACGCACTGCCATTCTATGGCAAAAAGTTTCATTAAAAGCATAATTAATGGGTAAACTTTGGGAGCAGGGAGTCTAGCGCAAGGGGAGCAAATGCCGGCGCATGTTGCCCTGCCTATCGAGCTTTCTCATTGCCATTACTGCCACGCACATGCTAGCAATTAAAATTAAAATTGTATGCTAAACTAAGTAGCAAGCGTCGCGGCGACAGTAGCAACCGACAACAGTCTCAAGGCAACAACTGAGCAGAAACCTACAACACCAACACCCCCTTTACCCCCACCCCAACCAACAAAAATCTTGTTATCCCAAGCACTGCACCCTTCGAGTTTTAACATTTTGCTAGCTGTCTCACCTTGCGTCTGGCTCTTCACCCCCACAGTCGCCAATGTCGTGACCGTCAGCTTAAATTATTAACCTGCATGCTGGCACTCAATGCCAAAGTTCAGTGTCTCTTAGGAAGTGAGTGTACCCGATTAATTATTCACGAGTACTCGAACATGCATTACATTTTAGTCATGCCAATTGTCATAAATATTAAATACCACTAAATACACTTTATGCATTCTTAAGAGAATAAAATATTTTAAGTATGTGTAGTTTTATGAAACTATGGAATACAATCTTAATCTTATTATTTATGGAAGTATTATTATTAAGTTAATGTGTTATTTAAGGGATTTGCTTAAATCTTAAATTTAATTTTGACATTATACGCTCAAGACACAAATATTACAATCCATTGTGTACAAATAAAAAAAATACATAAATAATTGGTATTTTTTTAGTTACTAAACTAATCTGCTTATACGAACAAATATATCAGTAGTCTTACTAGAAAAAATATAGTCTAGTCTGTAAGTCTCAACTAACTCTGTGAAAACTATTAATCAACCTTCTACCAAGCAGTCTTGATGTCTGGCTTAGAATATAATATATAAATTTGTTTTTTTTTGCTTTTGTATCAATATCAAGGCCATTACATTGTCCAAATTGTGAACATCTGTGTGTGTGTGTGTGTATTTGCGAGGATTGAGTTGAAATTGAACTAGATGTCTGCTCATGCAACACATACACACATGGCCATGTTCAAATCAACTTTTTACATCTGCTCACCTAAGAGGCTCTGTGCCAGGGGTTTGTACATTTCGTTTTTGGCCAACTTTTTGTGTCACACTCTCACCACTAACTCTATTCGCCAATACTCAAAGTAATTTTGTTATTGTTTGTCTTTTTTTTCATGTGTGTCTCGCTAAGCTGCTGCCTTCGATCCCTGGGATCCAGCCGCGCACATTTTTGTGTTTTCATTTTTATTTTTGTCAACATCTTGAACTGCCACAACTAGTTGTTGTGGGTCATGCTTTGCTGTTTGCTTCATTTTGATGGTGACACATTGTGGTTGTCACTGTTGTTGTTGTGTCGCTTGCTTGGGTTACTTCTTGTCGCTTTATAATAGATTGCTTATTTTTCGTTTTGCCACAGTAAAATAATTTATTTTACATTTCTGCAGAAAAGTGCTTAAATAATGTTGTATTATCAGTCAGCTAAACAATCGGCACAGTGGTTGATTTTAAGCATTTAATTAAACCGCTTTAACTTAAATTTCATTCATTATTAGAAAATAATATTTAAAGTAAGAAATTTATTTGTTGATCTTAAACATTATTACAAGAATTTTGTTATCGTATGTTTATTAAAGTCGCTTAGCTCCTTTCTTGATTTAAAAGTCAAAATATATATAGTCTTAAGTTTATTAGTCATTAAAATTCAATGGTTTTCTTTCGATATCGTTCCTCGTCACTGATGTCTGTGCATTTGACTTCTGACAAATTCGAGTTCCATCTTTACTCTTGATTTTCTGATCGGTTTTCCACACACTGTTTATTCGACCGTTTCAGAATTGACAGGTTTTAGTGTCGGCTGCGGTTCCTGGTTGACTGCAAAAAAAAAAAAAAAAAACCAGCCAGGCGTATACAGATTTCTTTTCCAACTTTTCTTTGACACATCCAAGTAGAAGCGTGTTTTTTTTGTGTACGTCAACCCAAAATTAATAGCTAATGAATCGCATAGAGTACAGGCGCAGGGCCATAAAAGTCAAGAGTTGGCAAGTGCACCAGAAAACTTGGAATTGAATTTGCCATTGTACCATGTGATGATGGTAATGATGATGGAGGTGTGTGCTTTTGGCTTACATCAGCTGCACGGCTCATTTGCCACGCAAACTGCAGCTGCTTCTTGGCTGGTGGCATTTGACCTGCAACTAAGTGAGTTTGTCAACCAAAAAGTTCAGAGTAAAATAAAAATCAAATAAATTTCGATTTCGCCCTTGCATCATTTTATTTTCAACAGTAAAATTGCAGGCGCAGTGCTTTGCAATGATTTTCCTTTGTATTGTTGCAATATACGCTGTGTAAATATTTTTCTTTTCAACCGAATGCAGTCAAATTGTGTGAGTTTAATGTGTATTATTTATGACTGAGCTTTGGCGAAAGTGTATAGAAACTGCAACGGTTGACTGTCGGCAACAGTTTTATTTAAGCAGCAAAGTTTACAATGCGTCATCAGTTTATTGTTGCCTGCTGCTTGGCACCTTGTTAAAAATGAGTTTCATTTCTATACAACATTTATAAAGCTATATTGTTATAGCTGATTAATAATTAATTAAATTAAATAATTAATTAGTATTGATTAATATTTATTAAAATCTATTTGAAAATGTGCTCCCTCAAAAACATTCTTTGGCAATTTCACCAGACAGATCGGATGTAAAGCATTGTTTAATTGTTAATGAAAAACATTGAACATAGTTCAAAGCAAATCGAATAATCCTAAATTTAATACAGGTCACTGAATGGCCTCAATACAACAAATTAAACACTTGTGTAAGTCTCTATTTCCAGCCAGTCGTTTAAGATGATTTTCTCATTACTCGACCAATTGAACTTTGGGCAAAGTTACAAAATAAAAATGATGCCATTTTAATAGCCTCGTTAACATTCCCTTTCCCATTAGTGTCCCTAAGTCCCATTTAATTTCATTGACAAATGAAATGTCAAATCGTTTTACATATCAATGCATTTCGCCGCTTATTCAAATGTTGCCACTTCCTGCGTTGTCAATTGGGTTTGGGAACGGGGGGAGGGTTCGGCCGGGGGCTGCCCTTATTGATGACATTCCCAAACACTTCTCAGGCATATTTCGTCGTATTGTTGCGTCCATTTTGCGCTTCATTTAGCACTGCTCTTTAGACAAACGGGAGGGGTGCGGAAAATATTTAAATGCCATTTCCTCCTTGACTCCTTTTCCATTTCTTATTTTGCTGTTTTTTGGTTGTGTTGGTTTTGGAGTTGTTGGGCTTCATCATTTTTGTAGTCATTTTATGTGCAAATACATGTAGAACTTGAGATGTTTTATTGATTTTCATTTACGAATGCATAAAAATTGGTTTTCTGACGTGTTTTTTATGATCATGCTGCTGTATGTGTGTATAACACATACGACATGTTGTCGCAACACCCAGTCGCCCAATAAATGTATTCCCCTGGCAAATGTAAGTGCACGTGTCGATTCGTGTGTTCAAGTGTTGTGCTTTTTAGACAAATTAAATGCGTTAATAATGCACGCCACATAAATAACATTGAAAAAGCATCCCGCGCTCCATTGCCTGTCACGACTCGCACTCAACTGACTCTCATAATTTAGGCCAGCTAAACACTTCCAATGTGAACAATCGCATATGACGTTAACATATATATATATAAATAAATACACATATACATATATGTATATGTGTATGTTTTATGTATGCGCTGCTTGTTAGATTTTTCGCATAATCATACTACAGCTATTGAACGCACACTCACACACTCCTTCACCCATAAACTTGTCAGCTCGGCATTAGAAGTAAGACCAAAGTGTTATTTACACACGCAAGAATGAAGTGCTCTCTTGCAGAGATTGCTCGACTAACTTATACGCTATATGCTGTATAGCCATGTACACCATCCTCCAAATTGTTGCCAACAATATAAAATTGCTTTTGTGGCTCTTGTCGATGACTTGGTTGACTTCTTGATATTTTAAAGCGCGTTATTTTATTCCAAAAACTAATATCCAACTTTTGAATACCACAACACTATCGACCCAGTTACGAAGCTACAACCAACATTTTCTAACCAAATAGGTGTTTGTGTGCGTGTATAATATCCTTTTATGGGCAGAGTGCACAGGGAAGGATAGGACAGGTGGTTTGGCGTGTGTGCTCTGTATTTTGGTGTTGCTCCTTGTGCAGATCATAAAAATTAAAATGATTGCCCCCCAAAAAGTTTTGTCACTGTACACGTGAAAGTTTTGTCATTATGCCAAGTATCGCACGAGTATAACGCACTGTCATTAATGGGTTCCTCCGCCATCTGCGGTAGACGAAGTCAATGGCTATGGAACGGAGGCTTTAATATGCAGCTGTCTTTCGACTTGCGACTCAGAATGGTGGGCCTCAATTGTTGTGCCTTTTATGGTTATTTAGCGCAGTAGAAAGCATATTTTAGATAATGTATCAAACGCGTTTTATTTATATCACACACAACAAAAGGTACTTTCAAAGCTTTCACGCCTTATTCTTACAGCACTTTATGTTTTAACATACAACAAGTTGGTAAATTGAGTGCTGTTAAGTAACAGCTGTTAAGCACGCTGTTAGCTGAGTGAGTTAAATAAACAGCTGTCGTTTGTTATTCATCGGAGCCCATGTGTCCTTTGAGTGTCTTTTCTAATGTGTCTGTTATTTAACAGTAGCATTTACACTCAAACAGCAGCTCTGACAGCACGCTGTGCAATATGTCCACTGGAGTTTATTTTAAATTAAAGTTTATTAAGACAATCTCGCAATCATTGTGTGTAGATTTGATAGACTTGTCGGCTAGTTTTCCATTGCTGTTCCCTTGGCCACTTTTAGGTCTAGAAGGCCGCCGGCATCTCTAAGCACGACTTGAGCCTCGAACATTTTGCCATTATAATTGAAACTTTTTATCGACGCCTAGCGTCGAGTCGCTCGCTTGGCAAAAACTTTTTCATTTCGCAAGCGCTCAAAATTACTTAACAACAAAAAACAGATTTTACATCTGCCGAATATTAAATACCCTTTAACACAGGTCATCCAAATAAATTTTCAGAACTTGACAAAATTTGGCCAAATGTTTTTAAAAGCATAATAAAATCTTTCTTTCATGTAAGTATTTTCTACAAGAAATTAAATATTAATTTTGTTATTATTTGTAAAGAAAAAGACAGCCAAACTATTGAATATGTATTGAATGCATATATGATTTAATATGGACTACATATTGGATATCTACGAGGCATTCACCAATGCAATGAGCAATTCACTTTACCGTTTGTGTTGGTATCAAGAGAAACAGTAGCAAAGGACAGCAACAGCAAGAGTAAACCGTCTATCCGGATGCCATTTGGCGCGTAAGCATTGTTGAAATGTACTATACATTTGGCCGTAAACACAATAGAACTTTGTAATTGAAAGCAACAAACAAAAGACAATACTCCGAACGAGGGAAAACGTTGATGGTACTCTGCGAGTACTCTGGGCGATTAGCATGTCCTTCGAGAGACAGCCAGTTGATTAGATTAGATGAGTTTTTGGTGTCGTTATGGCTTTGGTTTGTGGCCGAGCAACTTGACAAGTCAGGTAAGCTGCCTGCTAATTAAACCTTAATTGTTATTACAATAAGCAACTGAACAGCTGCGAACTTTTGCGAGGTTTGCATTTAATCCAATTCCTAGGTAAAAAACTTTTGAACAAAAACCGCCGCCCAAACGGAATGAAAATCAATGGAACTTGCAGCATGTGAGCAACTTTTATGTGAAAACTTTTTATGAGCAAAGCAAAAATGTTATAAAACGAGTTTCGACTCTAGCTCGATTCGACTTTCAACTTTTGGTAGCATTTTTTCCCTCTTTCTCGAAAAGAAACCAAAAACAAATTGAATAGTTGCCTAATAATTAATTTAGCATGTAAAATGCCAATAAAGTTTAAAAAGAAGTGGCTCGACTGGAGGACCACATGTGAATTGACTTTACCTTATTTATTTATTTTTTTTATGCTGGCTGCAGTTGCGTTCCCAACACAAAAGCAACCCCAAAAACCAGACCTAGCGCACTAGAGCTGTGGTTTGGCCATATTCCTGTCTGGTGCCGTAGTGTAAACACAATTCAATTAACTAGGCAATTGTTGTCGAGCGGTTGGGCATTGTTGTCAGGCCGGCAAGGACACTAAAATAAATGAAAACTGAAAACGACAAGCCGATGATGCCCATGATGATGAGTTGGATGATGACGATGGCGCTGACGTTGATGGCACATGGCCAATGTCAATGCAAAGCGGTGAAGGGTAAGGGGTAAGGAGGAGCAACCACTACCGCCACAAAGGCAACCGCCTGCAAATGCTGGTAGCATGCAACAAGCTGTAAAATGTTTGAGGCAGCCAACGGCAGCTCATTTTCATTATTAACATTTTCATTTGGCGCTGCATGGCCCCAAAAGTAAAGCCACATCAAATTGACTTATACCAGGGACAAAAGTCAAATATTCATGGTATAATTATAACAGAAGCTTAAAGCATTTCGCTTATTAACTTGCTGCTGCGATTTGGATTAGGATGTATTTTATAAAGTATAAAAATATAAATAATACAACTTCGCAAATTTATCAGAAAATAAATAATATAAAACCATTTGCCGAAATTTAATAAATTAGTATTTACACGATCCCAAAAGTTGATATGTGGTTTAATATTAATCTGTTTTTTATTAAAACATATATATATATATATACATATATGTACATAAGTTATTTTATGTGATTAAAACTTTAACTCAAAAAGTTATAACAAAGTATATTACCTGGATGTTAAGCAGACAAGTATTTAACCAAATCAAAAGCCTGAAAAAGCATTAATGCTGTTTATTGTGTGGCTAAGGGTAAAAGGTTTTTATGGCGACATTTGAACACAAAAACTTAATGAACCGAAGAATGAGAAAAAGGCTAAATAACGAAGCGAGACAAGCGTTAGAAGCACTTCGCATTGCGTTGCGCTCATTCATCATCTGCATGAATTTCAAGCACAGCAGCAGTTGAAGTGTAAATGTCATTCCCAGTATTATGAGGGTGGGGACTGTGAATGTGGGCTGCCACTGAAGATGGGCAAAGTTACTGTTGTTGTTGTTGTTATTGTCGTTAGCTACCAAAGTATGCGTGGCTGCTGCTTGTTGGTCTGGTGACTGTGGTTGGCAACGCACGACTGCCGATGACACTTTTGCGGGAACATCAGCTCCAAAGCTTGAAGGGGTGAACGATTACAAGGACGAGGACGCGGCGGGGTGGGAGTTCTAGTTCGTGCCGCCGTGAAGTGTGATTTTGATTTCTGGCCAGGTTGCTGACGCGGCGCCCAAAGCAACGTGACTTCTGCCAAGAATAATGACTTAATTTTCAACCACATACACTTTTGACAATGACATCCTCCCCAAAGAGACGTCTTTTGTCTGATATCTACAAGTAGTCGAGCCAAGACAACATTCTTTAAGCTTAAGCGAAATCAATGAAATTCTTGTGTTCTTTTTCATATCCTGAAGGGGCATAAGTGAACGAAAACAGGGTATATGTTCGTTTGAATGTATTTATTGTATTTATGTATTTATTTTTAAATCCAACCGAAATTACATTCATGTAAAACGATTGTTATTTGGTAAACGAAATTCAAGGAGAGCCAACACATACAACAATTGAGTAGGAAACAAAGACATTGTTTTGAAAACAATGCGGAAGTTACAAACAACAACAGTCTATGTAGGTATTAAACCTAAAAGGGAATATACTGAAAAGTAAATTTACTGGAACCAACCTTAAACTACTCATCTGTAATATTTTATATCTAACAACTATAAATAATAAGCTTTAATTTGCAGGCCTAGGAAAATAAAATAATAAGATATTAAGTAAATAAAGCATATTTAGGGTATTTCATTGGCGATCATTATATCCAATTTTTATTGCTTCCTTTTTGGTTTTTTCTTAGCTATATATATGTATTTTCAGAGTAAATTTCTTTAAATTTAATACAGTTGCAGGCATTTGATATTTTTGTTTCTGGTCTACTTCAAGGCAACTTGCTGTGTGGGTAATTTTTTTTTGTGCTCAATTCATATAAAATGTTTCAGTTTTCTGCCACATCTTGTAGATACAATTGTGATTTGCGTAAGTGTGCCTTCTGTGCGTATGATTGATCGAAATTTCGCTTTGATGAATGCCCTGCGGAATAGATTTTGCATGCATTTTTATTTAAACACATCTTTATCGGTTGTTGAGCCAATTTATTTGCTAGTTGGTGCTTGTTAAATGCTTTAAAATGCTGGCACTCAAAGTAAAACATGTTTGTAAACCAGACGGACCAAAACTTTTGTGTACATAAAATACCCACATTAATATGTATGAATGTGCGTAAGTATATCTATATTCAAATCAGGCTGCCTTTCTATGCCACACACAACGCATTTGCATATCAAAATGTTTTTGACCAAAAGAGCAAAGAAATAAATAAAAAACGAGAGCAGACTAAAATATTTACCATGGATAAGAGTAAAGAACATTGACAACTTTTGGTTTTGGTCTGAGGCAACAACAACAACTAAAAATTGATTATTCTATTTATTTTATTTCTCTGCAACTATTTTCCTTAGTAGTCATCAATTTTGCGAACTTGCTTGTGAGAAATAAGTACGCAATATTTTGTACACTTGAAAAACCTTGACAAGCTGATAGACCACATAAATAATAAAAAGTATTTTTTAAATCTATTTCATTGCAAAACCCAAAATGCTTGGTGATTTATTTGTTGTGAACTGCTAAATGCAATCTTAATAAATACAGACTGGCTACACTCGTTCAGCTCTCAGCCCAGTCAATGAATGTATGAGTAATCACCATTAATTTGTTATTATTGCAAATAACATAAAGTTGGAATGAATAGGTAAAATGTTGGCGTTGAATTTTCTATTCAATAATTCAATTCAAGCTCAGATATATTCATAATTTTATAACTAAGTACGATTAAATGTATGTATATGTATATCTTAAATGTATGTTTAAAAGATAAAAATGCTGATAAGGTAATTAATGTTTGACAAAATCCAAAAAATTCAAAATTTAGAATTTTTTTGCAGATACTAAATTTGAGAAAAAAAAATTGATTTGAAAAATTAACGACAGCAATTTTATTTTATCTTGGAGAGTGTGCAGCCACAAATTTTCCCACTGAGTAACGAATGCAATAAGAAGTCAAGTATTTTGATATGCAAAAGTAATATTTATTATATATATAAGTATGTTCGACATTCGATGCACTGGTCCATATTTATGGCTGGGCCAAGATATAGTATTTCATCTAAAGAGTCTTGCGGGGATGTCGCTGAAGTCGGGTGCGTAGCATTTTATTCTCATCGGCGCACTTGGTTGTTATGGCTGTGCGCACATCGCGTGGCGTCATTTGCAGACTGTTAGTCATCAGATAGACCAGGTCGCTCACCTTGAGAGGATCCAACTGCTGCTTGCTGGGACGTGCGCAATCTTTAAAGGCCGGTGACGGCTTGCCAGATAGCGTGTGAAAGGCGAGAGTGGCGCGATCGAAGACTTCGCACAACAGCTTCCGGGTTATGGAAGGCCCGGACATGGCCCAGTTAATGCCAGTGAGACAGGCCCTCGATACCTGTGTGCCATTGGGTCCAATGATGACCATGTCTGAGTTAGCATCATGATCGAACTCAAAGTGCGGACACTTGCCTATTGCATTTGGGGTCGATGTGACGGGTTTCTTTTGTCGCTTGCGTTTATTACAGCTCTCGGCACCGTACGGGACATATTCCTCATCATCGTCATCCAGTTCAATGACATTCTCTTTCTCATTCTCCATTTCCTCATCACCGTCACAATCATCATCGTTTGTCTTGGGTGTTGAAGTGTTGTGCTCGTCGGCACCATCGCGGAACAGCTCAAAGTGCGCCGCCCTTTGGGCATTTTTTTGATCCATGGCCTGCACCTTCTCGATCTCAATGGTAAGCAGATCGAGAGCCTTTCGCTTGGAGCGCTCCCAACGTTGCAGCATCTTCAAACGCGCCTCGTTCAATGCTTGAATGCTGTTCTCCATGAGCTCCTGGCGATCCACTTTGGCCAGGGCTGCCTGCTCATCCAAGACCAAGTCCGAGTTATTACCAAACTCCTCGTTGTCTCCGAAGCTTTCATCCTCCAGCTTGCACTGTGTCTTCAGCAGCTTCTCAGCTGCCAGACTCAGAGTTGCCAATGTGCTCAACATATTCTTGGGTCTCGGACACACTATGCCCTCGGATTGTTCAATGTGGCGCATTGTCTGTTCGGCAAAGCCTTTGGCATTGCTAAGTTGCTGGCTTCTGGTATTCTCCTCATCGCTCTCCTCCTCAGCAGAGGTGTCGTCGGTGCGTAGGCGTGCTATAATATCCTCCACTTGATTTTGTGCCCTTGATAGCTGCACTGACTTGAAATCATAGGGCAGAATGCTTAGCGCAAATTCCAATCTTTGGCGGCGGTTTATCTAATGAAGATTGAACAGTAATACAAATAAATTAATAATAGCCAAGAGAAATTGTTTCTCTAGCTTAACACTTACCATGTTCACTATTGCTGTCAAAATATAGACTAAATATATCTCTGTAAACGACGCTCTTATATACCCCGCCAATAGGATTGGATTTTCAGCAGGTAAGTCCCACAATACCAATTCTTTATTGCTTTGCCAATTTATGCAGATGTCTTGAGTTGTATTTGGATGGCCAGGTCAGTGAAAGCGGACGAGCGTTGGGCAAACCAATAAGTCGACTACCTGTGGGTGGGTCACGAAACAGCTGTCAGTATTACTAGGATGAGGACATGTTAAGATACCTGCTCCCAATCGTGTCAATCGACCGGATTGCAGTGTTTTCGTTGAGCTAAATCCAATGGCAGTTTGGATTGTCGAGCTAGTTTTGTGTTGTGTTGAATGACGAGTTGACCATGAAGAATACGAGTTGACTCATTGTGATCACACAATTGACATCGATCGACATCGATATTAATGTTAAGTGCATAGTTGCTTTTTAGATTACAGATGTTATGTTACAGTCTTATTGCTAGATCACTAGAAGTCTGCTACAACACAAATCTTCGTGTTAATTTCTTTGGTACCGGCTTGCAATTTTAACAATTAGCTTCGTCTTACTGTCTTTGTTTCCAGCTTGCCATTTTATCAAATTCAAATGTTACCATGTATAATAGGAGTTGATTAATTTATTAGATTATGCACTGTCTTTTGTTAGTGATCACACAATTGATATCGATCGACATCGATATTAATGTTAAGTGCATAGTTGCTTTTTAGATTACAGATGTTATGTTACAGTCTTATTGCTAGATCAATAGTGCCATTTTAACAATTAGCAAGTTGTAAAATGAAGATTGAAGCACTGAATTTGCAGATTAATATTTTATGGCCCGCAGCTGTTACTCGATCGCCTGACATACAATTGGGTAAATCCGCGCAACTGCCTGTCATAAACCACAATTCGAAAAGGGATAGGAAGACGGATCGTACCTGCTAAAAAGTGTGGCAAGAGAAAGGGGCAACTCTGTGGTGCATAAAAGGGTGGAGTGGCGAGCAGTGATAATCAGTTTGTCGAGAGCAAATCAAGCAGACGGAACACGTTCAACTAAAAATTCATCAAACTTAAATATAGTTATGAGCAACATTAGCAACGATAGTGGTTTGGACGACTCGGTGATTTGCGGCATGCCAAGCAATGCTGGCGCAGCGGCAACACGACTCTCCTGGTTCTTGGCCGAGGTGGACGAAGGCTCGATGCAGAACGGTCGTCCGAATGGCAAAAAGCGTTTGTGTGTCCTGCACAGCATGGAGCTGATTGAGTCGGATGTGTCCGACAAGTATATGACACGTTGTGTGGAATTTCGCACCAATGGAATGCAACTAAAGGCGAAACTTATATTGGCAGCCGATGAGCGCAGGCTAGTGGATGCAGCTCTTGTGTCTATGAGCAAGGAGCAGCGGGACGAGGACGACAATGTCCGCCAGCTGCTCGTGCAGTACAACGAGGAAGATGCCTCGGGCAACAGACTGGTTCATAAGATCATTTCGCCACACTGCGCCGATTGGCTAAGTACGAAACCGGAGCTGGGCGGCACTCCGCTGGTCAAACTAGGTCCGGGCTGCATTGGTCATGTTCTGTATGCCTATGAGCAGCGGGATGCTATGGAGAAATTACTGCTGCATCTAAAGGCACGCTGCTTTGATCACGCCTTCGACGAGCATCTGGATGCTGCCCAGGAGCCGATGGATGAGCACACCTGGCTGCTTGTGCAGTACAGTCCGGATCCAGAAACGGTTGTTTATCAAGTCATACCGTTCAGTCAGACGGTGTGGCGCCAGGAGAATCTATTCAAGGATGTCATTGCGTACCTCCAGCAACCAGGTAAAGAAGTGGTGCTACAAGCAGTCGTCATTAGTTACGGCCAGGATCAGCAGCAGCTCCAAGACAAATATGAGCAGCTGCGCGGCTTTGCCCTCGCCTTGGAATTCCCGCAGCCTGAGGATCTGGAACATCAGCTGCAGCAGGAGAACGGCACCGCCGCCCTCTTTGTCCGCACCAGCAACAACATTTTCAAGCGTGGCGAGCAGCGCGACTGCAGCGGGGAGCACAAGCAGCTGCGACATAGTCTCCAAGAGATGAACGAGAAGGCCCTGAGCGAGGCGGAGATGATCATTGATGCCTTCGAGATGGTTGACAATATCAATAGGAATGTGCAAGCACGTCTGGGCGATGCTCAAATCGAGGTCGTCTCAATTTCGGATGATGAAATGCATTAAATCAAAATTTCTTGCATAAGCTAAAATTTCGCTAAACAAAGTTCTACAACTAAGTTCCATTGTACTTAACCAACAATAGTTATATTACAATAGCGTCTAAGAATTTCCTTAAATTATACTTTTAAAGTTCTAAAGTTTAAATAAACAAGTACGATATACTGATCAAAGCAGTTAAATATAATATAGTCTTATTGACAAATTTACGTTTAGAAAGCTTTGCACACCCAAATGTTGGCAGGTTTCTTATGAGATCCGCGAATTCGTGCAGACGGATGGACTATATCGACTCGGTTGTTGATAAACATGTATCTACTTTATGGGGTCAATCACTCATAAGAACATACAACATTTTTTATATAAAGATGAACTTAAACACTTTGGCAATATGTGCTTGAGTTGGTTAGAACAAAAACTATTATTAATGATTCCAGACAACATTTTTAATTACAAATGAAATATATTTTCAGCAACTTTATTGAGTGTTCAAATCTGCTTTAATGAATCTTTGTATGCCTAATTAGTAGAGAAGCTTCAATAACATTTTTTCAAATAGGGTATTATTCTGCCAGGAGTGATAGTATTGAATCCCTTGGTAGACGGACACGTAGTATTGTAACATTGGTCAAAGATTCTTGCGAGCCAACCGTTGCAACCGTAAATTAATCAGCATCTATAGAACTTTATAACCAGTTCGTATTCGATATAGTACAGTAAATGCTAAGAGATAAAAATTTCGATAGTGTGACATATTTTTCAAAATTGAACATTTTTGTAAATAGTAAATATGAGAATCTTAATTTGGCCTTAAGAAAACATCCACAGCAATTCTGTTTGACTCTTGGCTCTTGCGTCAAAACGTATGTTGCAAGGACATGCAGTCTAACTGCGTCACAAATACATTGAGGACTCAGGTAATTTGCTATGCAAAAGTAATGTTGATTATATATATAAATATGTCCGAAATTCGATGCTTGTCCGGAGAGCGTGTGGAAGTCGAAAGTGTTCCGATCGAAGACCTCGCACAGCATCTTGCGGGTTATGGAAGGCTCATGGACATGGACAGATATGGTCCAGTTAATGCAAGTGAGATAGGCCCTCGATATCTGTGTGACATTGGGTCCATTGGGTGACCATTGCTGAGCTGGCATCGTAGTCGAACTCGGGTTTCTTTTGTTGCTTCCGTTTATTACAGCTCTTAGCACCGAACGGGACATATTCCTGATCATCGACATCCAGTTTAATGACATTCTGTTTCTCATTTACCATTTCCTCATCACCGTCATCATCGTTTGTCTTGGTCGTTGAGGTGTTGTGCTCGTCGGCGCCATCGCGGAACAGCTCAAAGTGTGCTGCTTTCTGAGTATTCTTCGTTAGCCTCGAAACTTATCTCCTCCATTTTGCACTGTGTCTTTAGCAGCTTCTCAGCTGCAAGAGTCGGAGTTGCCAATGTGCTCAACCTTGGGCCTCCGACATGGTTCTCCCTCGTATTGCTCAATAGCTGCACTGACTTGATATCATAGGGAATCAATGTTTAGGTCAAGTTCCAATTGTTGGCGGCGATTTATCTAATGAGAAAGGAGTAGTTGTTGAGTAATTAGCTAATTATTTTCTGTAAGTTAGCACTTACCATATTCACCGGTGCTGCCTAATAATAGATTATTTCTTTCTTAATTAGCAACGCACTTTTGAAACCCAGCCAAAATATCCAGTGTTTATTGCCTTGTAATTTTATGCAGATACTTTGAATACCTTAAGCCACCTGCTTGGGATGGCGAGGATTATGCAAGACGGATCGCCGTTGGCTGAACCAATAAGTCGATTACCTGAAGATGACTCACCAAACAGCTGTCAATGCAGAAACGATGAACACTTCGCAAGACGGGTTAATATACCTGCTTTTTATTGCGTTAAGCGCCCAGTTTGCATCGTATTCGATGAGCTAGATCCAATTGCAGCTCTGGAGAAATGCTATGAATTATCCGCTGAGTTTTCATCGAGGGAAACCATATTTGTACAGCACACTGGTACGCAGACCGATAGTATCACATTCTCAAAATCAACTATTTTCCTTAAAGGAAATTTGTCAGAAGACGAAGATGGCAGTCCTGATTTATATCCACATAAAGCCACACAGACAAGCTATCGTGAAATGAAGATGACCACGATAAATGGCAATGAGAAAAAAGAAACGCTTTCCTCAACGAAAGACTCTATAAAATCGGCTGCTAACGACCAAATTTATTACAAATCGGAGATTTTGAATCGACCAATAAAGAAAACTGATACACAATCGAAGGAAAATCCCGTTATATCTTCTAAACTGAGGGGGATCGGTTCGAATCAGCCGAATTTCTTGCTGAGTAAAGGCTTTTGGAGACGAAATTTAGTCAGTGACTATCCAAAAATAACAGTAAACTCCAAAAAGACAAAAGGCGAAGACAAAAATATTGAGGTACAACACCGTGAAATGCAAACACAATGTGAATTAGAACAGGATGATCAAATCTGCAAAAAGTGTGAATTTATACCAATGATGGGAAGCGAACTAAGCTTATTGCATTATAAATTACAAAGACTAGAGGCACACGTAGACAATCTTCAAGAGAGCATCAATGTGCTTAACAAAGATCAGAACGCAGCAACTGACCCGGTTAAGTCCTGTACTTGTAGTCTAATCAAATCGAATCGCTATTCTCATTACAAGAGTGAGGCTACGCAGGTTGACCAAGAAAGCCCTCTAGCTGGCAGTACTCCACAAATATCCAATGCTTCACCAGAATCATACAATTCATTTTATAAAAATGAGAATAAGGCGCGAGTCGACCAGGGTCAAGATTTTCAGCTCGAGCGCAAAACCCCTAATATTACCAAGAGTGAACTGAATAAGTTGTTTTCTAACACCATAAAGCAACCAGCCAGTCAGAAGGACAACGCTTCAACTGAGCCGCATGGCTATTCTCATTATAAGAGTGTGGCTACGCAGGTTGGCCAAAGAAGCCCAATACTTAATAGTGAGAATAAACTAGAAGTCCAGCCAAATTTCGATTCTCAGCTAGAGCGCCAGCCATCCAGTGTGTGTCAGTTCTGCTCGGATAAAGAGCAGTCAGTGTCCAATGATCTAACTAGTGAGCTGCTCCAGATGATTGAGAAACGGTCCTTTAAGGATATCATGCTCTGCATTTTACTCCGTGCCGACAATGTCTACCACGTTAAAGTGCAGTTGCTGGAATCAAAGCGTGTGCTTGGCTGCTTTCTGGTTAGTCATGCTGCCATCGAGGAGGCCATAACTCAGGGCATTTTCAAGGAAATTCTGACCTACTCTGTTATTGATGTGCGTAACACGATCAAACCAATTGGTCGTCCTTTTGGCATACCATTTGAATTTGTGGCGAAACCTCGAGACACTCTACAAAATGCTACAGAAACTGACAGAAGCGTCAAAGACCAGGATAGAGAGACACATCAATTTATAACTAATGTCCTTGGAATGCGAACGGATAAACTTTAAAAGAACCCCAAGAAAAGTGATTTTGACCACCGATGATGAGCAGGAGGACGAGAATGGCGATATCCGCCAACTGGATTATAAGGCGTCGTTGACTACTGCTGCTTAAGTTGAAATTACTCTGAGCAAAGTTCTACAAAGAAATTCCATTATAGTTTAAAAATTGCTGTGGTTATATCACAATAGAGTGTAAAAGTTGACTTAAATTAAACTCATAAACATAAAATTTAGAAAATTAATATAACACTAAATAAATATGTGTAACATTTTGGTTGTTTAAAATAAAATTAAAAGTTGTAATACCTTTCAAGAGCCAAAAATAATTACGAGCTTTTAATAACAAAAAAAACTACAAATAACTCATGTAGTCTGAGAATCAATGATATTCTTGCATAATTTCAATTATTTAAACATACAATCAACTCATTTATTTGTATTTATACAGTACATAAGTTATTTTGTGTTAAGATGAGTTTAACCACTTTAGAAGTATTAGTATTTGTATGGATAAGCTAGTACGGAATTGGAATATTGTTTTGGAATTTTGTTTTGCTTATCAAATGAAATTGATTGTTGTCGGTATAGATTTCGCGTAGGTCTGCCTACTTTTGCAAGCCTCGGCACGAATTCCAATCCACATTGCGATATGTGTATGGCAACCTCATAGGGGAAAGGAATACAAAGTTGTCCAGCAAGTGACGCACTTAAGGCACGGCAAAGCTGACATCGGGCAATTTAAACACGTCTATGAACAGCTGCTTATAACAAATTGTTAGAGATGTTAGAAGATATATGGATCATTTAAATATCGGCGGAGCCTAGTAAGCACGCACTTTAACCAGTGTGACCATATATAATATATAATTTATCATTTGGTACTTTATGTTTTTAAATATCAGAGAATAATATTTTTTTTCTTGAGTTGTACAAATGATTTCGCAATTATATTTTAATTACCGCGAGCACCATTAAAATACCTTTATGTCCACAAGCTAGAAAGCGCTGCCAAATGCAACGTTGCCACAGCTTTAAGTTCTGATATCATTCTGTGGAGTCGTTAGTTCAAATTAGGTGCATGCACTTCGGTGGCTTAAGGCGCTGAAACCCAGACTTTGCATTTTAAATGCCAACTGGCCTTAGACGCGAGACTGTGTTCTCGGATCTCCTTCGCATTCGGCATAAACTCTCTAGATAAAAGTGTAATTTAAGCGAACTGAGCCTTTGTTTTTTTACACAAGCAATTGCAAATATGCAAGCAACTTGATATGCGTACTACGTAATTCTCGCAAGCCCCAAAATTACTACCCTTGGATGTACTTTGTTGGGGTTGACAACACCCTAATGAGCGTTAAAGCCTGTGGCTTCTGTTTGCCACTCTGGCTGCTCCATACCTACTAGAATGGTCTTCTGTTGCATTTGCATAAATTGAAATTGTGAAAAGGCCGAAATTGTCGCAACGGGTCGTTAAAATAAAAAATATACATATCAAAAATAAACACTTCACGAGGTTTAAGATAAAAGCTACCCTGTAAGCTGTTTTAAAACAAAAACGTGTTGTGTTTTAAAACCACTTTATGGTGTTATGTAACACTGGATTCTAGATATAGATGTGAATAAATCGATATGCTTAAAAGAAAAAATCTGTCGATAGAATAGAAATAGGGCGTTCTTCTCCCAGGCACGTTCTTAATGTTCTGTGCCTTATTTAGTTACTTATTGTTTAATGAACCCACGATTATAGATTGATTTGGAATAACACAATAAGTAAATACATATTAAGTTCATATGTATATGCATAAATAATAATAGTCGATATGTGTTGTTAGCACACCACTTAGTAATCATTTTGGCTACAGGGTACAATCAAGTGTCAAAGAACATTGGCACAATATGCTTTCAATTTAATTGGTTTGCATTCCTAATGAAATGAGTTTAGCTTGTAGCAAGGCGTTCATTTTAGCTTCGTGTTGAATGTGTTTGTTTTTCTTTTACTGTCCACATTGTTCAACTTCTATCGCACACACACACACAAAGGCGTACATACCGGGGGTTTGGCAGCTGCCCCAAAATTGAGCTCTACATAGACGCATACGGTCGGTAGATTAAAATTTATGAAAAATTACAAAATTTCTGTCCCCTTTGGGGTACGTCCCTGCGCCACAGACATAGATAATCAGCTGACAAACAATTTGATGTACAACAAATTTCCAATGCTTGCCTCTGATTTTTTGATGAGTTTCTCATTGATTTATTGTCTGTGGCTCTGACCATCAACGAAATTCAATGGAATTCCGGTGTGTAGCACAACGTTAGTCGAACTCCCGAGCACTTTATGTGAATGCCGACATTAATGTGCCCTGAGTTGGTTTTTGCCTTGCCAAACTCTCATCTCTGTTTGTCTATCTCATTCCGGGTCATTTAATGCGGCGTACACGAAATATCTGAAAGGGCATAGCACCGGAGAGATGTAAGCATAGAATCCGTTGGAGCTATGGGAACGGAAGCCGTAAAGCAAACATCAAAATAAACAGCACACTTAATCGTATATAAATGTTTATATTTACCCTGTCGGCAGGGCAGCGGCATAGTTTTATGTCTCAATCTAAACGTTAGCGAGAACCAAATAAAAATAATCAGCGAGTCAATACTTTTCCAGCAGGCAGCCACAGCCACCGACAGACAGGCAGACAGACGAACACAGTTCGTAAAGATTCAACCAAAAAAGTCCACGGACAGAATACGGAAGAAATGCCCAAATCTCAAGTGAATTCCTACACACATACCTACATGTCTCGATGAATAAGTTGGCTTTGCTGCTTACTGGAAGTGTTTTAGTTGTTGCTAATATATTTTTATGGCGTCGATATGATATGGTGATTAAGTGGTTGGTTTCATAAAAACCAGCAGGATATGCGGCCATTTATGAAGGATCAATGAACTTCTGAAAACGATTTTGCGCAAGTAAAAGTAGTTCTGTGGTTTTTCAAATGTATGAAATGTATACTTCCGTCTGAGGAATAAGGCCCCATGCTGCTCATTAATGGGTATTTAAATATATAATTACTGCTTAGCGCAAGTAAGTTTAAAATGAATTAACATTTTATTCATACTTAAGATATTCAGTTGGCAATGCGTAATTAAATCGTTTAACTATGAGGCCAATTATGACAGTGAAATATTAAGACCATTGCCTATTTGTTTTTTTTTTTAGGGAAGATCCCCCTAGTTGGGCACTCTCTATCTACGCCCTTGATTAAAAATATAAACAATATTAATTCAGGAAGTGACATTTTTATTTGCAAATTACGCCATTTTATAATGAGCCAAAAAGAAAGAAAACTTAAATTTTTAACTATTTTCTCCCTTTTTTAATGAATGTGTGGTGCGTCTGTCACTTTGCTTAAGCATGTCTAGCTAATTTGATATGTTTAAGCAAAGTGTTGCATTCAGGATACAGCAGAAACTGCCAACTCATACAGAGAGTGAGAGAGAGGGGCTAGCAAATTGGTCTAATAAACGCACGACATAGGAGGTGCCATCTGCCGCTACACACTGCTCTGCTTCAGTTGCCAGCAGTGCGCAGCTGGATCCAGACAAACTGGCGGCAATCTGCAGCATGTGGAAGTGGAGGCTGGAAAGTTGTAGGAACAGCAGCAGCATAAACTGCAACAATGCGTTGGTTTCTATACTGGCTGTAGTCTAATTTCAAATTTGTTTGTCTTAGCCATAAGCATAATAAATCCAGCTATCGATTATAACTTTTATGGGTACTCAGAAAAGCAGAAGCTGTGAACATAGGATGAACCAAAAAAACCAATCTTCTGACGGAGGTTGACCGATTTCATTTTGTTGTTCAACAAGGGAAGGCAGTGTTGCAATTAAAAATGCAATAGAGACAACTGAAGAGAACCGACTGGGATACAAGACTGCTTACTTACTTATGGTACGTTTGGGGCAGCTCCAAAGCAGATCCGCCGTGTGTGTATGTGTGTGTGCGGGTGTGTGTATGTGGCTACACCATCACCATAATCATCATCAGCTCATGCGAACACTTGACTTTCTTTTATTTTCGCTTTCGTATTTGCCTTGCCATTTGTTGGACCAAATTTTCTTGATTGCCTTGGCATTGGCATTGGTATTTGCTTGTTTTCCGCTTATGCGATGTCATCTTTCTATTCTATGTTTTTCTTTCACTGCCACTTTTTTTTTATTTGGCGCTTTCCCATTTGGTTATTTCGTACGTTTCTCATACCCGGTGACAGTGATTTTTGACATTTCACGCGCATTTATATCCTTGCATGTTATTTTTTATATTTTTCTTTCAAAAAGGTCAACATTTATTCTAACGATGGGTTACGCGTTCCTTAACACATATACACTTATATATATGTATATAGAAATGGTCCCATCCATAGGTATGGCCTTATGCTTCAACTTAAGAGCTACGTGTAGGACGCGCGCCACCCAGTTGCTCCCCAGCGGCACATTTATGTCTTAAGCAAATTGATTCGCAGCGCTCCAAATGAAACAGAATTTCACTCGGAATAATTATGAATGAATTGGCTGCTCAGCTGTTGCTGTTGCTGTTAGCGCACTGTTAGGCAACTGTTAATGCTGGGCTCAGCTAACATCACTCGGCACAGCCTCTGACAGCTGAGTGTTTACTTGTGTTTGTTCGTTCTGTTTGTCTGCCTTATGTTGCTCAGTCGAACTGCAGACGTTGAGTCGAGAGCACACGCGACGCGCATGTTCCGTGACAACGAGTCCAAGCAAACACTTGGCACACGAGGCGTATACGCGTTGTTTTCATTATTCAGTGCAAAATAAATGAAATGGTCAGTTTCCATATAATTAAACCACAAAACGATTTAATATGCTTAATTTTGACAGCCAGCTTATGAAGCCATTTTCTGGTTTGCTAAATCAACTAAAATATGGAAATATAAACAAAACGGAACATAAATTTACGCAAATCAGATAATGAGTAACTTATTTAAATTCCATCAAAATGAAACGCGGCTTGCCAATGTCACTTTTTGTGGAAATCGGATTAGATCAATGGTTTTTTAAGAGTTCGCTTCCCCGTCCCCATTCTTATCCTTGTCCTCCTTAGGCACGTGTAACACATATTGATGGATTCTCAGCACTCCTCAGGCTCTTTCCGCTGCGCTGTCAGCGGCTCTTCCTGCTCTTCGGGGTGGCACTCGGTTCTTTGTTTGATTTGCATATTGCTACCTGTCTGAGCCTCAGTTACGACACACTCACAAGTAAACACAAAGGACAAATACAAACAGGCAACAAAACGTGATAAAATAAGCGGAAAAATAGCTGACAAGAACGCGCGCGTCGCCCCTCGCCCCTTCGTCCTCAGCGCATAGAACATAATAAAAAAAAAAACCGTAACAAAAAACAAAACAAAAAAAGAAATAAAAACATTTGCCGCACAGAACAAAGGAAATTATCTGACCAGCGGGCCTGGGGCATGCCACTTCTTCTGTTGCTGCTTCTGCTTTTGCCTCTGCCTATGCCTTTACCTTTGTTCGAGACTGAGTTGGTGGTAGTGGCCCAGAGGCGCCTGTGACAAGTGACAGCTTTGTTTGCTTGCGGGCCGGCCGCAGTGTAGAGGGTGTGGACTTCTGGGCGTGGCGTGTTGCTCGAATAATTTGACCATTGCCTTTGCTGTTTGCCCATGGTACATGGCGCTTATTATTCCGCTGCCTTGTTTACACGCACTTTTAACGTGTGTTTATTCGGGCGTAACATAAACTAATTGAGGCATTCACTTGCTTCACTCGCTCGCCGCGGCGTATGCGCAATCTGCAACCAGCCCCCAGGCTAGTCACGATTACACTCACTGACCAGCAAAAATGAAACGCCTCGAAATCAAAAGAACACGAATATGCACACGCTCACATCTAATGCAGGACTAAATAAATAAAACATAATCATGAATTCAATATCGTGCAGTTGAACATTAAATACCCTATCATATTAAACAAATTATACAGTTTACTACTATTTGGATGTGAGCTAATATCATTTTCTTCATTTCATAAACGCTTTCAACTCTGTAGAACCTGTTATACATTTTGAGGTCAGGTTGTTGCTCAAATAAGGAGCTGGCCAAGATCAAAATTTTTAACCCTTTATCCGTTTGTTCTGCTGATTATTATTATTATGATAACAATGAATACTTAAAAAAAAATAAAAATATCACAATTTCCATATCTGAGCCACTTAGACAACTCATCTGCCAAGAATTGCTGTTAAAAGTGCATTAAAATATCAACTTTTTTAACAAAATATAAAACGGTTTTATCAATCGGATATACCTCTTTTTCAATACCAGCCACGTGATTTAAAATGTCGAGTTTCATAAATGTATTGCCCGGCTACTTTCCCTTTTTCAATGCGTGGCATATTTACAGACCAAATCAAAATACTCTACTCAGCAAGGACATTAAAGTCGTGTTTCACCTTCTCCTGCTGCTTGTCATTTGTCACTTGTCGGCTTCGTCGTCGTCATCATTCTCAATGGTGGGTCATCAAGTCTGTTAGCTACTTGCAGATAGTCATCATCCTTGACAGCTTTGTTTGCTACTATATGGAGAGAGTATCCTAAGGCGACGTTGGCGTTGGCTTCAGCTTGTTTACCTCTTCGTGTGTTTTAATGAAATGCAAATGCTAAAACAGCACGTCACCAAGTTGCGCCCTTGCGTTCACATGAATCCGGGCAACACTTTAGCAATATTTTTAGATGGCCGACAGTTGTCTTGGAACTTGATGGCAGTAATAACATTCATTTTTGGTTGTCTATAATTTGTTTACACACACGCACTTAAAATTCGTACTCACAGCTGCCACAATTGCAGTTAGCAAAATGCAATTAAGTTTAATTATTTAAGGAGAACTTTGCAATCATCGTTGAAATGTGCTTTGCTTGTGGCTTGTGGCACATTAAGATTGCATTTATCTTCATTTGATTTCGCTTATATCTTCTACACTCGAGTGTGATAGATGTCTTTCATGTCGCTCGATTTTAACACGTTTTTCTTAGCAGATCCATAAATAAAATGGCTAAAATTTTACTTTATGACAGGTGCTCTGACAGGCATTTGCAGCTGATGCGCCCTTAAGATGCCCCAAGGAGTTCAGGGATGACTTAATGTCGTGGCAATAAAAACAGATTTTTGCATAATTTCAAAAACGTTTTGTGATTTGCAAGAAGCCCACTTAAGCTTTAAGTTATGGCGATGCAGTAAAATCCCATGGCTTCAACTTGCGTCGATAAAAAACCAAGGTGTCGCTGAGTGGCAAGCGGCACTTACTCGTATAAACGCAGCGATAAATCTTGTCAAGTTAATGGTTCATTTTATACTTAAGCGCTTTACTCTTCTACATACATGGTAGCTGACATAAATGCAGTTTATGGAATTGATAGCTGTGTAGAAAACTGCACTCTTTTAACATTAAAAAAAAGCATTTCCAATTCTTAGTTGAACAAGCTTTTAACTAATGTAATTAAACATATTTAACACTTTCCTTTGATGCAGAATGATTGCAGAATGAGACTAGCTCGAATTACGTCACGAGAAAGCTTTAAGCTGGTTGATTTTCATTTTCATATAATTAAAACTAATATTTGAGTTCGAATTGTAACCACAAATAGAATTTTACTTACTTAAGTTTCCCTGCTCAACGAATGACATACATTTTGAAACTATTCTGTATCTTTTATCAACTTTCCTTGCCAATGGTAATTACAGCTCAATTTCTTATCTACTTACTTACAATTAGTCAATATTATCAGTTTCTTTCAATTTTCTTGGTTTAAACTTCCTTTTGAGTTTTATTTTAAAGCAACTTTACAAAGACTCAGCTTGTTGACAAATACTCAGCTTTTCATTAGTTTCTAAGTTATCCAAGGACATAAGGCTCTTTGGCAACATGTAGCATAACTTTCGCTTGACATGCTTCTTCTTAAGTAAAGTCAACGCTGAATAAGTTGCAAATTTCTTTGTGAATGAAATAAAGTAGTTGCATTCACATTGAGTGGAAAGAGGAGAGTTATAAAATCTTAAGCCACTAAAGCTGAGTTTAATGAGTTTTACGCTCCAATTTCCAACTCTGCTGATTTAATCAAACTGCAATTTCAATTTGCCAGCCGAAAACTGAAACTTCAACTGGAACACGGCAAGAGCTATAAGCTATTTTTAGATTAGATTAGATTGTAAATAAAGGCAAGTTCGTCTATTGATTTATGTTGATTTTTCGTATTTTTGTTGGTGCTTATCGATTGTTTTGGATTGTTTATGATGTCGCTAGTCGTATTTTCATTAATTTATTGCCGCCAAGGGCAACTGATTTCACTTTAATTCAATTTATTTTTCGATACGTCGAACAACAACAGAAATAATAATAGCCATCACAATAATCAAAATAAATAAACAATATTATCGATAGATTAATACCCTGTAGAAGGCTTTATTTGATTTTCTTTATGAATTTGAATTTGGAATGAAAACTTATACAGATTGAGCAGACGTTAAGTAAATATCTTAAATATGTTTTATTAAACTGACGGTGATAATCTGTAGGTAGTTCTGCTGCATTTATAGTTTTCTAATTTAAAAAGGCCGCTGTCATCATCACATTATATTTGTATTCAACTTATATTCCCTTCCTTTCAATTGAAAGTTGATATATTATTTGCCATGCATGCTACAGGGTATGCTGAAAGCCATAACTAAACGTATTTATTTCATGTCCAGGATTGCGATTCGATTGGCTTTTACCGAGAAGTGCCAAGGGCTGCGTTCGGGCCAAAGTCACTTAACTGCTTATCTGCTAAGTTCCATCGGGTAAACCAAGCCAAATCCAGGCTGAGTGTGCCTTCCTTTTGGGCCGCGTTCGGTATGTGTGGGTGTGTGATTGTCGTCGTGTTGAGCCACGCATTTCAAATGTATGCACGACAAATTCATTATAATTTTGCCATCGTACATTTTTGTGGCTTTGATCCGTGCGTGTCAAGACATACACCCCAAGAATTTCTTCTTCAGCTCCTGTTGCTGTTGTAGCTTCAATCACAAACAAGGCACGCGTACACACACACACATACACACACACACACCCACAAACTCAAACACACACACCACGCACCTACAAGCGAACAGGTCCTAAATGAAATCAGTTTAAATGCGCCCCAACGTGTCGTTTTTGGGTTATGATTACGAACGTTTCTCATTGCCAGAAAACCCAACACTAGAATCATGTTTGCGTGTGTGCTTTTTGCTATGTGTGTAAATTAGATGCCAAAGGTGCTGAAAAATAATGCCTTTTTGTACCCCGCAAGTATATTGTCCCATGGTCACTGCCAAAAAGATTTATTTTCGAACAAAAAATTGGTCTGTAAAACTCCATTGCCTGCTTATGTGTTCAAATGCTTGCGTGTTCGTTTTTTGAGTGTGCGGATGAATGGTGAGTGAGTGTTGCAGGTTATACATATGCCTCGACATTTTTATGGCACTTTAAGCCCACGTTGAGGAACCAACATGCGCAACAGGGAAAATGTGAAGTAAGCTTTGAGTAGGCCAGATTAGAGCCATACTTGAAACAGCAAATATAATCAGACCAAAAATGCCAATTTATTTAATTCGTCAAGAACCATATCCCTTAAAATAATTTAATGCTGCTCAAAGTTTTAGCTTATCATAATGGGAATCGTCCGAAGTTCCATTCAAACATTTGTCATTTTGGTAATTGTCTAAAATAGAGAGCAGATTTAATTCTATCGTATTCCTAACCTTGTAATTACTCCAACTTAAACCTCATAATTTGTAACCTACACCCTATTGCAACATTCATCTTGAAGGTCAATTAGTGGCTCTGAAAACCTAATCTAAGTGAGAGGGGTGCAGGGAGTTTCAAAATAATTGTGGCGTCGGTGGCAGATGCAACTCTTAGCCGTGTGATAAATAACAAGTTTAAGTCTCTCGCTCAGTACCTGGCTGCCACCTTTATCGCCATTTTGTTTCGTTGCTTGAAGGGCGCGCGCAGTTCCGCTTCCGCTGCGCCTATTGTTTGCACTGGGAGCATGGCTCCACGTCATAAGTCGCAGGGCGTCTGATTTATGAGGCGCTTTTTATTTCTCATGCACCGCCGTCAAAATAAATACCAAAAAGCAACAAATTGCGACCATACCGCATGGACTTAAGCACCCGCCTTTGCCTCGACTTTCCTCAAGTTCTTGCACAGCGGCATTGTCGCAGTTGGCGCTTAATTTTATGCCAGATGATGCCGCCACAAGGCCGCAACACCGAACACGTGCCCAGCTGGGGACGGCCAAGGTGTCCCGCACAAGCCCTACTTCCTTCAATTGGCCTTTGGCCCCTGTGTGCATAAATTTTGAAATGTTGACGTTGTTGTTGTTCTTGTGTTGCGCGTTGCACACTTTTTGGCCACAGTGTCCTCGGCTTGATAAAGTCGCCTACTTAACACAAAACGACAATAAGGCGACATTCAATCCGTGTGCCGGGCGGGGCGGACTATAGCCATGTGTCACACATCCGCATCCGGTGGTGACATTGGCATTAGACTACGTCTCAGAGGTTTGCTGTTTCCGTTCCGCCATGCGACTCTTTTAATGCCCTCGCTTTTGTTTTCTCACTGTCTTTTTGTACTTTTGTGTCGCCGGTTCTTTGTCGCCTTTCGTCCAGTTTCGCATTCTTTTGCCTCTTGGCTCTCGCTTTATTTATATGGATACATACACATATACACATATAGATACATATATGTGTTTATATATATACAGTGAGAGACAGCTTATTAGGCACAGAGTCAAAGAAAATAGGCTACTTTTTTACATAATCCTACCTAGCAGGTGGGGAAACCCCAGTGTATTGGGGTCATATATTAATTTAGGTGGTTAATACCTGTACCTACCATCGCTCATTGGAATTTTTGAAAAATAATTAATGATTAGTTTATGGCAGGCAATTACTTGTTTTCTTTGACTCTGTGCCTAATAAGGTGTCTTTCACTGTATATATTGTTTTTTAGTGCGTGTTGCCTTACACAGTTCAAGAACATTAAATGATTTCAATGCCTCTCAAGTGTCATTAAAACAACTTCTTATTTAGCTTCGAACTTAATTCGTGGAAATTCGTTTACCTTTAATGGACTTTTCGTGAAATGCGTGGGCTGTCACTTAACTCAATAATAATAAATATATTTACGATTTAAGAACGACTCTTTATTCTAATCTTATACATCAGTTTTTATACACAACGTTAAATTGAGCTCTATTTTAAACTTATCATTTACATAAATAAATCAAGTGAAGTTGTTTCTAAACTTTCATCAAAATTTTTCACATTTCATAAGAATTATCCATACCCTTGTCTCTAGTTGACAGATCTGAGCCACACAGTTGTCTTTGCACCCACACAACACACACAAGTTGTCAACTACGGCTACTGAAAGCCAAAATAAAACTTTTTCCCCATCTACCACAAAAATTTGTTATGAAGTGCTAATTTGTTATTGTTAGCTTACACATAAAAAATGAATGCTCGTGTTGGCAAATGTTTGAGCTAATCACAAATTTGTCAAAATTATTCAAATGCCACAGCCGCACCAAGAGGGTGTGCGTATATAAATGACTCTGAGTCTGCGAGTGTGCGTGCACATTCACATTCGCACTCAGACATGAATAGTTAATACAAATGACGCCAATACAAATGAGGCTGACAAGCATGACAGTGTCTGTGGCTGTGTCTCCTTATATATCCTTTACTTATAAAAATGTATGGATATGATAAAAATGCATCGAAAATGGTTCGCTCAATCTTTAAAGTAGTTCTGTGTTCTTCTTGATAAGAACCAGAAAATCCTTGCCTTTGTCTTTCAATTAAAAAATGTTCTTAAATTTCTTAAATTTGTTTCATCTGCTAGAAAATTATGTTGTTTAATCGAAAGATGCATTGATATGGGTACAGGGTATCACCTAGTCAATCACCAATATTTATAATATTTTCACCTTAATACGATTAAATGGTAAGTTTATTTAAGAGCCGAATAAAGGGTATTTGTTCTTCTAGACAGTTTAATTGTAATATTGTTCCTTGTTGTGTAATAAAGCTAATGAGTTTCTGGCATGTGCGTTTCAAATTAGCCCGATTCAGCCTACATTTCAGGCTTGTTATTAAGCCAAGTGAAAGGATTTCTCTTACTTGTTTTTGTTGTCATTAGAGTTTGTTTTATGATTACACGTGACTCTCGTATTTTGTTTGACAAGTATTTCGCATATGAAAATGCCTGCTAGGCTTTTACTTCACTTTAACTCCTGTCGCTGACAGGTCAAATACAGATTCAGACGTGGGGCTAAACTCTTTAAAGTCTGATAAGTAACTTTACGTTCGGTTGCCTTCAGCAGGATAAATGCTGCGTAAAAGCAACAAATTATTTTAAATGGACCACTTAGGAGGCAACTGTTGTTCAAAAGCAAGTGAAACAGCAGCAAAAACGCCGCAGACGGCAGACACTTGCAGGTGATTAAAAAGCGACTGGCAGCTTCCTAACATTCGCATTCATATTTTATAAAAGCTAAAAGCTCTGCATTTAAATTTTTAACTACGGTGCTCGGAGATCCTTTAATGACCGTCGTGCCATTTTGCAGGCCTCGATTAATCCTTTCGCGGCATATTTTCCAGCGCGACGCGACTTAATGAGACACATTTTCATTTGCATTTCTATGCGAGGAACGGAAAACATAGACAATAAACGTGAATAGCCCCTGTCTGGAAGCGAGACACTAAGCCAACTTTCTTATCAGTCATAGTTTGTAAGTTAATCAGCTTTACCGTGCTAAAGAGGGGAAGGCATTAGCATTAAGATAGCATTCCACAAAACATTAAAGTATTTTAAGGTTATTTATTCTCATAACATTTTTATAGGCAGCATTTTGTGACAGATTCAAAATTAAATTCCGACCTTCTATTAGTCTATTAAGTAAATGTTAAGTTCAGGTCTCTGTGTGCCCAACATTGCATGAGATTCTTAGCTGTCAGACAAGAAAAATGCATTCACTTGAGCTGTCTAACGTTTTTGCATCCATCTAAACCTCGGGAAATGCAAACATGGCATTTGCATGAGCCATTCTCATGAATTATTGGTTAGCTTTTGCCATTGCAGCGTTTCTTCTTGCATTCACTGTCAAGCTGCTTTACAACTCTAAATGCCTTTCCTGCTGCAACAGTGTGCAACTGTTTTTATTACTTCTTTTAATGCACTTGAAAGTCCTTAAGAAGTTAGTACTTAAATACGATTAGTAGCTAAGTCAATACAGATTTCGAAGACTTAGAGATTTATCGCTGCAATTAAATACTATAGAAGGAAGCCTAAATGCGGGTCGAAATAAAAATCACTTGCAGCATTGCTTGCTTTAAGACCAGCATAATCAAGACAGGGTATTTAACATTCGAGAATCCCCAACAACATGTGCTCTCTTTTCTTGCTAATGTAATTTAATCGTGTAATACGCAGGCAAGTTCGTCGCGGATAACTGAAGGTCGGACCGCTGCCAGCCACCTAGCTACCTGTTCAATATGGACAATAGGGAAACGACGAGACTTTTACGAAACAGAAATTAATTGCATTTAGCCCGACTGAGAGTTGTATTGTTGTCTGTTTGTGTATTTATGCTGCCACAATGGCACAAGGCCACAGTGCAACGCAATTCATAGTTAAGCCGGAAACCAGCCCGTAGCATGGTGCAGTCATATTAAAGATGCAAACTGACAATTTTGCCACTCAAAGTAAATTCCAAAAGCGGTCGGCAACTATCGCATCCGGTGCACGAAAAATTACAGGCCGCAAATTCCCTTAGCGGCAGACCAAAAATTTGGACGGCAAAAAGTATCAAGTGTGACTGTCCCCAATTCACCTCCGGACTGTGACGCCTGTGGCATCAAATAGGCGTGTCAAATTGTTGTCGTGTCGCGTGTCTGAACTATTAAATTAATTTCAGTACCTCTTGTCCGTCCCTCAGGTTGATTGAAATTTATGTTGTGTGATCTGAGCCATGCATAGCTAAGAGCAACAAGCTGCAATTTGTGTGGTCCCGTGGCACGCGCCCCATGCCCCAAGTACTCGTGCATTGTTTGGATGCCATAGCTGCAGTTGAAGCTGAATTCGTACACCGAAATCACATCCAGCTGCCGTGTTACACTTAATGGATTGTTCAATTTAGCCGGTGTTCGGCATATTAAATCACATTATCAAGCACATTGAGACTTATGTGTGTCCCGTTAAATGCAACAAGATGTTGACAACACATCACCTGCATCATTTGCATCATCATCGCGGCAGCACAGCCATTGAATTGGATAAGATTACCAATTTAAATACGGTAAGTAAATAGAGATATCAATACTTGTAGCACTTTCCATCCATAGTTAAATTATACAAATTATATGAAATTACTTCCAGTAGCACTTCAAACAAGTTATGAGAACCGCAAGCGATTCAAAGCACTTTCAATTTAGATTGTATCACCATATATTTTAAATGGCGAACCGTATTTTTAAATATGCAAACGTTAAATATTACGCAAACTGAATGAAAGTGAACCAAGTAAAAAAGGGGATGTTTTCAAAGTTGAAAAAAATTAGATGCGAAAATAAATTAAATAAAATATTTGTTCAAATTGAAATGCAAAAATTATGTCAACAAATCAATATTCCATATTCGGCTTGACATCAGTGTACAAGTGAAAAGTTGTAAAAAATGTAACTCTATTGAGAGCATTTATATCACATACTTTTCAATAATATACAATTTAGTTGAGTTAGTTACTGGCTCAATTGTTACAGAAGTTGTTTACAAATAGATTAATTGGCAAATACTTTAAGCTAAGCAGATGGAGAGAAATTAATATTGGCTCCATCTACAAATCAATATTAGGAATCAACGGAATGTTTAATAAGTAATAACTCGAAATCAGTTTTCATTCAGAAAATTGCAAAGGACTTAAACGCTTTCTGTGACATTTTAAGCTGCTGTCGCCTTAGCTTATGCGACTGTAATTTGAAGATCCTTAAGCAGCAGCGGAAATGCGTTTGCAGATGCGACTTTACTGAAGGCTGATTGCAATGGCCTTCAATTGAAAAAGTCAAAGCAAAAAAAAAGCAACTCAAGCTCAGCATAACAAATAATCTACTTTGCTAGCGGTTGCAGTTGTAAACATCGAGAATAATAAAAAGAAAATAAAACATTTTCATTCATATGTGCCAGTGGCCGGAAAAACATGAAAATGAAAATAAAGGCAAAGATTTCATTAATTTCCATTTAAAAATGTAAAGCTCAAGAGTTGCAAATAGTATTTCAGAGGCACATGGAAGCGTGTTTCATATAAATACGCTTGTCCGGTGTCAAGTGCGGAAATTTAATTTAATTTTTGAATAGTCTTGGGCAACGAGCGAAAAAAGTGTGTTTGGAAAATGCAGACCAGTCCAACAAAAAGGAAAATGTGAAACACGTTTATTGCCATTCATTATATTCACGCGAGCTGCTGCGCAAAGTAATGAAGCACTTTTGTACGGGCTCTGCTGTCCGCTATCCTTTTCAGGGTCCACGCCCTCTCTGTCCAGCCCCTTCCTTCGCCCCTTTCGACATGTTTTTGCTTTTGAAAAACAACAACTCGACATCTGGCGAATTGACTGTGATGAGTGCCATGGCTCTAGAAAAATTACTTGCTGCCTTGAGCCAGAGTGGAAATAATAATTTTTGTATGGCCATTGCAATATTTCCTATGGGACTACAGCAGGGACTGTGTCGGGGGCGAGAGGGAAGTGTGTGCGTGCAAGAACTACAACCAATTTTCATTAAATAAGAGCAAGTACTCGCTCAAACACCAACAACAACAACCGCCAATACATCTTCATTATTTTACTTCAAATATAATATATGGGATGCTTGTGTAAACATTTAACGCTGCACGAGCATGCGACGTCTGTCTATCATATATACATACATATATATATAAATATATATGTACATTTTATATAATGTACGAAAAAACTGAAAACTTGTGCTAAAGTTTAGCATCGAACATTTGTCTTGTAGTTTGTGTGCGAAAATGTTTGAGGGACAAATGAATTTGGCTTGCGTATGCGGGTCGCCGTCTGGATATAAAACCGCACAGCAGGAATGGCTAGGGAAATTGAGCACACACAAACCGCAGCTTAAATACCCTTGTTGAATTTAAGCAGAATGCCATAGACAAAAGTTAAGTTTTTAGTTTTTGAGATATTGCTCTAAGATACATTTGAATCGTGATTTTTAAATGCAGGAAACAATTGAATGAAGTTCATTATAATTCAATTCAACAGCACTTTCAGCCAGGCCTTCTCCATCATACTCATACTTTTTATACAGCGAGCTCTGCTCGCTTATACCCCTTCTGTAAGAGCTTTGAGAGCGTATCACAAACAAAGGATCGTGTTCAAGGCACAAGGCAAATGAACAAATAGATACTAATGACATACAACATACATATACATATAAAAGGGATAAAGTATTCGAGAACAGACTCGTATCGCTTTCAATTCGCAGAGTAGGTAAATGCGCAGGACCAAGCTAGCTGCCCTTGTTGATTGTTTATTGTCAGTGAGCTTGATTGATAATGTAAACTGAGCAGCCCAATACTCAGGGCCCAAATGGACGTGGGTAGTCATGGCTTGGCTCATTTTCGTGATAGTCAGCCATTGAGTGCGATATCGTAGCCCGTTTCGCGGCCTTCCGACATGGTAATAAAGCAGCTCACAAGTCGCAGCCAAATGGGCAGCTAGACAACTTGAGCAGCCAGACAGGCAGACAGACAGATATCCAACAAGCATCTTATCGATTTCATGCTCACGACTTTTTTGCTATCACTTACGCAAAAGAGTGAAAGTGGCACTGTAATCGTTGGATAAGACTAAAGCGTCCTTTGTTTGAACGCTTACAAGTGATAGATAAGTGTTGGAAGAATTGTAATGATATAAGTGGCAAAAAGTAAACTTCCATTTGATGCGAGTCAATTTTGACCTTACTTTAACTGGCTTATTTCAATTTGAGCTAAGCAAGTGCATAAAATCTGCATTAGATTTAAAGTACCAGATGTAAGCTCACTCACACGCTGAGATTTTATCCAAATGAAGAACAAACTAGTTGCCGTGGATAAATACAGACTGCAAGCTCAACGCTTATAGATGGATACACATATTTACATCAAACAATACTATATATACAATGCTATAGTCCCATTTTACAACATGGCTGAGTGAACTGCAATACCCAATGCATTTATGTACGGCATAAAATCATTGAGAGCGACATGTACTTGATGTATAATTGCCAATTGGCCTATACGTAATGACCTTCTGTGGCATTATGTGGCTGGCTATTACACGACCTACAGGGAAAACACATAAAACTCAGCTGCTGTAATACTTGGTCTGCAGTCGTTTGTTACGCACACGTCCACACACACACACACACACATGAACAGACAGTTGTTGAATAGAAAAATCCGCACCCACTCAAATCAGGCTATTTGGTATTGCTAGCATGTAGCCAATTGCACTTTTGTATTGTTGCAGCTGCAGCTGCCATTGCTGTTAATGTTTCTGTTGCATTTGAACCGCTTTTCAGATTTGGCGTGGCCATTATAAGCAGCTATAGTGTCCACATGAAGGTCGCTTGCCAGTTAGTTGAATAGACAGTTAGCCAGTTGGCTAGTTGCCTTTATCCGGCCTGCTGTCGGTAGTTCTGGCTGGCAGTTCGATTGTAATTATGGCGTAGTTGAACTTGTTGGCAAATGCATTCTGCCGTACCACGTTGTTTTCCTTCGCACTGACAACTGTGGGTTGTACTTGTGTGTGTGGCCGACCATATCAACAGATGTGCACAACGCATTAGCAGAAACTTTTGTCAGCTACTTGCCACCACTTACTTCTAAATGCTATACAGTATTTATATATAAGCCTTGCCAACAGATCGTAAGGTTTCAAATGTTTCTTAAGAAATTTAGTTGAATACGTTCTTAAGAACATGATGAAATGAACACGCTGTCTATTCTTAACGTTGTAGACACGGCAGTTCGTTGTTGTTTTGTAAAGTGCCTTGGCCCTGAGGGGGTAAAATAGGCGTGTCAAAGCATTGTGAATGCATCCAAACCATTTTTTGCTGTGCCACTCACAGTTCGCAGCCACAATCCACATCCCCATCCGTATCTACTTCATTACAAATGCAATCCACTTCGCTTTGTGTCTTGTGGCGCAACGCGTTGTTTTTTGCATTACAATTTTAATTTCCGCTTTCACTTTGTCTACATGCAGTATTTGTTTGCACTGCCATCTTCAGTGCACCATCTGTCTCTGTTGTCGCCCTATCCTTATCTGGCGCATGGCATTGCTCATGCATTTGCTGATTTACACTTTAGAACAAGTGAGTTTTCCTTTGGTCATGCAAGCACACGTTCAGTTTTGTTCATTGTCTTTTTTTCTTTCATTTACCATTCGCTTTTGTATTTGCATAGAAAATAGGAACAAACGCCGGCAGCTGTTTTTCAATTTTCCGCTTCAACTGTTGAAGCAAACGTTGAGGAACTTATATTGTTGTACTTGCGGCTCGTGTTGTTGCCCTTGTAGTAGACTAGAACAATAAGAAAAAATAACTGGCTTATGAATATGCAAGCCGCAGCTTCTGCAGCACGTAAATCTCTTTTAACGCCAGTTTCCATTATGAGAAAAATGCGTTGAGTACCAAAACTATTTGCGGTAGCTGTGTGCATGAAATTGGACAGCGCTTGGTGAATTCAATTTGAGCTCTTGGCTTTTTTTTTATATATTTTTCTGACCACTTCTTTGGGCAGGATTATATGCAACTCGCTGGGGCTGAATAGCTGCGAGTCAGGTAATTTCATAAATGTGCCACGAAGCTGCTCTCATTCTCTTCTCATTCCTTTTTTGTCTGGCTGGTCTTTTGGCTTAACGGTGTTACTTTAGTGGCTGTGCTGTCCCTTTTTATGCGAGCCGCAGTCGTTTACATTGGGGATTTGCATGTGTGTTGCATGCCACTATGTGTTTGTGACCTTATCTCAGCTGAGATTTAAGCCACATATAAAATTTATGCGTGTGTTGCTTTTATGTGTGAGGTGTGTATTTGTGTTTGTGTGTGGTTTTTCCTGGGTTAGTCCATGCTTTGTTTTTATACCCTGTATTCAATAAGGGTAAAGTAAAGTTTATAAAGTTTTTCGGTCCTTACATTGGTATTTCGGAACCTTTCGAATTTAGTTTTGTCTAATTTTGATTTTTTTCCACAACCACAATTATAATCACAGAATACGTTTTCAGGGTTATTCAAACTCAATATTCTATATACAATATAGTCGCAAATGCTCAGAAAACGGGAAAATAATTATATTGCAAGAGTATTCTCTGGTCAAATTCTTTCTCCTGATTCAGCTTTGTTCATCTGCGAGCAGCTTATGAATTGCTGCAGATTTGCTTGGTATTAGGCGGCTGCTCTAAAAATACTTCGTTAAGGCAGCTTTTGGCAATTAGAGCCTCAGCCTTGCCAAATGTCAACAGTCAGGAGAAACGCCCAGTGTGAGAAGCAATAAGATGTGGCACAGGCAACAGCAACAGCCCAGTAGCATCTGACGATCCACTACCAAAATGTTTGCCATTGATTGACAACAAAGCAATGGTTGTGCCACGCCTCCTAGCACGCTCACACACACACACACTGTTGTATATCGCCTCCATTGTGTCTAGTTGGCAAAAAGTTTTCCGCCTAGAATATTTCATACAACTTGGTACTTTTAATAAGCAATTTGCTTAAGTGCCGCTGCCTGTGCAACGTTTGTCCCTCGTCCCGCCTTCATTTCATTGTCAATATGACTAATCATGCATATATTTCATAGCAAGCTGTAAGCTCTATCTGTCTCTTCCCCTCTACTGTATAACAACTGCACAGCTGTCAGCTCAAACTGAGTCAGGCCACAAAATTCACTTTGAATTCGCCAGCGGCGGCAGCCGTTGGAGGATTATTAAAATTACGCATACGCCGCGTTTTAAATGAAGTGCCTTGTTTGTGTGTGTGTGTGGGGTCTGGTGAACATATTTACGGTTGTTATTGTTGTTGCCGCCGTTAGAGTCTGTTATAAATATTTGAGCATGCCGTAGGCGTGGCTCATGTATACATACATATATATATATATATATATACATACATATATACGTTCTCATATATACTTATATTAATACATATATGCGTGGCTTGCCCACGTCGATTTGTATGAAATATGATTGCCAAATTAATCACTTGCTTGGCTAAAAGTACTCGAAAGCAGTGAAGTAAATTGCCAAAGGCGAGCCAAAGCCATAATGAATAAAATAAGACAAAAAGTCGGGAAATCTTGATTTGATTCTCATGGAAGGAAATGCTCTTTAAGTTACAGAAATCTTAGGCTTTTTAAACAATTGAATTGTTGACTTTAATTGTTCAAGTAGTGAGTGAATTCAGTATTAATTCAGCTATGAATGATTTAAATGATATGTATGAGTTAATAAATGTTCTCAATGAACTGCTTAATATAAATAAAGTTGAGAGTAAGAGAATGGCAAAATTTAATGCAAGTATGTAAAATAATTTATTAAAGCCGATTTAAATAAGTTCAGTTTAATTACTCAAAAGTTATTACTCTATTTCTCGCATTGTGTTCAAGTACTAAGTGATAAACACATTTATGGATACTTGTAAATGTTCGAAATAAGTCAATGTGTATAAATGTTTGCCAACAGTTAGGGTATGTAAGCAAGAGATGACCCAAGCTAAGAGAAAAGCTACATCCTTTCGCTTTAACGACTTTGCATTGTCGTGCATTTTAATTTTTATGAGTTCAATTTGGCCACAGGGAAGAAAATTAGGCCGGATTGCTCGATTTGCCACCATCGGCCCCAAAGCTGGCAAATGAGCCGTAAAAAGGAAAGACGACCAGCCCAAACAACAAAACAAGAACAAAAGCAGCTCGTTTCAGAAAATAGCCTAAAAATATGGTTCGCCTGTGGTTCGGTGTTGCTGTGGGTCTGTTTGCTGCTGCTGTGCATAAATTAAACTGAAAAATGTGTAATTTGTACGGGCCAATATAGGGCTCAGCATAAATTAAGTATGAATTGTGTACTAAGATGCCTCTAACCTGCCCTGATGCTGGCATAAAATTAAATCATTTGCCTTGCACTTGCAGCTCATCGTGGAGATCAACAGCCATGTGGCACTCTTTCGCGACATGCTGATACATATCGGCCAGGCCAAGGACTGCCCGGAGCTGCGCGAAAAGATACGCAAATTGCGACGCACCTGTGTGGAGGCATTCAAGCACACGGCACAGATACTCGTACCGCAGGTCAAGAGGTAAGCAACGCGCCATAGACATATCAGTTCATACCATATTCCATACCAACCCATTCCAACAACAAAAAAGCCTTTTACCACACAAGTTTGGAGCCACACGCATCGCATTAGCATAAACATAAACATCAACATGTGCGTGACATTTTGCGGCTCACATTTCAATACCGTGTACGCATTGAGGCGGTTTTTTAGGGTATCGATGATCTCAATAGATCTAGTTTAAATACATGTCTGAATGTAATTTTGTCTCTCCACAAAGTAAGTAATTCAGTTGAAGTTGACTGCAATTTTGAAATTTAGCTCAGCTGCCACTTACGTTATTTATTATGTGGGGTATTCAGCTATAAGTTATCACTTTAAAGGGTAATTCAGTTAGTTAAAGTATTAACTAAATAACCACATAAAGATATGATTGCAGGGTATTTTCTTGCAGCACCCACTGTTTTGTTGCAAAAGCTTTTAAAGTCGTTCATTTTTTGAAAATATATGCAAATTTAATTGCAGTCAAATTTACAAGTGGGGCAACATGCAGAAAGCAAAAAGCATAACCATTTGTCGCTGTTGGAGTCCTGCAGAAACACACTGTCGTGTGTTGACTGTGTATCCGACTCCAACTTCAAGTTCGAGTCATCTTTCGAGCTCCTGAAATGAGTTAGTGCTGTTTGGCGTTTGAGTTTGAAATTCAATTTCAAATGCTGCATAATTTAGCAGCATGTGTTTTGTCGGGTTTGGGTTTAACTTTTTGGGTACTTGCCGTAGGCCACGAACACGGAGTAAAAAGTTAATAACATTTTGTATAAAACAATCTGCGGGCACAGCCGTACACACATGAAATATCCTTCATAAAAACTGTTGTTGAAAAAATTAATATGACTGTGTGTGTTTTATGGGCATGTATGCAGTTATTTATATGGGAAAAGAGTAAGGTAAATATAAATTACAATCAAATTGAGGAACAACTCAGGTTAGGTTTCAGAGAAACTGCCTCACGGTTAATTGAAGAATAATAAAAGCGTAGAAAAGGGCTTTAAGTGCGGCAACAAGCAGGAAATATATTTCAAAATGCATGCCACTAGTATATTGATGTAGAGCAAATTTTTAATCGTTTGGACATAGTTTTGGCACCTGGAAATTTATTTTTCTGCACCAAAAGCCATTTTTGGAATAACAATTTGCACTTGAATTTCGAGTGAAAATAGTGCTTCCATACTTAAATGCAGGACGATGGTTAAGCTATTAGAGTTATTATATATGAGTTTTTTTGAGTTTTGATATCGAAAGTTTTGTGCATCACACAAAAGTTTAATTTAAATATCCATAGCTTCCCATCGCGCTGTCCCAGCTGTAATCAGTGGCAGCTTTTCGATTTTATCATGGCTAAGCTCGCCCATTAAACTCAGAAATGTCTACTTTCGGTCTTCAAGTTATTGATTTATGCTGTCGTTGAAGCATAAAATGTTACAAAATGAATTCTCATGTGGCTGTCACATATGCGCCGTTATCACACCCCACCAAAAAACTCAAGACAGAGTGACTGAAAAAAACACACTTTTTAACAAACAACTTGAGAGATATTTCATACGCAATACATAAAACTTTTGTGCTCCTTATTTTTTGTAATTTCTGTCACAAACTCAGTGGGACATGCTGTCAATGTTGTGAGTGGGAGTGAATAAGAGGAAGGAATTGAGAATGCATTGGTGTCTGCTATTTGGGTATAACTTTGTAAGAACACCCTACGAGAGTCTGATTTATTATCGAGCTTACGCTTTAAATGTCATTACAATACACCAGAATGTCAATCGTTAAATAACGAAATGAGTATTCGTATCAGCATTTCATTATTTGCTGCTCTTGCTATTGTTGTATATGTAAAAAGTGCAGGACAGCAAGAATTGAGAAAAAGTCAACTTTCGCAGTTAAAATTGATGATTGGATCTGTCTCTGATCCACGCCAACCAAAAAAAAATCAAAAAAGCGAATAAAAAATCTGTTAAAACTGACACAAAAGATTTCAATTAATTTTCGCTTTCTATCAGCGTAAATGAAGGCAGCTTCTCGCCGGTTCACCCAGCGGTATACATTCGCGGAATTTACAGAAGCTGCAGAAGCGACATTGCCTGCAGATCAAAGCACCAGGCCAGAAAGTTAAGTTGAAAGTAAAAGTTCAATAAAGCAAAAACTGTGCGCTGCCAAAGCTAAGAGAGAAAGTAAAGGAGGACGGAAAAAGTGGCCAACTGGTGGAGTGTGTATGCATGTGTATAAAAAAAACTTTGAGCACAACTTGACAATGACACAGACAAAACTTTCTGACAGTGTTTTGTTGTTGTTTTTATGTTTTGTAAACACATGCCTCGCTATGTGTAGCACGCAGAGTCATAAGAGGCACCAAAAAAAAAAAAAGGAAGGCATTGTTCTATTCGGCACAACGAATATTGCATACTTTTACAAGTCGGAGACTTACTGGTCACATCCCCAAATTGTTAATTATCTTATAAATTTCCCACAATAATAGATGGATAGACTTAAATTGCAACATTGAATCATCTTGTCGTCCTTTAGTGTACTGGTGCGCTTAAGAAAATTTTAATTCGCTGTGCAGGCTCATGTTCATGTTAAGCTTGAAGAGAAGTACATTTTATTCATGGCAGCTCTTTTATATTTTAAGTAATTGATTTTCGAAATTCTCAAAATAATTCAGGTATTTACATATAATTAAAAATAAAATTGTTTTTTAATTTGATATTTTAAAAATAAGTTTTTCTTAGTAGCCCTATCGCCCTAATCATTTATATTTTGAATACAGAGAGCACATGCATTTAGTGCTCTCTCCAAAGAAGTAACAATGGTTTTTCCATTTATTCCATATCCTTGAGCAAACAGGCTGACAAAGTTATAATACCTTTCTCTTTGGCGAACATGTAATAAGTTTATTTTTACCTCAAGCCACCTACGTAGTTACTTCAATGCCAACAATATTCCACTCATCTAACTTCTCTCATGTTCCGCCATCTTCTCCCTTCTGCCCTCTCAGCTCCTCTATTTGCCTGAGTAGACAGCACTTTGGCCAACTGCCTTAAGTGACTGATAGTTGTTTGCATGTTTGTTTACTCGGCCGTACACACATACGACGCATCCAAATGTCCAACGCTGCGTATACGTGTTTCATTTCTTGTTATTCTGCGCCCATTTCGTAAGTTGAATTTGTTGTTGTTTGCTGTTGTTGAGTATTTGCGTATTTGTGTTTGCCTTACAGTTATGTTCAGCAGATGTTTGTTTTTGCTAAATTACTGTCGCTGGCTGCCTTTGTTTTAGCTTTTATCGTTGCGCTCTGTTTTGACAGTCAGTTAGTCATCAGAATGCCAGAAGCAAGCAACAGTCGTCATGTTGGCCTTAACGCACTTCCTTAGCAAATAATGTCGCAGCATACAGCAAATATATCTATGTGTCCTTGATGACTGCAAAATGCACTGCAAACGAGCAACAACAATGAAACTTGCCAATACCCCACAGGGGGCATAAGCAAAGACAATAACATGTCTTGTAGACCGCTTCGATGACAAATGACTGTCAGGCTGTGTACACTTAGTACAAAACTACATTTTTACTTATAACGGAAACTTCACATTTCCTGCCAACTGTGGTCTTGCAACTGTTGTTTCATTGCTATACCCTGTAACGCACGGTTCAGTCTGTCATATAAGTAATCAAATAGGTATTGGTCAAATTTATTATAGGTATTGGTTAAATTTGTACTGCAAATCAATGAAAGCTAATAAAGAGCAAAGTATTAAGAAAAAGCCTTTAATCTAAATTTATCAGATATTCGCTTTTTTGTAGGGCATCTCGAAGTCTAACGCTATTCTCACAATTATTCTTACAGCAATAATATTTGTTAGTTCAGGACAATGTGATTGTGACAGCGGATTATTTTTTGGGGTTGTCACGTCGCCAGCAACACTACGCTTTAACGAGTGTCATAAAACCTTCAGGAATCTCACAACCCCACCATAGCTGCATTTAATAACTCCGATCTGTCTGACGAGATATCGAATTGAGAATTCGAAACTTAAATGCATTTACTGAATCCCCGTTTCATTGCCAGTCCCATCTTGACGCATAATTGTGCAATTTACGTTGGCGCTTGCGACCCAAACAAAAATATCATGTTATGTTTATGGCTAGCGCAGTATAATAAAAAATACTTCAATGTTATTCGCAATAAATGAAAGTAATGTCCAAAACTGTAATCAACAGCAGCTGCTGACAATCCTCGGCTCCCGCCAGCATTTTGTAGCTGATTTCCTATTTTGTTTTGCTCCATGGGTTTACCGCTTAGGTTTGGAATGCTTTGCAGATTTGGCTCGTTGCCGTTTCTATTCTTTTGCAAAAGACTATTTCCATTTTTGACACCGAAAATTTGCTCATTTTTTAACACAAATATAAATTTATATATTTAAGCTTAAAGTTCAAAATAAATATAAACAAAATTCAGCAGTATATCGATATTTTTTTGCAACTATTAATCAATTTTTTATGTTGTTAAGTAAATAAAAATTAATTTTTTCTTTCTTTTCTCCTTGGTAACAAGCTTTATTCAACTGTTTACACAGTTCAAAATTCGTAAATAAAATACTTTTTTAGGGTATATAATCTTCGACAGTCTAAAGATAAAATAATGTACTTTTTTAAGTTATTAATGCGCTTGTTTTGCTGTTTGTGAAAATGACCCGCCCTAATGGGCTCAGCAATAAGCAGCAGTCAGAAACCGGTGATGATTGATATTTAAAGAGAGAGACAGAGATGGAGCTACAGTTTTTTATTCAAGGAAGACATTTCCTTGCAGTCAGTGAAAGAAAAGCGTAATTCATTAATTTAATCTTTAATTCCAAACAAAAAATTATTCTTTTAATGCCGTATGCAGCACAATTATGAAAAGAGCAATGGAACTCAGAATCTGTTTTTTAGGGTCAGATATTACTTGCAGAAAAGTAAGCCATAGGCACACAATACAAATTTTAAATAATCAAGGTCAGGCAGGATTATCTGAGCAAAATCTGTTGTATATTTATTAAAGTATATTTAATGAGCAAGCAAATGTTGACACAAGAAATGATATCATATATTTGAGCTAATTATGTGATTAAGAACGTACCAAATTAATCAAGAATACATTAATGAGAGTAAATACTTGGTGTGACCGATTTTGCCTAGTTGACCATAATCAACTTGGGAAACACCGGGACACGCAATTAATGCTCAACTCACATAATTATCCGTCTTCAATGTGACACATGCTTCACCCCGTAAATGTTGAGCAATGGCATTTCTATGATCTTAGCCACATATTAGGTAAACTGGTCCCAAACAACCCTCAACCCTCCCCTGAGCAACAATCCCAAATTGAATTCGCTTTAACTAGCCCTAGCTATACTCATTCACTCACTCCCGCACACACACATGCACACACGCAGACACACACACACAGACACACACACACATAGACACAAACACACATACATTGAGAGATGAACAGGGACACCTAAGGAAAGATTAATTTGCAATTTATTTGCTTTAATGGTAAAAATGGATGTTGACGTTGGCAGCACTATGGAATATGGGCACGAGGACATTTGTGCTGAGGATATGGCAACACTTTCCATGTTTATCGCTACTGTCTGTGGGGGTCTAGCATTCAGAGATTAGGGACTGAGCAGGCAACCTGAACTGTTTGTCCGACAAGTTGGTAATTTGGGTAAAATATATTTTTCATTTCCAGCTACGTATTAATACCCTATCACGATTTGAATGGCTAGAGGGGGTATTTGAAAACGTTGGCCGTATGTCCAAGACGTTTCCTTTACATACCATAAGTTTTAGTCGTTAGCTAGTAACTTCGCCTGGAGTCTATCTCTTACTCTGGGTTTTGGTAATGCAAAAGCAATTTAACAAATTGAATTTATTTCCATGCTGCTGCAAATATGTTTATGGCAATTTAAATCGTATTTATGTGTTGAATGTCGCCTCATAATTGCTATGCCAGCGACGCAGCTCGAATTAAGCTGGCCAATTTTCACAGCAGTTGTAAATTCCCAGCATTTCTTGAATTACGAGGCGCATGCCGAGCAGCAAATTAATGCTGTGCGACAGAGCCAAATCTTACTCAATCTGCTGCTGTATAACTGGAGTTTAAACGCCAAATAAACGATTTGCAACGATTATGTTTATTAAATGAAAATATTAGCCACTTAATTGCATATTGCCATGGAATTATTATTACATATATTTAATGTTTGTGGAGACAAATTCCAGCAAATCGATAGCATTTGAGATTTTAGTCAGCTATTGACAATGGCATTGCAACATGCCCCAATGAACGTATTTGAACCACCATCATTCTATGACCGCAATAACAAAAATGTCATAAAATTCGTGTAGATTTGAAATCGCAACATCCGCATGCAATTCAGCGTGTGACAAAAACACAGACAAGCACACAACCACATATGCAGCATAGCCATACATGTTAGAACCCATGGATTTATTTGTTGCCTATGCATTTTACTTATATTTTTCAGCTCACTGGCCGATGGCATACTCACCGACAATCCGCACCTGGTGTTGCTCTTCTATATGGCACAGCTCTTTCTACGTGAGCTTGTGAAAAGCTATCGACTTATTCAAGTTGTGCCGATGGATATGTCTGGCTATTATGGTAAGCTGATTTCACCTAAGGCCAAATCTTTATAGCGAATGTGTATCTGTGTGTGGATATGTTGGTGTGTTTCGTGAGTGTTCTCTGTGTGATTATCATTACAATTCAGAGCAACGGCTGCAAATGCTTGCAGCCATTGTTTGCCATTTGGTAGCTGTATTCCGCTCGAGTGTACTAGCTTTGATTGCCAACATTCATTGGCCATGTTGAATGCTGTACGTGCATATTTGCTGCGCTTTGCTTTGGCCTTGACTGATTGGCCCGTCGGACACGCATTCGAATTGCACTTCCAGAATATCAAAACGCAGATTTGTTGACCATACATTTTTTAATTACGACTTTATTATTCGATTAACGCAATCCGTCAACATAGAAAACAGAAAGCGAAACACAAATATTTACAATGATTTGCACTCACAAGCCCCTAGCTACGTGGGTGGTGCTGGTTGGTGGCTTTGTGGTTTATGTGCAGCTGTGCAACACATTTATGGCGAGCACGGCCAATGCATTTACATGATGTGTGCCCAAGAATTCAGCGCAGTGCAATGAAAATGCCATAAAAAATGCAAGAGTGCGTCCTTTTGAAATAAAATTGGGTTTCTGTTGTAAGTGCGAGGGGGAATGTGCCAGAGGCGTATATGGGCGTAATATTTTAAATGAATATGTTGCCTGATTCAATATAGTAGGAATGTGCTGGGGGTTGTGTTTACTTTTTAAAATGTGCAGTTCCTGCAAAAATCTGTAGTTCTCATAAATCAAAAATTGCAATTCCTGCAATAATTACGTGGACATGTAAATTGCGTAAACGTCGAGTTGAACAACCAAATAAATTGCAATTCAACCAAAAAACTCGAAAAACTTTCAAGTGTTAAATGTATTTAATTCTTTTGCTGCCATTCGGATAAAGATTAATGATGATCGAAATTTATGGTTGAGCCAGCATTAGCAGAGTGCGGGGAATAGTTAGCTGATTTGAGTGTTCGCATTTATTGTAAAAAAATGTCAAGAGCTTTGTTTCAAATACTTTCTCCAGTCAAATAATTTACCCTCTAATTTGATATTTCATTTCAAATATCTTAAATATCATTATGATAAAAATAACTTTTCTCGTTGACCTGAAATGAAAACATTGAAATCATTAAATTGTCAATAGCGACTTTCTTATCAAAAGTTAATTTAACATCAGTCAGTTAGGAAGTTTGCCAGCTGGTGAAGCAAACATCAAAGCGAAGCGCAAAACTTTATTGCCATGTTTCTATTGCAAGTGGGTAAAATAAGAGCAAAGCTAATGAAGCACACAGAAAAAACACTACCCCAGTGTGCGAAAAAAAAAATTGTTTGCATAGAACTGTGGCAAAAAAATACTCGCAAATTATTAAATATTTTTTTATGGTGTGCACTCTGAACCTCAAATTCTAATAAGCAGTAAAAATGTATTTCATTGGAAAACTGCTCAAAGGGGCAAATATAAATTGTGAATGTCAAGTGTTGGGCATTTCGGTTGTCTTAAATTTTGTAGCCAATTGCTGTTGGTAAGGACATGCTTGACTTTTTGCTTAACGACGGGAAATTTATGTGGAAATTTTGTGCTTCCTCTTTGCAGAGAACCGAGCTGGCCCCTCGAATCTGGGCAATGTTATAAGTCAAATACTTTTGTGTAAGCAAATAACGCCCGATTTCAATGAGGAGGAATTATGCAGCATTACAAAGGACTCGCAGGACATTGCCATGCTGCTAACCGAGATGCAGGAGTATATGCCACAGCACGAGGCATATTTGGGTGAGTTTTATGCGCAGTCGCCGCTGCACTTTGCACTTTGATATTTCAAGTCAAGGACTTGCAGGAGGTCAAACCAAAATCCAAAAGCATAAAGCAGCCAAAAAAAAAAGCGCAAAACAAACTTGCCAACAGCTACTTAGTGCTTATGTATTCACATTTCAGTAACACATTCATTAATCAAACACTAAACGTGCGAATCTTCCACAAAATAATTCTAGAACGCAATGCTGCCCTGGATACAAATGGTACTTGGCCAGCAAAACGACGCCAGAACTATATATGCAAGAACATGAGCCTACTTTGCTGCGTTTCCCGCCCAAACTATCTCTGAGAGGAGGCCGAAATTGTTTAATTTAAATGTCATACATAAGCATCGGCAAGCCACAAGTATTATACACATAGACACAAACACACACACTCTACTTATATCAATTACTAGTGTTTAAGGCAAGCCTATAAAAAACTAAACACAAATATGCTAGAACCTAAGTGTGCAACAACTCATTTAGAATTGTAATTAAAGATCAAAGGAGTCTACACACAAAACCAATTTAATCATCTATAGAGTCCATATACATTTGGGACTGTTGTGTATAATCAATGTTAATGCTGCATATACAATATTATATTACTAAATGTAATTGCTCCTAATTCTGGCAAAAGAGCATATTTTATAGACATGTTAATTAAATTTGAAAGTACAGTTCAATAGGTCATAGAATTTAATCTATTTTATCTTTTGGTTTTCAGTAATATTTTGAAATATTCAAGCACTTTAATTAAATGCAATTGAAAATACAATAACATTTTTTAAGATTTCCATCTTTTATTTATCAAGAAGGCCATTTAGGACTGTAAAATAACTGTATAGAGTTTTACCATATAGAAATGCACTAGCAAACAAATGATTCATTAAATATACCGTTGAGCTAACATTAAAATTAGATAAGGGTGGCATTGAGCAAGTGGAACAGTAAAAAGGTAGATGTAGCCACACATGATACTAGCTTGGTAATTTAATTAAAGGCATGTCCCAGACCTGGTCCTGGTCCTGGCACTGGCTCTGGCTCTGTTTCTGGGAACATGTTAAAATAAAAAGCAATAAAACAATATGTTGTTAACTCACAAAGACGCACACTCACAATTACACAGAGACACTACAAACATTAGTGAATGCACGAACGTCCTAAGGTTTCTGTTAGTTTAATTTTTAAAGACAACAACAACAAAGTTGAACTGTGCACAGTACCTAAAAACGAAAAACATGTGACCAATAACAATTAAAATAAAACCACAAAAATTTAATTTATTTTGTGAATCTAAAAGTTATCACTTCTATAAGAATCAAGTTAAATAGTATAACTAACAATATATAAAATAGATTTAAATGAATTGCACGTCTATTAAAAAGCACATAGTCATTGAAAATTCGTACTCGTATTTAATTAATTTTATACATTTTGTAACATTTTACGCTTTAATAGAAGAGACTACAAACAGTTCAATTCAGTAATCCACACTGGCACTATTTTAATCCAAAATACAATAAATTAATTATGTATAGCCTATGTTTTAGCGCTGTGTCACAAATGCATTAAAAGTATAAGCTGAATTCGTGTTTTTTATTTCCATGTGAAACTACACCATATACCTTCTAAAAAATAATTTCGAGAGTATCACATATCAGATATCCGAATGAAATTAACAGAAAAGTAAACCAAACTCTAAAGTGACACTTATTTTTCCAAACCTAAACATTTTGATTAAACGATTAATGGCTTGAGTGTGGCAATCTTTCAACTCCTTCAAAGTTTGTCTTGCATTTCCCGAATTGTTTTAGCTTAAATAAAATCTTCATTGAAAGCAAGACGCAGGGCACTCATTAGTCGATCACTCTCGCATATTTAAGGATTATTATTTAAAGACACAAAAGAACAAAGCAAATATTATTTCAATAATAGCACAAGTCATTTCAGATAATCAAATGAAATTGAGCACTGCACAATTGTATGGGCCCAATTTCAATAGCCAACAATAAAAAAGGTGCAAATAAAATATTGAAGCTTCAATTAACATTGTAAATGGTTTGAATTTAACAAATTATACCAAACAGAGGGAAAATATAAAAAAAAACTTAACAAATGCAATTAATTATGACTATTATTAATTATTTAGTAATTTGTTAAGAAAAGAAATTCCATTTTAGGCATGAATCAAACACCAAAATACAAATTGATATGTATATTTATAAAACAATTGATAGAAAGTTCGTAATATTGGAAATAATAATTACTAGTATATTCGTATGTACCTATATGTACATATATATATAAGTTAAATAGTATCTTAGCACAGTGAAGATTGTTTAAATATATATATTGCAAAAATGAATTAATATAAATTAAATATACTAAATGTGATTGTTATATGATATTCATATACAAATTCAGTAAATGTTTGTTCATGTTATTTGTAACTAAAAATCTGATTACATATATGTAGCAAACACATACCAAATACCAAAACATGGGGTACCAATCAAATATGAATAAAGATATTTTTAGATAAACTAAACACAATTCCGACTTTTATTTTCAGCTAGCTGCCATCAGTGTTAAATTATTGGTAACGCGAACGTAAACTTTATTACACTTCATAAAAGTGAGCGATTAACGTTTATGGATGTGATCTTATCACGAAGGCGCGCACACATACGCACAAAGAGGCAAAGGACAAAACAACCCCTGTGCACTGGGCTGACGTGCTTAGGCATCTAAGTGTTCGACAATAGATACGTCTTAATCAATCCTTAACATTATCTAGCAAAGCTGATGACAAATATAACACTTTAACGCCTTGTAGGATTTAACAGAGCAGCTTAATGTATTTAGAGCTCCATCGATTGCTTAAGGTTGCAATGATGGTGCCTGAAAGTAGTAATTTAATACGTGAAAGTGAAGCTAATATGAATTTCTGAAATGATTGTCATTCACTGCACTGCAGTAAATACTTCATACTAAAACAATTGTTCTCTAGAAAATGATTAATCCAACGCTTAGTAGTCAAAACTCATTAGTAAGCCAGAGTCATTGCAAATAAAGAGCCACTTTGTGCTTGGGTACTCGAAACGTGCGTCTAACCCGCCAATCATGTGATCCACGTGCCCGAAAAGGTAACGGAGCTAGAAACTGTATGTAAATTAGTTGTGAAAATCAAGCCATCACAACCATACTCCACTGCACCACCGCTGCGAGGCCACACACGACGGTCGTCGATTACCTTTTGATGTGGCAGATGTGTCAGCGGACAGTGCAGTGAGTAATGGGTGGTGCGTGGTGGGTGGTGAGTGGTAGGCAGAGGTACGCATAGCATTCACAATGAGAACGTGCCGCTTGGGGCGAATGTTACCGTTTACCGCACACTTCGACACCTTTGGCTGGTTGTGCTAAATTCAGGCTGGAGGTGTGAATAGATTAACGTGGCGGCAACGAGGCTGCGACTTTAACATTGAACCAATTGTTGTTGTTTTTGTAAGCATGCCTCGAGCGTCAAATGAGAATGCGCCACGCCAGTCGAGCCGGAGGCTCATTACGCTCAAATGAAATGACAAATAGAAAGTAAATGAAAAGAAAATAGCAACAACTGGTAAACAAGCGCACAAAACTTCTAAAAAGCAAACGGAAACTGGACATTATTTTTATGTTTATTTGTTATTTTCATTTTCTTTTATTTGTAGTCGCATTGCTGCAATCCAAGGACGAGGTCAGAGCGGCAGAACAATGCCTCTACGGCTGTGCATCGGCTAGCAAGTTGCTGCTGAAACACTGCCAGAGGACACTGTCTGTGTCTCTGTTTGCGTGTATGTGTGCATGTATATTTGTATATGCGTGTGTGTGTGTCTGCGTGGTAAAACCAAAATAAATGCCAACAAGAATAATTCCTCAGTAATCCGATTTAGTGCGCACCCATTGCACACAAATAAACAAAAAAAAAGGAATAAAAATATGAAAAGCGGCCCACTTGATTATGTGCCGTTGCCACTGTTGCTGCCACTGTTGCCATTCTCTCCCCTCCTTTTCTGCGCCTTTTATTGAGCTGGGCACTTAAGCGTCGGTCTGCTGACTGGCTAGCGAGCGAGTTGTTTGCTTAGCCCATTCACAGTGGCTAAAATAATTGAGTAGACACAGGAAAACTAGTTTAGGAAACTAGTTTACATTGGAAAACCATCTGTGACCTTATTTTATTGGAAACTTGAATTTATATTTTTTAAAGTCTTAAGTTTCGTTATAATAATAATGGGAATAATCAATTTTTTTCAACTTTATTTATAGAATATTTCGTTCGCATTTTGAATACTATTCCACTGTGTTAGGGTGCACATTTGTAGTCCTGGTTCTGGTAACGAAATTCTTGACTTTTTAATGCGGTTTGCAGTCTATTTCTTTTGTGCAGGCCAATGGTCTTGTGGCATTTTGGCTTGTGCGTTTAAAAAAAAAGAGCCAAATATACATATTCGAAATGTATAATTTTGTTTTGGCTGTTTTTGTTGTTATGTCTTTTTTTTGCATAATTAAATAAAGACAAAGCGGCAGACTGAACTTTGCGGAGCTATTGCCGGCAGGTCCCTTTGGCAAGATTTGAGATAGGTCCACCGGCTATTGTATAAATGAGCGAGAATATAACAGAAATGTGTTTCAGACAGCTGCAGCGCAGTAAAAACAAGGAGCAATAACCTTTTTTAGAGGACAATTGCCTCGCATCATATGCTGTTCTTTTATCAGCTTAACTAAGCGCCTTTTTAATATGACGATTCTGGAGAACTGAATAGACTTGTGGAATTAAAGCTGAGGCAACCTTCGTGAAGTATGTTTGCACTGTACACATTGGAATTTCATTATTTAAAGGCATTAATGGCGATATATTTGATAAGATAGCCTTCAAACCTTCCGCATTGCGTCATAAATACGTTTTTAATGAAGCTCAAACACACGGTTAACTACGACTCTACCAAAAAGCAATCATTAAGGGTGGTGGATATTGATGAGAGAAGCACTTAGTGTTATTAATAAGAGGCAGAATTGGAGGCACAGTCGAGCAATTAAATAGACAGATCGCTTTGTGTGTATGATTTTGATGAGACCACTTTTAAGCGATTGTCTCATTCAAAAAAGACTGCAGATGTGCAAGAATCTAATAATGTAATGAATTGCATGCGATAAAATTTCAAATTCGATTCGGCATGCCGTGTAGAATTCATAACGTGCTGCAAATTTCGAACATTTTCTAATTTAAAATACCCGGCCACAGGAAACCCTGCAAATAGCAGACGCAGTATATGTGAGGTCCTCTTTAGTTTCTCTGCCTTTTCCTGGGTCACGTATCCAGCTTAAAATAATCAAAGCTTCAGCACATGAGGCGCCACAATGATGTGCCCCGGAGAAGTTAGCTTAATGGTGTTGCCACTTTAATACCCTACAAAAACATTTGCAGAAGTATTTTTATTTGTTTGGCAATTACAAATATGAATTTCTTACAATATAAGTTTTGACAATGATAATGATTGTATGTATGATCTTCAGAGCTAATGTGGACGAATTTTTTCCGTTCATATTAATTATGTATAAGAATCATTAGGCTATTGATTGAATTTTATATTCATTATTTTCTTAAAGTATATTTATCGAAATATTGGTTAAAAAATTCCTTTGAGTATTTAGTTGAAAAAAGGAGACAAAAACTATTGGCTCTTATATATATAAATATGTATATATGTACATATATATATACATATATATATATATTGCACTTTTTAATCCCAATAATTCTGATAGACTTGGGAAGCTAAAATTCCTTACCAAAATTCCTAATGTGACCAATATTTCCACAATATTTCCCTTACACTGGCGCCATCTATTGAAATAATACAGCTTTGTGTGGAAACGCTACTGTACGCCAGACGGCACTGGACGATTACACGGCGAACAGGACAACCGATAAACTCGCTTCAAGGACACAATCCATGGAAGCTTGTGCAACTTTAAGCTTTACATGTTGTAACTTTGAGAGTCCCTAATCTTTTTTGGATGTGCTATCTATGACAAAAACCTTTGCCAGTTAGCTAAAAAAAACAAAAAAAATTGAATTAGAGACATTTTGCGAGAATAAATGGTTAACATACTGATGGCAGTTGCATCATCAAACTTATTCCCTTGTATTAATTAAATAATGGATAACTTCCGTAAGCTGCATAAATTAACTAAACAAAGGACGTTGAACTCCTTATTTGTTGAACATCACAAAGCGAACAAACGAATGGAATGGATTCGGGCAACTTCAAGAGTAAATATAGCCAAGTTCAAACACCTGCTAAAGTTGCCGCAACTGCCACAGCAAAAAAATAAGCAAGCAAATGCGGGAAAGTCCATCCGATTCCTATTCCCAGTACTCATTCACGTGGGAGTAGCCAACATTGACGCATTACTTACACACTTCAGTACGGCGCATTGAGCCCAAGGCGGGAAAAAGAACTGGGGTGAACTTAAGAAATACGAAATGGTCATGGAACGCACGCCTCAACGATTTATGTTGAATACTGTCTAAGTTCCGAAACCACCAGCGCACATGCCAATTGCAATTGAGGCAGACGTGGAAATGTCGGTGTAATTTACTATCTGACGAGCAGTTCAAATCGGTGTTGCTAAGTGCTAAAATCAAATGTTTGTAGTTAAGGAACTTTCAAACGATTAAAAATTAACACTTATATTTTGTTTTTTTTTTTTTAATACAGCCTTATATATAAAATATACATACATTTTTGGCGTCACTAGCCCCCCTTGATGATCCTTAAACTTCGCTAGCCTACGCCGCTGCTCAACATTATTTTCTGGTATTTTATGCGACCCGGAAGTTGCTCGTAATTATGTTTCCGTATGATTTACAAATATTTGCATGGCAAAACATTTTCAACAGTTTTGTGCACCATAGAAAAACAGCAAACTAGCAATAAAAACACACACACAAAATAACTATAATAAAAACTAAAGAAACTATAAGCTGAAACCGAAATGGCAAGGAAATGCAAAACGTAAAACGAAAAGTAGTTTAAATATATTTGCAAGGCTGTGGCATATTCTGTGGTCAGTTGAGCTGACTGAGTACATGAATGAATAACTGTCTGGTTTTGCAAAAATATTTATAAATGCTTAAATTGTGGTTGGTTGCTTTTGTGGGTTACTTAATATATTATTTCAAGTGCTGATTAAGGTCGCTGCTGCTGGAAGGAATTGGAACTGTTGTTGCAACTCAATAAAATTTGGCAATTTAGGTGCATCCACACGTTTTGCTTTCAGCCAAACTGTATTTGTTCAGAACGTAAACAAGATGCACGAGCAGCTGTACTTGACTAAACAATACACAAACTTTACTTCAATACACACCCGTCATACACACAGCTCCGTCGAGTGGGCAGCTCTCAGCTCTCAACGAAAACTGAAATTCGATTTCATGTTATGCCACACAGGCCAATGCCAAAATGAAGACGACGCCAATGCTTCTCACTGAAACTCTCTGGACTGCTCATAATCGAATATGCTATATATATACAATCACCCACACACAAACACACAAACACACACACCCCACAACAATAAGCGAAAGTTACAAGACGTTTGAGTGCCTGTAAATCTTCCATTCCCAGATGAAGAGTCTGCTGCCTGCACATGATTTGGCCAACTTGTCGCTCAAGCACGCAGCCAATCAATATCAATCGCAATTCCATTTCAATTTCAACTTCAAGCTGCACCAGAAGTCAGCAAACTATTGTTGATCTACCAGAAATACCCTGTAAGCGCATAAACCTAAAAATGAAATATCCAATTCAGTAACCCGTCTCTCAAACTAATAACTCTGGATGCAATGAAAAAGTACCATTTCTTTTTTTTTTAAAGTATACCCAAATATTTGTGTTTACTGTACGCTTTCTATGGGGCAGTCGGAGTTAACTTTTGAACTAGCAACAGGGTGTCTACTTGTTGTTGTCTTCTGCATTTTGCGAATTGAAAAATAGCAGAGTGCACTTTCCAGCATCAGCAGCATTTGCCAGTAAATTAAGGGAAGATTTGTGTGCTCAGAAAGCGAAGTTGTAGCAGCAGATGCAGCGTCAACTGGCGAACATAATGAGGCAGCTGCGTGGCACGAAACTCAAGCAGCCAAACAGCCAAATGTGCTAGACTGTTGGACTAGTCAACCAGATTGCCAGGCACGCTGACGAGATTGAGAACTGCAATGGCAACTGGCAATGAGCATTACGAAGGAACAGAAACTGACAGCTGAACAAACTGATTTGTGGGCCAATGCCATGTTCTGCATGCTGATCTCGAATGCAGCTGAGACGACGTCAATGTTTGCGTGAATTTGCGCCCGATTTGTTGCCCATCAACCGAATACCGTAATTTTGCGTGTGATTAATACACAGTCACAAATACACTTGGACCTGTCAAAGGCACCAAACGGCAGTTGCTTGGCAAATGCACAGTTCTGCATTTTTGCAGTTGCAGCAACAAGAGGCCAAATTGAAACTGTTTAAGACTCAAATGTTACCAGTTGATAGTGAAAAGTATCTGAAAGGAGCTATGAAAGTCACTAAAGTCAATCACACAAAGAATGTTCAGTTTATTTGCCTTAGATACGCTTGACTTTCAAGCTATCCTGTGAATTGAAAACATTTAAAATTGTAGAATAATATAAAATATCAAATGGACTCCTTTCTTTAACTGAAACATTTACTTAGAGTTCCAGGCCTACAATAATTATAGATTTGTTAGTTATGTGAATGGAAAGAATACAGCAAAAAGAAATATAAATAAAAGTATTTTATATTAATTTCTTAAAGACTTTAAGTAATTAAAAAGTGTCAGAGAACTAGGAGAGATTGAGATGAGTTTAATTGCAAAAATGCATTTTATTATACAGATATATGCGGGACTGAGTTAACTAGAGTTTACCCATTAAGATTATATAACTTCTGCTCTTTTGCACTTAAGCTTTAAGCCAGAGTCAATGACAAGCTGCATGCAAACAAGAAAACTTGGCAAAAAAGAAACTCGCTTTGAGAGAGCCAACAAAAAAGTTATTCAGTCATTAGCTTGCGTCGCATCACATAAAGGGCAACTCATAAAATGGCAGACAAAACTGAAAGTCAAACAATGCCAGTGTAAGCAAAGGACAATGGTACAAAAGTATAAAAGTACAACAGGACACCTAACGTACAAACAACCAAGCAAATAAACTGGATGCAGTTGCTAACAAGAGTACAAATGAAGAGTGAAACATACACCTACTATCAACTGTACAATAAAATCAACAAATTGGCATCAGGCAATGGCCACATCAACAGACACTCCAGCACCTCCCCCTCCTGCTCCCTTCTACTACTCGACCTTGATGGAGTATCATACATAATTGGTGCCAGATGTTAGCATGCGCAGTAAAATAGAAATCAAATATTGTTTCAGAGAAGGTGTGCTAAGGTGGAGACAGTGTTTAGCAATCGTTAAGTGTTGGCCGTATCCGAGCTGCCAGCAAACAAGGAAGAAACAAATACGTTTTCAGTCAGGCTATAAGCCTTTATTTCATTAGCTTTCTGCCAGTTGGTAAACAATAGCTGACAATTAATATTATTTCTATATTTCTTTAGCCCGATTTTAAAATAATTTGTAAGTGTACAGCAACACGCTGATCTCTGAATTTTCCCTTATTTTATTTTGATAATGGAGTGTTTATTATTAAAACTGCTATTTAAGAATTGTAATTATATTTAATCTGAATCTTACCAATCTCAACCCGGGAGGCTTGGTACTTATTTCAAACATTTATACAAATTTGAATTGCTTCGACTTAAATCGTTTTCAATTCTAAGTCAATTGAATAAGTAATTTGGGCAATACACTTTGAGACAAATGAATTGAAATTCCAACGAGTACTCAAAAAGAGCAGCAAATGTTTCTATGCCGTATCTATGTAAATATTTTAGCTATTATGCTAAAAGTGTTATTTACTTGAACCAAGTTTAATTTATTCCGATTTCAGAAGAACTTCAAACATGGGTTCAGCTGGGACTTTGAAGATGCTAGAGAGTTGCCAGCGGAAGCAATCAGACAAAACACAATAGCGACAATTACATTAAGCTGAATACAAAAGCAATAGAAACATGCAGCGAAAGCCAAGTGCAAACAGGTGCCGAGGAGCACAACAGCAACGGCAAAAATGACAGTAGCTGAAGCAGCATCACTTACGGCCACAGAAGTAACCACAATGCCGCGATATCCACACGGGTGAGAGTTGCCAGTTGGGTTGGGAGCCACTGCAGAAATCCTTGCAAAACACAAAAATATTTTCTATCAAATGTGTACTATGAAGTGCCTGGCTTCAAGTTTACTTCTTTTGATGGCAGAGTTGGCTTGCTTATATTTGCTCGACGTACACTTGCGAGTCGGAGGGCTCTAGTCGAGGCTGCCCAACTAGGCAATACGCTGTACTCATGTACTCAAACTCAAACTCATGTACTCATGTACTCAAATACTTGATAAACAGCAAATTAAATTTTTCTGTTACACTTCCGTGTTCATATTAACTCGGTTGTTGATGTTGATATCAGAGATGCTTCATTCTATCACGACTTCAATGTAGCGATCTTACGTATTTTTAAAGGCCACAGGGCATAACACACACAGCTGCCGCACTTCATTGCTTTGACAAAACCCAAGCGTGGCAGCCAAGCACAACAAATGGCATATGGCACTACTCCGGAGCTAACGTACACACACATATGTATATGTACTCACATCTACACCCAATTGCTATTATTGTTGCATATTGCTTCAGTTTTGCTGTTCTGCTGCTCGTTGCCGCAGAGTGCATTTTGAACATAATTTTCAATTTTCATGCATGATTTTCCATTTGGTTTGCTAAGTAGCAAATCGAATGTAAAATATTTTTACATTGTTTTTGATTTTCAGTGCTTGAGTGTTGTGTTGTAAATGAAATGTTTTCCCAAAAGTTAATGTACAAATTGCATATTATTTTTTTTTGGTGAATTGCGCGCATTTGAATTGGTTCAGCTGTTATTTAATAAATAAATTCCACTGCTCGAACTCAAACAGTTTGAAATGGCATTTTTACGTTTGAAATATAAGTTTGAAATACTGTTTTTAAGAGCTTGTTAAAGCATACAATATTTAATATTCTCAAGGCTTTTATTTCAAAGTCTATTCATTCATCTTTTCCTCAATTGTTGCTCAGATTTTCGACCACATTTCAATTCTTGTCGTTTTGCTTTTAGAGTACCTTGAGACTGCGGTCATGTCAATAAATGAACGCTGAGCTATTCACAAGGCATTAAATTGTAATTTTTTTAATTACACACAAAAGATTTACCACACAACAGACGTTGAACAGCAGAATAGCCAACAGAAACACACACATACACACAGTATACACACACACACTTACCTTATTACTGGCAGCTGATTAAAAAGCATGGCGCGGAAAAGTATGCAACGCTTAATTACATAAACGACTGCGCCCGAAGCTGGGTGAAAAACTGAACATGGAGGATAGCGATAGTAGCCATCGTCCTGGTTAAGTCTATAGCAGATATGGCAGCACTCGACACACTCGGAGTGAGTGAATGAGTAGGATGGCAAGCATCAAGCTGGCGTGCAAAATCGAGATAATAAGAAAATGGCGAAAATTAAATTGTTTTTCAGCGCGCGCCAAGTGACCAATTAAACTGAGCTGCAAAAAGTCTTCGACTCTTCCGCTCCGTCTCCTTGACTAGCAGCCGGCAGCTGAATGGAAGAGGGAGCATCTTGAGCAACGGTGGCTGTGGCTACTCCTTTTTTGCCACTGAGATTTGTTTTGAAGTCTGTGTTGTCTCTTGCCCCTGACCAGAAGTCGCCTTTATCCTCTCCTATCTGTTTGCTCAGAAATAAAATCATTTTGAGATTTCTAATGATGCCAGCCAGGCACCGCAATACGGCAATGAAAGAGCAAACTAAATTAGCACCGCGGGCCTCTCAACAACAACAGTCAACAGTTGCACCAGAGTCGTAAATAAAACTTGGTCAGAACTAATATGCCAGTGAGTTTCTGTGGCGCACAAATCTTTGGCAAAGTAAATGCGCCAGTTGCATTGGAAAATTGTGCTACCTGCTCATAGTGCCACTGACACCATTCTCGTTATATTCTTGCTCTTGTTATACCCTTTAGCTCGAAATGGAGCCTTAGGACCAACACGGAATAACTCTCATGTTTCTTAAGTATTTCAATTTGATTCTGAATTAATATTTTTCGCATAGATGAGTTTAGTTTTAATTTCTTATATTATTACTCACATATATTTTGGAATATTAGAGGGTATGTCTTTTAATAGCAGAGTCCACTGCTGAATTCCTTACAGGTTTTGTTGCTATTCTTGTTTTTCGTGTGTTTCCTGTTTGTAGCTAACACACTAATTACCGCAATTAATTATGCTGCCTGCGGAAACAGCCGAGTCCAATTCTCTCATTTGAACCACAGAGGGAATTGAGCGGGCAAGAAGTTTCTGGTTTGTGTTAGTGTTGCCGTTGTTGTTTTTACTGGTTGGCTCGGTTTTTGACTGAAAGTTTAGCCTATGCTGAGTGTGTGTGTGTGTGAGCAGCGTATGTGTGTGCGCTTGTTTGTGTGTATTCCTCGATGCACATTTTAAGCAGCTTTCATCCAGAGGCTTTTTGACCAGCAGCTCGTTTGTGTTGGTTTCTCAGCACGCATAACAAATGCCCAACGCGCCAATTAAATTCGTTTAGTTGGAAAAGCTTGTGAATATAGTTTAAGGTTGCGGTCATGTCTACAAATTGGATGAATTTGGTTTAAATTGTTTATTCAACGAAGCAGTTCAATCAAAAAAGTAACTATAATGGAGAAGGAGGCACTTTTTCACGTAATTGATGCATTTTTTTTTTTTTTTAATTTAGCAATTTAATTTAATATTGATCAACCTACTGAAAGGTTATAAAATATTGTTTTGAAGATTGAATACATAATAACGTGATCATAGTTTTGCCCCTAAATCAATCGTACATTTAAAGTTGAAAACGAAATTTGAGGTCGGAAGACAAGTAAAAATTATAGCCTGAAAATCGATGTACGATATATGGGCATAGATCGAAACTTCAAAATGCCATAACTTCGTCAAAACTCAACTGATTTTAAAAAGCAAGGGCTTTTTGGTCATAGTTTTGCCCCTAAATCAATCGTACATTTAAAGTTGAAAACGAAATTTGAGGTCGGAAGACAAGTAAAAATTATAGCCTGAAAATCGATACATCGGTGTATGGGCATAGATCGAGACTTCAAAATGCCATAACTTCGTCAAAACTCAACTGATTTTAAAAAGCAAGGGCTTTTTGGTCATAGTTTTGCCCCTAAATCAATCGTACATTTAAAGTTGAAAACGAAATTTGAGGTCGGAAGACAAGTAAAAATTATAGCCTGAAAATCGATACATCGGTGTATGGGCATAGATCGAGACTTCAAAATGCCATAACTTCGTCAAAACTCAACTGATTTTAAAAAGTCCATTGAGCTGCAGCTGGTCACGCTCTTGCTGTGAGAGCTAAAGCCAGGAATCAAATATAAAACAACAAATTGCATTCAATTTACTTTAATTTCCAAGACTTGCACATATGTATGTATATGCGTATAAAAGAGCACATTGGGCATATGCGCTGTCAATAAGGGGTTTAATGAAAATGGATTTAAACAAAGAACAAAAAAAAGAACTTGGTGCTGACATGCAAATGGCATTGGCTTAATAGACTCGAAAAACAACTGAAATGAGAGCTGCAGTATCCAATGCTGCCAACAGACTTTGCCGCGGCCAGCTAAAAAATACACATGAATACTAGTAAGTGTGCTGGATTTAAATGATCGAGTTTTGAACACCAAGCAAAATAAATATATTTTTATTTGTCTACTGACACTTAAGCACTTCCTCAAATATATAGGCGATCATTTATAGAACTCTACGCGTCATTTGATATGCATACATATAATATCTGATTCCATTTAATTATGCATTCCTCTAACTTTCTGCACAACTGACTGGCTATGTTTATTTCGTGTATTTGGGCAACTTTACGCTACCCGATTTCATGATATACCCAAACAGGGTATATAAAAGAGTGGCAGGCGCCATCGATTTAAGCCAATAAGAATGCGCCCCACTAACACCATTTGCACAAAAAAAGGCGGTAATTTTTTGTTGAGCGACTTAGCCCTTAAAGAGTTTCGTGGTGGCAGCTGCCGTTTAAATGAGAGATTGCCAACATGATTTCACTGGGCTGACATGGGCTCATTATACGAATTGACTTTGACAGTTGAATGTTGATTGCTGATTGCTGAGTGATGTTTGCCGGCTGAAAGAGATGTCTGCCCCTATTTAATGGCACACAAAACAATTATACAAATGTCAGCGGCCCTTTGTTGACCCAAACAACCGATGCGCTAATGCGGCCTGAAGCGCTGCTGCTAATAGCAAAGGCTGATGCCATTATGGAACAAATAGAATTCTGTCCAGCGAAGAATAGTATTTAAAGCGCGGTTTCGCAATAAAAGCCAGTTGAGGCCCACCAAAATCCGCAATATGGCGGCTCTCATTGCCATTTTTGCGTATCAGCCTCCGCATCCGCGCTGTTTTGGCATTCGTCTGATTTATGCGGCTGTCAACGTGGTCCCAGGAGTTAACAACACCAGATGCGGGCCAAAATGCAGCCCTCCCTCTCCTCTCCCACTTCGTCGGACAGTTGACGCAACGCGGCTGATTGACAAACCGCTATTTGCCAAAATGAACCGTTTGACATGAGGTTTGACGGGTCTTCGGTTCCACTGCAGTATTTGATTCGATTTCGGTCTTTTGCACCAAAATGTACTTTTACCGTTCACCTTGCTTGCAATTTCAAAGATTTGATTTATGTAACGCAAAACACGTCAGCTGCAGAGCGATTACCTTGTGCATGAGGCTATAGAATGAATTTACTTAGAAATTAATCAATGAATAAATCTTACTTTCTTAGATCCGCGTCATATCTCCAGATCCAATCTGATAAATACTGTACCGGCTGACCCCTTTCAAATTCGATCTGAATCTGAATCTGAATTTGTTTGTCGTTTATTAAAAGAAAACATTAAAATTTAAAATTTTTGAATGGCAGATTGAGCAGCTGACGATTCTTTAATTACCTCTCCCAGATGAATACACAACATCGCTATGTTCCGAGTTAGACTTTGCCAGAGCCGATTTGTATGCTACCTACGTTATATTGAGTTACTTTTCTCCTTTTGGTAATGGAGGAATAGATTGATGTTTGGTTACCAGTTGGAGCTGCATTCAAACTTTTCGCTTAGGCGGGAATACGATGAGTACTGGTCTTTTATGCGCAATATTGTACCTCCCCTTAATCGGTTAACCTTTATGAACTCAAAGTTGAGGCCACCATTAATGGCTTCCTTACTCTCGATCGTGTTGCGCGCATCGGACACACAGATCGTAAGTATGTCCTTGAACAGGCCTAAACTGTTGGCCTCTTGGATGCCATCATAGTTGACCAGCATGCAGCCTAGGTCCCCGGCCGTCTCCATATCCCTCAGATTCACATGGTAAATATTGTCGGCCCGCAATAGAATCGTCAGTGCCACATCCCGTACTGTTAGATCGCCCATCATCTTAGACAGTTCGTCTTTCATGGAACACAGCACCGGAAGCTTCTTGTTCTTGCAGAACTGACACAGACTTGAGGTTTTCCGCTCAAGTGCGTGTTTGATTTCTAGACGGACACAGTTAACTGTCGACTTATTTGTACCACACTCGCACTTTACAGCTTGAGGTTCCTTTGTTGACTTATCTTTAGCGCTCTCCAGATTATTGTACTTATCATTGAGCGTATTAACTTGCCTGTACAGCTGCTTTACCTTATGGTTCAACTCAATGAGTTGCTCATTTTGATTTATGTTCTGTGCGACCTGATTCTCCAGCCTGTTCTTCAGCACACCCAACTGGCTTGATATGTCAACTACTTTCTCACATTCCGTACACTTTGTAATGCATTTGCCTGGTTCTATTCTTTCAACTAATTTTGGTTCAGCAGATATGGCTTGCTTTGACAGTTGCTCCTCGGGTTCGCGGCTTTCCTCAGGTATATATTTCACTTTCATTACTTTTTCCCGCTTGGCTCTGTTTTGTTTCTTTTCATTTTCAAGCCTTCGCATCGAAGGCACAACTATAATTGGATACTTGCATTTGCATTTGCAAGTGGATTTGGATGTGAATTTAGTTCGCGGGTCCTTTGTCATTTTTATCTTTTTAGGGCTATCCTCTTTCTTTTGAAGTGGTTTCTCTGCGCTGCTGCGCGTTGGCTTATCGCACACACAGCTTGCAGAATCGACGGGACACAAACTCAATATACTCAACGATAGAGTGGATGGCTTTATCCGTCCTCCAGCAAGCAGTCGATCCTGATTGGTTTGTGCCAGTGAGCTCGGATGTTCTGAGAGTAATCTGTCTAACTGTTCAGCGCGCATTCGTGCACTCAAATATTTTGTATAGGTTCGTGCTGCATCTTTAAGGGAAAGCAATATAAATCTATGAGCTAGAAAACAACCACTCATTTGAAATTTCTGGCATTAAACTTACTCATTGTGCTTGTTAACTGAGAATTTTCCGGCATAACACAACAATTTTCAATTCAAACTGCGCTCACTTGATTCTATTTTTGAACTGACACCTGTTCAGCTACAATTGACAGCTCGACGATTGCTCAACAATGTTCCCAAGGCACAAAAGCAGTTGCATATTTTTAAATTAATTTATTTGCCTTCTGACATCTGACATCTCCTTTTGAATTCCAAATATTCGTTGAATATTTCATAGAAACTGGGTTCAAAGGGTTGCCAATTTGTGTCGACAGATTGATTTTACCTTTTCTTGCATACAGGTGTAAGTATTTCCAGCCCGTATTGAGCTGACGCAAAATTCTAGTGAAGCAGCTTCAGTTCATTTAAGGTGCAATATCAAAAGGACTCAACTATCAAGCTGACAATGAGATAAACAATAATAATAAACATTCATTTGCATAAAAAAAAATGTAATCAGTCAAGAGCGATTTCATCTATTATATTTGCTTTTATTTATATGTATTTTCAACATGTATTTGGCACACAGAAACCGCAAAACATTTAATTATTGGCAACATTTTTACTTGAGATATCATATTTTATATAATCTAGATTCATATTATTTTTTTAAATGAGTTTTGTAATTTAAATGAATGACACATATGAAAACTCAACGTTTTTGTTGAATTTAACTTTGGTTTGAGTGAAATGGTATTTTTTTTTGCTTATTATTATTTTATTATTTTAGTTTATTTTTTTTACTACAATGGACTGGTATTTGGTATTTTTTGTTTTTTAACTGGTTCCTGTATTTTTATTTGGTTATGTACTCGAATGTTGTAAGTCGCTTGTCTAAAAAAAATTTGAAATATTTCTGATAAGCTCCCTTTTTGTATTGTTCAATATGTGATTATTAAGAGGATTAGTTTTTGAGGTGGATTAGTAAAATTAAGAGTCTTCATTTGGGCCTTCATTTGATCCAGCTTAGTTCAATTTTAGAGGAAATGGTATATAAATGCATAGATTTTTTACAAAATATCCTGTTTGATATTAATAGTTAAAGTATTTATGAAAAAGAGTTCGAAGATAGTTTTTTATTTATGATTATCTTTATATTTTAGGTTATATCTAGGGCAATTAATAACGCCCTCGATGCACGCAGCTGCCAGTCTATAATTCATAAATCAAATTAACAATGGCTCTTTGGATTGCGTGAAGTTCAACTTTCAATTTTCAGCTATAAACTAAGCACTGCGCTTATATACGATGTTATCTGTTTGGCTATCAATTTTGACTAATTTCTTGGGCTTGAACAAAAGTTTACTTAAACGGAACGTAATGGCTTATAAACTTATGCTTAAGAGTGGGTATATTAACAACTTTGAACATTAATTAGTACACACGTCAAATTACAAAGAGCACAATCGAAGCAGTTAAGGCGCAAATTAACATACCTTTCCATATATTTATCGGTTTTCCCAAACAAACTTAAGCAGGTATTGAGAAAACAGACTTATTGAGGTTAACGCGAAAATGCCTTAAAGCTACACAAAGCACATGGAGTGGGAATTCAGCTTATTGATTTGCATTGATTCAATGGCAACGTCGGGGCAAAATCAGCAACAGCAACATTGCAGACAGCAGCTGATAGATGGGCGGCAGATTAGCTCCGGCTGAGACCCGTGGCTCCAGCGACAGAGTCCTACACTTCTCCACTTTGGTGTAGTCACTGAAACCGGCCAGATTCCGCGATGCGGCGCGTATTAGATACACGGTATCCGGTTCCAGGTTCGTTATAAGAAAATTGGCCCCTGTCACAAACAAAAATGAAAAGCTATAGTTCCAAAATGTAAAGTTAAGCTGATGCAGCTGCCCCCTCCGGTTACCTTCTTCAAAGGGGAAATCCTTGCGCTTGGCATTCGTCCATTTGCCAGCATCCGTTTTGAATTCCATCTCCGTCATATACTCAATGCGAAAACCATTCACATCCATCGGACCGCGTTGATCCTTATCGCGCTGTGCGCTCACATCCACATCAAACGTGTTCGAATTGAAGCCGCGCAGCTGAAATACAAATGGGGGCGGTGGCTTCTCGCCTTCATCCAGTCGCGTAATGCGCTCAATACTGCCCAAATGATTGTGTGCACGACATCGATAGTTGTCAAAGACCTTGGCATCCAGCACACGGATTGTCAGACGCGACCAATAGTTATCAGTTTCGATGAAGTACTGTTTTTCGTTGCTCTCCAGCCTCTTCTGCTTGCGATGCCAGGTGAAGGTAGCTGGCGGCTCCGCTTGTGCCTCGCACATGAGGCTCGCCGTGCCATTGATGTATGCATATTGAAGGCCCACGTGATGCTTCGACGTCCAATGGGGCTTATCTATCCATTTTCAATTAAAGTCAGTAATTAATTAAATTTATAAAGCCATTTTTCTGCTTTCAGAGTGCAGCTGTCGCTCAAAAATATGCTATCAAATATATGAAATACGTGCATAAATCAAAAATGTACGCTAGTAAAGTCATTAACTGCATGTGTGCGACGCCCCAACTGCACAGCTTACAACATATGCGAGCTAAGCGTATATAAATTTAAAATATTCCGTGCTCTTAAAACTATTTGCAACTCACTGTGATGCATACTAAAACATACTCAAAAAAGTTTTTTTTCGAGGTACTCGTAAAGTCTCTCAAGTAATTTTCTTGCCATTCATAACAAAAGCACACTGGGTTGAAAATACACCGTAAATGGAAATATATTGAAATAAAATAACTTTTTGAATAATATTAAGAAAAGATTAGATATCGGGTAAAACAGCAATATATCTTACATTTGAATTTAACTAAATTTTTTAAGCAGAATATGAAATAAAAACCAATTTAAAACAACTAAGAAGCCATATCATGATATTATATGTATTAGATAATTGTTGTTTTTTATGACTTCAAAATCTTATCACATTCGTAAGCTTTATTAAATATTGATAAAATTAATAGATAAATCATAATTTCATTCAATTAAATTGAAGCTTTATCAATAAATTTCCTGTCGTAAAATTCCTCTATTTAATCCTCAGTTCGACAACTATTTGTTCAGTGTGCATTGTGTTGTATGCGTTGGCAAATCATAAATCACACTCACGTTCGATTTTCATCAAAACTGTGCGCTCCTGCATATCTGAAGCAATCGAATTCACTTGGTATGCCCGGCACGTGTACTCGCCGGTGTCATTTTGTGTTACCTTGTTGATGAGCAAACCATCGGCCAGGATTCGAAATTTCGGAGCGTTTGCTGACAAAATGAGAGAAACATGATAAGCGGACGCAACGAGAAAATCCAGTAAAGCGAAAAAAAAAAAATCATCGTTGGGCAAAGCTCATTAAGATTGGAAACTCACCCTCCACACTAATGGGTTGTCCATTGAAATGCCAGGTGACATTCGGTTGCGGTTCGCCCTTCACCTCGCATAATATGGTAGCAATTTGACCCTCCTTTACGGTCGATACGGTATCCTTTTCGGTGAACGTAATTTTCTCTGTGTGTGCGAATGAATGTGTTTTGTTTACGTGTGGCGAGAATACAATGCAAAATTAATGAGCGTGGTTGTTGAATGTTGTTCGATCTTTGTACTTACGATACACAATCAAATCGAACGATTTACTATGCAGCCCACCTCCAACAGCCTCACAGGTCCAATTGCCCTTGTCCGCCAGCGCAATGTGTGAAAAAACTATTTTCAATTGTTCTGTGCGGTAAAGAATGTAAAGTAGTGAAATCGAAAAAAAAACAATCACGATAGAGTGCATTAGTTTGAATTGGTCGACTACAAGATGCCCTGTTGCAATCAAAAAATAAATTTAAAACATTTTTATATTCCTAGCTGCTTGTGGACTCCGTTTTACATTTATAGCTTGTGGCAAATTTTGAATTATGAAAAAAATATATTGTTTATCACTAGCGATTTGGGAATTGATATAAAATGTTAACATTAATTATACATTGTTTATTGATCGAAAAGTACCACAAATATTAAAATACATTTCGAATCCGATTTAATTTATTTAATTTGAAACTGTGGTCCTAATACATTTTGCATGCATAGTTATTTTATTTGTTTGTCTCTTCCGCTCATTCATAGCTACTTCGAACATTGACCTACTTGATTGAAGCAACGGCAAAGGTCAATAGAGATTTGTAAAAAACGAAATCAAAGTACAATTTAAACGGAAAACTCGTTGTAAGTGTTAAAAAACGTTGCAATTAATTGGATTTGTTTGTTGTGCCTGCTGGCCCGAGAGTTCTTTGTCTCAGTGCTTAATCGATTGTTTCGCCATGACTCACCAGGTGCCGCTTGCTCGATGTGTATGCGTCCTTTGTGCTCTTGGAGTATTTCACCTTTTGGCGATTTCCAATGCAGCTTTGCATCGGGATCGGGGCTCCGACACTGCACAATGAGAGACTCGTTAGTGTAGCGGACGACGCTGTGCTCAGCAGGACTCAGTGTCAGACTGTCATGGTGATTGGCCAAGACGGCTGCTGTAGGATCAAATGGATTGCATACATATTAGTTAATAGTTTGTTAATTACACAGCATTTTAAATGTAAATTGAAAAGTTTCTGAAAAATTCGCCAAGTCGGCAATTTGGCCAATTTAGTTTGGGTTTTGCATACTAAGAATTTTTCGTCACCAACTTAAATTGCAGTTCCCACACACACACATTTGGCCACAAGTTTTTACAGCAAAACAGCAACAACAGAAAAACTGAACGGCAACTACCAATTTCAATATTTTGCATTTCATATTTCAGGCTGCATACTGAAAAAGTTTCCAAATCATTTTATTCACCCGCAAGTCCGCAAGTACAGCATTTGAAAATATTTCTGAAATTTTGTATGCAAATATATTCTACCGTTTACGTGTATACATATTTTTATTATTGACGCCTTACAAAGTCTTACTCCAATATCTCTTAAGGCTGGATATTCTTGATTGAAATTAATTTATACTACTTGTTCTAGTTAAAAATGTCAAATATGGTCATCATTCTTTCATTTTTGAGCTATTATGTTATGCCTTACAATATTTCATTTTCTCATTTAATGAAGAGTATGATGTGCTGTATAGCCGAAAGCTTATCAAAATTAATTTGCAGAAAATGGAAATAACCGATAAATTTGCTGTGAATGGAGGTATGCCAAAATATCTAGCTAATGTGTATTTTCTGGCTGGGTATTTTTCATGGCTCATGAATTACTCAGCTTTGATTCATATTGAACAACAAAGTGCACTCAAATTATTTGCATTTTGCATGCCTCATATTTTCAATTCTTCATACACTCTGTGGACCTGGGCAGGGAGGCATAAGGGGAGCACAACCTGCCTGCTCATTGAAATTTATCACAAGAAAATGCAATTTCATTTTTCCGTTTTATGTCAATATCAGCAACAGTAACAGTAACAGCAACAAAAACATAACAGCAACTAAAAGTAATGTGGATCATAGGACCCCATCCTTGGTTAGAGCAAAGAGCGATGCATAGATGCAAAAATTTCTTGCATACTTTTTAATAAAGTTTCTTGTATGCCCAAAGTGATAGAAAAAGGAACAAAATCACAGTAAGACTTACGGACAGGACACAGGAGAGGCAAAGGACAGAGGGCTAGCAAAACTTTTGCTTAGTTTTTTTCCCAAGCAAAGTTGAAATTTTATTGGCAACAAAATGGTCATGTTGAAGGAAAGCCCACTACATTATGTTCAAGCAAATTAAACATTCTTCATATTCAACGTGAAAGGAATTCTGAGAAAACTAGAAAACAAACTTCCAGTTGCAGTTTAAAAAAATGCAATAGTAAACTTTTATTTAAACCGCTCATTAATTTTCTAAATTGAAGAAATTGTCTTATTAAATTTAACTTTAAATTGGCAAAATTTAAGTGATTTACTACTCTTGCAATGTGACCAGTTTCGACATTAGAAAATAGAAAATTAGGTCTGTATTGGTAATGAAAATTTTTGATAAGAGTTTATTTTTTATGGTTGGTCAAAAGATATGACAGTAACTTTAACCTTCACATTTGTCCTACATGAATGGATTAGCTCAAATTTTAGTCTCCTAACTCTTACAGTTCTGAATGTGCATTTTTCAAGTCCATTAGTAAGTCAAAAAGACTTATGCAGATGGCCTCAGCCTTACTTTCGAACTTGATTCACATGAGTTAAATGACGCAATAATTGTTCGACGTTATTCTCTCATATAAGAGTGTATGTGAGTATATGTAAGACCGGAAAAATATGTCAGTATGTTCATTTGCATTTGCATTTGCATTGTTTGACTTCAGCACCAGCACCTGTGTGCTGTTTTGCTTGCCTGTCGGCGTGTTCGTTATCTGAAATGGCAACGTCAACTGCGAACAATAAGCGAAACTCTCGACATACAATTTCATGTGCAAACCAAAGTTGGCAAAAGTCAACGAAAAAATATTTAAAAGATAAATATAAATAAGGGAAGCGTTGTCAAATGCGAGCAAAAGAAACGGTTAACGTTAACGCGCTGACAGCAAATGGCAACTGGCATTGCCAGACACCAACAGACGCTAGCATCAAAATCATCTGTCGCACACTCCTCCGCATTGCTTGGCGGCCTCTATAAATGCTTACATTATGCACTCATTCGCAGCACAAATGTCTGCGCGAATGTGAGTGCAAGTAATGCACGCACAGTTATGTGCCAACAGAGGAAGGGCTGAAGGGAAGGAGAAGGATTCTGGGCAAGACACGAAAAGAGAACGGGAGGAGGCAATGAAGCGCGAGATAGCAAAAATAAAGAGTATAGTGTCGACGAATGAACACCCTTTCCATATGATATACTTAGCTACATTTTTAAACCTGTCCCAAAAATCGATGTTAAGTTTAGATAGAAAGGAATATGCAACTGAAACTCAAGCGTACTGATGCAGGCTACTAGTGACGTAGTAATAAGACTGTAAAATAACAACTGTACATATCGATCGATATCAATTGTGTGATCACCAACTTGAAGAAGAAGAAATCAATCGGTGCAATTAAAGCGAAGTAAGCAGACGTGTTCGTGAAAGATATATAATTTAGTTTTGACAGCTACAGTACTAAAATTAATATTTTAAACTAGGGAATGTTAGAGTTTTGAGTAATTATTATTTAAATACACTTATTTATGGACAGATAAATGGCACAAATTAAATGCACAGATAAATTATGAAGTTCTGTAAATAACACAAGAGTACGAAATGTGCCGAAATGCAGTTGTGAATCTGGCATGTGAAATGTATATATAAGTATATGTATTTGTTTGTACATGTGAGTGTGTATGTGTACATATAAACGTTTAAGTATGTTTATGTCTATGTGAGGTGTTGACCCGTAAATTTCATTAAGTGCCATGCATTATATTATTTGGCTGCAGGCATTTGCCGTTAAACCTTCGTGGAATGTGTATATATACACATGCATATATTATTTGTATTTTTATCTATCAATATTTCAATGCTTTGTTCAACTTTGTTCAATAACTTTTCGATTTTAAAATAAAATACTGTTTAATTTAATAATTTAATAAATTGGAAGCGAACTATGTTCATAGAAATCCAAGGTTTTAGATTTGCAATGAATCTTAGATAGTTTCAAGTTTTGAAATGTAATCTCTGTATTTTTGCAAGCCCTCTATAAGCTTTCAATAAATTACAAAATGTCAGCTGTATTGAGTCTCACAAACTTTTCCATTTCCATTAGCTCAGCACAGTAAAACTTTTTAATTATTTGCCAATACTCTGTAGGCACCAAAAAAGGAAAACAAACCCAAACGCGAAAATTTTGCCAGCAAGACTGCGTGAACTTTTTGCATTCGAAAATGTTTTTTGTTCTGTTTTTTAATTATTATGTTACTTCAAAAAATAAAAGTTGCTGTGGCAGTTGCTGTTGCATGCATGCTTTCAACTTCAACTATAAAAGTTACAGTTGTGCAACTGTAATCGAGAGCAGCAAGTTGGGCCTTGTTGGATTGGGCGAATGCTGCAAGTGGGGTAGAGGTGCTTATAGTAATGTCAGCAAAAACGCATATGAAGCACACTTAACCTGATTTTGAAGCCGAGGCGCCGCAAAGACACGCACATCTAGCTAGTGCCCCATTTTACATTTCTCTTGCCACAAAGGCAAGCCGAGCAAATAGAAATCCTTGAGAGTCGAGCATGCAAATAATTGCAGCATTTGTATAAGCCTGACCCATTTTTGTTGCAAGTTTCTTTGCATATTTTTTTTTTATTGCTTCTCATAAGCTGCTGTCTTGGGGCAAGGAATTTAATTCAAAATTCTCGCACAAAGCATTGTCGCTGCTGCCACTGCCATTGCTGCTGCTACTGCTGCTGCTGCTCATGCTGCTGTGGCACGTAATGCCAAAACATACATAAATCATCTCTACGTCTCCGCATAAGAATATATTTCCGCTATAAAATGGACGTTTCCGCTTTTTCGGCTGCCAGGCAACGTACTCCCGCCCCTGCCCTTGCAACCGCCCCCAACTCTGTCAGCATCTACCCCCACTGTCTGCTACTGCTGCTGCATCCACAACAGGAAGTCAGCTTCAGTTTGGACTTGTACTTTGCTTTGTGGCAAACGGAAATGCAGGTAATAAAACTCTTGCTTCAGTTTCTCAGGTATTTCTCGGTGAACCTGTCCACCCTCAATCCTCGCACCTATTTCTGATGTCTTTTTAATAGTTTGCAGCTGACACTTGCTCCGGCTGGCAAAATAGGTTGGTATTAAGGTTTGGTGTTTGACTAGCTAACAAATTTTCTTGGGTAGCTTACCTCTCACTCGAAGTTTCTGCTTGACTATGGCAATTAATTTTTTTTGCTTGTGCCCAGGGGTAAGTTCATAATTTTGACATTATGTGCGTGGAGTGGAGAGTGTGGGGTTGTGCACCGGAAAATACACTTATGAGTTCTTAAATGCTCGCAAGCCCCCATAATTCTCTGTTCAACAACAGTAAGAGGAAGTAAAGTGCACATTAATTTTCGCCTTCCGAGCGATAAGAATGGAGAACATGGAAACACTTGCACAGGACCCTAGCTGTCGTTTTTTTTGTTTCTCGGGTTTTCTGTTTCACTCCAACGTCTTGCAGGCAGGACTTGTGAAAATGTTTCAGCCCATTCATCAACATTGTGCGCCTTTGACTTTTGAAACAAAAGTTTGACAGACTTAACATTTACAGAAGGGCGTGGCCTCGAGGCAAGGCGACCCCGAAATACTTTACAAAAAACTTCCAACCAAACCAAACCAATCCCCAGAGCATTTTAAACATTTTATAGATAAGTCTGGGCACTGTGGAGTGAAGAAAGGAAGTAAAGCTCCAAATAAATATATGCACTCTATTAAGCTTGGACAGATTTACCAGCCTTACAGCTATATCTTCTCACTGCTTAAAATTCAAAAGATAACTTCATTATTAACTGCAGAAAAGGCTCAACTTACTAACGAAATATTAGTTCTGCTGCTTAAATACAACACTTAATTATAATTTGTTTCACATAGTGAAGTTACTTCAGTTAATAGCAAGCCCCGTAAATAACCAACTTACACACCAAAATATTATAAGCTACTTTACGGAAAACTTTAATTAATTTTTCAACTTTTTTCATTAAGAAATTTGTGAACCACTCACGTTTTTATTATTATTGGCACCACTGTGCAAAATTTTTATATGACAACCAATGTGAACAACCGCGTGTATCATTTATTTAACAAATTTGCGTCAAGTTGAAACATGACAGGCGAGGAATTAATCATGGCCTATCAAATTGCATAAATAGCGTTTTAAGTGTCAGTGTTAATGGCGTTTGCAATTATGAAAGCAGTTAGCCTCATAGACCCAGAGAAAGAGAGAGAGAGAGAGAGAGAGAGGTCAATGGTCAAAGGCACAGTAGCTATAGAAATCGAAGGAACAGCAGTTGCACGCAGAGGCAAACATAATTATCGGCTTGCTTGCCAATATAGTTGCAACACCCACTGGGCACGCCCCGTTCTTGTTGGAAATTGTAATTGAATCCGCTGTGCGTGTAGCATATAACGTATAAGCAAAGTGCAGCAGCAGCAACGACTTAGCGATACACTAAGAATAAAAATATAATTTCTTAAGCAATATAAACTAAAGTTGCCGCGTAGCAAATTTTAGTTAAAACTTTGTCTCATGTTCACTTGTCGCACCGCACTTCTAAAAATTAAATCCAACTGCATAAGCTTGCAACAACAACTGCTTCACAGTACCCAGTACCTATAATAACGGATGTATGGGGTATCATAGTCGGCTTCAGTTTTATGTAACAGAATCGTGGAAACTAAGGAGTTTCTCTAATCTGATGGGCATATCTCACTTAACCACAATTTCTAAAAACAATATACAAATAATAATCTAAAAAAGGAACGGATGTCGAGTTTGGTAAGCATATTTTGGGTATACAAACTGTCAATTATCCCAATGTAAATTACTCATCTTAAGAGATATTTATAAATTATAGGGCATTTCTTCCATCTGTCACTCTTGACTTATGGATTTCAAAGAATTTTTTGTTGTTATTATGCTGCAGCTTTTGTCTTTTACTAACAACTTTGCAGCTTGCACTTCGTCGTAAAAATAAAGTTTTACACACACGCACGAGTTGTTTTCTTCTCTATTATATTAGTAACTTGTGCATATACATACATGTTTGTATGTGTGTGTGTGTGTATGCGATGGTGATGCTGATGTTTCCTGCTGAATTCCACATTACAGCAACAATAACCAAAAATGACACAGCTTTTGTGGCGCTGCATTTAGTGTCTTCATTTTAAGAGCATAGTAAGGAAACTGAAACTCGTTGCAGTTTCAGACAGTTTCCAGTTTAAGACACTACTTCAATCGGCAACATAACTGCAGCTAAGCCAATATAATTTAATTTGGTCAGTTTCGAGTGCTGCGTAGAGCTTAATGCAATGTGATGCACTTCAAAGCAGCACGATTAAGTGGCTGAATCAGCTCACTGAGCTTAATATTTCATTAGCTACCTTTGATCCACTTTAAATCCAGTCAGCAATAGCAGCAGCAACAACGGTACAGATGCTATAAATTTCCGTGTGCCACGCAAATTGTTTTCAAGTTTCCTTAGAATTGCGAGTGCTACAACAGATAGCAGGTAGCAGGTAAAAATTTATGGGAGTCGCGGCGCCGACGATGGCGGTGTTGTTGCGTGCAACAATTAATTCAACTTAAGTGCGCATTCGTAATTGGAAAATTACAGTTAAGTAAGAGTATTTGAAGATGGCGCCTTGAATTTTACCAGTCTCAAGTAGTTTAGTTGAGTTGAGATTCCACTTTCGAGTGGCTTTCATTTTAACTCATTTTTAGCTTAAGTTAATGCCATTCCTGGCTGTAAGCGTAGCTCGATTAATTTATGCTTTATATTTACGAAGAACTAGGAGGCAACCAAGCTTTTAACGGCGTGTTATGAACAGCCAAAGCCAACATAAAGTCTCTATCAAATTGAATTTTCCACACACACACACAAACATACTACTAACAGCACACTAAACAACTTTTTGTGCTGCAAAGGCAACTGGCTCACCACATATTGAAAAATGCGACACAATATTTTCTGCTGCAAAATTGTTTGCCAGGTGAGACACGTTAAGCTGCAACAGCTCGAAATATTGTTGTTGTTGTGGACTTTGTGTGTACGATGCAGAAATATTAAATACAGTATGGTTCTTCTTGAAGGCACATACGTATTTTATTATTTAAAACTTCATTAAGTACCTCATATTTAAAATAATGTCCTCGCTTCGATCAAGAACTGGATACACAAGACTTCACTTTTAATTTATTTTAAATGTTATTTTATTTTAAATATCTTAAATCAGTGCTCTGGCACTTAACCTATCTTAAAACCCACTCATTTATCTTTTTGATTAAGATATTCATTCATCACTCTTATGGGTTTGTGCAACAACAACAGCCAGAATATACTTTGATGGCTTTTGGCTCATTCACGTCCACATGGGACATGCGCTATGTCACACAACTGGCATAAGCCAGGCCAGCGACCTGACGGGAGGGTGGCAGGAGGGAGAGGAGTGCTATGGAGATAATCTGCACCTAATTATCATCAGCTCAGTGAAAGAGAGTTAATAGGATTATATACACCGCTAAGTATGCAACAGGCAAAGCATGATGCCAAATGCTTCAGTGTTCAGTACATCGCTATGAATTCATGCAATACCATCTGCAATTTGACAAAACGCATCGTTTAAATCATTAAAAAATATCAAAATTGATATTGGCCGATGTGCTTGTGCAGTCAGTCATGTTGCTGAAATTAATTTAATTTACATCGAGTGTGCACAGATCCAAATATTTTGTGTTCGGTTGCTCAAAGTTGTGGTATTTCCACAACTCATACTTCGGCTTTAATAATTTAAATATATAGTTGAGTTATTAAAGTGAACTTACGTTATGTTTAAAGCTTGCTGAAAACTATCAGCCTGATTTATTATAGAGCTGAAAAATACACTAAAATATGAAGGGCTTCTACGATAATCATTAACAATTCAGAGAGATTAATAAACGTTTAAAATAAGTCAAATCTGTTATTGATATTATAATATATATATATATCTCTTAATCTCAAATATTTAAAGCATATTGAGATATGTAGACTCAATATTCAAAGCTGTTTTAAATCTAAATTTGACTAAATAACGTACTTAAATTCCAGCAAAATGACAAATAACTTTTTAGATATGTAAATCTGATGCAATTTAAAGCAAGTAAAACAGACATAAAAAAGTTGCAGTTCCCACAGATTGTTGCGTCGTTGAATTGCAAATGTAAATGTTTAGCAGTAAATTCAGTGGATAAACAGCTGTATTAAATGCAAGTCGCTTGTCACTCATTTAAATTGGGCGACCAAATGCACACAAATTCAGATGCCATCATCAAGGCAGCAGCGACCTTTTTCATGTTATTCTTTTGCTGCTGGGGGGGTGGCAGTGAGTGGTGGGCAGGGGGGAGTTGAGCTGCTGTCTAGCAACCCATTCGCATGGCAAGTCAGTGACATATGTCTCGCTGGCTGCTGCGGGTCAGGGGGACTTACAATAAGTAATTCATTACTTTAGTCATGCATTGTCATGCATGTTGGCCATGCTTTTTCACGATATTTGCATCGCTGGCGTTGTATTTTTATAGTTGTGTGCAACGTATGCAACCGTCTATGGTTGCATGTCAAGCTGAACAGTGGAGCTGTTGCAATTTGTATGCAAAATTGTTTCACAAATTGAGCAAGAAAGATGGCGTAAGCAGAAAATACACATTTACACATAACATACACTCCAGAAACTCTCATTCGAAAGTGAGGCAGGCAACCGGCACGTGGCACAGCTTCAGCCTTAGCATGCCGGCTATCAAGAATTCTCATAGACACTCATGTCACACTATTTTTGTTTATTTTTTTTCTTCGAATACCCTATATTTATATAACCTGGTCAAAGGGGTATCATGAAGATGTCAAAATAACTTTAAGAAAAGTATGTAAAGCACTAATGTTACATTTAACATCATTGAGAGTGATAAATTAGAATGAAATCGAGTTTTTAATATCTATTTAATACATATTCGTCGAAGACAATTATGAATGAATATAATTAAATGTAAACAGCTTCAGGGCTACTGCAGGATAACGCTTTGTCGATCACTTCCGACTCTCGAATTGTTACTAGTTTGCTTTTAGCTTTCTATGTTTTTTGAATTTTAAGTATTTTTCATTTGGCAACTCGCACATGTTGGATACAGACTTGTGTGCTTAAATGCTGTCATTGTCATGCAGTTACACACACACACACACACCCACACACACATAAAGACCCATCGAGTCTCACAACTATTTACCTATTTGCATTGCACGGTAGAAAGATGTCGCTGCGAACAAATAAAACAAAGTCAATGTACACACTGTAATTTCCATATTTACATGATTAATTGAGTTTATTTTTAATTTAAATAAAACAAAAGCCACGTTGATTACAAGCGACCATACCAAACAGTTTCAATTTATTATGGTTAAGTTAAAATAAAAGAAGATTAATTGAGTTTTTGCACGGTCCCTGGAGCATGCCATGAAATATCTCTATTGTTTTGCATGGCGCATTGTCTACAATTTACAATTTTTTATGCACATTTTTCAACTATACCCCGTATTACAGAATTGTTAAGTCTTGTTTTCCTTCAAGTGGGCTCTGAACTAGTTCCTCAAGTTTCTGTTCGTTATCTTAAAAACTTCATAAGCCAATGACTTTGTGTACTGATCCGCTTTTGAATGGTAACAGGTGTTGGCATCTCAAAAAGTAAATCTCTGCAATAGCAACCGCAAGTTTATATTGCAGCAAAAAGTTTCACGATGGTAAGCGCTCGTAAATAATCTTCATCATTGTATTGCTGTATATACCAAATCGCATCAGTTTCAGAATAACAAAGGAAGGTAAAGGACATGTCTCTATGCATGAAAAAAAACAAAGAATAATCATAATAATAAGTGTTTTATTTAAAGAGTGTACAAGCTTCGTCACTATTTTTTAATTGGAATTTATGATTAAGCTATTGTCTGTAATTGTTTGTTAAAGTAAGAGCACATTATACATTCTGGCGTCCAAAGAGTGGCGTTGCGTAAACACCATTTAATTGCTATAAATAAATAAATTTGAATTAAGTGGCAAATACCATTGCTGTTTGTGTACCGCAAATCTCTTAAATAAATGTGAAAATTTAAGTAAATTCAGGTCAATCCAAGTTTATTTAAAGCACTAAACACTATTCGCATTGGAATCAAGTTCGCCGTAACTAAAATTAAAAGTTTGAACGTTTTATCAGCATTGTCGCAGCAGAAATTTGTGAGCCAGACTTTTAGCTACTTTGAAATTTGAATTGTTCAGTGCTCAATTTTCAAGTTGGCTCGCATGTGCTTCATTTGTTTGTTGCCCAGACTCCACTTGACGACAACTGTATCCGTGCCGTTGAATGAACTGTTTGGGAGTGAGAGAATCTTCTATTGAGCCAACTTTCTAAAAGTGGAATTGCATTTGCTCTGCTTGAAAAACTATTATAACTTCGGCCATGCCACCACGCAAGAGTTTCAGTTCATCCAACTATGAAAGTACTTTATGTGCGCTAACAAAAATATTTCTTTTATTGAGTTTCGCCTTCTGTGTCATTCAATTTTAGGCTGTGCCGCACATCAGCTGCCTATTCCGACCACTTGAATGCTGCACAAAAGTTTTGCTCTAAAACCATCACGAACACCAACCTCGAGTTTTCGCCTAAGTTGCCACCCCAATAGATACCAGGCTATTGTTAACAATTGGGTACAAAAGGCCCTGACAAAGATTAAAATAAGAACGACACTGGAGCCAGTGTAATATGATATATATGCACTATCGAGCTACTAGCAAATGCTTGTATTTACACAGCTTTTCTTCATTGCGGAAGGGAACATCATCATTGTTCGAGCAAATTGGAAGAAAAGCAATGTTAGGAATAGAATGCCAGTCCATTTAAAATTTAGATAAAGTCTATGCGAATACCTAAAAATATTTTTCAAAAAATGTTAAACACACTTATTGAATAAATTTGAACGCATTTAAATTCGTTATGATTTAAAAACATTGCTGTTGAACTTGATGCTATGTCACTCACATTGGTTCAGCAAAAATGTATGAAGAAAAAAATTGACCCGCTTATCTGATTATTTGTTTATTATTTGTTTTCCACAAAGACAATAAATCTACACCATTTTGTCAGTATTTTTGATGTTCAAAATTATATCATAGAGAATGAAAAATGAAAAACAAATTATTTGCCGCCGGCTTTGTTTTAATACCATCCACAAACTAAAGCTAATGAAAATGACATTGTTTTAATAAGCCTTTGGGTCAAACGAAAAAAGCAAAACTACAAATTTTTCAGGCACTCCTCATACATTAATGATATTTGTGTGTTTCAAACCTATTATAAAGCTATTAAGCTATAATATTTTAATCATTTAAAAATTTAATGGGGAATAATATAGTTGAATCATATATTGTTAATTACTAAAAAGTCTGTATAAAATAATTTTTATTTTAATATGCATGAGAGAAATTTATTTAAAATGCACACACAAATTTCTCTCTGAAAGTTTTTCTTTATACATTTCGTTTTAAATGTAATTATGTCAATTGTTTTATAAACATTTTTTGTACAACTAACTATAAACAACAAAGTTTTGTTTTATCAGTATACAAATTAACCAACAGTTTCCAGAGCTATTGTTAAATTTACGTGTTATAAATAAATTGTACATCATTTGCGCATTTTAAATTTCAAATTTATTGCTTAAAAAATATATGTACGTGCTCTAAAAACACAACACAGTATATCGACATAGTTTGAAAAACCAACAGAGGTACACACAAACAAGCCACAGAGTGCGGCATATGGTTGGCACGGCAGATTTTGTTGCATTCTTGTTTTAGGTTAGCTGCTTTTGTTTGTTGCGCTAGTTTTGCGGTCGCGCTTTGTTTTATATCAGACAATGCAACAACAGCAAAAACCTGTGCAAAAATCTTGCTTATGCAAACTGCCAACAGAATATCTGTTGAGATGGGGGATAGAGGTGGAAAGGAAAAGTGGTAATGAAACAAAAAATGCATGACAGCAGCAGTGCCAGCCAAGTTTTAATTACGTAAAATATTTTTGCGTGCACCCACTCTAATCAACTTAAAAGCCAACAGAAAAGCAACAAAATAGCCAAAACTGTAATTCGGGAACATGGTCAAAAGAGAGTTACGACGGCAGACATGTTGCAAGTTTTAGGGGGAGTCCATTTCAAAGGGTCTTATAAACGTGGCAGGATGGCAGCGTTGCGCGTTCGCACGCAGCAGCGCCTAATAATTGCAGCATTCGCTTGAGTTGTACAGCAGCGACGGTTAGCCAACATGTCAGACAGTCAGTCGCTGTTGGTCTTGCGTAATTACTTGGTGAGCAGCATACGCAAAATGGTTTAGCTGCCAGTTGCCGAAGCGACTAAAGCTGCAGCAGCACCAACAACAGTAGTAACAATTATAGACTACAGGCATACCTCTTTAAGTGCTTTCTGACATGCCACTATGGAGAGTGAGTGTGAGCATGTGTAGGTGTGAACAACATTTATTAACATGCTCTGTGTGTATATGGGTGTGTATGTGTGTGAGTGCTCTCTGTGTAAAAGCAATTTAGTTTACTGTTGCAGATACGAACACGTTGCCCGCCGGCTTTTAGCTGATTCATGACTAAGCGTTGTGTGTGTCTATATTTAAGTGTGCGGCTGTATGTGTTTGTGGCAAACAGTGCGTATGATTGATATCAGTCTAGCAAAAGTGGTAATACACCGATAACACAAGCTGAAAGCGTATTACCTTAACAAATGCGAAAACAGCCTTAAAGTTAGAGCTTATAAAGCTCCGACTAAACTTCTAAATGCAGCTTAAAACTTGCTAAATATAAAATGATGCAAGTTAAATCCAGTATTAAATAAAATCTCATCATGCAGATTAAATTAATTGAAAAACAAATTGAATACAAACTGGTTTTAATTGTTGTAATGTGTATCTACACAATCTGTATCCTTAAATCCTTTTTTGAGTCTTGTTGTATATTGTAAATTGAATATTTGAATTTTCCCAAAGATTACTGTAACATGTAACTGGCATTTGCAGCTCGTATCATTGAAACTTAAATAGCGATCAGGCAAAATTAGATTTCAAACTTACAAGCACATTTTGTGGCTAACTAGTTATACACAAACTTCCCATTAACAAACGTTCGGCTCGAAAGTATGCGTATGTGTGTGTATTCGAATGTAGGCGTAACAAAGTATATACAACCAATAGATAAGCACACATGTACTACATTAATCACAAGCTACCTGAGCGGATGAATGTTACCACCTGACAAAGTACTGGCTTGTAGTTGACTTTGTGCTGATGTTTTAGCAGCAGTTAATCAACTGCAACCATGACAGGCAGTAATTATGCATGCGTAGTGCCAATGGCTAAAAGCCAATATTGGGTTAACAAAAGGCCAAAACGGGATATGAGTATTGTATTAAATATTTATCAACAGACAGTTCAGGGAAATGCCTTACGGCTTTGTGGCCGCAGGACATTATGACGAGCATTTCAAAGAGCAATCAATTTGTTTATTTATCTTTCAGTTGTTTGTACCTTGATACCAAAGGTATCGCAGTATATTTGTTGTGTGCCATGTCGGACATGCTGTCAATGAAGATTACTAGGAAACTATTCCAGCAATTTTTTTAGCTCGCCTCCAAAATTAACAGAAGCCTATTATCTACCGTAATTTGAATGGCAAACTTGGACGGTATTTCTTGGCTACACCCATACTATTATTTGCTACCTGTTATCTGCTGGTATTACTTACGTTATCAAAGTGTTTCGCAGTCGGTTACGCACGACTATAACGTTCTCTCTGGTTTTTTACTGTACTTTATGCAATTTCAATCAAATCAATCAATTGCCACAAATTGTGGCACACATCAAAAGTCAATTCAATTATGTGTAAATTGCATTTTATTTAATTTCCGATATGATGCGTTGGTTTAAGCCAGCGAATTCGCTTATAGAAATTCAAGAATGCAAATTACATTAACCCAATTGAAAAACGATAAACTTTTAGCCAGATGAACTTGTAAGGCTTAACAGAACAGGCTTCAAATCATTTTATTGAAATATAAAGCAAAGCAAAACTTTGTTCAGCTATTTGAGATTTTTAGTCAATAAAAACATTTTCATCTCAAAGGATTTGATATTGCAAGCGCCAGGTTCAACCACCGACACACATACACACACAAACACTTTATCGACATTCTAGTAGCATTTTTTAAATTAAATTCCAGCACACTTGGGGAAACGCCAGCAAGTACTTCAAAGCAACAACATATTTTCATATCATGACTCACAAAAATGACGAGGAGCATAATATAAATATTCAAATATCCTATAATAAAGGAAATTATACGTGAGACTATTGCATATGTAGTAAACTGATCACAGGATATCTGCTCGACTCGCATTGAACCCCTAAAAAGTTTATGTAATTGTATATGTTTAGTTTTAATTAAAACTAACTATGTACAGCATTTTCAGCTAATGAAAGCTTAAAGATGGACTTGCAAGCTTAAACTGAATGATATGTTTAAAAAGTTAAAGCACATATGAGAAAAATATTTGCTCTCTAACTGAAATACGTTCAATTGTAATTTTGGAATATCAGAGCCATCGGTACACGTCTGTTCTATTCAATTACATACAAATTCTGTAACGGTCGGACATTGCAAAATTTGCATTTTGTGGAAAATGCATTTCGAATTTCAATTGCGGACGATTTGCAATTAATATTTAGTTTGTTTTTGGTGCCCGGCTCGATGGCATTCGAGCTTTGCGTTGAGCACGCGGCACTTAATTGCCAAATATTTGCCTGTTTGTGAAATAATCAACGCACTGGGCGGCATTATAAATATACTCGCATATTTATTATTTGCTGGGTAAAATGCACCTAATGGGAAACAGCTCTGTACAATACAATGCATACACTTGTATTGTTGTAAATAGCGAATGCGGTGCGTAGCTTTCGCTAATTGCAGTATCAGCCGGACTCATATTGCGTATACGCAATGCGCGTGTCCTGTAATCCTCGAAATACGCTAAAAGGGCATCAGAGAGTTGTGCAAACAGGCAAATAAACAATTGTCCATCCGTTAGTATGTTAGGTTACATTTCATATTATAATATTGATATTAAGTCTCTGTAGAGAATATATAATGTTAAAATGTAGCAGATTTAGTGCATTGTATTTTCAGGCAAGGTATTTGACTGTCAATTCATTCGATGTTAGCTTTAATGACGTTGATTAAATTTTGTACAAATGTACAACATTCGGTAACATATTGAGAATGCGTTGCATTACAATGACCAGTTCATATGCAACGTTGATTTCATTTGCAATTTAAGCTCGATGATTGGCTGTCCAACGGTAAGTCGATGCCTTTCTCTGATGGGCCTCTTCCACACAGCTCAAATTGTCACTTCAACAATTACTGCCTAATTGCCAGTTGTTTCTAGTTAGCAAATTTGTTGCATAAATTCTGCTAGACAATTTCATAAAATTGCTGTCACTCTTTCAGCTGCCTCAATTGTCAATTTTCGAGTTGGCTTTTGTGTGTTGTCTATATGCAACATTTAGCAAAAATATCTAGAATGAGAGAATTTAATAGGAAATGTTTACGTTTGTTAATAGCAAACATAATATATCAGAATGAGTACTTGTTAACAGATACCCTGTACAAAAATCTTAAGAATCAATTTATTTATTATACAAATTTGTATCACTTTATCTATATTTATACAGAACATTCGCAAACGAAAGGCAAATCCTTATAAAATAGTTCAGTAAATTGATTTCCTTCGAGCTCTCTGTAAATAAAAAGCTAAATAATTTTCGCAAACATGATTTATTATTTATGTAGCTATTTATGTGTCTCAATTCATATTGAGTACAACAAATGAATGCGAATAAATGAGTTTTGGCATACTTTTGCCTTCTAGCATGATTATTTATTGCCCAGTTTTTGCTGTCTCAACGTACAAATGAGTACATTTATCATTCATTTCGTATCTGTATTTTGTTTTCATCTTTAGCCACAGCTCACTTGCCTCGTCCTGATTTGTCTTCATACAAAAGCACTTCAAATGGCTTGCCTAACCAATTTGTCTCGTTTATTTAGTACATGTCGCAGTGGTTTCGTAACATATGGCATTAAATTTTGTGTACTCTCTTCAAAACAGAGCACACACTAATGTTTTTTTTTTCCAAAACAATTTTTTTATGGAGTGGTCTGTGGCAAGTGGCAAGTTGCGTTAGGCGAGTGTCGAAGCTGTCAAAGACAGCATTGCACTAGGACCAAACAAACTTGTTTACACATTTTCGGTTGCTCAATTTCTAATGTCAACAGAAAAGCCAACAACACACCAGCCAACACGCTCACACATACAAGCATACACAAGTACAAACCCCTTGCCGACAAAAGCTGTTTGTCCTTGTTGTCCTTGGACGCTTGCTGACATTTCTGCCGCAGTTTGTCTGCATTCATGGCCACTCACAAGCAGAAATAGCTCGCAGCGTTGGTCGCAAACATTACTTTTTCTTTCACACACATTTATTTTATATTTATTTAATTTTTTCTTTTTTTTTTGTGGAGAAAGTTTTTTGTTGTCATTGAAGTTAACGGCAAACATTTTTGTGTTTATGGAAAAAAAATATTCTGTAATTTTACGAGCTACCCAAATGCGAGAATTATACATTAAATTACTGCAATACAGCGTAGCGCATAAGCAATTATAACAATTTCTTAAATATTATTATATAATTTCCTTCCTTCCAATATTCGCCTAACCTCAATCCGCGTGCTCGATAACTGAATGTTCTGGAATATTTCTGCCTGACTTGGTCTTATGCAAATGAGTTGCAGGAACGGCTCAATTTTATCGCCAGCTGCAGATTTCAGAGTCGCGTAGTCTACGCTAAATTATGCATACTGTTTCGCATTCAGAGCTAATCCATTGCAATGATGACGTTTAGTGGCTCCAGTCAGAGTTGTTAAATTTTTATGCGCCATAAAAATGCCGTTGTCCACGCCACACGCCTTCGCCTCTGTGTCACTGTCTCTTCTATTTCTTAGATGTCTGTGCTAATTTCAACATAATTCCATTTTGAGCAAACATTTCTATTTTCTGTCTGGTTTAATAGCCCACAATTTGCCAGGCTTGCTTGCAGCTCTGCTGTCTGTGGCCTGCATTATTATGGAAATTTCAGTGCGTGATTCTCTTCAGCTATTTCATTCAATTAGAGTGTAGAACATGACCTGCTCCTTATGCCCTATCGCATTTGCTTATGCCTTGGCTTAGGTCAAATTATGTTTGACTATGCGGAAATTTTTGGACAAAGCCTGAGGCACATCAATTTTAATCAAAGCCATTGGAACGTGCTTTGCATGCCCAAATAGCTATAGGCTCCAAAGCCCAAGGACACGCAAACGTTAAGCCCAATCACGGGGTGGGAAAGTATGAAGGCGGTTTATGCGTATCAGGCGCCAAAGTTTGCAGCCACTCACAACACTTTCCGAAAAAGTCGTAAGGCGACGCAGTAAATCAAAGCTAAGCCCTGGACGTTGATGACCATTCAGCGTCACTTAAACGGACACTTGGTGCTTTAACCCCAACCAATCTCCCTCGCAGCTCCCAGCACCTTGCTTGCAGCTCTGTGTGCGAACTTTGAACTTGCAGCACTGGGCAGCTTAACCCTTTAATGCCGTTATCTGCTTTCACATTTCACTTTGTTGCATTTTGAGCTTGGCTCGAGTTTTGCTTTCTGTTTGCGCATTTGGCCAGGCCTTGACATGAGTTTGCCTTCGGCTTTGGCTACGGCTTTGCCTTTGCCTTTGCTTTTGCTTGGCATCTACTGCTGCATTAGCTGGGTACGTTCTATCCAGCCAGCAAGGCACTTCAGAGCGCTTTCTGTAAGTCCCTTGTCTATAAGCTGGCTAACGGCTTTCGGTCAGTTTGGTTGCTTGGCTGTTGCAAGGACAAATCAATGTCGTCCATACATCCAAACACACTCGCTTTAATACACACCCGTTATTATTTAAAGATGAAAAAGTGTTGCCTACTTATGGGCGCACTCGCAAACTTTCTCCCTTTTCACTTCAGAATTTGTCGAGTCATCAGAAACTATTTTACTATGAACACTCACTACACAAATTCGTCATTATGCATCGCTCATCCCTGCAGCTATAAATTTCAACTGCTGCTGCTGCCGCTCGCTCGATTACCTTACTATGTCTTCCTGGGCACAGAAAGTTGTTGCCTCGTTGCCTTTGAACAATGTGCTCTGTGCTAATCCTTTCGAGTTATTATTTTCAACTATAGCTGCAACATAGTTATGGTTTTGCTTGACGGAACTGCCACCCCTGCTTCCTTTTAGTCGTTAAGCCGATTACTGTCTGCTCAACGCGACTTTGTCTCTATGAACTCGCAGCTCACATTCAGCAATTGACATTATTGTTCACACACAAAGGTTAATTTAAGATTTATTATTTGCCAGCCAATTGACATTGACAGCTTAATAAGCATATTATTATTATTTCATTCATACGATTTTTTTTTTCATTGGTTGGCTGATAAGCAGCTTAAATAAAGTGCTGTCAATTTTCTTTTCTTTCTAAGTATTGCATCCGAATTTCAATATTGTTTAATATTACAATTTGATATTCGTTGTTCAACTAATAATATAGCTGTCTACATCTCAACACACACACACGCACACACTCTCGCATAAGTGTGTAGTCTAGCCGCTGAAAACATTGAATTTGGCCATATGTCAAGTGTGGTCTTCTGGGCACTAAACTTTACCTAAAAGTTCAAAGAGCTGCTACGCTGCATTAATAAGTTTCAAAGCCACCCATTGATGTGGAGGCACCACAAAAATGGGCGTTTACGTTGGCTCGCAAAGTTGAGCAAGTAAACATGCGTTGTAATGAGTTATTGCTTTCTTGGCCCCCAATGCGCCGTTGCCCGATGCCTCTTTCACGAAACTCAATAGAAGCGTGGCCAATATTCCCATTGCCGTTGCCAAGTCGAACTCGACATTTTCAAAAGTCCGCTCCAACTGCAATTGCAGCACGGCAAATGCACAAGTGTGTGTGCGTGTTTGTTGATATGTGTGTGTGTATCGGTACTAATCGTTTCATATCAGTTACGCAGCGCACGTTGCCTTTTTTTGTCATGCGCCGCTATCCTTTTTTGCCACTGCTTCTGTAGGTTGCATCTGCTTATTGCCACATAAATCCAGCAATATGCAATCCAGAGGCAGTGCAGTTATCTGTCTGTGTGTGTGTATGCTGCACATTGCCAGCCAGTCACGTGTTTCATTTTTGCCGTTATGTAAGTGGCAGCCTTTTGTCTTTGGAGCCAGCTGCAAATGCTGCGCTGTCATTTAACGTCTTTTCGATCTCTTGAAACGGTAAAAAAATGAATAAAAACAATATATAAAATGGTTTCAGTCATAAACTTTATGCCACAGCGCCTGGCAATATGGCTATATCTATATTTAAGTATAGTTATATAAATTTTCCGTTTACAAAATCGTTTAAAATTCAATTTGCCAAATTCGCCAAGTGTGATGCACATTTATCAAAAGCCAATGTTGCACAGTGGTGCAATTTGGGAAAAATAAGTGGATTAAAAACCAAACATAGATTATTGTATACGTATTGCATAACAATAGAGTCGTTGGCGTTTGTAGCTAGTACCACGAAGCAGACTGATTAGTGCTAATACTCTAAGTCTAAGATCCTAATTATGTCATAGCCCACATATTTTATACTGCTTATGAACAAATTTATTGATACAAATAATATTAATTTTGTATGCAACTTTGCAACGCATTGAAGGAGACGCTTGCGATCTTGATCAGCATCACTAGCCGAGTCGATATAGCCATGATCAAGACTGCTGTCGTTCTGCCCGATTATTTTAATCTTAACTGCGTAAAACTCTCTCAGCTTAATAGCAATATTGGTGAAACTTGGTATAAGTTTCAATGTTTTGGCGCCTCTCTCGATCAAGAAAATTTGGTTACCTTATCCTTTTCTGTTTTTATTTTGTCTATGTTTTTGCAAGAATTTGCCTCTTTTCACAAAATGTTCTGACAAATAATCGAAATATATATAATATAAGCAAAGACTGACATTCGTGTACTCACACACTTACACACACATAAGCATACAGATGACTGACAGTCGCATAGATCAACACTGTGACGGAAGTTGCCTTAGCATTTCCGCTTGTCTCGCTGTCGGCAGCGATGCCGTATCATCATACGACATTTAGCTTCATCATCGTCACACTCATCATCTTCTTTGTCATTTGTTGGCGTCAGCGTCGCCTGTTCGTCGCCTGTCAGACATTCAGCCAGATACCCGACGATTTCATGGCAAATGAGATGCCAAAATAGTTGCGTTTTATGGTTAAATTTGTTGTAGGTAAATGAGTTTGCACGGTTATCTTGTTGTTGGCTGTTTTCAGTTCGTGCCGCATTTCTGCTGTTTGTCCACAACTTAATTTGGTGCACTTTTCTATAGCATTTGCATAGCTCCATGCCTGACTGTGGATTGTCACCATTCATTTTGCATTTAGCGATTTGCATTTAGGCTATGCAAATTGCACGAGTTTTGTGATTAAATTTTCAGTTTATAGCGACATTTTCGACAAGTTTTGCATAAGCTACGCCTATGCGCCCTCCCGTCCCGCTGTATCCCTGGGCAACTCACTAATTGAAATTGCTTTCGCAAAAAGCATTTAGCGGGTCACAAAGATGCCGATGTTGTAGACGGTCTTGTTATTTTCGATTTGGCTCAGGCCCACAGCCCTTGGCATCAAATTAACTTATTATTTCAATTTTAGGCAACTAGGAGCCTGCATACTGCAACGACGAAAATTATAGTCTGCCACAGCTGCAAATTGAAAACCAACTTATATTTTAAAAGGCTGTGTAAACAGTTTAGCCATTAGGCAGCATAGCGCATACGACACGCAGGCATATCTATACACTGTACCACTTATTGCGAGGAGTAATTGCCACAGGAGACAGCAGCATATTGTCTTCCCATCAATCTGTGCCGCCGCAATATGTTTGCCTTACGCTGTGTGCATCAGTTTTTAATTGCAAGTAATTAAACTTGACTGCAATCGACATTTCGCTGTGGCAGCAAATTTATCACAAAGGAAATGTGATTGACGTCAGCTCTTCGCTTGTGCAATGCGTTACATAATGCAAGGATTTTGCAACATAAACACTCGCGCTCACAAACTGCAATGAAAGCAGTCAGCGCATTGCAATAAAAGCTATCAATAACTTAGCAATGTGGCAACTGCAGCAGCTTTGAAAACCGCGAAGCATCACAAATGAATCAAGTCATTTAGTCTGTGAGTCCCTTTACTATATTTATTTGGATTACAATCAATGCCGGATAAGCATCATGAATAAAGAAAATAATCAGATATAGTTTAAAGCCAAAAAAGAAGATAATTAGCTTAAGTGCTGTGAGATATAAATACACTCGTGCTGTTAGACAACCAGAAAATTTGTCTTAAATGTAAACATAATTATCCATTTATCCTATTTTCTCATAAAAGTTTCAAATCCCTCAAAGAAGCTGAAACTACTATCAATAGGTATTTTCAACGTACTTTCGCTCAACTTTCTTCTAAAAGTTTGAAATTAATGTGACACATTCAAAAGCCCATTATCCAATAAACTTCACATCTTTTAACAGCACTCTACAATCATAAAATTTGTAGTGCTGTATAAGCTGACTTCCTTTTTAAACAAGATCTTAAAGAGAAGCCTTATAGAAAAGGTAACTCAGTTCGAAAGCAAAAGCCTAACAGTTTTTTACGGCAAATCTTCTGATGGGTGGCTGGGCGGGAAGGTGGACCTCATCGATTTGGGGAGCTCTCAAAGTGGCTGCGGAGTAACTGAGACTAAGCAGCCCCTAAATTTATATTCCGTCTACTAAATGGCTGCAGTAAAAATTGTTAGCGACTGGCGACGGTCTTTGCAGCCACCGTCAATAGGCGCCAAGGAACTGCGTCGCCATGTGTCTGGGGTAGAAAGAACTATGAAAAAATTAAAATTCTGTGTGCTTGCGAAAAAGTATTAGACTATCAGATACTACGTATCCCAGATTAAGGATATGAGTACCTTTTCAATTTCCAAGATGTTTAATAGAACTGCAGACTAGAACCCACAGTCACAACTACTGGATGGCTATTTAATATGTGGCATTTATTCAACAGTTTCAATATTCCCGTTTCATTGCTCAGTATACGGTATACATAAGAAAATGCCACACATTTTTCGTAGTCAACGTTCCCTCAGGGCATGACCTAGAAAAATAAGTAAAGCCAAGGCAAGCCAAGTATTTCGAAAGTTGTGGCAACTTTATAAGCAGCAAAAGGGTGATCGGTGGTTCGATGGCATGGTGGCATGCCGCACGTAGCATGTGCGCTTGTGGTCATAACAAATTGATTTATTTGCAATCAATTCTTGCAGTACATAATTAGTTTCAGCTTGTTTGGAAATTAATTGAGCATCCAGTTGATTGCAACCTCATGTATTTAAGTCTTTAAGCTAACTTCCGCTCATCTTACTAATACAATACTCTCGTTATTTATCAATAATTAAATTAATTTTCATTTAGACTAATTTGCAGATAAATATTTCCATATGTGTGCGTTTGGCAAATAAATTCAAATTACTGTTTTCTATAATTGCAAAACAAATATTAATTAGGGCTATTGACACATTAAATAAAATGGAAATAGTTTAATAAAACGTACAGTAAGCTGCAGAGTTTAATTGAAGGATATTCAAATTATAGACCGTTTAAATCTGATTACTAATTCATAAATCTATAGTATCTTTCACATGTAGTATATATACACAACTGCTAAAGTATTAAAATCCAATTTTTAATAAAGAAAAATTGATTTCATTCTGTTTTTTACCTTTAGAACAAAACATTTTTCCAAATTTTCCTGTTGCCCAGATTTGCGTTACCGCATCTTTAAGTCAGTTTTAATTTTAGCGCAATGATTTCATTGCGTTTTTATCGATTTGCCCAAACCGTTGCCAAAAATTGCTTTTACTATTCGCCAATGCCAACTAAAGGAAGGATGAGCTCGAATTGGTATGGCGCCAAATGGCGCCGTCTAGTCGCCTTGTCTTCGGAGAAGAACATAACAAAATATAACCTTAACATACGCGACTTAACAACCACCAAGCGCCCCCAGACATGCCACCAGACACGCCCACCACCACTTTTATTAGATAGGAACGGCAACACCAAATGGAAGACAAACACTAACAAATTTTAGCCGCTGGCTTCGCTGCTGATAAAGCAAAACATTGTCCTTTTTCAGAATTGTCGAGATGCTTAAAGAAACTTGGAATGCTTTGAATACGGGGTGAATACAAGATAGGCTCACTCCATTTGGCGCCTAGAGTCAACAACATTAGGCCAACACAATGCGGAATGGCTGGCATTATAAGGCGAAAACAATGGCCAGGATTAAGTGGGTCCATAGTGCAATGAGCTTCGCTTTGTCGGTTTGTTGCTTTTGCAACATAGGACCCACACTCCCACACCCCCACTCACTTTTATCCTTTGTCTGTATTGCAATTATACGGCTCGGGGCATTTGCTACTTGTTTGTTGCGCTTTTGTGTCGAGTACAACGAGCACATGAACATGTGGCTTGTTTGCCTAGTTGCCACAGCGACTGCGAGTGCAGCTGTCATGCAGCTGCGGCAGCGACTGCCCTGAGGCTTCTCGATTTTCTCCTCTCGCATTAATGTGTTTTCCTCCGGTTTGATTCGCAATCCATAGTAAATGCCCTAATGCGCTTATCCTTTTAGCGTCAGTTGAGCATTCGATTTACCACCAACACCAGCCATTCCCCCCCGCCGCTCCCACTCTTCCCCCATCATTAAAACGATTACACTCTGGTCCTTTGCTTTGTTGTAGGAGCTCTTGTTTTTGTAGTGCAATGCAAATATTGCAGCTGACACTCGTCAAGCGCGTTGTCATTGACGTGCTAGCAGTCGTTAGGTGTGAAAATAATACGAATGCTCCGCTAGCTGCCACACAGTTGACACATATATAAACTACAGACATGAGCATCCGCTACGTGGGTAAACACAAAAGTTATACTTACATCAAAGCAACTCGCTAACTTAAGCTCTTTTGTCATTTTCAAATAGATTTGGTGGCATGCTATCAGTTCTCCTACGTTTCACATGCCATCGGATACATTTACATTTTAATTTCATTATAGTTCCTAATATATGGCATTAATTGAACTTTCATTGAGCCCCTCGTATAGATTAAAAGTCCTCTGAATACGGTTGGGAAGGCATGTTGAAAGCCAGTCAATTTTCGCACGCTCACGCGTCAATGAACGATTTGGTTTGGGCCTTGTTCGGGTTCGTTGACAGCCTGTCAGCCATCTGTCAAATATTTGCACAGTTGTTAAATTCCATCAGCGGCATGTCATGGCGACACACATCCACAATTAACCTTATTTGTGAGATATCAAAGACAACAACAAACAAAAAAAACTACGGGGGTGTCAGCAAATAAAAAAAAAACATTAAAATAGCAGAAAACACACAACTCTAATTAACAAGCAATTAAAGTGCCCGAAAACTTGACAAAAACACAGCTGTTGCACTGACAGACGCGGTAAACAACAACAATGTAAGAACAACAATTTGGCAAAACCATGCAAAATGCAACCCTGCAAATGCAGCCAACTTCACGGTGCAAACCACAGGCAGTCAGACCGGCTGGGAGGCAGGGAGGCAGGCAGGGAACGGGTTGCGACATCCGCTGAAGCGCTGCTTATCGCCGCACAGTTTACCAGCAAGTTGGCTTAATGCTTCTACAGTTAGTTTATATATGTATATGTGTACATATAAATATATATAGATATAGAGATGTGGTATATGCGCTGGCCTTACAGACATGGATGCCATTGTTTATTTAAGCCAATATCCGTTATTTAAGTTGCGCTTCCTTCCGCCAACCATTTGTTGCCGTTGTTACAGCCGTTATTGTTTTTGTTGCCGTTGTCAGCTGTTTGTTTGGCTTTTGTTTGAAATATTTAGCACTGGGACAAAGTAAACAGCAAAAACAGCGCCTTTATTTGAACAAAAGTTCAACAAGAGAAATTACAGTGGCAGCAACAGGAACAACAACAAACATATGGTTATCCTGGCTGTTCTGGACAAAGTTTACGAGCAGCTAAAGGAAGTGTGAACTATTTGCCATTAAATAAAGTTAGGACCAGTCACAGGATGAAAGGGTGGCTGCACCATCTCGTAACAAGGACATGCGATAAATTGCCATAGAAAATCTTTGTCAAATTTGCCATCCCCTTTCCGACCGCACATCGCATATCAATGCAATTGGCCAAGCAAAGTGCATTCCAATAAGCGACACATTTACTCGAGGTCAGCAAACACAATGCAAGAAAATCCGTAAAAAAAAAATGAATCATTTTATATATATACAAGAAGAAAGAAAATTCCGAGCATATATCTGCGACAATGCGCAGCGTATTGTAAGATGGAGATGAACTTGCGGCGCCAACTGTATGCGAATGTCTGTGTTGATGTAATTCAAAGGGCGTCAACGAATGCCATTAACATTGACATCATACAAATTGCGCTCAAATCGATCGGTCACTGTTTGAAATATTGCATTGATTTCCGAAGGTTGCAAGCATTGTTGAAAACGCTTCCAAAATGTTGAAGGAATGAAAATTTAAAGGCATGAAAAGCGTAGCACTTAACTTGTGACCTAAAAGTATGCAATAGTTTTCTTTGTGATTTTGTCCACGGATTTCTTAAAATTCCCAATGGGTTCAAGCAGCTAGCCTATTGACCTGACTGGTAAAATATGTGGATTGACTGTGCTAGCAATTCTGACGCAACAAGATGAGCAACATTCCATGGGTCGATGAGCTGCCCGACAATTATACTGATCTATCTTGTGGGAATGAAAGTGAATTCTCGGCGTACAGCTTAAGCTCTTCCGACAAAAGTAATCAAGACGCTAGCGATAAGGAACACCCGTACTCCTCATCCACAAAATGTCATGTGAGTGATACTTAGAATGTTCAATAGTCATTAAAATAATCCCCTTTCAATGCTAACTGCAGGTTATAGGAGTTGCCAATTTAAATCGATTTATAAAGAAAATTGACAAAGCCGCCTCAATGGACGATCAGGCTGCAGATTTGGTAGCCAAATGTCTTAATACATTTGTGAAGGATGTGTGCATGCGTCTGGTAACACTGGCTAAGCATCGTAAAGGCGAGCCAAGTCTATTAGATTTAAAGCTTACGCTGAAACGTGAATACCATATGGAGTTTCCGCGTGACACAAACTTGAAATGAAATCCGACGTTTTTATAAACAATTTGACATTTAACAACTAAATATGTCATATTCAGATAAATAAAATAATAATAATGTTAAGAGCTCCTTGCTTATTATTTATTATTGATTTGTACGACAAATCTCTGCGACAAGTTTAAGGAACTTCCAATGTGCAGCTGAAATAAATTGCCCAAGTTTTACACATAATGCCATACATATGTATGTATAAGGGCAACTTTGTATGGTGGTTAAAACTTTGATGATCTTAGCACATTTGTGTTGATTTATGCACATGACCAACTGGACGTAAACTTGACCAAGTGAGATAAGTTTCGAGACGTCATTGGCTACTCAAGCTAGTGATGCTAATGGTTATGTCAGGTGCATCGTGTGCTGACAGCGCACTTTTCAGCATTGGCTGCTGATGGTGCTGTTTAAGGTGCATCATCAGGAGCAGTCGAGTCTAACGTTCGGACGTTATCTAAATTACGTAATAAACACGGCTGATGGGAGCAGCTTAAGGCATTCAGGGCCCATTATGCAGCTGCAAATGGCCAAAAACTTTACCGTTGCAGTTACCGTTGCCGTTGCTGTTGCTGCTCCTGTTGCTGTTGCTCAACATGTTTTGTGCTAATTAATGTCAAAAGCCGTTGGCAGCGATAGCTTGCAACTGGCGGCTGCCATTTTGTTTTGCAGCCACACACTTACACACACACACTTAGACAGATAGACAAGCAAACCAGTGAAATTTAAAACCGGAAGTTTATTGTAGCAACAATGGTGCGCGTTTGCAACGGAAACGCCAACGTTACAGCATTGCCGCTTGCTGAAGTGCCCGTTGAAGAATCGCCTGGCATTGCCGAAGAAAGTGCACAATGGAAAACGCCTGCCACTGAACCGGTCAGGCGCAGTCATCGCTACCCATCGCATGCTGGCATTCGCAGAACTTTTCCTAACTAAAATGAAATGCAAACTTTTTTCCGGTAAGCTGACGTTCTAATTGTTTACAGACCGGTTTTCTATGGTTTCTAGCCTGTTGTTGTTTCTGATCAACTGTTGTTGTTTCTGGCTATCTGCCATGACTAAGCTTGGCACTATGTGGATTGTACCCCATTGCCAAATAGACTTGAGAGGGTATATTTATGCTTATAAGTAAAAATTGGTTTAATTTTTTGTCAATTAGGTTTGCCCCGATAATAATATTATTATTAATTATATTTACATTTTTGTATATTTTTACTTACATTATTTATATTTTTAAAGTATAAATTTATTTTCCCTTTTACAGGATATTTTATTGTTAAATGACTCTTCCCAAGTCAAAGATACACTGCTGCTGAAAATATTCCACTGCTATTCTGTTATTTGTTTGCAAATTCTTTATATTTTTTTGTAGCTTACGGCAAGTTTAGTTTTTTAAATTATTTAGAACAAATTTGCGCCGCTGCTGTTGGTTAACTTTAAATGAATACCTAATAAGGAGCAGCATGTCCAGTGAGAAATACTTAAATATTGAAGTGGATAAGTATTGCAATGGCCACAATGCGTTTACGTGCTCGTGCCAACATAATTGCGCTTAAAATCGTTTAAGTGTTTTATAATCCGCCCTTTTTTGTGGCCGTATCAAAGAAGAAAAATAAAGAAAAAAAATGCGGAAAACTGAAACGAAAAAGCTGAAATGGCTTTTTAAAGCATTTACCATGGCGCAGCTTCCTACACGTAATGTATGTGTGTGTGCTGGTCAGTTAAGTCCACGCACACAAAGCCCTCATCGAAAGCTTCACACGAAGCATCCGACACACGCACACACTTATACATACACAAAACTTACACATACACACATAGCGAAAGCACATGTGCACCATTAAAAACTGTGCAAATTTCTGCGCGTTGCTTGCGTATTTTTTGGGATTTCGCCTGCGGCTATAACGTGCACATGGATCACGCCCACAGAAGCCAGCGCCCTTTGTGGTGATTGCTGGCCAAAGTTACTGCCATTTAAGTGGGTTAATTACGACAGAGATTTGCGGTAGCAAGCGCGAAATTGTCTGGAAATATTTCCCCTTAAATGAAAGCCCAAAATAAATCAGACATCGTATAAAGATAACACAAGTAAAAATGACCCACATAAATATAGTACTATCAAGTGCTATTAATACCAATCTTATATTTTATTTTTTAAGCTGAAAGTATTTTTGTTTTGTTAAAGGTTTAATACCTTAATATTGACATGAAGAAAATTTTATATTAAGGGATATTAACTTATAGGCAGTTCGATGAATGCCAAATTTGCTGTTATTTTATTTTATTTTTTGTTTTTGTTTTATTGTTAGCTTATTTGAAAAATTAAATTGAAACTGTACTTTAAAACGGCTATTAACTTATTAATTTAAATCAAAACAATCGATTAAATATATAATTGGTTTATTGTGTGTTAACTATCAAAGCAATTTAAGTTTTAAGTGTTTTTACATTTACCGCCACTATCTAATACAATTACAAGTTCCCACAAGCCACTGTCAATTATTTATGCAAACTTATAGTCGCTGCGGTATATAGACATATTTTCGCTTTACATACACACCTGACACACAAGTTTATAATCCATTGAGGTCAGATGGGTGGGTGGGTGTGTATGTGTGTGTACTAGTAAACTCTCTTGGAGACCCAAATGCATTTTCTTTATCACACCACTCAAAGACCGCAAGGCTGGAGCATACACCTGTCTCTTGCCCTCAGCGCGTTTGGAAACCACTTGCAATACCACTTGCGGCAATTGAGAAAAAGTTGCCACTTCAAGAAGAACTTAAGACACTCAAGTGCCAGCCTCTCAAATGAACAGATATATGCATGTATGCACATACATGCAGATGTGTATTAATATTTGTGTGCGTGTGTGTGTGGCTGTGTGTACAAACCAGTTAGAGCAGCAGCCGCATCTATGCAAATGTTGTAGCCACTTAGGTGGTTGTAGGTATGCATGTGTGCAACGTACCTAGAAGAGACAAGCAAACAAACAAATAGATAAACACACATATAAACATTCAAACGTACATAAGTAAAAAAATAATGTCGAGCTGTTGTGGTTAGTTCTATGAATATGCATATAGCAGTAGAGTGCAAAGGATTGAAAGAGGAAAGTGTGAGTTTTTATGTTCAACTAGAATTATGCTTATTTAAATGGCAAACAAACACGACAAGACGCGACGAGACGAGACGAACCCATTGGAGACCCTTTCTTATGTACATATGTATACGTGTTGTACCTCAAGTTATGTAACTCAGCTACCGATGACAAGTTTTTGCCCTACGGTGTCATGTGAAGCGCTTAAATCTTTAGAAAATATCTAAATTGTTCTCTATGGCTTTTATGTAAGCTGTCTCAGCCAGACAATGGCCCCCACTTTCATGTGTCTGTGTGTTTGTGTGAGTGCTTGTTTGTATCTCTATCCCCCTATGTGTGACATGCATTATACTGTTTTTGACTTTGCCACAAAACTACGCAAAAATATTGTTGTATGTGTTACGGACTCCATTGTAAGCACACACTGAGGGATTTTGCTGCTGTGACAAATGAAATTTATAGTTCTCCGGTTCAAAACTGCAACGTTGCAAATCTCTGTGTGCAACAAATCTAATTCATCTTTCAAATTAGCAACACACAATTTTTTTTTTTGCTCTTTCAGCTTATGGTCCAATGACACTAGCTGACAGTGGCAATAAAACAAGTGCAAATTTTATTCGAATGAGGCGAGTATTGAGCAATTTCAATGAGTTAGTTCAATTTAAAATTTTAGTGCACCCAGCTTTTGTGCTTGCAAAAGGTATTTTAATCTGAGGAAGTGAAGATAACATATTCTCGTTATTTCTTTGCTATCAAGTATTTAGAAGTTTTTGATTATGTACATCAAAATTATAGTATCAAACAGGCTTTCGTAAGGGCAAGGGTATTAAATAAATCTTAAGTGTAATTGAGAGCATTGACGATCATAGACACCTAGATCATACAAGCATGTTTAAAATGACAATTACATGATTAAGTTTTCATGACCATATGCCACTGTTTTACTAACGATATTTCTACAATCTGAGCAAACCACTGCTTGTTTGTCATCTGCAGCCAGTGTCACTGCAACTCCAGCATTCAACGGACATGAGCACTCTTTGTGCATATGTGACAAGCGAAAGCCCCAAAAGTGACATAAATATAGCTCCACAGCTTCTATATACATATATATAATTTTTATTTGTTCACAACATACAAACACGCACAGTGGAAAAAATTAATCTTACGATTGCATGCATATATCATGTTGATGCTATGTCATTACAATGGCTTTACATTGACAGCATTCCGCATTAGACTGATTAGCTCTTGCTGTCGGTGCACTTTAAATATTTGAGACCATCAAGACTTTAATGGTATTAATCAAAGGCTACTGTTTGACAGTTGCTTGCGGTCGGTCGAGGGGGACACATTCGCATTCGAATGTTGCATTACTGGTTGAACCACCCCTCTACTAATCTAATAAGTTGCCTAACAGACCACAGATATAGCTGCATGTAATCCAAAAACACAAACTCGACTCGTGTGTGTGGTTCGTCGTACCGCTAACATACATACTCGCGCACGCACATACATATGCCAAGTGCATCTGCGGGTATCTTTGACTCAGTCTGCCAGTGCATGTTATTGTGGTTTATTTTGCAAGCAAGCAGCTTCGTACTGCATGTTGCATGTTGCATGCACTTGCGGTTGCTTATAGATTTGATTGCAAGTGTAACTTTAGCACGCTTCGTTGGTCAGACACAATTTAGCTCCAGTCGCTTCTCTCGACTGACTTGCTGCTGCGCTAAAATTCTCATTGAGCGTTCGCTGCATTTGTTTTTAAATTAAAGTGTAATGCAGCCTTTGTGCAGTCACCCCCCCCCCATCCACCCCCTCTGCCACTGCCATTTTCCTTAATCTATATATACGCTTTTTGCTTGTGCCACACACAAAGGAGACCGACCGCACACAGGAGCCACGAGCGTCTGGGGACGCCCCGTGTATTGCATTGCACTGCCAGTATCTCCTATGCGAGCATCTACTGCATCTGAATTTCATCTAAGTTATGTATGGCAACGACTTCTGATTAAGCGCGGCACCGCGGGCATTCCACACAGCGGGTGGCTCTTCCTAAATGCAGCCTTTGCGTTGTTTTTTTTGCTCACATCGGAATTGCGCTCAGAAGTATACTATAGTTTTTGTATTAAATTTCGGTTACGGTCTTAAGGCAACTAATTGTTGAAATTGTTGCTTCTGCTGTGTGCGGAATGAAAGTCTAACCATGATAGCAACAGTATGTGACTCATTTCAATCAGAAATCCTTAATCTTTAATTGAGGCAACAGACTTGGAATAGCCATAACATTTTATAAAGCTTCCCATTTTTAAACAATTTTATTGAAATGTATTTAACCAACCGAGGAATGTGTATTATCTCTACCTAAAAATTGTATCCGTAAATATATGTGGCAAATTTATATGAATTCAACCAAATAAAATGCACTAAACACAATCAATTAAAATTTTAATTGGATTTTGAATTTGTCAAATGCAAATACCGGAAACGAATGAAACAAGTGACTCGGCACTTTTTATTTAATTATGAATCGCGATAGTGTCATGCACACCTAAATTGTGTCAATTGTACGGAGGTATGTGTGTATATGTATGTCACTGAAAAGCTATGAGATTATAATTAAATATTTTGCAAAAAAATAAATATTACGTTCAAAAGGAATGCGCGAAAAAAAGCACAAATAATTTATTTGGCTTATAGAATCATTAACAACAAATGACCACAAATGCATTGTGGGCACCGCAAAAACAAACAATAAATATTGAAGCAAGCTGCCTGTGAATATTTGCTTGTTGCTGTTTTTGCTGTTGTTGTTGTTGTTGTTGTTGTACTTGCTTGTGTGGTTGTTAATGTTAATTAATTTGAACTAAGCGGCTTATGCATATAAATAGCGAACAAAAACTGACATCGAAGCCCAACAAGATAATTATTAGTTATTTAAACAGCTTTGTTGCATATTTAATGCAAAGCCGCAACGATTTATGTAACTTAATGCCAGCTAACAAGGCAGGCACAGACTGGAAGGGGAGAAAACAAATACTAAGAGAAAGGGGAAGGGCAACGTAAGGCAGAAGGTAAAATGACAATAGTAAACTGAGTAAAATGCCTGAGGCCAAATATTGATTGTAATTTGAATACCCAGTATCCATACAATGTATACAACATGTGTATCATATTGCCTACATTTCCATAGAAACTTTAAGACTGAATAATCTGATCAATAGGAAGTATAATTTTTTCCAATATTAGATTAATGTTAGAATAATAAGTACAAACGTTATTAAACAACCGTTCTTTTATATACATTATATTATATATAATATACATAAATATATTTAATTTTTTTTTTGATTATGCAAAAAGAATACATTTATTTATGGGCTACTATAAGAATTTGTAGTACTTGTTAAGAAGTGTAGCACTTTCGACCATCTGTTTTCCTTTGGCACTTTGCACAAATATTTGGCGCTTCGGGTCATACAACAAGTGGAAACATAAATCGTGTAATTGCCTGACCCGATTCGATAAATCGATAGCGAGTAGCAGGGACCTTTCACTCCTTACACCAACTGCTTTTTTAAATTGCCAAACAATGGGCGGGTACTTTAAACTCACTGCTCGAGAACGCGCGAGATAAATCACAGGCATAAACCAATGCAATAAATAATAAATCAGCGCCAACAATTTGCACAGCAGCCCCAAAGACAACCACCAAAACGGGAGGGTAGCAAAGGGGTGAACGTTCAGTTGACATCTCAAATACGGCAGAAAACCTGACCTGATGCTGGAATTCCGCCGGCTAACCTGAATATTATAACGAAATATAATGAAATTAATTGCTCGATAAAGGATATGCTATGGTTTCGAATGAGAGTGAAAAAGAAACGCACATTAAATTCTGAAAATGCATAAAAAATATCCAAATAATAGGCAGTTCGACAGGCTTACAGTAAGCCTAATTGCTTTCACTCAATAAACTTAATCTGAAAAAAGCGCAATTAGAGCCGTATTGCGCTTTTTAACGGCTTTTCAACATGTTTTTATAATTGCAATTCTAAAGGGATAATTTCAGCTTGTATTTTGGTGCAATTTAATATTTAATATATTTTTCTTTTATTCAAGATACTCCTTGTTTGCTTCGTAAAAATTCAAACAAAGTTTTTATGACTTAAGCGCAAAATGCTGTAATCATATAAATTGTGCAAGCACATTGCAACAGTTGTAGTAAATGCAATTTCTGTGCACAAATCAAATGTGCACAAAGTGCACAAGCAACAGCATGAGCAGCACAAAGCCCGTCAGTCGTTAATCAAAGTTAAAATGCGTTAAACAAGCGAAACAAACGCTGCAAAATGCACATTTCGACGCCTTCTCATGCCCAAGTGACCAAATCCGGAGGCCAGCTTTTGGCTACAGGGCTCTCGCTGTGACTATTCAGATAGTGTGCATTGCAGCGACTTCCGTTTCCGTTGGCAGCGCTGCCTTTTCCGTCGCTCCTCTATCTCTGTCTCTGTCTCTCTCTCTATCTCTCTCTCTCTCTGTCTCAGTTATGCATTTCCCACGATGTTTGCATATTTGCAAATTTTAGCTTGCTACGCGTTAAAAACAAAGTTTATTACAACGATGCCCGATGGTTGGCATCGACCAGGCTCAATGCTCAATGCACTTGGCTGCCGGCACCCTGATGCAGATGGATCGGCTTGGGGGGTTCGGAGCGGATCAGAGATGGGGCAGCCAAAGTTAATGCACAAGCATTGTTGCATGCTCTGACACTTGAGGCGCATAACTTGTCGAAAATTGTATGCGCGCCACGTTGCCGCTGACAAAAGTGGCGACGACTCGAGAACGTTGGCCTTATATATGCATTCCATGACTCCAATCGCAGCACGTTCCATAGCCCACATCCCATATCATATGTCAGACTAGACCACAACCAGTGCGATTTGCACATTCGAAACATTCCTTTGCTGGAAAATAGTACATAGTTGAACAGAATTTACAATAAAGCATTATCTAATTCGCTTAGCCACGCTTCTTTAAGGTCTTAACATCAATTCAAATTATTGTACAATCTACGTGTGATAAATTGATCATAGATATTTTAAAAGCGCCAATCGAATTGTGAGTTTTTCAAATACATTTCAGAACTTCAATCGGCCCGTTTAATTGGACAGATAGCTTTTGTTTCAAAGCACTTAAAAGAAATATAGTTCATATTTCGCTGCTGAAATCCAACTCTTTGATGGAATTCAATATAGTTAACAACACGAATTCAATACAATAGATGAATTGAAATGGACTTTTTTTTCCTGACTCCCTTTGATTGCTAGTTGCCAGCTTTTGCAGTTTTATTAACGCAATTGCGAATGCCAATAGAAGGGCAGTTGAGAAGTTGGCTTTGGCGTCGTAGGCGTGGGCGTGGCAGCGATTCTATTGTATTTGTTGTTTCGTCTGAACGCTTTGATTACGTCAAGGTTTTTTTTTTACTTTTTGCGATTGCTTTACCCGTACACTGCCTGCCTTCAAGTTGAGTTTTATTAAATGCCGTAGATTGATTTTGCATGCTGACGCCCACAAAAGTTGCAAACAACTTTCCAACTACTATGTATTTTCATTACAATACTCCTGCCATGGATGCTTACGCTGCTGGCTGTCAGTCAATAGCGTAAAATATTTAAATTAGCATATAATGGCTTTTTGCCTGGCTAACGGTGCGTATGAACATTCGGGTTTCATTTATATCAAATAGTTAAGTCACTTGCTAACTAACTGCGACTGCCGCTTGAGTGACGCATGCTGTAAAGTTGGACGTTGCCGTTGCCGAAAGACTAATAAAATAATCTATGATGGCAACTAATTGCACAAAGTTGCGTACACGTGATATGTGCGCTCATTTAATGAATTTAATTAAGTTGATCACAAAAGCTTCAAATCAAATGCATAAAACGGCAAAACATTTTTCAAACAACAAACTTTGGTCTGTGTTTCTGTATGCGAGCGTATCCATCCATTTTGGCACATATCTTCGTTAAAAGTTCTTAAAAGTTTAGTTTTAAAGTGTTGTTGTGCCATGTTGTGTATGTGTGCTTGCTAAGCGTCAGCCCAGGACTAAATGTCCTTGCCATGCAGCTTGGCACTTTGCCTAGCTGCACAACAACTAAAAGACAATATTTTGTTTCACTTCTTATTTTCTTCTCTTAGCTTTTGAAAAATATTTCTAATTAAAAGTAAAAACAAGATTCTTCTTGGTTTCTGTTGCTTTGTCTGTTTCTTTGATTCAACTGCTTCCAAATGTAACGCAATTAGATCTTAAGTTTTATGGAACTTACACAGCTGCCAATCTGTTGTTGTTGTGCAGCATTAGTTTGGTGTAGTTATAAAAAATTTGTTGCATATTAGTTACAGTTCGCAAAAGTTTACGATGACACTCATCACTCTCTCGACATCTTTTCAACTTAGTTTTAGGGAATATAATTCGATTTGTGTTATTTGCTAATAAAATTTAAGTAATAATTTATTGCATTATGTTTAGAGAAGAAATTGTTGCAGTCTTCTTCTTGCTAGCACAGATGCAACATGCAGCCTGTGAGTTGTTATTTTTTTAAAGCCAAATTAAAGACAGAACATCCAAACGATGACTGTGGAAAATGCAGGTTTAAAACATTCGGGGGTCGCAAAAGAAAGACAAACATTCAGCAACTATAATTTGAGCTGCCGAAAGGAATAAGTCGGTGATTTCACAATGGGTGTCAAGCAAATAAAAATATGAAGGTAACAAAATCCACAAAATGCCGGCTCTTTTTCGTTGTACTGCTTCTTGCAATGCTCATCAATCAAAAAAATTTTATGCAGAATATGCATAAATAAAAATATGTAATCGAATACAAAATTGAGAGACAGATGCGATACACATCTATAAAATGTTAATGTCAAAATAAACTTGTTTGAGTCTTACATAACAGTTTTTTTGCTTTGTCTATCTTTCGGTTCTTGGCAGCAGTTTTTCTTTTACTGATATTCAGATTGAATTATGCAATTTGGTAGTACGCATCTTACACAGTCTTAAGCTGTAACTGCAATCCACATCCGGATCATGCCATAAAGCAACATGCAGAGCCACAATTTATGCAAAAATTTATGACTATCTCGGCGCACTTCCTGCTAGACCCGTAAAATGCAGTCAAGTAAAGTAAAAACCAAAAGAATTTTTTCTTTTTATCGAAAAACTTGGCATTCGAAATGCTCAACTGCACACACTTGCACTCAAAAACACACACACACGCATTCAATAGTACACTATTTCATAGAGATATAAAGCTCAGTCGCACTTAACTAGCCCTCGATATAAGAAAATAGGCAAGCTAAAATAAGAATCCGAAAAGTCAAAGGAAAAAGCTAAAAATATTACTCAAAACGGAAACTAAATTCAAATTTGAAATTTCAATAAAAAGACTAAACGCACTTGAGCGTAATTGCAACCATGAAGTTTGCCACATGTGTATCCGAGTGTATATACTTATATATATATATGCATATGTTCGTGGCACGGGCAACACAGTTACCCGAGTGTGGCATAGTGAAATTTAAATGAAATGCTACAAGTCTCGAATCAGTTTAAATTGCCACTCGTCCATGTTGGCAAGTGCACAAAATGCGGCTGGTTGCATAAATTGATGTTCGTCTGTGGTTTGCGCTTATCTACCAAAAGCTTTCGTTGGCCCAATTCAACAGCCTCACACTCGGACTGGAACTGTGACTGGGTGTGTGTGAAATGTGTGTTTGCTGTAAGTTGTTAGCTGTTTGTGTGTCAGTTGTTTTTGTGTTCGCTTTTGAGGCCCCTAGCGCTTGTCACTCGCATTGGACAAGGCGCTAAATTGCCAAAGCGCTGCCAGTGGCCACTTAGTATAGATGCAATTGCCAGATACACATATACATATGTGCACAACTACAAACACACATACGTTTAAGTGCCAAAAATCTGAAAATGGCGTACACTTTGATATATTAAATATGCTTAAGTCATTAGCTCGACTTCACAAGGCTCAAATTGAGGTCAAAACACTGACATGAAAGGATTTAACGATTGTATTGTGAATATTTTCCCTCTGTTTTCCATGGGACTACCAATAATTTATATCTTTAAAGTGGACTTAATATTTTTGTAAAGTGATTTGACTCCTTCTACATATAAATATAGTATAAGTCTAAATGGAAAAGTTTTCAATAAAAATAAACTGCTTTTGAGTTTTCACAACAAAAGTAGGTGCATCCATAAATGCCATTTGTTTCGCATGATTTGAAAAAAGTGTGTGCACAATTGTGTTGTAAATTCAATTTGAATCAAGAGATCCAACCAAGAGTCTAAAATAATAGCCATTGATTAGGTTAGACACGTTTCAAAATGCGTTTTTCTTTTTAGTCAGCATTTTTATATGAATTTCGAAACTTTAAAAATGTATCGCTTATGAAAATTGGCAAAGTTTTGGCAACGCCATGGAAATGTATGACTTGAATTGCGTATTCGGGCTGTTTTCTTCTTACAGCACCTAGCCCAAAAAACTTAATGAATTAAAAAGCACAGAAACAAAATATTCCCATTTCCATATAATAATCACATTTATTATAACTTTTCGACAAATTGCGCATACGGCACATTTGCCACAGGCTGCGCTGCAAGGTAGCCGACTCTTGATGTTAAATAATGAAAGTACACAGCGCAAATGGAATTCTAGCTGGGATGTTAAATACAAATAAAAACATTTTGCATATATTATAAACCGATGGCAGGGAGCTACACCCGGCTGTACCTAAAAATAAAAGTATGTCACATAAATATAAGCACATTTAAATTTTCTTTAATTTTCCAAATGAACTCACATTTTTGGATGACACAGCAAGCAGCGCACGCTGCTGGCGCACTGCGGCGTGTCAAAGCTTTTGTGCATGTGTATGTGTGTGGGTGTGTATGTGTGTTTTTGTGTTTGTGTTTACGTTATGTACCGAAGTGAAACAGGGTGGGTGTGGAGAGATGGTATGTGGTATATGCAACGCTGAGCGCTGTTCGAGAAAAACATATTGTTAATGGAGTTGAGCATGTGAAACAACAAAACAGGATGAAGCAGGCAGCTGCAAATATTGCTAGGTGGCTGGCATGCCTCTGTTTTGTCACATTTTATGCTTGTTTAATGTTTAATAGGGCCTCAATTGAATGAGTAAAAGTTGAGACTGGAGTTCAAGGTGTGTGTATGCCATTATTTACATTAACACGGAATCGTCTCAAGTCGCAATTCACATGTCTGTCACATGCCAAAAAGTTTTCCGCAACTGAGCTAAATACGCGCATTACTGCACATTGAAGAAAGTTCGTTCAAAAACAATAAACATCACCTCGGCAAAGCTGACAGTTAAATGACAGCGCACGTCTTTGCCTTGCCTAATTTAAATGTGCCTCGTAGAAGGCTGCCAACTCGTTTACCCAAATGTGGCCAACATAACGTATACGTAATACCCGAGATTGCGTATACGTTACGTGAATGTAGCTGACGCTTATCCGCCACAGGATTTGCATGCGCTTACACGTAACCAACGATTTGCATGTGATGGTCTGTGTGTGAGTGTATGTTTTATGCTCCGTAAACACTTGATAAAATTCACATAAATTTTGATGCGGCCCGAATTCGATTTGGGCTTCACACAAACCGCACTAAAATCGTTTTCGACCATTTAACTGGGCCACGTTTTCGTTTCGAGCGTAAAAATCTACGTTCTGGCACAAAAAAAAAATCAAACCTAAAATAAATACCCATAAAGAGATATCTATATGTGTGTGTGTGTGTGTGTGTGTATATAGCTAGCACTGTGCGCTAAACAAATTGAAGCATTTTTTCGCTCGCTACAGTGAATGAATAAAAGTCGCTTTCATTTGACGCACAGTTTGCCATTTAATTTAATTAAATGAATACAAATGGCTAATTGATAATACACGCTGAACAGAAACTAATTAATTCTTATTCACAAAAGCGCGCATTGATATTTTATTATGATTGTTATAGTGTGAGTTGGAAAGATAGTAATGATTATTTTGTTTTAAGCCAAATACAGGTAATGGGGTTCTTTCAAATTGAAACTAGTTCAACGACTTTAAAGCAAACTTGCATCCAACTTATAGAAGTTAGCTTGCCTAACTTGCTTATGGTGGATTTAAAAGTTATTTTTTCTGTGCATTTTACCAAAGTATATTAGGAAAAGAGTATTGGAGCTCTGCTGTATGGATATATCTAAATCAACAGCTAATACTTTTGTTTTTAGGATTGCCTTCTCAGCTACACAGTTTTCCGTGTGGTTTTGTGGCAATGTTTTATGCCCAATGGGCAATTGAACACTCCAGCCATTTGTTTTATGGATTTTCGACAAAATTTCGTGATTATTTAATGGAATTTTACTGTGCAACATTGCGCAGGCAAGCGCGAAGAAACACAATGAAAAATATGATACAGACTATTTGAATAAAATCCAACAACAAAAACCAAAAAAATAAAACTATTGCAAAATATCAAATATAAACAGGTACGAGTATATTTGAATAACGTTTTGTTATTTTATGGTTGATAATCCAATCAAAATCCAATACACAAAAAATGCCAAGAAGAGAGGCGGATTGTGAATCACATCAATGCTTATAAATCATATGTGTATTAATACTAATAGTTTTATTTTTCAGTGTACAAGGACTCAGCGACAAGGACTCAGGTGAGCCATAAAAATAAATCTGTCGCATTTACGCCGCCTCGTTGGCTTTTTGCATATTTTATGTGCCTGTCGAGTCGGTTTTTACTCTGCAATGCACAAAACAGTTGTTATTGTTGCTACTGCTGTTGTCGTTGATGTTGTTGATTTTATTGATTTTTCCATTCTTTTTTTTAGATATTTGTATTTTCTACTGGTGCATCCGGATAGAGCCCAAAACCCATTCAGCAGTCTGCCAAAATGGTTGCAGAACTGTTAATCCGACTTCACTCCACAAACGCAGCACAAACAAGCGCAATAAACATCAATTCTATGTACGCTCAAACAAACCGTAAAAACCGCATACAACATGTTGTACCCAGACCACTGCGAACCCGGTCAACCGCATTCAAGTAAATATTTACGTATGCAATCAAATTTTTAAATATCAACACAGTGCGGCATTACAACAGGCGCTACGCTGAAGAATTAACCGTTTAAATATTTAGGCAATTAGTGGGACAGCAGCAACAGTACAACAATAGTAACAACAATAGCAGCAGCAGCAGCAGCAGCTCCTAACAAAGAGCAAACGGCACGCGCTGAAATGTGTGCAAAAATGGGAAATTGAAAATGCATTCAAACAAAAACTGACTCAAACAGGAATACTATTGCAGCAAGGAGTGCTCTTCTCAGAGACACCTTGTAAGCACAATGCTATAATGTGTGGAACATTTGTATACATTTATTTATTAGACACCTTGTTAGCACAATGCTATAATGTGTTGAACATTTGTATACATTTATTTATTATTGTGGAGCTGTTTCTTCTCCTTTCCGCATTCTGAGCCCAAACTTCATCCATCAACCGTGATTCCTGCACGAATGCGAAATTGAAATTCAACTTGTGTCAGTTTTGCTCATACTTTTTTCTCAACAAGTTTTTCGAAAGCCTTTATCAAAATCAGACATAGAACTTATTAAATGTTTCACGATCTGTATATTGAATCAAATGTGACTTCTGTAACCTTACAACTTATACGTGTTTTTGCGTAGCCAAAATTAGGCATTTATCTTGTCATCCGCTCGATATTCATTTGATCTACTCTATACCGTAAAAACTGATATATTCCGAAGATTTTTCTTGACTGCGTTTACATAGTTTCTGAGAAATGAATTTTTCAGTTTTAAAATAGACTCTAAAGTCAACTTTTCGTGACGAGACTGCGAGGCGGCAATGTGCACTAAAGTTAGGCAGTTCCTAATCTGTCAGAATAAACACGATGGAAAAGTAACTTCATTTACATGGTGTCCTCGCACTCGCCACGGTTACTCGCACTCGGGACTTGGCAGTAAACTTTGCCAATATATCAAGTGCTTACTAATATAAACAACAACAGGTATGGCACGCCCTTAGCTGTGCCACAATGCCTCAATGACTTTTGCAACTTTTCTTACCATACACTCACACAGACACACACATATTGCACGCAACCATAATGAATGAGACTTGGTCTAGTGTGTAATAATGGGAAAAGTAAGTTAGTAAGTAAGGTATTTGCGCAATTAAATGAAAATGAAAATGAAAATGAACTGTGTGCTAAGCCATTAACTAAGAGTATGACAATAAGGACACTCGCTAATGGCTAGCGCATTAATTGAACCGCTACGTTGGGTGCGGAGTGAAACCAGTACTGAAATGCGTCCCGGCCCTGTTCGAGTTATACGCATTACTATCATAACCTCCGTCAGCTCATTTACGGCATTTGTTGGTGGTCGTGAACGCACCATTAGCCATTGCGCGAAATGCAACAACAACAATAACAGCAGTGTAAGTAACAGAAAACAGCTTCACATTACGTATACGCTGCGTGTAATGCAGCCAACTATTTCCAAGCTGTTGCACACTTTCAGGCTCACTTGGCAGCTAGTCGGTGTTGCTGCTGTTAATGTATTCTCTTTTTTTTACACTGTATCTGTGTCGCCAATGGATTGTCCTTTACTCTGTACGCAGCATTGGCTTTTACTTATCTTTGAATGGAGCTGGCCATATTGGACAAATATAACGAACAATATATTTAGTTTTTACATAAAAACTAAATAAATAAATAAATAAATTTAATGCAATATAATCATTATTAATATTCGAAATAATTTTTAACAGCTCTTGCATATTCCATATTCCATATTTATGAATAATAAACACGCAGCTTTTTTAGCCTCTTGGGATTTGAATTGAACACAGTTGGCAAGGGAAATAAGCTATTGATTTTAAAATGAATTTATTGTAGACTGTGAAGTAATAAACAGAGTAAATAATTAAAAATTAAACAGTTCATTACACTTAATAAAAGATACTATTTGCATTCAAACCTAATGCAATACTCTGTTTGCACAGCTTACCAGTTAACTTTCTAAATAGATAATTGCATGATATACGGGTACTATTGTGCTGTCAATTGGGTTTCAATTTGTGCTCCTAACTGCCAGCACATTTGGCAAAATAGTTTAGTTAAATCCTTGGTAACTACATCAAAACCACATTCGCTCTGCTGTACATCAGCCATGTAAACATTTAGTAACCGACGCTTCATACAAACTCAGGAAGGAGTAGCGGACTAAGCAGCTTTTGACAATTTGTTGAAAGGCTGCTGCTGTTGCTGTTGCTGCTGTTGCTGCTGTTGCTGCAACCACAGAGTCGAATGTCTGTTGGCCTTCTGCCTGCAGCTGCTGTCCTGCATAAATGCATTTAAATGGCATACAGCAATATCTTACGTATACGCTGTGTTGTACAGTAACTTTCTGCTGCCTGCTGTAAATGCTACTGCTTCTGCACTATTGTTGATGCTGTTGTTGTTGTTGTTGTTGTTGTTGTTACCGCCCATGATTGCATATTTTTAAGCAACTCCACTTTAATAAGGGTTTTTGGTTAGTTTGCAAAACGATGGTACTTGCCCACAAGTTTGACTGCAACCACAACCCTTTGTATGCTTCTACCAGCTAGCATGCGCGCTGCCCGCTACCCGCTCGGCTTTTTAATGAAGTTGCGTATAGAATGAGACTGGGCAGGGACAGGCACCGGCACCGGCAAGCGTTCCGGAAGTTTCGCATTACCTGCATACCTAGCCGAGGAACTGGCATAAGGACTGGCCCTCTTTGCAAGTTATTTACCGCACATAAACCAAAGGGGCAAGAGAATGAGAAAGAGAGAGAGAGAGAGGAAGAGAAGAAGAAATAGGATTATTGTAAAGGAGAGAGTGAGATCCAATCAGTTCATTAGTAACTCTCTAGCAATGTATATAAATATTGTTGGTCAGTGGATTGCTTTGAAGCGGACCCTCAGCAATATGCAAATGAAATGGACAGCAACCGGCAAGATGCAGGTTGATGCGACTTAGATGCTTCAGCTGATGATAGTGCAGCTGTTGAGAGATTGCGAAATTGTTGGAAATATGCTTAGGGAAAAATGCAGTTTATTTTTAATATCCTGCGGCGAGCAGATGTCGACATTTTCCACAAAAGATTGCGGAAATTAAAACTCAATATTCGAGTGATTGAGCAGCGCAGAAGGCATGCCCATTCGCACTTTCCCCATGCCAAACTGTCATTCTCCACTCCAGTTCTTGCTTCCAATAGTAAATTCAATTCTTGCAACGTAAGTGCCAGTGGCAAAGACTATTTGACTTGCACCACACAAAAGTACGCAATTGAGGCGGCAAATCAAATGGAATGCAACAAAACGTGCCCGGAACACACGCATACAGTTCCTCTATCTTTCCCCCCACACACACACAACCATCCTCCTCCTCCGTCTCCTCCCTCCACCTTAACTAAACGTTCCCAATACCAAAAAAAAAAAATTCAAACTTCGACACAGACTTCAACATAGACGTGTTCGATGAAACTTTCAATGCGAATCGTTTGAGTTTGGCCAAGTGCAGCTGCGTCTTCTACATTTTGCTATCTTTTCACATTGCCAATTGGTAAATTTTAATGCCTTTTCGATTGTTCCACCACCCTTTTCCAAAAAGCTGTCGCCAGCAAACGTTTTATTTTTCGCATTTTCCAATACCCCTTAAAAACGTGCACTAGTTTGGCTGGTTCCGAAGAATAACTTGACAATTAAATTTGTGATTTGAGCAATTCAAAATCTAAAGAGGCAAAAAAAAAAATACTATAAACATTTGTTTAATATTGTATATATTGTATCTTAAAGCATATTCGTAAGTTTAGCATATCCAACTCGAATTTTGTTGGTCAACATTGTATGCACAATTTCTAAAGGCAAGTGCAAGCAATGTGCATATCGTATTTCAAATATCCGATAAGCAGCACTTTCACATGTGTTTGTAAAGCACTCTGAAGTTGATATCCGGATTCGCTTAGTTTGGTTTGGTTTCGCTTTGGCTTTGTGTCTGGTCGAGGTTTGCTGCCGGCCAAGTCACAGCTAGCAAATTGCTTTATAATTTAAACATTTTGATTTCATGCTTTGAATAAGGTGATGTGGAGATTGGATTTATTGTTCATTTTGTAGGACTATTAACAGGTTTTACTTTGTAATGGTTAGCGACGTATTTGTCAAAATTGACAAATATTTAAAGGAATTTTTGGCTTAAAAGACACATTGACTAATTATTTGCCAATGTTTCGCTGAAGTTTTACAAGCCAATTTTAAGGATGGACTTATTACAATATCCGGATAATAGTTTTCAATATCAACATGTTTCATATGGATTTAAATCAACATTAAGAAAAATCTATACATACTTGAGCAACGCAAATGTTGTCAGTTATCTTAAACCAACTTTATTCCACATCCTCTTAAATGCTCGCAAAGACGCATTATGTGCAGAGCAGATTGCATAATTTGCAACAGCTGCATCTGAAATTAATCCCATTCTGATTGCATCGACTGCAGCTTACAGCTGTGGCTACTGTTTATTTGTCCAATCATCCACAAATACAGCCGCGGCCAGCTAAGGCCAAGGGGCAAGTTTGATAAGCAAAACGCATATACATATGTTTACGGTATTATAAAGCATACGTCATGTTGATTTTTTCCCAGCAGCTAAATTGCTATGCCATTTAAAGCCACATTAGTATAAAAATGTTACGTCATTAGAATGATGCGCACGTTCCATGGCCCGCATTGATTGATAGACTGACTAAATGGTTTCAATGCCTGATTGATTGACTCGCATGCATACATACATACATGAACGCACATGTGCCACACACACAAGCAACACTTTTACCCCTCTCTAGGGTTGCATTACATAGTCATTGAATCTGATACCCTTGAGTTGAATCATATAAAAATGAATTTGACGAAACATATAACCAAAATCAACAAAATAATGGTGTACTTTAATTTTTTAAAAAGATTGAGTGAAGTTACTAAATTAATTTAACTGCTTTCAAAACGCTTATAATCAATATTCTTGGCACTGTGCAACATTTACCTCCTACCTAATCAGAAGATTCAGTAAGTATTAATGAGGTCTACTTCAGGAGCTCTAGCTTCTTTAGCAACAGCAGCTAGTAAGAGTATTATAACTTCGTCTACACATAATGGATTGATTTATCCGCCTCTTTTTGTTATCGTCTATTTGTGATTTGTTTTTACGCCAAATTGCATAAAACATTCGGAATTCGGAATGAGCAGCTCGTGTGCGTGCTTCGATTTGTATTAAAGTCTGTCTGATTCATATGCCGGATACGGGTCACGCCCACAACTCAACGCCCGTCAGCAGCTTTCAAAATAGGCCAATAATGACTGATGGCCTGACTGAAATTAGCCGGCTGTCTGAAATGTGCTTGCATAACAAATATATCAAGATGCTCGGAGCCATATTGGCACAGACCACAGAGGCAGCGTGATGACAGCACAGGACAGGACGTGCCAGGACATCGTATGGGACAGGACAGCTCAAGGCTAATGCATAACATAAACATGATTAACGTACATTGCACTGTAGTCGCCTCCACGCAAATGACTTTGTGAACAGTGTTGTCAGTTGCAGTGTCAATGACGCATAAATAAGCCAAATGTCGCAGCAGACTGTGAAAACGACCAAGGGCTAACGACCTGCAGTCGCAAATACGACTGACTTCTATCAATAAAAATTGGTGGCAGGTGTTGTCAAATTACTTTATTATACGTAATTTTTAGTGCTGCATTTTCATTTGCATGTTAACAGCTTGTAAACAGGCAATGCTGCACAGGACATTCATATCCGTGTGTTCTTGGGTTCTGTTTTCCTATTCCTGTCTGGCAGCTGATTGCTTTGACTACTGGCAACTAATTAAAAAGTTAAGCTCATATGCCTTTAACTTCGCACAAAGTAATTAAAGTTGGCGCAACGCCAAAGGTAAATGTCTGCTAAAATGCCTGTGTGTGTGTGTGTGTGTGTGTGTGTGTTGGTCCTGAGTCAACTTAGCTTCCAGCACTTGCATTTCACACCTGCGCATGTAAAAAGTTAACACACGACTGTAAGAAAAGGCGTCAATACAATAAAACTCAAAACTTTCAAAAAAGTATTACTTGAATGTATATTGCATAACCTTTGGGCGCAATGCATTAAAAACTTTGAAAACTTTTTTATTCACTTGCGTGGATTTTGGTGCTCAAAACTCATTCGCTTATACTTTCAAACAGTTGTGTTCCATTCCACTTAAATAATTCAGAAATGTGCTTTAACTTATGTTTGATCATCAATAAATGAAATATAATAAATTATTGAAAATCTGCATTTTGCATACATAATTTATAATAATTTGATTCATTTCTTAAATGTGTTCTTATTTTCATAATAGACGTCTTTCGGCCATCTTTAAAATTCCCATTTTGTAACTAAATTTTTAATAAAAATAAATATTTTTTAAACAAATTTTCATTACAAACTTCTGCATTCAATAAACTGAAAGGCTGCAAAAACCACAACGCCCACACAGATGCCAGCAATGATTTGTAACAAGTAAAGCAGCTAAATCAACCAAGCGAAATGTAATTAAATGCAGATAGACACATACGTAAATATATTATGCACATAAATAAATTTCCATTTCAGTCGGTTTGCCTTATGCATAAATATATTTCCATTTCTGTCTTTAATACTTAAAGTTTATTAATTTTTCAATTAGTTAGTTTGGCTCTCCGAAACTTTCATCAAAGTGCCACATGTACACATGAATCTTTAATTCAAATTTATCGAGCTCTCGGAATTCGTGTCTGATTTGCCATGATGATGCGCAAGAGTCAGGTGCTGCTTAAGACACCTGTCAATCACAGAAAAAGCTATCCCTGATGCTTTGAGCTGGCATAAAGTTTATTTTAAATTGGAATAAACTAATTTGCATTATGGGAAAATCTAATATTGTTGTTTGTAAGCAGCATCAGAAGCTCTTTAAATAATATCAGATTTGCGTAGAAGTTAATTACATTTAGTGGAGTATTTGCGTCTGTGATAATACAAATTTCCATACTTCAATGCCTAATGACCAAACATTACAAATATCTATATGTTATTTGGAAGCATTTAATTTTGGTACTATTATTGTTACATATTATGATAATGAAGGCATAAAGTATAATAGGTTAATTATATTTAATCATTAGTCATACTTAAAACAACAATTATTTACGTTTTTTCTCATAGGTTAAGAGTACCTAATACATTTCATAAGAGAATTAATTGAATATTTCAAGCTTCATTTGGTGACTCATCAAATTCCTTCCTTTGTTTATTAGCATCTAGCAACAGATGATGATCAAAGTGACTACTTCGCTGAAAGATAGACTCATTAAAAGTACAAGTAGTTAGTGACTTTATTCTGATGTTAACGTCGTAAATTAACTTGACAGCCTCACTGTGGCTTTTGTCTAGACAGTCGAAGCGCTCAATTAGCGGTGCAATGAACTGTCTCTCCAATAATCAAGAGTATTTAATGCGCCTTACTTAGGGACAAAGTGGCCAAAGGCGCTTAATGAACCGCCAACTAAAACGGCCAAGTTTAAGACCATTCAATAGCTTTGCGGGACATCAAAGCGACGACAGCGATAAACTTTCAGCATATGCTAATAAAAGCCGCATTAAAAACGAAGAAGGCAAAAGTTACCAAGAATTCAGCCACTTTTTGTGGTCCAGACAATGCCCAACTGCAAAGCGTTGGAAATTTACTTATGGGGAAAATGGCAAAAGGTGCGAGGACGTCTTTAATAACAAGCATACTGCACTAGTAACTTAACATAAGACAAATACCACACCCTTCCTATAATCTCATGTTGCAGCAACCCCCAACTGCTTTTGCTGACTAGTGGCAGCTGCCGGGTGCATGTGCCGTATGATTAACATTGAATGCAAAATTGCATGCTTAAAGCTGAAGAAAAATTGCTACTGCAACTGTTACTGCTTATTTATTAAGCTGTGTCAAAAGGGCGAGGTTTGCAAGAAGATAACCTACCACAAAGCAAGTTCATCGATATTACTGTGTCAGTAAAGATAAGTTTAAGAGACATACTTATTGTTTTTCTTTCTATACATATATATCAACTTGTTTTCCATCTATCCGGAAACTTGCACGACAATCGGAATCATTGTAAATTGAAATATTCAATATTTGTTCCTCTGCGTATTTAGGTGCATTTCTTGTTTCGAAAAACTAGTTTCAAGTTGAAAAAATGTATAATCAACTATTTTTGCTATTGTATATCATTGAACTACCTACCAACCGCAGTTAAGCAGAAAGGTTTTAAGTAAATGCTGTTCTTAGGAGTGTGGCTTTAGAACATTCTCTCCTTACTACTGCATTTTCTCTTATTTCAGGGCTTGTTCTGCTGAGCTCAGCTCGGTTCAGCATTTTTGCAACAATTTTACTAAGCAACGGTCATTTCGCAGATGTCAACGACGTGTGTGTGTCTGTGTGTGTGTATGCATGTGGCCCAGTGGTGTAAAGCAACGCGTGCAAGCCACCCACTCTCAAAAGGGTAGGGGTTAGCGGAGCTGCGGGTTGGAGTGCTACGTGCCCGTTTTTAAGTGAATTGTCGACCAGTGACTAGGCAAACAAAGCTACACACCTTGCTCCAGTTGTCCCGTTGCCACATTGCCCCGTTGCACCGTTGCACCGTTGGATTCCAGTGATTGTCCTGATGTTGATTGACGTAGACGCCCCGACAAAGCGACATGCATAGACTGGAGCACGAGTGCTGCCTAATGCCTAATGGCCGTGGATGACGATGAAAGGACGCAAAACGCATTGTTCGAATACATGGCAAAGACTACTACTGTACACTACCCAGAACTTCAATCATCAGTTCAGACAGGACTTTTTAGGCGACTACCATGCCGCATATATGGCTAACAGGTCGAAAAAAAAGAAAAGACCGTGATCCAGTTAACATGCCTACTCTACACATTTAACCCAGTTGCTGGCTGTTGTTGCTGGTATTTGCAGTTGCCAGTTGGTTGTTCAATGTTGAACGCCCGTACGACTGAACTGCATTTGCATTATTAAGAGTCACTTATTGAAAGTACCACCGGAGCAAAACACCCGACACAAATTGCAGACATTTATTTCGATTGCTTGCCACAAATGGAAATTATTCGAGTGCCGTCATGAAGTTGACTTCTAGTGTTCGATGTTAAGGGCATTAACAACAAAAGTGCAAATATCACGACAATATTCGAAGACAATCGAAAAGTCAAGTGCAAAACACTACACATGATATCGCACATAGTTCGTGGAACTAATTTAAGTTAGTACTGATGAAATTTAAGTTTGTGTTCATGATTACCAAATAATGTGATTATGAAATTATCACTTTCATTTTTCGGCTGCTTAAAATGAACATGTTCAGCAAACTTAATAAAGAATTTGTTAATAACAATAAAACAAAGGCCCAGTGGCTATTTACATGATATAATTAAGGGCATCTGGCAATGCAGATGTGCATTGCCCTCATAATTATTTAGAGTGTTTGCCTCAAGATGGACTCATGTTAAGTCTCCAGTTCATTAGACATCGGGCCAACACACACAAGCAGAGAGCAAACGGGCCTTGAATAATATGCGTTATTAAGTGAGCTGGTTCTGGTGAGTGCCCAGCTGATTTGCAATTGGGAGTTGTGAATGTGGATGCATTAGATATGCAAACATTTTGCCATTAATTGGAATTCCGCATGTATCGTGTTTGATTTTGGAGTGCTGCTACATTAGTGCTATGGATTGATTAGCATACACCCAGGGGAAGGTTAGCTCAAGGGCCCACCGGACACAGTATGCTCATTACAAAGTCACGTTATCAAAACTGGGTCAAGATGGACTTATAGACTTATTCAGCAGAGCTGAAACGACGCTCAGCAGAGCAGAGCAGAGCAGAGCAGCCCAGCGCAGCACAGCAGCAGCGCAGAGGCAACATCAAGAGCAACTGTAAAAGTAATTTTATTATCAAATCCAACTTTAACAACTGCAGCGTCTCAGAGCTCGTCGTCCAACTTGTTATTTGGCTTGTAAGTTACAAAGTCCTGTTCGTGTCCTCGGGGTAATAAAACAAAACTTTGTGCTGAAAATGAAATTGTACAAAACAACAAGAAAGCAGCATGCAGCCAGCGCGTGCAAATGACATTTGGACCAAAAAGGATTTTACTAAAATGTAAATTCTATTTGTTGCTCTCTCATTCTTCATCCCTTTTCTGCTTTCTACTCTTCTAATTAGTATTTCCATAAGGCACCCTGTTGACCTGCTGCCCAGCACACATTGTTTCCCGTATCATAACCAGCTAAACTCTCTCTCTCTCTTTCTGCCAAGTGGGCAGTATGTGTTGCCTTGATAAAGACCTGCCCTGCCCCAGTACCTGCCTCTTATCAGGAAAGATATCACGCGGTGCTTCTGGCGCCCACTCAGCAGCCAAGTGCCGGCAAGAGTTGCGGCAGCTTATCCTTTTTTCCCCATTTCAAGGCTTATTGTTATTCAGCAGCGAAGGATTTTTTTGTTCTTTATTCCAGCTTTTTTTTTTTTGTGCGCAAAAGTCATAAGAAGTTTGAAAGGTTTTTCGCTCAGCTCGTTTTGGGCTCCTGCGTGGCTCGCTTGAGATGCCATAGCAACCCAACTGCCTGCCTGCCCATATACTAGTCTTATGGCTGAATTGTGGAGCAGCTTAAATGCACTTTTAAATTTCAACGAAATTGATCTTTAATGCTGCCACACTGACGACTTGTAGCCATCAAAATGTGCTTTGCCCGCCTCAAGTAGCTCTTAAATAAGAGAGAATGGTTAAGAAAACTTTGCCAAGTGCCAAGTGGCATATAAATCGAGTGGAGCCTCCAAATTGCAGAGTTTTGCCAGCATTTTATTCGTTCTCTCATTTCCGTTGCGCATACGCCATGTAAACACGCAGTGAACAATACGTCATAATGATGACGGAAACTAGAAACACAACTAGAAGACAAATATAAGAAAAAACCGCTTTTGTAATTGCAGCACGCACTGCAGCATCCTTCAATGCATTTTGACTAACATTTATTAACTGTTCACGTGCAACGAACAAAAAAGAATTATTTAGCATACCCTTACACCGGGTATGTCCAACAGGACACTATCTAATCCCATAGATAAAAGCGAACAAAGAATCAAAGTTTGAGAAGCAGGATGAACTATTATTTCAGAATGATGTAGAACAATGTGAAATAATACGAGAGCAGCAAAAAAAAGTGACTGATGAGTACAAAGCGAGAAGCCGAGACAATGTCAAAGAGAGAAACATTGAAAATTGTTAAATGAGAAGTGAAGCGAGAGGAAATAAGATTGGTGAATCAATAATTAGGGATGTAAGCGAAAATTTGAATGTGAATTGATGAAGAAAATCCCTTTTTTTCATTCTAAACGAAAAAAGCACTAAAATTATGCTGAAATACAAGATTTAGATTACAAAGTAAAGATTGAAATCTATTTCGAACAGCGAAAAGTGCATTTCAGCTTTGCGATGACAAGTTATCAGTTAGTTGGGAGTGATTGGGATTTGGTGTTTGGCTTTTGGGTTTGGGTTTGGGTTTGGGTTGTAGTAGCGCACTTGTCGTTAGTCTTATCACATTGGCAAGTCAGGAAATGGGGGAAATATGAATTAAGCAAGCATTCAGCATTCGGTGCGTGACAGCGTCTTTTTGACAAATTTCATTTTGCCAAGGACGTGCTGTTGTTTCATGACGCTCCATTTGAGTTGCTCTGAGCTGCATTGATGATGATGATGCTCCAGACACTCACAGAACTGAACGCGGCTTGTGTTACAGTTGCGGTTGCGAAATACTACTCTGACTTGAAATGGTCTGGGCTGGAGAGCTATTCCCCTAGTGATGCACAATAGACTCCCGTGGCTGTAAAACTTTTCAATTACATTAGATTCTCAACTCGATGTCTGAGCGGAGCGGCATTGACATGTGCTGCACCAAAGCGTCCGCTGACAAGTCATTAAAAGTGACAAATTGCAACAGGGGCGTAGCTTAAAGTCGTTGGCCCAAAAGTTTTGGACCTGGCATTTAATTAAACTAAAGTTAGTCCTTATCCACAAGCTAATGCAATTTATTAAATATTTATGAATAATGCTCAGAACACAACTTCGTTAGCCAATTTATAAATCTGCAAAGAGTGCATCATACAATCAAGAATATTGCCGCAAACTCAGAAACCATAAGTGAGCCACAATTGTTGCTGGTTTGGATTTATTTTAAATTGGCTTGGCTAGGCAAAGCGAGTTCGTTTTTCTAACCCAAGAAATGTATATTTTTATTGTGTGCATTTTTAATATTTTTCTGCATGAAAAACCGGGCAACAATAATTTTGCTGCCTTTAAGTAGCATCCACCTGGCTGGATTTTCTGACCACTCTCTGGTCCGCCCACATTTGCTCATTCATCAGCTTCGGTTTACATTTTGCGCTCCGTACCCAATTTTGCCTCAATTATTTTCTACTTGTACACTGGTTTTGCTTTAAGCAAAACGGAAACGGATTAACTGATTTATAAATAATAAAAGTCAAATGAAATGTTCATTTTTGTAAATCAAATCTGAGATCCTTTATTTGAGCAATCACTGGCCAAACTCCAATCTGCAACTCAAATCAAGCAGAACAAATAGTTAAATCGCTTTTATGCACTGTGACACTGGTTATCTTTTGACTCTGGTGATTATAAGTTGCCAGTAGCCGCAGCGGCAGACATCAGGCAACAAGAAGCCGCATGCTGCAGGCAGCAAGAAACTTTTAGCATGCAACAGTCAACAGTGGAAGCTGCTTGCGCAGCTCGACCTGCACTCGGACACCACTTGGACAGTGGGTATATGGCAACTGTATGTTGGCCAGCGGCTTCGTATTAACTGATTGATGGACTTCAGCTCAATAAATTCAATTGTCAGGGTTGGTTGGGCTACTGTTACGATGCTGTAAGTGTTATGTTGTTGTTGTTGTTGTTCTTGTTTGTTGTACATCAGATTTATGCGCTGCAGAAACGAGCGCTTTCGGCCAAAGCGGACAAATTGTTAAGCTGGCCCGCAACGGCTCCGAGCTCGTTACGCAAAGCGCGCATATGACAAGCCATTTGTGTTTATTGCCAACGCCATAAAGATTTGTTCGCATAAAGTACTGGCTGTGGGAGCCGTTGACCTTCGTTAAAGGCACACAAAAAAAAACACACACACAAACACACACACACACACAAACGCATACCATAAAGGGCACCATTTGGATCTCATTTAACGTTCATAAAGTTGCCTCTTTTTTTCGATTTATTTTCCCTATTTTTGGTTTTGCTGTCGCCGCTTGATTAATATGCAATTTCTTGATGGCAGTTGCCACCATTAACACACACACACACACACACACAGTCACACAAGCCACAAGCCACAAGCACATTTATAAGTCCGCCCATGTGCGAGTGTATGCGTGTGTGTGTGTGTGTGCGAGAGAGAGAGAGAGCAGCTTCTACTTGAGCGCTTTGGCTTTTGTTTGCCAAGCGGAAAAAAACACTGTAGCAAAAACAAAGGATAATTTAAACTCTGTCATAAACTAGGTTAGCATCACAGCCACATGCACACACCACACACCACGCACACACACACACGCACACACACATATACATATCACCCACTTCAGCGTTTCCCCGCAAGCCGCACGTCTGGCTGCTTTATAATAACTGTCGGTTTGCGTTTTTTCTTCATCAGCTCTGTTGCTATTATTTTTCTTCTTTTTTTATTATTTGCAAGACAATACGCGGCGCATTTATTTCATTCACATTTATTTTTTTTTGTGCTGTTGGGCGTTTTCGGCTTGTTTGTGGGCGTGCCTCAGCCGGGTCATGCGGCATTATGCGCCGCTTGCATTTTTTATGCGTCGCATTGCCTTTTATCACATATGCATACATCAGTATCCGATTTTTTGCCATTTATATAGTCTCCTTTATTTATTTGCCACATGAATTGGCCACAGAGTTGCGCCTGCCTTTGTTATACTCTCGCCAACAGGAACCAGCAATAGCAGACGTACAAAAAGAAAAAAAAAATCAATTATAACATTTTAATCAATTTTGTTCATAGATTTTATTTTATGAACATATAAACTAAGTAATGTATTTATTATAAATTTGCATATGTAAATATATTCACTTATATATATATATATATATATTTTCACAACCATATATACTTTCAAATACCATTAGCTCTTCAGCCTAGTCCACAGACTTTCAATAAATAGTCTGAATTTTTCAATTATTTCGTATCTTAAATAATTTTTTCCCAAATTGATGATATTGTAAAGTCTACAGCAAAAATGATGTTGTTATTCAAATGTGATTAGTTACTGATTGAATGCACATTTTGCAATGCAATTTTTTCCCTTTGTAGTTTTCGCACAGTTTTCAGTATTTCTATGTTCAAGCAATCAATGAATCTTTCCCATGCCAACCAAAGGCTGCAAAAAAAACACCAAATTGAGCAAAAAGGCAAATACAAATAAATTTTTCAGCTTTGGCGAAAAGATTTCAGCGAGTAGATACCCTGTAATCGAAAGTTATCGAATATGCTTTGCAAACTTGACACTTAATAGTTAACCTTATATTATAAAATTATAATTGTAGCTTGCTGTAATAAGGAGCTCTCAGCCAATATATATAGTCATGTATGTCTTGTAAAATCAGCAACATTTCCAACTGCATATTTAATGTTACACATTTTTACAGGGTAAGCAATTCACAATTTAAATTGCAGATGCTGGTATTTTGCTCTTTGCTGTATTTGTTGTTATTTTCGCTTGGTTCTTGTTGATGTTTATTTTTTTGATTGAATATATGTACATACATGCAATTCGATGATTGTTAACAAATTTTTTTGCCAATACTCTTTGCAAAGTGGCTTGCGACAACACCCCAAGCCGATCAAACGATTCGATTTAATGGCAATGCATAAACATCAATTAAGAGCGCTTGATAAATCGCCAGATGCTGTATGCTGAACTCTGCTCGATTATTTATTTAAATTTTAATTGAATTATACCACTTGTGCCACGCCCAAGCGCCCTATTGCATCAATATCTTTTTGCCGCTTCGTACACAAGTGTGTTAACCGGTTGGCTGAATTTCACTCGCATTCAGAAAACTCTTTGTTCTATTGTTAAGTTGAGGCACAGGTCATAGGTTAATTGATGACAAACGCATTCGGCATTCAGCTACGAGTTATTCATGTGAAATCCGACATGATTGGCCAGAAATTGAAACATCAGAGCGCTCTCTTTTATATATAATTCATAAAGAATAATGAAAAATAATCGACTCTATGTTATGCTGTAATTTTGAAGCATGAACGAGGATTTGCAAATCAAGTGAAATCTTTAAGTAAGACTAAAGTCAACTTACTACAAATATCTGATCATCACTTTCGCACATAGGGTACACATAGAGAAATATAAGTGGAGCAACAGTATTAATCGGTAAATAAAACACTGGGTATATCAACGAGTAAATCATTTAATTAATGAGCAATTTATTAAATTATAAACAAAGCAACGCTCCAATGCGAAACTGACACAATCTAAATTGACGCTTGAAATGATGCCCACTTGCTTTATCACATTTCCCACATCGTTTCGACGCTGACAAGTGCAATGATTTTTCAACACTGGACAGTCGCCGGTTAGTTCATAGTCAAATTAAAAGACAAAGTGGTGTGGGGAAGAGGAGTGGGGTGAGGCAACACCGTAACGCCCGGCATTATGCCACAGTCAATTGTTGCAACAATTTGTTAGATTGTCACAGTGAGACTCCGCACAGCATTTGTCAACGCAGAGCTCTTTCGGAAAACCGAGAACGAAAATAGAGCAGAGAATCGGTAAAAAAAAACAATGTTTGGAATTCATATCAATTTGCGTGCCAAATGGCTTGAAACGACCGCTTCACAGATATACGAAACATATTCTAGAATTTAATTATCGTTGAATAAACATTGATTACAATGATTACATTGATTGCAATGGAAGATTAATACATATTATTAGCCAGCTTAAATAAACGTTTCAATTGTATTTACATTCGAAATAAACAGAGCTATCATTATGAAATTTGGTAAAAACGTAAATTACAGAGATATAAATTCGCCTGTTTAACGAAAACATATATTTTTTACTGGAAGCATTGGTTTAATTGGATTATTTACATATTTTATAGATTTCTATTTTTTTAGGCGAAGAGTTAAAATTTATTAATTTATTTATTATTTATTTTAATTATAGTGATTATGGTTATTATGGTAAACTAATACATTTTATTTTAGTGATTTAAAAAAACTTTTAATTTATATAACCATTAATTTGTGAATAATGCTGCAACATTAATGATTAAATATGAATAACAGCATTTTTTTGTTTTAAGAGTTCAAATGGATACAAAAATTCGCAATCTCGATTTTATATATACGATTTTGAAATTCGTATATGAAATCGGGTCAAGGCGGCGTATGTCAGGTTGGTATCCAATTTTGCAAAAGGACAAAATATTTAAATAAGTATATTCAAAATATATATTTGAAATGTGTAAATGTTTATTATGTCGAGCAGTGCTTAAGATGAGTGCTGTTTTCAAAACATATTTCAAAACAGTCTCAGACTTTTTGATCTAAAAAGTGGTGCAAAAGTGTTTCCTGTGGCATGCTTCCGCAATGTTGTCTGCTTTCTGTTTCATCTATGCCTGAGCGTAACTAAGCCAAACATCTCGACCTCGCCAGCCTCGAGCTGTGGCATATATGCAGTGTCATTTACACACACAAATGCGCGGCCTGACACCTGACAGCCACTCAACAACGAGTGTCTGTCGGATTTACACAACAACAAAAGCAACATCAACTAAAAAAAAAAAAGCGAGACAACGATGTATGCATAAATGGAAGAACGAGCAAAAATCAAAAAAAGAAAGGAAAACTGGCTTGGTGTTGACATGCACAGGCAAGGATGCAAAGGAAGCAGCAAATGACAGGACACTTTTGGATGTGTCAGTTGTGTGACAGTCGCACATGGAGGCACTTGAGTCAGCAGGCTCGATGCTTGTTGGTTGGCGACTTATTTTTGGCTATCTGGTGCCGCAAAGCCTTTACGATTTCAAGGTGAGGCAATTTACATATATGTATGTATCTGTGGCAAGCAAAAAGTCAAAGTTGAAAAGTCAGGCCAAGAGTCGGACAACAATATACAAGGGACCTAGGGATTGGGGCAGCTGATGCTGCTACTGTGTCGACCCATCCACAGCACAAATATGCAAAGTCAAGTGGCAATTTATCATTGCAATGCAAGCACAGCTGTGGGATGGGTGGCAGCGGGGTGCCCGTGGGATGCCAGTGGGGGCGCAGTGTGAGGTTAAGTGGTGCCTACTGCGAGTACAACTAATTTAAATGGGCAACGTACAGCTGAGGACCGGCAAACCGGCGAGCACAACAAATGCGTAGGCATGAATGAATCCACACTTACACCTAGAACCACACAATTGCAATAGTTACCTTGTGTGTGTGGCATGTATACCCTGTTGCACTAGTGAAAGGAGTAATCAACACTACAGTATTACATTGTAGTTCAGTTAAAGTTGTCCATAAATAAGCTGGGTATGCTGTAGTCGACTGTCGGCTTGCTCTGCTTTGTTTTTATTATGTGAGCCCTCGACTATGTTCGCGTTAGTTAAATCGATGCAACGCTGACCTTTCCCTCAATTAAATACACACACACGCATACATAGAGAATACAGTGCAGGGCAACAGTAATGGGCCCAACTGTTCATTGGAGTGTGTTGCTGTTGCTGTCGACGCTTTGGCTCATTAGGCAATCGACAACAGCAGTGTCCATAATTTATGGACACCTTGTGCTGCATCTAATTTCCAGAATTTGCATCACAATTAAGTATGGGAAATAAGAATGGATGCTGGTGAGAAATGTGCTCAGAACAGACCAACCCAGATTGGTTGCCCCAGGCTCAAGTCGACAAGATGGATAATGGACTAAAACCAATGCTAAGTGCGGCCACAAAAGCCAAGCAATTAACAAGGCGTTTGGTTTAGGAGCTTAGTCATCGGCCAGTTGTCCGGTTGCAATGCAACTCGGCTACTTGACAATCCTGTCAAGGCGAAAAACCAGAAATACCGCAGGCAGGATAACCGGAAGTGCAGACTGCTGCTCCTGCTCCTGCTGCTGTTCAGACTGTTGTTGACAGGGCTCTAAAGCAGTGCCTGCAACCCGAACAAGCCAAAGACATTCGCACTCGTCAGTAAGAGACCACAGTGCAACGGATGCGGGGATTAACCGTAGTTGGAGGAGGGGAGGTCGCAGTAATATGCGTAATTAAACAAAACCGCAAGTGGGGCAGTTGCACAGCAAGCGAAGCCTCGCGCTGCAAGGCTTAAATGAAATACAACAAAAAAAAACAAGGATGCCGCAAATGACACAACAAACACAAGACTACAGCAAGCAGAATAAAATGCGTTTCAAGCCGAATTTATACATACCCTTTCAACGAATAATATCAAATGGCATAAAGTAAATGGGGCCAAGACACAAAAATCTGGTTTTATTCACCTCACAGCTTTTGATTAGCTTGCTAACGCAAACAGAAATTTATAGTAGCTCTCAGTTTGCCAAACTCATGAAAAATTGATGGTGCCCCGATAAAGTGAACTGGGGCGCTTAAATTAAATATTTGCTGGCCAGCATTCGCTGGCTGAAGTGTCAAGAAGGAAAGCAAAGAGTTGAAAGAACGCAGCACCACATTAATCTGGAGCATGCAGATTGAAGTGTCTCTGCTCTTTGGGTCTGTCAGAGATGGCTGTCAGCCACTGTTATCTGCCAGGCAGGCCATGAAAAGTCCAAAATGCCAACAAAAAAAACCGGCTCATCTCCCCAGCCTGCATCTCGCTATACATTTCCATTTGTGCAGCTACAGATACAGTGCTCAAATGCGTATTGAGTTTGGTTTGCTTTTTCCTATTTTTTTTTTTTTTTTTTTGTCACCATCCATTGATTTTACCTGCTACGGGAATATGCAACAAATGTGCCATCGATTTTATATTAGCAACGAGACAATTGAGCCGGAGACCCCACAGCAAAATATATTGATGAAAAGACGTAACAGTGGCAAAGGCTAAAGACGAACGACAGCAACAACAAAATAGTAAAAAAGAATATATATAATACAAAAAATAAAAATAAATAGCTGTCCATGAGACAAACATAAATAACGACCCTCGACTTCAGACTCTTAGCCCAGTTAGCTAACAAGAAGTGTATAAGTATACACAAGGGCATATGCAGGGTATGGTATGGGGAGAATCTGCCCCAAAACATTGCAGCAAAATCGGAGATTGAAAACTAAACTTTAAATAAGTTTTGCAAATAAGTAAAAGAAGCTTTTGTTTCCTTATATGACATAAATATGACATAAAAACCTCGAATATAGATTTTGTATCCAGAACTCTTTTTTTTTAATTTGAATTTCATTGTTGGTTTATTAAAACCTAAATGGATTTAAGTCTCAAAGACCAGCAGTCTTAAGCGAATATGGCTTGGTGCAGCTGCTTTATTCAATAAAAATAATAAATAATAAAAATAATAGAAATTTTATGTTTATTTTTGGAATTTTTTCTTACATTTCTGAGTGGTGACTGTAAAAAAGAAAACTCACTCACCTGTTAAAGCCGCCAAATTTAGAATAAATCCAATTAGCCGCATTGCCACCACAGCTGAGTCCTTATTGAGTATTATGAATATTTATTTCACTAAGTGGAATGTGGCAAATTCCCGTTCGAAAAGTGTCAATAATTATTGCATTCATACAGCTATTATCGGCAAAGTTCTGTGACAAGCTGCATAACTTCAAATTCTATTGGCTTTGCTTATTGTTGTTGTTGTTGGTGCTGCTGCCGATCCGGAGCTATCTAAGCATTCAACACGAGGCGAACTCACGACGCGCGCTTAAAGAGAGTTTCAGACCGAAATAGAGAGAGAGAGAGAGTAAACAGAGCTTGGAGCTTACACGAAGTGTAAGCCAACCAACGCGCACGAATTTCACTTTATCACTGAATATGATTTTTTTTTTCAATAATTCCTCGCTCGCGAATGTTGCGCTGCCGGCAATGCGCATGTGTCTCGCCACATTTTTCCGATTCTAAATGTTGCCGCAACATGCACGCCGAACTCATAAGCACATATTCATAAAAGTTATTATGATAAAAACTATTGTTAACATCCAATTGTAAAACAAGTATATTTTACTTAACATACATATGTTATTTGAATTCTTTGAAGTTGCAGTTTTGAAATTTAGTAGAAAGTCCGTTCGTAAGTTTTGTATTTTAAAAGTGGCGCGCTCTCTTCGAATAGCTAGCAACATGTTGACAACGAAGGGGTGGCATGTTCGAAATGTTGCTGCAACCGAATACAAAATTAGGGGCGGACTTTCGCCAAGCTTGGGCTACCCTTTATGGCTCTTTTGGTAGTGACTCCAGCTTTTATACTTCGAACAATTTTTTGCCATACTTATTACAGTTTTTATAGTGAATTGGAAATCTACTCACCTCATATGCTATAAAATATCCAAGTATCATGTCGGCGCTTGGTATTTTATTACAATTCAACTGTAATAATAAATTATATCATAGCTATCCAAGTTCAGAACCATAAAACAGTTTATTGCTGATTCGGAATATCATTTGATTCAACATTGCTTCCAATTTTCGAATATAGTGAAAGCTAAACAAGAATCGTTAATTTGTAAGCTTTCTAGCTTTCCTGCTGATATTTGAAAAACTGCAACAAAGTTGATGAATACTAATCAAATAGAGTTGAAATTTTTGTTCGCAGTATTAATCGACATTCGCACTCGAATTGCTATCGGAAATATTTTAAAAGAATGATTGAACTATAAACACAGATGGCAACGTTGGCTGTGCAAATCAAATTTTATCAGTTATCACTCATGACACATCGGTCGGGTAAGATTAGTAAAATTTAGACATTCCAAAAACGAGCAATGGACACATCAGAGGCCGAATCGTCTACAGTCCCAGATGGAGCATGTGTACCCATGGACGTAATCGATGCTGACATTGGCCAAGTGCTGCTGAAATATAAAATGGACCACAGAGAACGCGGTTTCGGACTGATCTTCAGCCATGAGCACTTTAAGCACGAAAAGCGAACGCGTCCAGAAACGAATGTGGATAGTGCGAATCTGGAACGTGTGCTTAAGAAATTGGATTTTACCGTAAAAATGTACAAAGATTTGACCAAGGGGGATATTATGACAAAGATCAACGATGCTGCCGCCCAAAATCATGCGAATCGCGATTGCATCCTGGTGGCTATTCTTACGAATGGCGACGAGGACGACAAGGTCCATGCCATGGACGAGAGCTACAAGCTGGAAACAATCTGGCAAGCATTCGCAGCGGACAAGTGCAAATCGCTGGCTGGCAAGCCGAAGATCTTTATTGTTCAGGCCTGTCGCGGCAAGAATCGGGATCCCGGTTATTTGAGACCAAGCGCCGGATCACAAACTGAAACCGATGGTCAGGTCAAAATAAGGTATAGCTATCGGATTCCCGTCTATTCGGATTTCCTAATTGCCTTCTGCAATTCGGTGGACGGCAGCTGGTTCATCCGTCATCTCTGCGCCGAACTGGAGGCCAACGGCAGGAAACAAAACATCCTGCATCTGCTCACATTCGTTGCCCAGCGCGTCTCCAACCGCGAGTCCGACGACGAGCAGGAGAAGCAAATCACCTTCACCATGTCCACTTTAACGTGTGATTTGCATTTTGGCAAACGGGGCCCGTAAAATGCTTTTTTGGAGCAGATGTATCTGCTGCAAGCATGTAATAATTACTAAAGATTGCTAATTTATAATTATTGATAAACACAGTTAATGCAATCGAACAAACCAATTTTAGATATTTCTGAGATTTAAAGGCTGTTCATACATATAATCTTAACATGCTTAATGTCTTTATTCAATTTACTGAAAACCTTTGGCACAGCGAAATGTCAATATTTTTAATAAGCCAATATATTGAATTAAATGCATTTTTAAAAAACACCAAATGGCAAAGAAAATGTATTTTAATTTAAATATATCGTAAATAAATACACAAATTTTAGCTGGCAGCCATCGTTGTCTGTATGCGATAGCCATCGCCGATATATTTGAAACTATATTTATATCGATATCTATGTGCGATACTCACATGCCTCTAAAATAGCAGATTACAGAAAGTTTCCAAACAACCAACAAGTGGAATTAAAAAACGCAGTCATCGATGCACATATCCAAGATTATTGGTGTCCTCTGTTTGGGGCTAATTGCTGTGTGCAGCGCTGCCATAGAACGCGTCGATGACTCCGATCTGATTCACATTCTGACGGGCGAAGGCGACGTGGTTGCCCTTTTCACAAAAACCAGTTGCGCGGCTTGCGTGGAATATGAGAATGTTGTGGGCAAAATTCAGAACGAGCTGCGGCAGACGCTGGGCGCAACGGTTGTCCAGGCGCACAACAGCAATCTAATACACATTTACGATCCGAGTCGGGAGCCAGCACTTTTGTATTTCCGACGAGGAATTCCGATTCTCTACCATGGCGCAGTCAATGAGGAGGAGATTGTCCAGTTCTTTGGGGAAAATCGAGAGCCGGGCGTGAAGGAGCTGTCCGACGATAACTTCGAGCATTTGACGCAAGCATCGACGGGCGCCACGACCGGAGATTGGTTCATCTTCTTCTATTCGACGGAATGCGTGCTCTGCCAGCGCCTCTATGCCGTCTGGGAAGCCGTCTGTGGCACTCTGCGACGCAAAATAAATGTGGCACGTATGAACTCGTTGGCGGCTGGAGTTGCCACAGCGCAACGCTTAAAGATTGCCGAAGCTCCCGAATTCGTTTTTCTGCGCCTCGGCAAATTATACCGGTATCCGCTGAAGGATTATTCTCCAAAGGCCTTCATCGATTTTGTCGAGGGTGGCTATTTAAGGAATACGCAAGCAGAAGATGTACCCAAGCCATCCAGTTTAATAGATGAATTATCATTTGTACGAGTTCTAGATTACCTCAGAAACTCTGATACGCTGCCATGGGCCTTTGTTGGCGCTGCTGCAGTCCTGTTTCTCTTTTATATTGTTAAGTCATTGTTTAAGCCATCAGAAAAAAAGAAGAAAATTACAAAAAAAGATAAGTAGTTTAGGCAACGCTTAAGCGTATTGGGTCCTAAATCTTTCATATTATATAATTCCATATTTGAACTCGTCTCCAAGATGCTTAAAATAAATTCCAATTTAAAATAATATTTTAGTACTTGTTGAAATTACATTGTCTATATACCGATTATCTGTAGTATTGTTTAGCCTGCCGATAGTCTTTGCATCGATATTTTTAATCAATAACCGTGACATTATATTACCATACATAACAGCTGGAATGAGTTTAATTTTGGTATTTTTGTAATTGCTGAATACGGTCGTACTTGTTGCTGCGTCAGGAATAATTACAAAAAATAAACAATGGTTGGCTCCAATTTTGGCATCATCTATCATCCAAATGCCGGCGGCTCTTCGGGTCATGCCAATCCAAGTAGTGGAACCGGATCGGGCGCGGGAGGCGCCGGCAGTTTCAATGCTGTAGGCGATCGCGCAGCTCCTGCTTCTCATCTCAGCGATTTCCTGCTGCAGTTAGAGGATTACACTCCATTAATGCCAGATGCGGGTAACTTTAACTCTTAATCATCGTCAATAATAACAACTGAATAATCGTCCTGAATTTGCAGTCACTGCGCATTATCTGAATATGGGCGGTTTCCATTCGGATGACAGACGCATTGTGCGCCTCATATCGATTGCCACGCAGAAATTCATGTCGGACATCATCGATGATGCACTGCAGCATTCCAAGGTGCGCACCCACATGCAGAACTCTGCCACGCCTGGTGGCTCAAAGGTACGACTTTGAACTCCCTTTGCTTATTTAGTCGATCTTGAACAATATTCTCATTCAAGGCAAAGGATCGCAAATTTACATTAACAATGGAGGACTTGCAGCCGGCATTGGCCGACTATGGCATCAATGTTCGCAAGATGCACTATAGCCAGTAAATTGCCATGAGTGGGATTATTGAAATATTTATTTGTTAGCGTAAGCAAATCATACAAACAAATCTTAATTCCGTTAAATGTTCGCTTTCGATGGAATCGCATCCTTAGAATTGGATTCTTGCTGACATAAATTAGATCTACTTATTTGTAAAACTGGAATTTAAATCTGTTTAAATATTATCTGCAAGCAAGATGTATTATCTAAAATTTTAAACACATTTTGTTAAGCTTTCTCAAAATGAAAATGTTTATCTTAAAATAATTAAACTTAAGATAATGCCTTTTGCAGTGTTCGAGAATTAACTTAATTCTAATTGCAATAAATCCCTCATCGGCACATAATAAACCGCTTGAGGCTTCTTCCCGTGCCGCCCGCCACCTTGAAGGCGATGGCGCCGGTGAGAATTGTAACAATATAGTTAGGCACCAAGGTGGCCCAATAATATCCATCCGCGTTGAGGAGTGTCAGCAGGGAGACGAAGAGATGTGTGCCCACAACATATCCAATGTGCAAATAGTTATTAGTATCAAAGGCATTGAAGAAGATGATGCTCCAGAATGTGTGCAGCAGCACAATTGACAGCGCCTGAGCCGCCGATGTGATAAAGAAGAATTCGGTGCCGCCCTTAAGGCCCATCGTTCCCGGTCCACTCTACAATAGTGAAGTTCAATAAATAAACCATGTTAAACAGAGGTAATCAAGACACACTTACCATATCCGCCAGCACATTGACCAGAGCAAACATGGCCGAGATGATGCCGAATCCCAAGCCGGAAACATAGGCCAAAATATGTTTGTTCTCCGTGACGCGCGTATCTTCGGCAACAGCATGCAGGCCTTGCTCAGTGCTACGCAGTATGCGATAAATGATATAGCGGAAGCACTCCTGGAACAGCACGGAGAAAACTACACCAAAGACGAGCACATCGCGCAGCGGGACAGCAGCGAACCACAGCAACGAGGAGAGCAGCAGCGACAGCAGCCAGAAGAAGGCGGCCGCAATGAGTATTATGATGCGCACCGGGTCGTTGGCAATGCTGAACACGAACAGGGCGAACGGTGGTCCAAATGCAATAAAGGTGCAGCCAAAAAACTCCGGAAGTGTCATTCTTTGATTGTCTCAAAATGAAAATTATAAGTTATACTCCCACTTCTTTTTCTTCCCGTTCGATGACAATAGCCGCTTTTGTTGGCCGTGCGTGACTGTCGTGTACAGACGTTTTCGATAGCGATATCACAATGTTTACATACGATAGCGATTACTCAATGTTTACATACACTCTCCAAGAAGTGCAGCCTACCCATTTTATAATACAAATTACGCTGGTAAGCATCAGAATGCCACATTCAATAACAATTCACGTTTACATATAATATACAAAGTGTTTTACGGTGTGAAGCACATTTAACACACATTTAATTCTAGTTAAAATTTTGCGTACCATGGGCTTGCATTCGGCATAACAAATATATGTTCATTAAGGGTGTTCAATAGTCGGTGCATTGTGCGAATGCACGAAAACAAAGGCGTCCAACTTATTATGATTTGTCAGTGTTTTGGATTGCGTTTGCGGGGGATTAGTCACTTTGCAGATTTACTAAAACAACACAATATATAAAAGTAAATAAACAAAATATACACTCGTCGTTGCTCAGCTGCATATTTAGTTCGTTCTTGCGTTCCCATTTGCAACCAGATGGCAAGTGAGTAAACTACTAATACACAATTTATGGTAATAGGATAATTAGAAAATAACAATCTGTATCACTTTCATCTATTTAGTGCACACTGTGGGTGCGAGACGTATACTGCCGCACCAGCCCTCCGAGGACTGCCCCAATCCAGATGACGAGCTCGAAAGTCCAGCCATCGAGGCTGCCTTGGCCATTTCAGCAGAAACATCTGATCAGGCACAACTAAAAGGTGCGTACCGAGAATATACATATTTATTTGTGTTCATACATGTATATAAATTATTCAAGAAATTCTGTTTTGTCATCCAAATTCCAGAAATATGAATTATTCAGAAGTAGATTCATTTCATATCATGGAAATACCAATTAACTTTCAGTTCAAACACTTAAATATTGAGAACAGTATTTGTGGTTGACCAGTGATATGATTTCAAGTAATTAATTAAAAATTTAGAATTACCTTAATACATATTAATATCAAAAGTTCAGTTCATTTTAAAACTAAAGATTTTTAAAAATATTTTTAATTCGCAATAGCTTGCTGGAAGAAGAGCTTTCCACATAGGTTTATGCCCACTGCCGATGAGAGCACAGAGTTGCGCTTAGAGATTTTGCAGGCAAACATAATGCCCCGCGAGACCGACGATACCAACATCAAGCGATTCGTTGTGTATGAGCTGACAGTGCGCCTGGACTCGAATATATTGGATGAGCAACCTGCCACAATTGAACGTCGGTACACAGACTTTCGTGAGCTGCATCAGTGCCTGAAACGCCAGTGTCCCAACATTATGACCAACATAAAATTTCCCAGCAAAGTGCTAGTGGGCAATTTCTCCATACAACTGATTGGTGGACGTAGCAACGCTTTTGAAGTGTTCCTTAGGCAGATCGTTGAGCAGCCGCAGTTGCGTGATTCGGAGGCATTTTTGCGCTTTCTGCAGCATGAAGAGCTAACCAGAGCGTGTCAGTATCTGGACGAGCGACGCAATGAGCTGGCCATACCGTTGCTCGAGAACTGCTTTCGTCTGCTGAACAAAGTCTACATGAATCGATCGCGACCTGTATTGCTAATACTTTGTCGACTGGTCGCTGCCTGCACAGCGTCACCAGTGCCGCATCATTCGGCGGAGCGTTGGGCCCTCCTGGCGCTCACTCGCTTTGAAACGCTCTGTGATATTGATCTGCTGCCGCTCTATATACCGCTGCTGCACACCTGCGAGCATTTGTGGTAAGCGAAGCGAAACTCATTCAACTTTTCTCACATTAAGCTCCAATTGCTGTTGCTTTCAGGTGGCAGTGTGGCCGGGATCAAAAGCGCTTAACTGATCGCTTGACGGAAATGTCGAGGCAGGGCATTCCCATATCAAATAAAACCAGCCTTATGCAGGCTATTCACGAGATCGATCCGCGCACCGAAACCATTTGAGGCATACTCATATTATGCGCATTCATTCATACTCAGACATTTATATATAGAAAAACTCATAGAGCCTTAGTGCTAAGCTTCAAGTGCAATTAGTAAATTTATTGTGCAATTAGTATTAACATATATGTCAATGTACAATGTGATTTGTCTCATTTCGGTCTCTATTTTTGTAACCAACCGTTTTTGTTTTCATGCACGTAATACATCGCAAATATTGTGAATTATATTGTTGTCTGTAGTTCCCTTGACGTGATTATAACTATATAAAACAAATTCTAAAGCACAATGTAGCATAGAAAAATTGTCAATATTCACCATTCCTTGAATGCATCCAACATTGAAAGTAAAGCTAAAATTTCGACTTAGAGGGAAATTGTAAATGAGATCATCAAATAAAGTTGCATATTTTTGTTGTTTGTTTTTGTGTATCAATAAATATTGTCTCTTTATTTATGCAGAATGATGCAGAACAAAATCTATCAGTATATTAAGGTTAATAATGATAACATATATGATTTATTAATAGTTATCCTTAATTAAACACAGACTGCCACGTTTGCACACATTCTTCCTTCCAAGTAATTGTGCTAATTAGACACAATTACCATAAATTCATGTGAAGATATTAAAGCTTGTTCATGAAAACCATAAACTTGACTAAACCAGTGATAGGTATTTCAGCGCATGGGACAACTTTCGTCTAATACTGCTCATCAATTGTCTTTTGTATTATGCTGTTCTTTGAAAATGTACCCAAATATTTTATTACATTCAGCAAATATTTTATTACATTTCCAGACAGACACTGAACGAAAAATGTGGCAGAGTTAAGTGTCTGTAAATCGCACCACTAACGAGTCCTGCGGTAAATGAGTCCCCAAGGACATATTCTGCATTTACAGGGTATTAATTCAATTTCAACAGCTTAATAGGTTTGCTTTTGTTCTGCTCAAACATACAGGACCCACCTCGTTAAATAGACAGCGAACGACGACGCCGGCATCGTGCAAATTATTATTAGCTCTTTAGTTGCCGCGCAAAGCTCCAGCTGTGCAGACGACGACATGGACGTGGAAAAGGATGCGGGTGCGGAAATCAAACTAAATTCGGTGCTTCAACATCCGTTGCGACGTCGCTTGCGTCGATTTGTGTCCGCCAAAGGGCTGTACGATTCCTTGCGACCACTATTCCTTGTTACCTTTTGGTATGGACTAACATCGTTCTATATCAGCTGCCGTGATGAGACTGCAGTCAGGACCATCAAGAAGTCTTGGCTTGGCTATTTAAATGGCATTTTCCATATCGGCGCATATACTGTCTGCTATGTTCTTACTATAAACAACAATTGCGAGTCAATCGCCAGCTATTTCTTTCGCTCGAGAATCACCCACTTTGGGGACATGCTGCAGATCGTGAGTGGCTTCATTGGCATCACTGTCATCTATCTGGCGGCCATCCTACCCAAGAACCAATTGGAGCGGTGCCTGCACAAATTTCATACAATGGATTTACAGCTGCACAATGTTGGCATCAAGATCATGTATAGTAAAGTGCTGCGCTTCAGCTATGCTATCATGATCTCCATGTTCCTTGTAAACCTCATCTTCTACTGGGGCACCTTTGCCGTCCTCTACGCATCCGAAGTGTCTCCAACTTGGGCATTACACTTCACATTTATGATCCAGCACACGGCGATTTCGCTTGCCTTAAACATGTTCAACTGTTTTACATATCTGGTGGAAATTCGCCTGGTGATGGTCAACAAGGTAAGCTGGAAACTGGCTTGAAAGGAACACAATGCTAGTAAAAGACAAAAATGAACCGACCTTGTTTTGCCACTGATCACTCAATGCGATCCCATAGAAATAGATGACAAACCATTGTTAAAGGTGTGTATATGTTTGTCTGTCTGGGGTTTAAAACTGAACAATAAGGTATTTATACAGTTTATAAGAAATAAATTAATATTAAGTTTTAATTTACAAATTGGATTGCCCCAAAGCCAGTTGAAGCTAAAAGCTGTAGCATTATTTAGAGGAACGTCGATTTACCTCGATTTAAAATTGAGTCCTTATCTTTGGTGTTAACCAATTTATTGCACATGACCGAAGACAATTAAATTAATTAACTCAGACCATCAGCAATTTGCCAACGCGCACACCTTACAATTGCATAACAAAAACAAACTGTCATTAAATAAACGTAGCGTGTTTGCTGTGAAAGGTTTCTCATTACGCGGCTCCTGACAGCACCTCGAAGCACCTCGAAAATGAGCAGAGTAAGTTCAAGAACTTTAACCCTGTCAATCAGACTTGTGGCCAATTGACAAGCGTAAAAGGTTTTTTTTTTTAGAAATATTGGTAGTTGATTCTGATTGACAACACACTAAATGTATAAAAGGTGTTCCGCATCCGTTGCAGAAACTAGTTTTATTTTCGAACATCATGCGGAACGTCATTTGGAGACAGTTGTTCAATCCACGAGATGCTTACGGTGCTGAGCAGTCACTGCTTCTATTCACCTATCTGCTGGGACTGACTCCTTTCCGTCTGAGAGGTCAGCCTGCAGCACGACATTTCCAGCTGAGTCGCGTCGGCTATCTGAATGCTCTACTCCAGCTAAGCTTCTTTGGCTATTGCTTTTTGTCTGCGCTCATTCAGCAACAGAGCATTGTCGGCTACTTTTTCGATTCGCCAATCAGCCAAGTGGGAGACTCTATCCAGAAATTCATCGGCATGATCGGCATGTTTGCACTCTTTCTCTGCAGCGGGCTCCATGTGCGGCGACTGATTCGACTCTATGATCTCATAGCACGCATTGATGATCACCTCCTCAATGTAGGCGTCAGTTTTAATTATGGCAAGATTATGAATCTGCGCCACACGAAATTATTCCTCATCTCCGGCATGCAATTGGCGTACTTGGTCAGCTCGATTTGCATGCTGCTTTGGAATGATGCTAGGCCCACTTACCCAGCTGCCGTTGCCTTCTACGTGCCTCAAGTTTTTCTGCTCAGCATCGTTTTGCTCTTTGATGCAATTCTTCATCGCTGTTGGCAGCACTTCGAAGCCTTAAATGAGGTAAGCTATGATATGGTTAAACTATACAAAATCGCTTATCATTAGATGGCTTGGAATACCTATACAAGTGCATATACACTCTCGACTTGAAATGAATTGTAAAACGACAAACAATTTTTAAATATAATTTATGCACACAGCCCATTAAATAGATATTATTATTTAAATTAACTGCTTGACAGTTGCTCCCATTTGTCAGTCAAGTGGGAATGAACACATATTCCCCAGCAGGCTCTTTAATTAATTAATTAAAGGCAATCGTAATCTAGAGATTAGACAATTAAACAAATTTGATACATTATGAGATTAGAAAAGAAAACAAATTTGACACATGAAGTTTTGAATAGAAGTTGATTCCTTGCTCATACACCATGAGGTTACCGGACTATTTGGACAGGCTAGTGCGCCCCGATAATGTTTACGGCTGCTACCGGGTGACATTATGTCTGACCCTATTCTTTGGCATTGTGCCGTATTGTGTAGACAGTTCAGCGGGTCGACTGCGATTGTCGTGCCTTGGCTTGGCCAACATGGTCGTACGGATATTCTTCTACACGCTGAACTTCTTCTACAGTTGGTTGCAACGTCGCTTACTCATAAGCAAGATGGGATTGGATATGTCGGCAATCACCGATCTGGAATCATTCAACGGCATGTTGGGTATAGTAATACTGCTACTTGTTTCGCTGCTGAATCACCAGAAATTGCTAAAACTGATGTCCCTTTTCGATGGCCTGGAACGTGAGGCATTTCCACGTGTCGGCATTAGCTTTGACCAGATGCGAGCGGCTAGGCAAATCAATGGTTTCGCTGCATTGCTACTATGCGCATTAATTGGTTTCGCATTCTACAATTACTTCTTGATTTTACCAGGCGAAAATAGCTATTTGTCCTACTCGGCGATGGTGAGTCAGTTGTCGCCACTTTTCTCAATCTGCATAGCTAGCATACTCGTGGCTGGACTTCTTATCAAACTACGCATTTATCTCAGCGCTTTAAATGAGGTCAAATTAACTCGCTTAATGCTATATCAAGCTAAACTAAATTTGTATTTATACTTTAAGGTCCTCAAGAATCTCGCCCATCAGTGGGACACATGCGTCATCAAGGCCGTGCAAAAGACAAGATCAATGCAATGTTTGGATTCCTTTTCAATGTATACCATTGTGTCAAAGGATCCGGCTGAGATCATACAGGACTCCATGGAGATACATCATCTAATCTGTGAGGCGGCTGCCACGGCCAACAAATACTTCACCTATCAACTGCTAACGATCATTTCAATTGCCTTCTTAATCATTGTCTTTGATGCTTACTATGTGCTCGAAACGCTAATAAGCAACGCAACTCGTGAGGGCAAATTCAGGACAGTTGAATTTGTAACGTTCTTTGCATGTCAAATGATATTGTATTTGATTGCCATCATCTCGATCGTTGAGGGCAGCAGTCGGGCCATCAAAAAGAGTGAAAAAACTGGCGGCATTGTGCATATGCTTCTGAACAGGACGAAGAGTGCGGAGGTCAAGGAGAAGCTTCAACAATTTTCCATGCAATTAATGCATCTGAAGATCAACTTTACAGCAGCTGGTCTCTTCAACATTGATCGCACGCTCTACTTTACTGTAAGACTGTTCGAACTATTATATTTTCAAAAATAATCACATTCTTTTCATTTTCCATTTTTCTTTCTAGATCAGCGGTGCTTTGACTACTTATCTCATTATCCTGCTGCAGTTTACATCGAGACACAAGGCGCGTGTTAATATAAGTGAACTTGAATGTTGTACGGCAGTTTACAATATGACAAATCGAACAAATTAGTTCTTGCACATAACACTGGAGCTGAAGGAAATATGGTTCGATTGATGATTGGTATTACTATAGATCTAATGATTAATGCTGATTGTTAAAGAATGACAAATGCTAAATATGCAAAATATCTTAGAAGTAATTCTTAAAAGTATTTTATCGTTTTCAACAATAACTCTAGAAAATAATTTATTAAATTGTCAAAAAAATTAATTTGGATTAATAAAACGAGCATATGCTTTCAACATTTTAACAAAGAATGCTGCCTATCCGTTAGTCCGTTCCTCGTTTATAAAGAAATCTTATCTGATCTTAGGAACAATCTATTCAACATTAACTTACTGTCATTCAATAAATGAGCAGGAGTACGTAATTTTCGGCAGAACAATGATAGATACTTTTTCGTTTTAGTTTGTCAGATGTCACCCTCTAATTGTTTACCTCATTTCATTAAAATTGGGTATGTATACATCTGGTAGGGGGTAACCATAATTCGCAATTCACTTATTGCAAATTGCGCAGACTTGTTAACATGCTACACTTGTTGACCCCGTCCACTCAGCGCCTAACGTTATGCTACACATTTAAGCTTAATTAAATATTTACCGCTATCGGTATTAGCTTAATAAGCCGTCCAGTCGTCCAAACGACTTCTGCCTTCAAGTGCGCTAACGTTTTGATATATGAGCAGAGCTCAACAACACTTCCGCAGTCAGTTGGCGTCGAGCAACCGAAGTGAACACACGTGAACTCCTGGCTGAAATAAGCAGTTAACTGGCCATGGCTTTGAAGCTCTGGGAGCGCATCTCGCAGGCGGATAATGTGTTCCAATCGCTGCGACCTCTCACCTACATATCACTGGTAGGTCTGGCGCCGTTTCGATTAAACCTGAACGCGGACAAGGAGGTGCACACATCGAAGTACTCATTTGTCGCCGGCATTGTGCACTATTTGTTCTTTGTGATGTGCTTTGCGATTTCGGTACGCGAGGACGACTCCATCATCGGTTACTTCTTTCAGACGAACATCACCAAGTTGGGCGATGGCACATTGAGATTAACGGGCATCATTGCCATGTCCACGATTTTTGGATTTGCGATGTTCAAGCGCCAGCGACTGGTGGGCATCATACAGAATATCATTGTCGTTGACGAGACCTTTGTGCGTCTGGGCATGAAACTGGACTATCGACGCATTCTCCTATTCAGTTTTCTCATCTCTTTGGGCATTGTGATCTTCAACGTTATTTACCTATGTGTCAGCTACGGCTTGCTGGTCAGTGCCACCTTCTCACCTTCGCTTGTCACCTTCACGGCATTCGCTCTGCCCCACATCAATATCAGTCTTATGGTCTTCAAGTTTTTCTGCACCACCCACTTGGCTCAGAGTCGGTTCAGTATGGTGAACGAGGTGAGTATTCCCACAACCCTAATAATATATATAATGTAAAACATGCCAAACAAAGAACTTTCCCTTGAAGCGATATGGATTTAAAAGTCTATTTTAGTTTTATTAAGCGATTTTTTTACGCTCTCAATAATGAAGATTTCCTTAGGACAGAAGCCAATTTTCAGCATAAAATTGTTTAATTTTTTAAAATATAAATGTAACAAGTAAAAAAAAACACCTTTTTTTTTGTATAAATTTAAGGAACGGACGGACGGACTAACAGCCATGTCAATAGAGACATGGCTAATGACGCTCATCAAAAGTACATATTTATATTTATTATTTCAATCTTTTGGTCTAAAGGTGATTACCTTCATTCTTTAAACAAACATATAAAAGTATGCAGCCAATAATTAAAATGCTTACATTTGTCCACAGATTCTGCAGGACATTCTGGATGCGCATATTGAACATAACAACGCTCTGGAGTTGTCGCCAATGCACTCGGCGGTGAATCATCAGCGATATGCGCATCGGTTGCGTAATCTGATCAGTACACCCATGCAGCGTTACAGTGTTACCTCGATTATACGCCAGAGTCCCGAGTACGCCATCAAGCAAGTGGCCAATATACACAATCTGCTCTGTGACATTTGCCAGACCATCGAGGAGTATTTCACCTATCCACTGCTCGGCATCATAGCCATCTCGTTTTTGTTTATACTCTTTGATGACTTTTACATATTGGAGGCGCTACTGAATCCCAAGCGCTTGGATAACTTTGAGACAGATGAGTTCTTCGCCTTCTTTTTGACACAAATGCTTTGGTACATTGTTATCATCATTTTAATCGTGGAGGCCAGCAGTAGAACTATCCGGCATAGTAGCTTCAGTGCAGCCATTATCCACAAGATCCTCAACATAACCGATGAACAGGAGCTACGTGATCGATTATTTCGCCTGTCTCTGCAGTTATCGCATCGCAAGGTGAGCTTCACTGCTGCCGGATTATTTCGCTTGGATCGTACATTAATATTTACGGTGTGTTCGTCAATATTATTCATGTTATTCTTGATTTCTGATTGGTTTGCTTGTAAATTTACTTGCAGATAACTGGCGCCGCTACCTGCTACCTCATTATACTCGTGCAATTTCGTTCTACTCATAACCTTGAGGAAAATGAAGTCAATAATACGGACTATACACAGTTCGATTAAGGATTGAAATTATATGTAGCTTTTGTAAAATGTTGTAAACTCAATAATATTAATAAAAAAAAGTTATCAAAAATATTTAGCGATGTTTTGACTTATGAAATTTGTTCGCTAATCAGAGTACTTACTATTTGTTTCTCATATTTAATTAAATATCAATTTAGAGATAAAACCATAAGCAAATAATCAGAATAAGATAATGATTTGATAATCCCGCTACATTTGAGAAAGTTAAAGTAGAACAAAGCTAGTTTTAAAACTTCTATCGTATAAAATTGCCAGCTACTGCAAATGAGAGTAGGCAGAGTGGCAGCACCATCAAGCAAGCAGTGCAAGCAGTGGAAATAAACACCAGCGTCACGTTTTACCAGCTGGCAACGCTACAACAATTCAGAAACGAACCGTTAAACGTGAGAGAGAGAGATAAACTGAGTTGTCCTATTTTTTCCATGGCATAATCGTAGTCAGGCTTTGACGGCATCAACCACCACTAATAAGTTGAGCTACTAATCCATATAGACACGCCACTTGGTCGCCACGTACTCTCGCATAATCCAATAAGAAGTCCCAAATACGTTGTCTGTTGCCACTTATCACGTGGTGCAACGACATTTCATTGTTCTATTGCCTCAGCCATTTTCAATTCCAGACTTCGTGGGTGGTGATTGCTTTCAAATGTGTCTCAATTGTCAAGCGATATGCTAAATTGCCCAATGCCCGCGGTCCACTTGCACACATTACAACTGTACAACGGTATTTGAATGTGAGTAGACTGGAAGCGTATAAATTAAGTGCATGTTCGCTTAACGCTAATCACATCGATTAGCCGCATTGATAAGGCTTTAAAGCTTTATCAATAGTTGATTTGTATTTATGATTTGTTCGCTTTTTCACAAACACATTTCCCATACAAATTGCACTCGAATGTGTGCGCAATAATCTCACTTACAAAGAGATATTAATATGTATGTAAGTAATTGGAATTGTTGATAACGAATTGTAAAAATGCAATTGTGGCCGCCGTCTGAACGTTACTTGTGCCAGTACATAAAAACTTTCACATAAAAAAAACAACACTTGACTTCTTAAGTCCAATATATTAGCTCATGATTAAGCAGAAACAAAATTGCAATTTAAATTTGCATCATCTAACGTTCACATAACAGTCTTAACATTGAATAAACTATTTCAAGTCGCCTCTATTTTAAACTAAAGCTTTAAAGAGATCGAGTTGTACAAGCCCTGGCCTGATAGTTGAATTCAATGTTTAAATGACAATCATAGAAAGAAAAAACTAAAGCGCAAATTAACGCAAAAACACACATAAGCAAACGTTGAGCGCATTTTCATATTCTTGCATATTACATACATATATAACAATGTGCATACATATACATTTCTTTAACATACGGCCGCACATCAAACATTCATCAAGCACAGCAGAACGAGCAGTTCTCATCAGTTCACTAAGAACACAAACGCCGTAGTCGAAGTAGCGGGCAGAGCCTCGTCAGTTGCCGTCAGTTGCCGTCAGTCCGTCAGAGAGGGCCGCGCACAGTCGTAATCAAGCGTTGACGAGAACGGTCACAAGCGCTATTTTTTTGTTTCTGGCTCGCCCACTAAATTAACATACTCTCGCATCGCGATTTGTATCCGTGTCCATCCGTATCCTTGTTGTCTTAGTTACGCGTGAGGATATATTGCAAATTAATAAGTGTGAGCTATTGTTGAGCAAACAGAGTTGAAGTGACAAAAGGATTACATTGGCTATATTTTGAAAGATAACCAACCTCCCAGTTGAAAATAAATACTGGTTTCTTAATCTTGTTAAGATTGCAGGGGCGTTGGGACAACGGCCATACTTATGCATATATATATAATGGGTAATAAGTACTCGAACTGTTAATCTAGCTGTCGATAGGGTTATACTTAAACAAAAGCCCCAGACGAACAATGACTTAAGTACAATAACCACTGCATCTTTATTATATGCTGTACAATAATTTGTACGCATTCATCATTAATTACAGTTTTTGAAAAGCACCTGTTGCGACGACAGAACAGACAGATAATTAAAAACTAAATGAAATAAATTTGTCAACACATTTTCCCATAGTTACATTCGACCGCTTACACTTTGCAAACACCCTGAACTCTTCAAATTGTTTAGTTCCCGTAAAACATAAACAAACAAATGTTATTAGAGCATAATAATCGACAACTTTATAGAGTAATACCGAAGAGCCGTTCCGCGAACATTAAGTTTCTGCTAAATATACAATCGCATAGGTCAGGATGCAAATATACAGTGAAATATCTAAAGAGAACTTGGCATAGAGACAAAATTGAGCGGCGAAACGAGGGAAAAGATATAGCAACTATAAGTAGCGACAACAAATACAAATTGCGTTGTTGCCTCAAAATCTTTTGAGTCTAGTCACAGTGTCATTTTTTTGTGGTTAGCTGTAACTGAATCTCTGAGAGAATTTAATTCGTAGATGTTGCGCTTGAATGGCGCATCAATTAAATTTAATATGAACCCTCTTTACTGTCACCGGGGTGTCAAACCGAATCGAATCTCGTTTCCGATTCCTATTCTGGTGCGATAAGTGTAAAAATACCGGTAAAGAATTTGTGGTGCATTTCAATGTCAACCCTTTGACTCATATTTTGATTAGCCGACAAAGACAATCGAATTTTGGCAATATTATTTGTATATTTATGGCAATGCCTTAGACTTGATCGATTTAGGTTAATAAGCTCAGAAGAGAAAATGTTATAAACGTTGGAACATTTCGTATATGTTAATGTGACCCAAAAGCCCAACACGTTTAAGACAACAACTCATTAAAATTCAAAGGCAACCAGATGATATGGACTATATAAATATATATGAAATATTTGTATATTTTTGCAGCAGCTGAATATCTCGCCTCGACTTAGTTCCACAAACGTCGTCCCATTGGACTCTGCCGCGTGCCACAGTTGTAACTAAGGCCGCAATCAAAAAATGAAAATAATGCGGGCGCAGTCCAAGAAATAGCTGATCTGCACATGCAAATTGAGTTCCAATGAATTGAGTTGTGTTTCGATTTGTTCTCGGCATATTTATTGCTGTACTCTTTTCATTCAAAAAGAGCAACTTCAACAATCAGAGTGGAAAAGTGGAAGCCCGATATATGAGTAGCTCGGAATTCGAGAATATCCGACAGCCCCACTTGAATTGTTAATGTTTTTAATGTTTTTTTATGTGTTTGCTGTGCATGACGTCACAGTTTGATGTCACATTTGATCGCAGCGGCACTAATTGTAAAACACATACATGTGTCAGCTCACACAACGACAAAATACCAGCAAAATCTGTTGTGAGAATTACTAAATAATTTTCGCAAAAACATATGCATGTATGTAGGTGGAAATTGTCGGAAAATGAGGTATTTACCGAAAAAATATACTACTTATACAGAGAAATGTACGAAGTAAAGTAAACTCCAATTGCAGCAATCAAAAACAATAATTTAATTAAATGTAAGAAATTATTTGACAAAATGGGTATCCGGCACCTGTTAGATAAATTAATATTACATAAAAGTTGAAGCAGGTCAAACCAATTCAAAGTCAATTTTCACGAATAGAAATGAATATGGTAAGTGATTGAAGTGATCGTGTTGCGACTGTAATTGATCTGTTCATTAAATGCGAATGCAACTGTAGTCAGATGTTTTATATATTAATTTCTCATCTATCGGTTTGATCAATATAAAAATCAATTTATGTTTCTGAACAAGGCCATAAAAAGTTGCCCATAGCATGCCATGTAAAGATGTGATGCAATTTTTACAACCTTGTTTGGATACATCAATTTATATTTCATCAATATATTGAAATATATTCAAATTCGAATTCGGCACCCAATTACAAAATTCGGATCCCTCTTTACGAAATGCTGGATACGCCCTGCAGAGTTAATAATACATTTTTCATTTCGAATGATTAACGCATTCGTCAATTAAAATTGCAATGGAATCGACAAAAGCGACTAATTGAACCTGACAATATTTATGTCTTCTAAAGTATACAAATACCCATCAATTATAAAGAGTGCTGGATTGCATTATGGTATCTACGGGACTACAAACAATTCTAGCTGTAAACAAATATAAATTGTCAAATTGTCATTTTACAAATGGCATATTACACTTCAAAAAATGAGCATCAGTAAATATACACTCGGTGAAATAATTATTTGGTTTAAAAACATATTTAAAAAGTGTTTTTTTTTTTGGCCTCAAGTTGCAATTAAAAAGTAATATTTCAAGAATTGATTCATTTATATCAAACGATTCTTTCATTTAATTTAACTCCAAACTAAATGTAAAAAGATAACAATCCTTAAATTTGAATCTCTATACATATAAATTTGATCTGACATGTATTTGTGGATTTATAGGGAAAAAATGATGGCAGAGGCACCTCAATCCATCAATTTATGGTTGCATTGGCAGCAATTTGTTAAATTTAGATTGCATGCAAGGCTCACTGAGGTTAACTCGAGCTCTTTATTGCTGTCACCAGGAAAAGCCATTGCATTGTTGTTTAATGATTGGATTTATTATTAAAGTGGAATATCACATGTTTAATTTAATAATGAAAAATACTTGATGCTCGCCGCAATAATAAATGCCAGTTAAAAATATACAAATTAACGTAAGTGACAACGTTTCTGGCGGTACCAACTGTGGAATACTCTGATCTTAGCATTATATTCGCTGCCAAAGAACATTCTTGTGGGAGTTGGGATGGCGAGTTTCGTGGGCTTATCGATTTTAGGGATTAGGCACTAGGAAAAGGGGAGTGGGTATAGCCTTAAAATGTGGTTATCGATCCTTAGTTCGTGGCCCATGTCGCCTTTAAAAGACATCAGCAACAATCTAACATCCAATTTTATGACTCCAGCTAGAAATGGAGCTTTACCGATTTGTAATTTTCAATTACAGACGAGTATATGTTCGAAGTTTCAAGGGTGACGAACAGCATGATATACATACCAGTATACCAGTCTACTTTCATAGCTTCAGGATCAGAGTATAAAAATCCACACCCAATTAAGAGCAATTATTTCTTGCGGAGGTTTTGACATTTTTAAATTCAAGTCAAAATACAGTATCTGGTATGAATGTATACATATGCAAATATATATATATATATATATATATATATGGATATGTATTTATGTACATGGGCTAGCCTATATGCATTGTGTTTTATGCGGGGGCGTTGATCTTGATTTCAATTAAGCGAGCGAAACGCTAAGAGTCAAAATTTACTCAAGTGCTTTAGGAAAAAACTTTTGCTCAAATTTTCAAAATAATGCCCTAATTTAATGAGCATGTTAAGTAAACTTATCCATTGTAACTCAATAATCGCCAATAAAAATTAAAAAAGAAATAAATGTAAGCAAGATTTTGTTGACATTAAAAGCAGACCGAATGCATTCATCAACACGTTGATGCTCTCTATATATAGATATGAGAGTTTCGTAGAATCGTTTGGTACGCTATAACGGTAGGTGTCAAAGACCCAACATGGGGGTCAATTGAAAGACTCAATTATAGCAATATATCACTGTGCAGATACACATGCATAAAACAACCGCTATATATACACATACATATATATATATATATGTGTGTACGTATATGGTTCGCCACGCGATCTGAACAAATTGTATTCGTGATAATTGTTCGGTGCACATTACGTGAGAATTTGAAAGGAAACCATTTGGTTAAATACCCTGTTGTGCACCCGGGGGCCTTCCGATAAGATTCCCGTGATTGCATCTCTTCGCATTTCCTTGATTCACGCATATTTTTGCGCTGTGATGAATCTCTTCAGTGGGAGCGCTTATCAGGTTCAAAGAACGCTTATCAAACATAGCTCAGACTGTTTATTTATGAGTATCAATTGATTTTCTAGTCGAGACAACCTTAATCGAATATCATTTGTAGCTGTAAAGTGCAAAAAAAAAGAAATAATCATTTACAATTCAATGCGAAATAGAGAAATATACATATTACGTATACGTATCAGCATGCATCGATCATAAACAAAACGCCGGCTTGCATGTGCTGTGCACAAAGAAGGCTTAGTAATTATCACCACTGATATGACAAGCGCAATATCAATGGGAACAAATGTATATAAGCAAGCAATACAAAAATATAAATGATTATTTCAATTACAAGAGCGTCAAAAACAATTATTAGTCACGTGTTGCAATACTATTAAGGGTGTTATTCATTTATGGTCATTTACAGAGCAGCATTTGTGGCAATTAGGAGAAAGCCTCAATAAAGGGTTGATGGAAGAGCGATAGGCTCAGAAGGGGGCACAGTATATTGAACTAGAATCGACTTGGCTATTCATCCAGATTAATAATATATCTCAGCAATATTTATACCCTTTTCCGCATTTTTAATGGGTACAAAAACTAATATATAAAATATGGCCAATGCAAATCTGTAAGTCTTGTAAAAAAGTGCTCCCAACAGCAACATGGCTAAAGTAATTGGGATGCCATTTCCGAAGAGAGGGAAGCACAACAAATCGTGACAAAATTAAAATACCTTCTCTTCTTCTCTTCTCTTGTCTTCTCATCTCTTCTCTCTTCTAGACTAATAACATCATTCAAGCACTTTGATATAGTAATAGAACAGACATGCCCACACAAAGCAGTTCACTATGGCGGCAGAAGAGCAATCGGGGCTTAGTTATTGGAATTTTTGGATTTTGTCTTGGACTATTTGGGATAGTGTACGGTATGTTCTGGGAGGACATATTCAATTTGATCATGCACAAGGTAATTCACAATGACGCTTTGGCAGCTGCATTCACTTAACGCCACTTGAAGCTAAGCTTGGCCTGTCAGGTGGCTCAAAAGTGCCGCCTCAATTGGATTGAAGCTTGCTGTGCCCTTGTCGTGATTTTCAATTAATGCCAATTGGAATTTGATCTTTGCACAGGAAATGGCGCTCGCACCAGACACACAAGTCTATGATAACTGGAAGACGCCGCCGATAGAGCTGCACTTGGATATCTACTTGTACAACTGGACGAATCCCGAGGAGTTTGGCAATCAGAGCAGCAAACCCATATTGGAGCAATTGGGTCCCTATCGGTTTATTGACAGACCGGACAAGATCAACATTAGCTGGCATCCATCAAATAATTCGGTCAGCTATCGCCGGCTCAGTTTCTTTTACTTTGACGCTGCGGGCAGTGTGGGTAGTCTGGATGATGAGGTCACAACACTGAATGCTGTGGCCTTGGTTTGTATTATTATATTATAATTATACTATCCCTGCTAATCATCAACTAATGCAGTCGGCAGCTGCCACGGCCAAATATTGGAATTCCGTTAAACGTGGCATGGTCGATGTGGGCCTTAAGCTTTATGGCCAGGAGATGTCCGTGACGAAAACGGTTGATGAAATGCTCTTCACGGGCTACAACGATCCCATGATTGATGTTGCCATGGCCATGCCCATTTTTGGAGATGAGGTCAAAGTGCCCTTCGATAAGTTCGGTTGGTTTTATACACGCAACGGCAGCGCTGATCTAACTGGTGTCTTCAATGTGTTCACCGGCGCCGAAGATCTAAAAAAGCTGGGTCAGATGCACTCCTGGAATTATCAGACGCATACGGGCTTCTTTGATTCGTTTTGTGGTCTGACCAATGGCTCTGCTGGCGAATTTCAGCCGCAGCAGCCGCAGCCAGGTGGAAGTATCGGTCTCTTCACCCCAGACATGTGCCGCACTCTGAACCTGGACTATGTGGACACGATCGAAATCGAAGGATTGCAGGGCTACAAGTTCACAGGCGGTCCTCGATCCATTGACAATGGTAAGCACCTGAATAATATTCACCAAACTTAGTCATAGTCTTAATCTCAATTAAATTTAAAAAATTTATGTAAAGTAGACAGACACTTGAAAAATCAAGTTTAATTTAAGTTCTCTACTTGCAGGCACTCTGTATCCGGAGAATCTGTGCTTCTGCGGTGGTGAATGTGTGCCGTCCGGCGTAATGAACGTCAGTTCATGCCGCTTTGGATCGCCGGTATTCATGTCATATCCGCATTTCTATAATGCCGATCAATTCTATTTGGATCAGGTGGAGGGTCTGGAGCCGAATCAACAGGATCACGAATTCTACATGGTAGTGGAGCCACGCACCGGCATTCCGCTTGAGGTGGCAGCACGTTTCCAGGTCAACATGCTGGTGGAGCCCATTGAGGGCATTTCATTGTATGAGGACATTCCACGCATATTCTTTCCGCTGATCTGGTTTGAGCAGAAGGTGACCATCACATCGGATTTGGCCGATCAGCTAAAGCTGATGCCGTTTGTGCTGCTTGCTGGCCACATCTTTGCGGGCATTTGCCTGGCCGTGGGTCTGATAATGCTCTGCTGGGCACCGGTGCACAACATGCTCAGCTATTGCCAGACGCGACAATACGACGTCAAGGTTCAGCACAAGAGTAATGGCCAATACAAGAGTCGCTCGCAATTCTCCAGCGCCGAGGAGCTCAAGTCCAAAGCCTCGACAATGATGTGCGAGAAAAGTGATACGCCAGACAATTCGCCGCTTCTCGAAAGGAATAGCAAGCCTGCAACAATAATGCCCAAGTCGCAGACTAGCGATAGTGTCGCCACCGCTGCGACGGTCCTTAGTGATACGACGCAAATGAAACAATTCTAATGGAAGAAACAGGGAATAAACGGAAACTTTCCATTTAGCCAGTAAGCCGTCCTAGTGCTTTACTTAGTCCTTAGTCAGTTATAGTGTAGGATATATAAACAAACATGTCCCTCATCGCCTCTGATCAAAAAGTGGCAATGCCAAAGATTATGTTAGAGTTGCATAACTTACGAATACTCTCTCTACATCTAAATAAATATACATTTATAGTTTTAATATGGTATTTGAAATGCTTGGTAATTTTTCATCAGCGATAATTTTGATAAAATTGTTTTATATACTCGTTCTACTTAAATTATGTTTCAGATGTAAAAACTCTATCGAATTAAACATTTTATATACACATTAAGACTTGTGTTTCATATGTTTTTCAGTGCTAAATAGCCGGCACATTAATTATTACATTTTTATTTGATATTCACAAGGAATTAAAGATGTACTCAGCAAAGTTGTAGAAGCTCTGCAACCAAAACCGGTGCACAACAAGCAGTGCAACCTTAAACAGTAAAATACTGCTTACCAGCACTGCTTCTCTGCTTCGCATACGCCCTTGTGTGCTTTCCACAGTTGTAGAAACTCTGTCTATCCAAACTGTAGTCCAAATCGCATTGTAATCTTAAACTATAGAATACTGCTCCCAGCACTGCTTCTGTGGTTCGTAAACTTGATGCACTGCTTGCAAAGTATTCAGTTGCTCTAAAACTGTCAGACTGCTGAAGCACATAAAAAATAAATAATTGGTGCTCAATAATGATTGGAAGTGTAATTGCAATATATTCAGAAATAGCTATAATCATAATAATTTCCGCTTCTGTTATTAGTATAAAAGATAACAAAGTGTATATTTTTATTGCTTCAATTTCATCGATTAATACAATAATCAATGCACATATGGGGCACATAATATTTACATATATTACTAATTTACTTATGATACAATGTAAGATATACCTTATAGAAATCCCTAATAAATTCTTTGCTCCATGTTCAATGATGTGTTTCGTTTTGTACAATATTGCATGATAGAATCAAACTATCGTTTTCCACATTCTTGGAGCAAATAACTAAAAATTACAATGGTTCAACAAATATTTGCAATATCACAAATGACCCAACTTCTGTTTATATTATTACATTATTTAGAATATATTTCAAAAATGAGGTATGGAAAAGAAATCCAGTTATTTCTTTGGTTTGTAGCCCTCAGTGTATCCATAGCTGTCAGCCACTGTGCAAAGTATAATCATTTAATAAAATGGAGAGTTAAAAGTCTATTTAATATACTTACGCTCATAATCCTTGGAGTACAACTCGAAGAATTCACCCAACATCTTGCCGGGAGGTAGCTCCCAAGTGGCGGTACCACCATATTTGGGTAGCAGGGCGCTGGCATCAATGTGCGATGTTAACGATTTCCAGTCCTTGCCATGGAAAAATATCTGTAAAGGATTTCCACATAAGTACCTAAAGAGTAGTTTACAAATTGTATAAGAGACTTACGCGCTTGCGCAGCTTCTCACGAATGAAGGGCTTGAAGATGGCAAAAAGCATATTGAATATATACGAATTATTCACAATGTGAACCGCCTTCAAACGCATACAAATGCATTCCTGTACATAATCCAGCAACATGGCCGCAAACGATGGAGTAAACTGTGTTATGTGACTCAAAGGCAGACCTGCAACAATACGCAAAAGTAAATATAGAAATTGGTTAGGATTGTCATCATAATCATCAAAATGAATAGGGAAAAATATTTTAAAAGTTTTAACAATAGCCACGCCGCTTTGTTAATGTGGTTTCCAGATCGTTAAGCAAAGTACAAAAGTGCACATTATTTATACATATAATGTGCCATTAACATAAACATAAACCCGCCTAGTGAACTTTGTAGCCGGTAGTATTTTTATTACCTTCCATATCAATGATGACAACTGCGCCACAGATTTGTGATAATGGCTCCACCATGGAACCTAGCACGGTCAACTGAATGCCCCGGAACAAATCCGGCAGCGGCGCCTTTGACGGCTTCCATTTTTCTATTAGTGGCAAAAAATATATATTTTACTCAGTAAATTATTCGTAAGCCAATTTATACTCACTGCCCGCTTCCAAAACGAGTATGCGACGTCCATGCTGATCCCTGTTGGGAAACAGATTCAAAATATCACTTTCGAACACGTTACGCAGCTTGGCGGGCACAATGTTATCACAAGCCAATCCATATTTCCACTTCATGTTGTAGAAGTGCTTGAGCTATTGAAAAATAAGCAATTTAAATAAGATACATAAGTAATGGATTGATTTTTGAAAACTTACGCGATTTAGAGCACTTTCGGGATAAAAGTGGCAAGGACGCAGAAACATCATCATGTATTCATCATCTAGTGGCAAGTTCAGGTACTTTTCATCTGTAAAACAAACGAAAAATGGTATAGTAAATATGTGTTTGGTTATTTCAAACGAACCACTTACTTTGGATTAGCTCTCTGAGCTCCTTGATGGCCTCCTCTTTGATGCCGGGCAGCTCGCGTAGTTCATCTTGAGCTTTTTTCAGGGCCCAGTCGGGCGCCTGCTCCTTTTCCATGCGTATTTGGGCAGTGCCCAAATCAAGGTAAGGCACTTGATTGTCATCGTAGCTAATGCAGTGTGCTTTGCCCATCTTGACCAGTTCGCGCTGCAATCGAGAATAAAAGTGTTTTCAATGAACGCATAGAGTTTTGTAGTCAAAGCGCTCGATATAGCCAGGTTACTTCCGCACCAATCTTAGCGGTACAATGCCTTGGCCCAATGGTCAAACATGACTCAATGCTGATGTTCATTAACGAGCCCACAACGGAAGACGAAGTCGACAAACACACAAATTAAAACAACAAGAGAGAGAGAGAGGCAGACAGAGAGAGAGAGAGAGACACGGTGAACGGAAGGGCGAGAAACAGACAACTTTACCAAAACTGGTCGCACAACGTCACAAGCCGCACGTCTCAAAACCGCTAAGGTTTTCATTAATACCCTGCGGCAGAAGAGTTGCTCAGATTATCACGATGTTTGCCCAGCATTAATTGCCAGACTTACTTTAAGTTCATTTGGGCAAACAACAACTTAAATGAAATCATTGAGTTATATTTAGAACATTTATTCAAATCGGTCAACAAATAATCTTTAAGAAACTACCTTGATTATCTAATCCAAGGATATGTTAATCGATGAATATGTTTCATAAAACTTATAGCTTGCAGTCTTTTTTTATGCATATAATTAATTTTATGCAATGCCAAAGCACAGTTATGAAAGTAAACTATACATATTGGAAGAGTAATTAAACTTCCACTTGCGAAAACAAAATTTTTTTTTTCTACATTGTTTCGGCTATTTTTGACCACTCGTAGACGACTTGGCAACGACGTGGTTAACAAAACCTGGCCCAACTTGGCTAAGCATGACGTCGCGATTTATGCTCTGCACTTGACCCATAGCAGAGTGTGTGAGACAAGAGAGAGAGAGTGTGTGTGAGATAGATAGAGAGAATGAGAGAGATAGGTGAGAAATAGAGAGAAACAGAGCTGCATAGTAGCGTCCATCAGAGGCACACTGACTGATCCAAAAGCCGATTTACTACTAAGGCATTAAAGCAATTTGTAAATATATTTGTGTGCGACAACTTCAAGGTGAAAGTCAAGGACAAAACAGTCTTTTAGCTGATTTATTATTCAATTTTTAGTATACTTTAAAATCAATACTAGCAGCAAATAGATATTGACTGATTTCGGTTTAAAAATCATTTCGGGCTTTCAGTTTGCTGAGCACACAAAACGTTCACAAATTTCCGTAAAAAAAAAAAAAGAAATCTTTTGTTATGCCATTTGTTGGCTGTTGATTTGTTCCCCTTTGATTGGTCATTTTATTTGACTTTACTTTGTGAAAAGTTCATCAGCCCGTAAAGTTATGCGCATAAATTGAACTTCAGGCCTTCATATGAAAACAAAGTTAAGTACTCAAACCGGGCAAAATGAAGTGAAACAAATGAAGGAAATAATATAATAAGTAAGGCAAATAAATTGGGTTTAGATCGTGACACAAATTCGATTCCCAATTATCCACATGCAAAGTGTCGTTTAAATTAGAAATAAAATCATGAAAATGTAAGTTAATGACGACTGGCTATGAAAAACAAAAATAAATTGAGCATCCAATTAATGCAAGGGCGTCCAATTCGTCAAGCCAACTGAAATACTTTTATCAAGCTCTGAAATATATTTGCGATTATAATTAGTGAACAAACGATCGTAAATAGAAACAAAGTTATTCCAAATAAGAAAGAAGAAAACATGACGGTCATTATGACTATAAGAAAAACACACAAGAATGTATTTAAATTAAATACATTTATCGATTTCACAAAGAAGTGAATCATTGCATTATATGAAATTATAAGCAAAGAACAAAGCAAATTAAACAAAAGCAAATAATACACTGATGGCAGACAAAGAAGAAATGAAAGTAGAATGTGAAGGACTTAAAAGATATAGACATGGATATAAGGAAGGTGCTAATCTGAATAGATTAGCAATTCAATAAAGCATTGAATTATCGCAATTCTTTTAAAATAATCTACAGCAGAAAACACACAGCAACCAAGTATATAAGCAAAAATATTTATCCCTAGTAAATGAACTCAGAAAAAAACCACTGCAACGATCTTCAATATTTATGATTATCTCCACATTCTCAATTAAAATCTTGAACCTGTTTCAATCAAGGTCTACAGGAATTCAGATCAGTTTTGCCTTTCACAGTTCCCGGACAAGTTTCGTGGAATTTTCCACAGTTTATATTTTAAATATACAGTAAATAAGACTTCTCAATGCGTTTTCACATGCATATATGTCGATTGCACTTATGACTGACCTCGCTTGAACTATAATTCTGTAAAGTTGAAACTCCTCGTCGACTTGCACTGACGAACTGTTTGGTTTAACTAGTATCGCACTGCAAAGGCAGTCGTTCAATCTTCAGCAGTCGGCTTACTGCAAATTTAAAAGAATTATTCGAATGCTGATAACTGGTATCTGCAAATACTTCTCATATACACACACAGATTTCAAACAGCCTTTGATTGCAAAAGCCACAATAAAATTAGATGAATGCGTAAGTAACTATCGTACAAAGCAACATAATAATTCTAACAGATTATGAGAGAGAAATTCATGTTTATTAAATGTAATCGCTCAAGTAATTATGTAAAGAATAATTAGTTCAATCACTTTGAGGTCGGCAGTGCACACAATCTGCCAATAATAATAAATTAAATAGTCCACTCACGCACCCATCTCTAGGTAAACCGAAAGATTATCGTTCTGTATAATTTTGTATATGCATTAGTATTCAGCAGCGACTGGCTATATGCGAAAGCCTTAATCGGTTAATGTGGATTAGGTTTTAAGTAAACCCATATATTTCCAAGCAATTATCGTTTCTGAACAATAAACAGACAGTTGACAACTCGTGTTGTTTACTTCTGATTAGCGCTACGAAAACAATAAAATAAAGTCAAATTGAGTTTTGTTCAACGTAAACTGTGCGAAAACTATAGCTGCATTGAAGACCAATTTCGAAATCGTTTAAAAAAATGCGAAAAAAAATAGTTGGCGTGATCTGCATAAATGAACATATACTACTAGATCTAAAATTGATCAGCCAGTCAACCATTAAATGCAAATTACTGTTTTCACAAAATCTTACAGACCACACACACAGATGACAAAGCACTTGTTTTCAAATGTGCATTTGACAAGCACATTCATGTACATATGTATGTATATCTGGCATCTGGCGATGACTTGACAATGTGCTTTATAATATATAAGTATAGTTGAAGTTGCAGTTTAGATGTGAAACGCCGGTTAATCGTTGTTCATGAGATCATAACCGGCTGGTTGGATTAGTAACAAGGAAAAAATAATAAATTAATCGTGGGTCAATTATAATTATCACTGTAAGCACAATCGAGATTTTATGTTTATCAATCGGAAACCCCCCCTGACGATCGCGGTTTAAGGAGGGGCTAAATGTAACACACTTGCCATGCAAATAGCTTAAGTCTTATCGTGTTATTATTCACACTTGGCAATTATTTACAATTACAATCAATCAGGAATGGACATTTGAAATGCATATTCAATTAATTATTTCACGTCCATATCTGACCTTTATGCAAATATCAAATACGTATATAATATATGACATGTTATGCAATTTTATGAATACTTATAATTAGAAGAATCTTAAAATTGAAAGTTCGCAATGATCTCATCGAAATCACTGGTTTAAAGCAAATAATTAACAACAGTATTCAAATTGATTGTTATCTTAGGCTAAATGAATTACGTGGACAAACAAATTGAGGAGCTGCTATTCATTATGGCTACACAAATATTTCAAGTTCTGCAGGTTCCACAAAATGAAAGGAATCACAGTAAACAATCATTCGCAAGCACAGTGGGAAAATCAGTATAATACGAAAGATATCCATTGTAAACGGAGAGTAAAAATGTCGCTAAATAATACATCTGTCTATCACAAAAACTATATGCAGACCATAAAGTACTGATGTGACCGCCAAAGACGTAACCCTGGAAGCTCCCATAAATAGTTATTGGTTTTAAATGACAGAAAACCACAAAATGCAGTTCATGGAAAAATAATTTGGTTAAAACAACTGAGAAAACAAAGAAATCTTGAAATGATGAGATAATGAGGCCAAAACATTCAAAGACTATATATACATATATATATTTTATTCATCACCCACTTCTGGAAATAAAAATTGCAATTCATTTCAGTTGAATAACTACTCTGAACTGAGCACCTTTCGCAAATCAGGGAATTGTGAACACTTCTCACAAAATATTGCCACTTGAAATGGCCAAGGAATTTGCATAGAGACGTAATTGTATATATTACCCGTTTCGCAGGCCAAGATATCGTGCTCTAGAATTAGTACGAGCCGGTTTCGTTTTTCAAACAGTCAAAGCAGTCGGAGTCGGTGTTCAGATATGGCAACAACAAAAATATGCTTGCCTTCAGCTCAAGTATAGATTGACACAAGCAAATATTTTTACATACTTATGTGTTTGAATCTTTGCATTTCGCACAGCAAAATGCGCAAAATTTCGGAAACGGCTTTTGATCAGTTTGTTTTTTTCTTTCTGTGTTTTTTGGCACAGTTCATACAACACTTGACAAACTAACTATCTGTATAAATATACGTATACAACGGAGATATAGCGGCTGTTAAAGATGATCAACTGGTTTTTCAGTTTGAATATTCACTTTTTGGAGCTTTTGATTATAGTACTCAGTTTTAATCTCCAAATGTTGGCCCATTCAATACAAAAGACGTCATCAAGGTCTCATCATCGTTAGAAGTTGATATTGTGTATAAAGAGACCGAAAATTCGTTGGCCAAACACACAAATTGAAGCAAAAGTCGAATGTCTATGGTCCATCAACGTATTGTTGGTGTCATTAGCACAATGCTCGGACTGCTGATGTTCATGAGGCCGTCGTACCTCCAATGAATCAGCATTAACAAATACATCATACGAAAGTGAATGCGAGTGCGAGTGCGAGAACGAGTAAGCGAACAAGTGCAAATTGTTTGCAATGAAAATCAGTGCGTGTCAAGCTCAACAACCTTCAGTTGACAGACAACAACAAATCGTTCCCAAGTTAATTAGCATATAATACATTTACTACATTTTTTATATTTTCATAGCTTCCTTAATACAACATTTCACAGCCCAAAAATAACAACAATTTTGCCAAAAAATAAAAACTTCCAACACATTTCGCAATGTTGCTCTTGTAAAAACTTTCTAGGTAATTTCCACACATGTTCACAATCAAAAAAAAAACCTATTGCAAATCGATTTATTTTCATTAAGAATTTTAGTCTTAGCTTCAGCACAGTAAACACATAATTATAAATAATACTACAAAAAATGATTAACTATATCGTCCTAATTAAGTCGCAGTTTTAAAAACATAGAAATTGTCGTGTCTAGCACTGAAAAGCCTGTTTTCAGTTTCTTAAAATAATTTTTCGTAAACGAGCATGATAATTGCATTTTAGCACCTTTTTTTCTCACTTCGTCAGTCTATCATGTAATTTTATAGTTTATATCACTAAACGGTCAGCTCCCAAGAAGAGTCACTTTATTTGAATTCAAATGCATTGTTAAGTTTGTTTGATGGATCTAGGAACAGCTGTTGTTCGACGGGATTATGTATGGGCTGGTAGATGGACGGATAGCTGACGAAATGCTGCAGGCGAACAGCAAGTGGTAATTGTTTTTATTGCCAATCCGCTCGAGCGGCACTTGAATGCCTGGCAAGACTTATGTCTGTTGGTTTGGAGCAGACAAACAGACAAAACAGGCGAAGGCAGAAAGTGTGTCAACGTTGCCGCACATGCGCACAACAACAGCAACAGCAGCAGTAGCAGTGGTATCAACAGCAGCAACAATAACAACAACACTGAGTACTCGAAGTCGAGCTGACCCGAACGTAACTTACCGCAACAATTGCTCAAAATTCACACTGTTTTACTGGAGTATTCAATATGCGAAACAAAATATAACAAATTTTGCGATGGGCGAAAAAAAGAGATTTCACGTTTCACTTTACGGAGATTTTGCAAGCGACAAACACACACACAAAACAGCCCAATTGTCTATAAAGGCTGAGTTTTTTTTTTAGCAGCTTTTGGGTTGGGCAGGACGCGGTGTGGCGGTTGTCTAGTTGTAAATGCTAAAAATTAATGTGGTAAAAAAGAAGCGAACGCGACAAACGACGTCCAAATGGCACCGCGGCTAAAACGTCTCTGAGTTGGAAGCTCGCTCGCGAGCTCATGAAATTAATTAGCTGGCCAAGTCAAGCTTGACAAAACAACATAAAAGAAGCTAGAGCAGCAAAGAGATGCAAAAAATACTCCAATAATCACATAAAAAGCTTTGCTTGCTTTTTTGCTCTTTGTGCGGTGCTGCTAACTTGCTTAAGGTAAAGCTTTGCTTTAAAAGTGCACACATCGCAAGCTTTGAAAGTTTCGCATTGCGCTTTTTGTTTTCGTTTGCTTTTGACTTTGATTTTGGTGCGCTAAGTTGACCGACATTTTCATTAAGTTTGTAACGCCCAAAATTAAATAGACTAGGAATGTTTTACATAAATAAAGCATAATTTATTAGATAATAATACATTTAGTTTTAAGAAGTGAATAATTAAATGTACCTTATACAACAAATATATATTATAATTATTATTCAATTAAAAAAATGCTAAACATAATATATAATTAATATTAAAACTAATTTGTTACATTTACCCTACTATTGAGAAAGCAAAAAATAAATAACGACTGAGAAGAAAAAATGATGTCCGTTAGAGTATGTAAGCATCGCTATGTCAAACACAATTACTTCTTTTATGTTTCTTTTTGTTTGCCTTTGTTTGGTTTTGCTTTTCGTGCTGCCAACGAAATCAATAAGCCGGCAATTATACGCTTTATTGCGATAGCGGGCTATCGATAGTGTTAAATCTATCAATAAACTACGGCTACCAAGGCGGGGGCTTTTCAGCGCCGAACTTTTCGTGCTTGAACAAGCTTGCCACGATAAGTGAAACGTTTTTTTTTTATTATTTTTTTTGTATGTAATGGCAAATGTTGTCGATTGCAGCATTTAAAGTGAAATTCTTACCTTTCTCTCGTTTCATTAACTTGTCCAAGGGCATTTCTTCTTTCGTCATTCATGCCAATTCAGCAATTTGTTTCTTGTGCAGCAATGCAAAAAAATAGTCAGATATGCATAACTTTGTATATTTTTAAACCCCGTTATCAGCTGATGTTGCCTTCGTTACTTATCTTAATTATTGACACCATAATAACACACTTATGGCTAATAAAATTTGGCCGAAAAATATGACATCTAGTTTGCTTATCGATAACCAATCACATTATGTAACAGATTGGGATCAAGAATGTAGTAAGTAAGTTAATGTTAATCAGCGTACTTATTATTTGCTTTCAGATTAGAACTTATCAAACTTATCTGATCCCAGCGACATAAATGCCTTTTGTTTTTTGTATTTACATAAGTTTAAGAAATGTATTTAACGTCCAAAAAGTTACAACATAAATGTCTCAGTTCCACCGTAGACCTTTTATAAAGTCGACTATTTAAATAGGTTGGACTGTGGGATATATTTTATATCCTTAATTCTCCCAGGTAACAAGCATATGAAAGATATGGTTTTAGGTTGCTAGGTATATAAAAACTAGGCATTTATATTTATTGGTAATTCACATTACTTGTAGACTAAAAAAAATCATTAATAATGTGTTATTTAACTTTGTTCGGAATTTGTTTGAGTATCAGGCACCTCCCAAACTGTGCAACTAAGTTGAAAGGTGTGAGTTTTAGTCTATTAAGTCTATTTAATATAAGTCAAGGTGTTAAGCTATTGATTATTAAACAGATGAAACAGTTTAAAACTGTACTCAATTGTTCAAAGATTCTTTGTGACGTCATCAACCGTATCTCACATTTCTCAAGTAATGTTAAGTCATTGATCAAACACTTGTGCTCGTTACAGTCCACTTGCAATACTAAACACCTTGTTTGCAACGATCTCTTGCTACACCCTGTAGTTGTAAATCACTATCTCTTAGTAAAAAAAATCATAAGTTGCGTTGACAACACAAAGTGCAGAGTACGATCGGCGAAAGAACTTAATCATACACGAGTGTTTTCTTTATGAATGGACAACGATTTTGCCTGTACAAAGGGCAACCCTGTGTTTTTTCAAAAAGGCACAAAACATTTTGTCTAGCATGAAATGCGGAACATACGGAACAGTATTTTGTTCTTGGCATACTTAACTAGTTAAAGTGGAGCGCATTTTAAGGCTATTGTGCAGTATTCCGATTATGATAATACGCTCTTAAATATATACAAGACTATTTAGAATACTTTCACTTTGTAGTTTGATTTGTCAACAAATTTAAATCATCAAGGTTTTTGTTTTTATTCGAGTCTTCAATTTATTCCGCACTTGTTTTCCAAGGCAATATACGGTTTAAATTAAGTATAGTATTAAAACGCAGAAATAATAATTTGGTTCTTGCAACAAACATATATGTAATGCTTGGATATACATTTTTTGGTTTAAGTTAATCTTTAATTTATATTTATTTAAATATATTTCCTTATATAAATTACTATTTATTGCTTCTACTATTACAAATGGATGTGTGTTATCATTTAACTCATTAACAAAAGCAAAACAGAAGTCCGATAAAGCGCCGGCAGCACAAATAACAACACAATTTAGTACACTCAGCAACTAAGCAAGAAATAAATAATTTCAAAAACAACAACAACAAATACTTGAGCAGTATTGAAAACAAAGAAGCCACAACGATGACAACATATCGAGTCAAGTGCAAAGACTTTGCCCTATGACTACAACCCATATCCATGATTATACACGTATATGGATTTATGTTCATACAGTTAACGAGTGTAATTTTTGTGAACTTGTCATTTCTGAAAGCAAAGCACACGTCTCGAGGTGTCGGCCAAATTCAACAATAATAATAAAATCCATATTATGAAAGGAAACGCGAACACATTAAGAATGATAACGTTCCTGTCCACAACGCGCTGGTTTTCAAAAGCATGAAATTGCCCCAATACCGCCAACTGTTTCATTCCACCCGTTAAATTCAATAAGTGTCTCAAACTTGTGAAATTCACAGTACTCTTTAGTAACAAGCTGTGCAGTAAATTACTGCTTAAAGTCATCTTGCAAATTATCTATATCTGTTATATCTAAAAGATAGATAGACGAAGTAATTTAATATATTTTTGAAACAATAAAGACAAAATACCTTTCCTTGTAATTGAAGAGCCAAACTTGTATTTTTATTCTGATTTTATCTTACTCGCAAGATTTTGAAGCAAAGCGAAAGCCAGAAACTTATCAATCGAGCGACATATATATAATAAATAAATTGATATATATATATACATATATTTATATTTTCGATTATAATGGAATTCCATTAACTGATAGTTAATCTCTTAAACTTGAGTTTCTGCTCAACCCTCAAACTTTATGACCGAGTGTCAATACTCGCTGTAAGAGTATCCCCAAGAGAGATGCAGTCAACGGCAACGACATCGCTGTCGGCGTCGCAGTTGACGTAGCAGCTGACGCCTCAAACACTTGTCGATCGCTTGCTGCGCCGCCAATTGTGATAAGGAATATCGAAGAGAGATTTGAAGGCGTGTGCGAAGGCGGGCGGGGTGCAGCGGCTGTCTGTCACTCCACACTAGAAAGAGAATAAAAACAATCCATAATAACTGAAATTTTCGGCGCTGTTATCAGTTGAAGAAATTGTTTAAAATTGGACTTTACTCGGCAAGTGAAACCCACTCCGTATCCGTAACGTAGCTCCGATGAATGTAGTTAAATGTTATGGTTATTTATTTTTTGTTTTGGCTCTCTAACCCCCGGCTGCCTTCTTTATCGCTGTCAATGAGTATGGCCTCTGTTTTTTTTCGTCAACATTGCAAAGTTGAAATTCGTTTATTGCGCCGCTCGGGTTGGCATGGGTTCAAGACTGGAGCCATGTAAAACCCAAAACCCGGCCAGCGATCACAATGGAGCATGATGATCGTTATGATGTGATACGTGACCCGAGCTGTCCATTAAATCCAGTGGACACGGACTTGCCCCTTGTCGTAGGCATAACTTGATTGACAGCTGGGATTATTTAAGTTTCGAGGAGATAAGTTAACAAATAGCTAACCACCAACCTGGCTCCCCAAGAAAGTCCAGTGCATAGTTATCTACATATATTATTTGAGAGATGTCTTAACGATTCAGATTATCATAATCTAAAAGCAAATCGAAGCAATCAGAGCCGACGTCGCTGACGACTGCGCAGCGGACTTCAACTGCGACTGGATCGGACGCTGACTTCGTAATTGTATTTGTATTTTGTATTTGTGTTTGTATTTGCGATAGCCGCTTGTGTCGATCGTCGCTGCTGCTGCGACGCCATATATAAAATACACATAGAGGCGTGAACGTTAACTCGGAAGGGTTTTCGAAAAGCAAAATTCAGTTGGTATAAAACACACGAGTCGCGAGGAAGCAGAACCAGAACGCGATTGAATTTCGTTAGAACTACAAAAAAAAAGCAAAGAAAACAGTGTCGTCACTTAACAATTTTCACGCCCATAGGTAAATATGAGGCATGACTTATTACTGAAAATTACTGTCAACAATAAAAAAAAAAAAAACCAGAAAACCTCGAAAGTTGCATTTGAGTTGGGCTTATTTCTCCGTTCAAATTAAGCGCATCGCAAATTGCATTTCTTAAATTGCTCCGTGATCATAGGCTAATTGAAACGCATTCTAAAAACACGCAGGCAATCAGGAAAGACAAACACCAAACACACCCAACAGCCCACACCCACACCCACACCCACACCCACACTCGACTACATTCCAAAAAATGGCCGCAGTCGACAACAGTGAGGAGGCCTTCCACTTGCGCCTGGGCTACTTGAGGCTAGAGACCATTGAACTTGCCCGAACGGAGCTCCGTGAAACGGAGGAAGTCAAGGCGGAGGCCATCGTCAAGTTGCGTGAACTGCTCAATTCCACGCCAGAGATCAACTACAAGGACGACGATGCCTTCCTCACCATCTTTCTGCGCGCCACCCACTTTTATCCGGAGGGCGCTCTGGAGAAGGTTCGTAATAATTATTCAAAATAAATTACTAACATAGTAAAAAGTGACATAATTTGTTGTGTAATCAATGAATTTCCTTGTGCGATAACTATAATTAAAATGCGCTCTGATTCAGCTACTCAGTTAGAACATTTGTAGCTAAGGATAAGCTACCCACATATCCATCATACATTAGTGGTATACACTCTACACAGTATACGAATTACTTCCATATGATCGACACTTAACAGATAGATATCTATATCTTTTATAAGAGTGTGGTCTGCTTGTCGCTTGTCACTTGCAATCTACAACTCTTAAAGTTGCGTGAACATTTATGGCTATTTTAAGGATAAGCCCAGTTAATATATAATACATAATACATATATATATATTCATATATAATCTACAAAGTATTGACATTTAACATTTGCCTCCGACTCGGTTGTAAGTTACAGCACCCACATAGCAAGTATTCTGATCATACGATTCATGTTGCATACATATTGAGCGTCTTATCTATGAGCTGATATACCTAATGACCCCTATTAAGATGGAGTACTCGCTGCACAAAGCAGGGTCTACAACCTCAGCTTTCTGTAATCTAGCGACAAACTGACTAGAAAAAAAGAAAGAAAATATATAAATAAATCAAAAAGAAACGCTATCTGTGTCACGCCGGCAATCATATTCTCTTGCAGACCCGGAGTCCGGTTATTGATCTCAAAAACTATTCAAAGTATTAAAAATTAAACGATCTTATGGAAACTAGTGCAATGCTGATCATTTTTGAGGACACTCTTAGTTAGCTATTAACCTTATGGTTTGGAAGATGATTGTTGCCACATTGCATGGCAAACTTATTGAACCCAGCGCAAGGGTATGAAAAGTCAAAAGGAATTGCATGAATGACACTTGTGCTCCACTTGTTTCTAGGCCGATCCACAGACGTGAGGAGCATCGATTGCGATTCTGGTATTGATACGAATTTGAACTCGCTGACACATTCAGCAAAAAAATACAAACAAGAACCCAAAAGAGAAGCGATAAGCGCCTCCTAAGTACATTCCAATAGACATATGTACATAAAGGCGTATATATATGTATCTATGTATATACATATGTATATGTGGACTAGTTATATATACAACGCATTTGGCTGATGTTGTTGACCAATACTTGGCTTGTAGGCGTCTATTTCACTAGCAATTTATATTATTATCATGGCATATTAGTTTTATGACCGGTCAATGTGCGGCAACTAAGGCGCCGTTATCGGGATTGTAATGTGAACAAGTGTTAATTTTTTATTGTTGCAGATGAAAACCACCGCAAGCTTCCGTAAGGAACACGCGGCATTGGTGCACGGCCTGCAGGCGGAGCAGTTGAAGCAGTTCTTCCTCAAGAGCAACGTCATCAGTGTGCTGAAGAATTGTGACCAGAAGGGACGCCGAGTGCTGATCGTCAATGCCGGCAAGCTGTGGAATCCCAGCGAAGTTCCCAGCGATGAATTGTTCCGCATGCTATACATGGTGCACCTTGCCGCCCAACTGGAGGAGGAGACACAAGTGCGTGGCGTCGTTTGCATCATGGATTTCGATGGCCTGGGCATGAAGCAGGTGAAGGCTTTGTCGCCCAGTTTCTCAAAGCGCCTGCTCACCTTCATTCAGGAGGCAATGCCGCTGCGCATGAGGGAGGTGCACTTCGTCAAGCAGCCCTTCATCTTCAACATGGTGTGGACTCTCTTCAAGCCCTTCGTCAAGGAGAAGCTGAACAAGCGCGTAAGTTATTCGAGAAACATTCGAATCCTTCAAGTTGCCTCACTAATTCCAACCATTTGGCTATTTAGATGCACTTCCATGGCAATGACATGAAATCTCTGCACAAGTTCCTAGATCCCTCAATCCTGCCGGCAAACTACAAGGGCAACTTGCCTGCCATCGATTATGGCGGCAACGAGTGGTTCCCCGCCCTCGCGCTGCAGGCCGACTTTGTGAACACCTGGAGCGAACTGGGACCAGCCAAGTGGTAGCCAAGTCGATATAAGTTAATTTACTCTTACAATTTGTTGTAATTATAATTACTTATGTTTTTGATTAGTTCTTACCGCTTCACAATAAACTAGTTCAATAATTCAAACCTAATCAAAAAGGTTTTCAATTCCGAGTAAAAGCTATAGTTCAGAATGAAATGACCAGAAAAACTAGAAAACTTATCTTTGCAGTGTTGAATCAACACAAGCTCTAAATGATTGCAACTATCATCTTAAGATATAGATTTGTAGATTATATAGATACATATACAATTATTATCCGTACATTTTACTTGATTTTGGTAATATTAGCTACTGGGCAGTAAAGACTAAATCGTATATTATCTATTTATCCATCCATCCGTATATCCGTAGATCAGTAGAATCCCGCAACGAAGTTCGTTTGTGTTTAAGAATAGGGGACTACATAGATGTGCTTTATTTATTTAACCGTTTCAGATTACTTCAATGTTACTGTTATGACCAATGAATGAGTTTGGGTTAGGCATACATTTAATTTAATTATATGCTTGATAAATGTGATTTTAGTAAAATTCATATCGAATATCATTCGGTTAGAAACTATGTCTATGAGTCGAGCAGTGAAAGCATAATTTTGGCCGAGACACAACAGCAGCAGCAAACCAATTAAAAATATACAAATATTTATATATATATATATATATATATATATATATAACACCGAAACTATTCCAATATCTTTAGCTGGGATTTGAATTTAGGCTGAGCTTCTTTTGCTCGACGAAATAATAGCGCTCGGCTAATCGCTATATAAAATGTCATGCCTTAAAGGATCATTGTCTGTGGATCCTCCATGAAGTCGCGGAAGTGTTTCAGCCAAACGGCAGCCACGGCGCCATCAACAACTCTGTGATCGGCACTCAGCGTTACGGTCAGCATGTTAACTTCCTTGAAACTATAGTTTTTGGTGCGGAGAAAAAAATGAGAACGATAAGAATACCATTAAAGGGATTGAAAAGAAAATATAGAAACTACCCCTGGGGACTGTCCGGAGCCAGAACCAGCTTTTTCGTTGTTGTACCAATGGCCAGGATGCACGATTGCGGAGGATTGATAACGGCGCAGAATTGATTGACACCTGTAAATAATCAGCATGGTGTTTGAATAAATTTAACTTTTTTTTTTTATTTATTTTGGCACTTTTAGTTGACTCACCGAACATGCCCAAATTGGACACAGATATGGTGCCGCCCTGGAATTCTTGTGGCTGCAACTTGTTGGCGCGTGCCTTGCCCGCCAGCTCCTTAACATTCCTAGAGATTTCCAGCACACCCTTGCGATCGGCACCAAAGACAATGGGCGTAATGAGACCCTTGTCCGTGGAGACTGCAACAGATACATCGACATCGTCGTACTCCCTTATGAAGGTGTTCATCCACGATGAGTTCGCCTCGGGCACCTTGCGACTGGCAATGCCAATGGCCTTAATAATGAAATCGTTGATGGAGACACGGGCACCCTCTTTCTCATACTTTTTGTTCACATGGGCGCGGAACTTCATCAGCTGCAAGTGAGGCAATTAATAGCAATTAGACAGGGCGTGGAATGGAAAGGAAAGGAATTGGGGCTACCTCCTACCTTGTCGATCTGGCATTGCACGGTTACATAGTAGTGTGGCAGATTCTGCTTGGACTCCAGCAGACGCTTGGCGATGACACTGCGCATGGTCGTCAGAGGGATGTCCTTGAAGCGGGCACCTGGCACGGCGGCAGGCGCAAGGGACACACCTGGCTGGTCAGCCGCCTGTGAGGCTGCAAGATCACCAGATTTAAGTGAGCCATGGACGCCGGAACCTTTGCCTGCACAAAAGGCCAGTATTAGTAAGGAACATCACGAGCGGCGCTTGGATTAGTGGGTGAGCGGTGCATGCACACACACATCAGGATGGGGGATTAGTGATAACAACCTTGTAAGCGCAGCTTTTGAGTTTCGGCTAATTTCTTGGCCATGGGACTTGCATAGACACGACCGCCGCTTGGCGCGGGAGCGGTACCTGGAGCGGCGGCTGGTGGCGGTGGTGCTGGCGCTGCAACAACTGGGGCAGCAACTGGCGGTGGTGGTGGTGGTGGAGCGGCAGCAGCAGCTGGCGCCGGAGCTCCAGCGGGAGCGTCATCCTTGAAATTTGCGAAGGCAGCTAAGCTGCCCTCATCGGGGACAATGATGCAGACTAGCTGGCCAATGGGCACATCCCGGCTGCCGCTAGGCAACAAAATCTTGGCCAAATAGCCCTCCTCGGGCGTCTCAAAGCCCATGGTGGCCTTGTCCGTTTCGATCTCGCACAGCAGATCGCCTGTAATAAATAATAGTCAATTACTCTACAGTTAATTCCACGTTTTTTCTGTTGTTAGAATTTACCCTCATTTAACTTGTCGCCTTCCTTCTTCTCCCAGCTGACAATCGAACCACGATCCATGGTTGGCGACAGTGCTGGCAGTGGGACGCGTATGTGCTCCGGCAAGTCGGCGTAAGCGCGGGCGAAATTGCAATTCCATGTGGACAATATTTGGGGTCGACTGAGAATCGGTATTCCATTAGGTGTTGTTCTGAAAATACAAATTGTTCTTATCTCTGTTTGCGACGAGACTCGATTGACAGGGGGGCTAACAGCTGATTAACGACTGCATATGTTAGCGTTGTTGTTATCGATAACACGCACACAGAATGTAAACAATTGCAGTTGCGTTTGCCAATCAGAATTTTCTTAGTAAATAATCTAAAGCTGCTGCAGCTGCTTATCAACGACGATTATCAGGCAACATCATACGACGCCAACTTAGTGGTCACGCACCGGGCACACACAGATACAATACACGTATACAAGACACATATACACATATATATATATTTATATATATGCCACCCACTGGGCGATGTTGCAGCCTCGCATTTTGCAATATTACACAACAGACGATTTCTAACCTCAACGCGATTTAACAGTTGCATTTACAGTTAGCAGCGATCAGCAGCCTTAATCCGAATCCTACCTGATTCCAAGCAAGCATCGCTGGCTGCTCAAGGCCCGAACTCCGCCGCTGAATCCACGTCGCGCCACTTGCGAGCGAAGGAAGACGGCACGAAATGCACCCAATTCATTTCGTGTGGCCGAAAGGGAGCGTAGCATTGTCCTTTGTCTGAGTGTCTGAATTTACTTTACAGTTATTGACTAATTAGCCGTATTTGGTACTAAAGTTACGTTTATACGTTTCTAATAATTTTGATAGATAAATCGTTTTGAATTCGGTGTCGGAAAAATTTGCCAGCAGCCGACCTTATTTAACGCCACTAGGTCACAACTTACTGCGACGAATCTGTTTATTTGTTTTATGCAGCCCTTTACCTGCTCCTCAACCAATAAGAATTTTGCTCCACCGTTAACATGAGTGCTCCTTACCTACAAGAACGCACTCCACAACCAACAGAAAGTTAGCACTGAGACGCAATCGCCGCGAATGCGCCAATCGATTTTTTTATTTCAAATGTCTAACAAAACCATGTATGCAAATTTATATCAGTTAAAACATTGGGTAACGGCAATTGTATTGCCGGTTATTGTATATTGAGCATGTGTAGATAATACAATATTTGATTCCACTCAATTCAATTTAATTAAATTTAAACATTCGCGCGCTGCCAATGGACATCTGTTCTTTCGATTAATTAAACAGTCTCCATCTCATTTAACAGAATTGGACGCCAGTTAACATAATTATCGCGGCATTTTCCAATTGACCTTGTTTATTCTGGCAATGTTGCAAAAACATCAAACTATTAATATAATTATAACTATAAATATATATGTGCATACTCATTTTTTGTTCTCTTTATTACAATTGACATTGTTTATTCCGGCAATCCTGCAAAAGCATACATATTGTAAATATGTAGATAAACAAATTTGGTTCGATATTTGCATATAGCGGCGTTGCCACCTGTCGCCAAAAAGTTTGCCATGAACTCAACCCAATAAGAAAGCAAGTTGCACATTTAAATTTAATGTTTATTTAAAAAGTCAACTTATTAATGCACAAATATTAAATAATTTTGTTTAGTTAAAACGCAGCAAATGCCAATCACCGCATATTGAGTGTACTTCAACATGTGCCGGGTTACGAGAGACACCAGAGCACCTGATGAAGTACAATAGACATGGGAGACATGAAATGTTTGCCGATGTTTGTTGAGCAGCCACCGTTTGTTGAATGCGTCTGGCCACCACGCGCGCTACTTCAGGTACCTGACTGTGGGATAATCAAAACCAGCCCCGGTCACTGATTAGCGCGCACGGTAAAAGACGGCAGAGAGAGAAGGAGAAAGAGTGTCAAAGATAAGCCCAAACAGATGTTGCCAACTGGTCCGACAAAGTAACTGCTGCTGCTTCTTCTTCTTCTGCTGCTGTTACTGCTTCTGCTGCTGCTATTAATGCTGTTCCTAAAGCTGCGCAGGAAACGACCTTGCGCGCTGTGTCCATGTTGAGCTTTAAGGTTAACGATCTCCTCTCTATGTGCGGCTGTTTATGCGTCGCGACAACGATGACTTCATTCCAAACTCACGCTCACACATGCATACACTTACATATATATTGTGTGAGCTTTTTAAGCTGAAGCTTTGCTTTTCTTACAAGCAGCAGCAACTTCTCTGTAAAATTTGCTTCACGCATTTTTATGCAATAACAATGCCAAATTAGTCATATGTTTTTTCTTTGCGCACCTCATTTTGAATATACACACACTCACACACACGCATACATACGTGCTAATGGCTACATAGTCCACACACTCCAGCGAATCGGATATGACGTCATCGTCATTGGCAAAATATTTTACATGTCGCTGCTTGTCGTCTGCCCCGTTTGCTTCGTCTGCAGCAACAGTTAGTCGTCATATTTGCAGCCGTGAGAGAGGAGACCCTTGATATTCTATATTTGAAATGCTGTAAAGAAAAGCTAAGAAAGCTGAAAAAAATAAAATCCAATATAGAAAGAGCAGCGCTGAAACGGAAAAAAAGAACCGGCGTTTCGTTCGCTGCTCTCACTCTCTCTCGCTGTTTCTGTTACCAAGCGCAGCAGCAGCAGCGCTACGTGCGTGATCGCCGACAAACACTCTCGCAAACACACACACATATACACACACATACATACCACTGGTTGGTAGACACACACGTGCCCCACTACATTCATACACATATGCATGTATATGCACACAGACACCAACAGCAGACAAATGCAGAGAGACAGACAGAAATCGAATTTGCAAACGCGTTCAAAGTTTTTCATCTCCCTCTCTCTGTCACACTTTGCCTTTTGCACGCTGTTTCGCCAAAAAGGAATTAAACGAATTGCCAGCAGCTACACTTTTATATTTTACAACGCCTCATAAACTTTAAGCCTCTCGCGCAGATTGTGGTATAATGAACTTGGACTTGCTGCCGCCTGTGTGTAAGCCACTATGTGTGTATTTATGTGCGTGAGTGTGTGTGATGTGTCACGGCGGCTGCGGCTGCTTCTGCGATCGCGAGCAGCTTTTGACTGCCGACGACCGTTGTGAATAATTGCAAATTTTGTTCGAATGTCGTTTTTGTCGTGCCCAGCCGAGCATGTGTGCGTGTGTATGTATGTGCGAGGCATTTAATTGTGAATGTGTTGATGTACCTATGTACACAGCAATGGCGAAGTCGCCGTCGGGGCTGCCATATGTATGTACAAAGCTATATACATATATATACATGCATATATATTGGTACTATGTATTTAAATGTATATAATGGGTAGCAGGCCAGCAGACATGACTGCTTTATGTGCCAGTGTGTATATGTGTACATATATATGTATATATATACATGTGTGTGTATGCCTTGCTTGGGTGGGGCATTCCTAACCTCAAATAGTAACAAATGCGCCGACGACTGCCGAATGCATGTCTTTCTGCCTGTGTGTGTGGGTGTGCTGCCTCTCTCTCTGTGTGTATGCGCCGCAAAATGCAAGCACATGCTTTTAACTGAGTACGCCCTTAACCCTGAGTTGGAGTTTGCCAACAATAAAAGAGAAAAAAAATGGTTTGCTAGTCCGATCAGACAAACACACACACACATATATAACTTTTTGAAATTTGTTTATGTGTGCGTATATCGGCGCCGCTGGTCTGGGCTAAATTTTTGTCTAAAATTAATATTTGAGCGACAAAAAATTTCGTTGTAGCTTTTGTCTCTTTGGTGTGCTTGCGTGTGTGTTTGTGGATGTGTGTGTGCAAAAGAAATTTGGAATTATGTAGAATTTACAATGTGTGTGTGTGCAGGCAGAATCATGTGGTCGACGTCGGTTCAAACATTTTTGCTGCTATTTGCGTCAGTCTTCCGCTGCCGCCGTCAACGCATGAATTCTTAATGTTTTGTCTCTCTGCTGACTGCCTCTCTTTCTGCGTGAGCGAAAATTTTGTTGTTGTGCCATTTGTTGTTATTGTTGGGACTGCTGCTGCTGCTGGTGCCTTGTGATATCAAAACGCTAAAAATAAACCCAACCTCAACTACTCTCAATTTGTTTTTTTTTTTTTTGTTCTTCAAGTCTTCTTTTTTAACGAGTATTTGGTTCGCATTTGACCTGCGTTTGAATTCCAAAGGCAGAAACACCCAGCAGTCGATGACGTCGCTACCCCCCCGCCGACTGTCCCGCATTGAATTTCACAATATGTTCTGTTCGGTTTTTATTATATATTTTTTTCTTTTTCTTTTTTTTCAGGGGGTTTTTAACTTGTCTGGTCACATTAAACTTTTGTTGCACTTGGCCTGCTGCTGGCAGAGCTTTTTCATTGGTTTTGTTGCTTTTACACACACACGCGCGCTGATGCTGCAAAGTAATACTTTATTTTTTATTTACTTTTAAAGTTGTCCGTCGCTCATTGAACACACTCACAACACACACACTCATGGACAGCGAGACACAATCAGCCACTTGATGTGCAAATGGCCAACTGTGCGGCAGCCTAGAAACGCTCTGGCCTTTTATTTTATTTGGTTCTGATTTTGACTTTGCCTTTTCGCTGCTGTCTGCTTGCTACTTGCTACTTGCCATTTGGCCAGCTGCTCTCTGTCGGTTTATTTGAGAAAAAGCGAAGCGAAGCGAACCGCGCACGCCGGCTGTTGGCGATCAAATGCTCAATGTTGCTGCTTAATCAAAAGCCGAATGCGCGAATTTTATTTCGCACTGCCACAAAGTCGACGCTGCTGCCGCCGTCGCTGCCGCACAGTCAGCTGTCTGTGTGCGTGTGTGTGTGCCTGCAACACAAACACACACAAGCAGCAGCAGCAGTCGGCGTATGTGTTGCCGTTTCTTTCGCTTCCTGTTTCCTACTCCGCGCCTTCCGCTCACACGCACATACTGCATATACTTTTTGCCCAGTTCTCACTCACGGGTTCCTTTGTTATAAAGCTGGCTGGCTGGCGGGCAGGCACCACCAGCCTCAACTGGCTGCAAAAAAAGCCAGAGCACAGTGGGCTTAGATCACATTCCAATTACTCTTTCTTTGGCAATAAGGATATATGAGAAATACACAAATAATTTCTATTTATGCACATAATCATAATTTATTCTATCCTTTAACTTTCTAAAGGTAATTTACTGCATTTAATACTTGTATTCATTAATGTGCAGTTACACCTGCAGACGTAATAATTTATAAACATATGTTAATTCAATCTTAGAATAAACGTCAATGAATAGCTTAAGTATGTTTGTAAATTAACAAGTTTTGTTAATTCATTAGAATCTACAGTTACTTTCAACGTTTCTACTGTTCCTATTGTTAAAAACATGTTTTAATTTTAAACCTATTATAGTACTTTATTTTCTAATAATCCTAAGTAATTGGTCTTTATCAATTTAATTTAAGCTATCATTTTTTCTTAAATAGACAAGACTTTAAAAATGTACATTTGGGAATAGAGCTCGAAACAAAGCGTTTATAATAATATTTTTAAAATTTGCCCGCTTTAAATAATGTAAAATATTTCCAAGTAATGTAATACAAAGCTTTTGGCTGATTGCCACAAGTTGATTGCACCACTGTGCGACGGATTGATGTCTGTGTCCGGCAGGGCGGAATTGTCGCTGGCTGCTTGCTGCTTGGCGTGCTGTTGACGTCGCTGCCGCTGCCACTGTTGGTGCTGCTGCTGTGCTGCTACTATTGCTGCATATGCTTTTTGGCCATAAACGTGGCGTGCAGTCATCGTCGTCACTGCCATCGTCTGCGTCCCTCCCAGCTTGTGCAGTTTTCGTGTCTCTTCAACAGTCCCCTTGTCCGCTGCTCGCTACCTGTCTGACGCTTTGTTTTTTTTTTGTTTTGCGTCTTGGTATTGGTGTGTGTGGCGTTGCCGAGGAGTGTCTGGGCGGCAATGTCAATGTGCTGCTGCTGCTTGCCTCTGCCACAGTGTGCACTTTTTATGCGATGCGCTGTTGCTACACAAACTGAGTGCGCCACAGCACCGCTGCACCGCTCCAGCGTCTGTGCCGCAGCTACGCTTTGCGATATATACGCGTTGGCTTTTCTTGCCCGATTCCATGATTCATGTTGGGGCCCCCGAAGTGATGAGCTCAGTGGTGAACAACAGAGAACAAAATAAATAAATCTCAAGACGGCTGCGACTGGTTTTTATGTTTTTTTTTTTCTTTTCATTTGTTAGCAGCTCAAGTATATTTAAGTCTGAATCAGAATCGGAATTGATGAATTTTCACTAATTTATACGTATTTATATGGTCTATTATCAATTTATCAATTAGCTACCAAACAAATACTTGAGGCCTTAAGCACTATACACAAACTAAACACAAAAAAATTCGTATGGATCTCTAAGAAACTATACATGACAATCATCAGGAAGACTCATCCAAGCACACCTGGGCATGCTTCCAGCCACGCCGCTAAGGTGAGGCACTCGGCTGTGCCGGTATAAATGGCTGCCAGCGCAAGCAGGAGTCGTCGATTTTGGGGAATGTGCCACGTCGCTTCACACGCTCCTCGTACTCATCCAGTACATCCTACAATTGCGAGGACGATGCATACAGTATATTGAATAATTCATTGCATATATTTCACACTCACCTGCTTTTTGAGTACAATGTGTTTGCCCTTCCAGTATTTCATCATGCCCAGCGCCTGCAGTGTGCTGACAATATCATACGAATAAATGGCCATTTCCTATAATAAATAATTGTAAGTAAAAATACTCAATTAGATCTGGCGATACCCACCTGAGACACATCCTTGATGCAGAGCGTGTTGCCGGAACGATTGCACAGATAGTCGAGCAGGACATCCTTCCAGTAGGAGCGATATGATATGAGTCCCAGATCGGACAACGGCTTCTCCGGCGAACCGATTTTGCCTTCCACTCTGGTTAGCAGATAGCCTGGTAGAATCACATAAAAGACACATGCACATAAGTATGCTATAGATAGAACTGGCTTTCGAGTTCCGGCGCATTATTTATGGTGACCAAGTTTGCCCCGCCCACAACTTTAACCAGAACTCCAACTCAACTCTGTGTTGTGTCTAGACAGGATTCCGCAAAGTGTGCGTCCCATGGGTGGCAAAGCGGGGTTGCTGGGAGTGGGAGTGGGAGCGGGAACAAAAACGATTGGCGGCACGGCCACATGAATGAGGAGCGGCGGGCATTTAAACAACGTTCTGGCGTGCATTCAACCCAAAAAAGCTCAACCCCCAAAAGCTCAAAGACGACGCGTCGTCATCGTCGTCGTCGTCTGGCAGCAACAATTCTCAAGTCTAGATAACAACAACAGCAGCAGTAACAACAACAATGAGTGCAGCAAGTAAATCAACGAGGACGAGCCCGACGTGCCCTCACAACACAAAACCCACTGAGGCAGGCTCGGGAAAAAAGCCAAAGCAACACATACACACAATTTATATACATATACACACAAGCGCACACATGCATACATATTTTTGCACAGACGCTAGTCGCACTCGACGGCGGCGGCGGCGGCAGACACAACTGCAACTGGTCGTGGAGCGGGTAGGGGTTGAAACGGCAGGCGAAAGCTTCAGCCGCTCTTTATTGTTGTTTCTACTGTACACATTTACAATAGAACAAATTCGTACTTTTTCTGACAGAAAGCAATTTATTAAAGGCGTTGAATAAATAAATCAAACCAAATTCATTGCAGAAGTTAATAAACCAGCTGTTCAAACAGATGTTTCGATATAAAAAACAACTGTTTGCGTTTCTGATGAATCGAAAATAATTCATACTTAAAGCGGAACACGTTACATTTTTTTTTTAAATTTTAAATGTGATATCTGTTTTATATTTTAATGTGTAAACATATTTTTCTTTTGTTGAATAACCAGTTTTTCATGCGATCTTGTTGCAACTTACTGTATTGTTAATGCGTGTGTGTCTGCATCACCGTCAATAATAATTCTTGTAAGCTGGCATAAATTTAGCTCGAAGATTTTATCTTTTTCACTATTGTGCAGAAATGTAGAAGATCGTGGCTGGCAGCTATGCGATGAATTTGCATATCGATATCGGTGAACGCACAGTGTTTGGCAGCGCAGTCTATCGATAGAACAATTCGTTGTGTCACAACGCAAAAAAACATACGGCTGCTATTTACATTCTTGCAATGCGCAAAAATGAAGTGCTCCGTTGTAAATTGTCAATATCGCAGAAATGTTGATGAAAAAGTAGTCAGTTTCTTCTCATTACCAAAGAACGAGAAGTTAGCCAAAGAGTGGCTGCAGTTTTGTGACAATCCGAAGCTGAAAAACACGCGATACGCTTTTGTTTGCAGTAAACATTTTAAGGTCGAACACATTAGCGGCATCAAGGCATTTAAAATGGGTTTGTTTACACAAAAAAACATTTGGTTTTATTTTTTATATAAATGTTGTACTAAAAGGCTTATGTAAAAAATGCGATTGAAGCCTGGGGCGTTTCCCTGCTTCCAAATTGGGTATTATGAGGATACAATAGAAGAATCAAGCAGCGACGTTGGCGATTTCTTGGATATGGAAAGCTCTGGAGCTGTAATCGATGAACTGAACAACCAAATGTAAGACTAATAATATATTTAAATCACTCGATTCCTGACTGTCGCTTTAATTGCAGCAAAAATCTTCGACAAAAAAATCTACGCTTAATGGTCAACACTCAATTGAATCAGAAAAAATACAAAGATGAAGTTAAATATCTACACAATCAATTGGATCACGCTAAATCGAAAATATTACTCTTGGAGCGGCAGATAGAAGAAGACTCAAAGTAATATTCGAATGTAAACAAAAAAGTGAAAAGCTCTTTAAAACCAGTGTCTTGTTTATGAATGCAAATGTCATACAAAGAAAACGCCATGCACTCAAGTGCCAATTCTTGATATTTTGTTAAATGTAAGCATATTAATAAGTTGTGTTTTAAGTCTACAAATAACTTATGTAAATAAATAATTGTCTTTGGACTTTACAATTTTTCCCACTGTAATCGCAGTTTTGTGCAAAACTTTGGCTCTGCACACAAATGCAATTGCCGCCTCTTTCTGACTCTCTCTATCTCTCTCTGACTCTCTCTCTGGCGCTCTCTCGTTTTTTCGCACTCTCTTTCTCTTTGTGTGTGTGTTGCGTCCTGTGTGTGCAGGTGGGTGTGAGGAGCAACGTCGAGACGACTTTATCGATCCATGGCTGATACGCATTGCTGGCTGGACTGCGCAATGTTGCATACCCGCAGGCGCCGCATGTTGTTGCCTCGACTAGCAGAAGCGGTAAACATGCAACTGATAACTGATTAAGATTTTCATGCAACAACGGCAGCAGTAAAAGAAAAAAAGAATAGTAGATAACAATTAACAACTTGAGAATCTTAGTCAATTAGCGCTGCTATAATTGTTGTTGCGCTTCTGCGGCGGCAATTAGCCAAAAAGCCGCGTTTACCGTGGTATCCAATACGCGACTACTCGACTGACTCGTCTAACGATTGCCGCCGACTGTGGCGACTACACTCGTCGCGTACACGTAGAGGACGACGCCCTTTCATTGTGACCTGCGCTGACCTTTGTTGTCTGCCGCCAATTGCGATGCTAGTTGTTGTTGCTGCTGCTGCTCCTGCTGCTGTCTGCAAAAATTTACGTTTTTTTCTTTGTTTTTGTTTTTCATATTTTCTGCGAGCTTTAAGCGAACACTTTTTTTTCGGGCTGCAACTTGTTAAGCGCTGCAGCTTTGAGATTGGGCTTAATTTCATTAATTAATACATTAGGCAAGTGGATAAGGGCTGCCCATGTCCTCCCCAAAACTAGCTCCACACCGCCTGCGTCCCACCTTAGCTCTTAACTCATTTGCATATTGCGTGCAAGCAGCAGTTATTACACCTGACCACATTATGTACTTGGTATGGCCATCTCGCTCGACTGACTGGCCGCCTGCTAATAAGCCAGACGTGCGGAGACAGACATGCACGGACTGTGCACGCTGTCCTTAACCCTTGGGCGGTACACCAACCCCCCCACCCGTTCCCCGCACACACCTGCCCTAACAACCAATACAAAACGGGCAAACGCCACACATTTTCTGGGTGTTGTTAATAATGACGAAAACTGTTTGCACTCGCATTGCGCTCGGTTCTTTCTCTCTCTCTCTGTCTCTCTCTCTCTCTCTCTCTCTGGTTCTCTCTTTGTCTGTCAATGCATTTCTTTGTGTGTGTAAGGTCAATGTCGTTTGGTTCGTTGTGGTATGCCCCTCCTAGGCAGAGTCCCTGTTCCCCCTCCGCCAGCAATGCATGTATCGAGTTTTAATACATAGAAACCGACGCTGTTGACGCCGTTGCCATTCATCCAAGCCGCCGCCTATGACTCAAGTACTCGGACTGACTCTGGACTGTGTGTAATTTTTATATTCTCATTCTCTGCTCTTTTCATTTTTTGTTTTTGCTTTTGTTTTTTTTTTTTGCAGCTGATGCGCCTGTTTCTTTATTGTCTGGCGACCGTTTGCAAAGGCGGATTAATTTTAAACAATTTTGGGTAGAAACAACGATAAAAAATTACTTATGCGATGCATTATACACTTCACATACTGCATACACCTGCAGCAGAGCTTGGTCTACGCTTAATTGATGCAGAAATTGCATGCAGCGTGGCTCTGTAGAATGGAAAGCTAAGCTCGAATGGAGCCGAGCCGAGCCGTGCTGAGCCGGGCTGAGCCGGTGTGTGTCTTGTTGGCTGACTGGCTGGCATGTTGTTGACTCTTCTCATGCAATGGTGATTAACTATATTGCACTAACCATATAAGGCAATGAGTCACACGCACATCGGACCACTTAAGTCGATAGACAGCTCATTAAAGAAAAACCCAAATATTAAACCGAAATTACTTTGCCGTTTTCTTTCTTCTGTTCTAGTAAGCAATTAAGTTGCAGAGAGAACGACTTACAAATGAGCATCTGATCTGATTGTCTGCAACCAATTTCTAAGATATCAGCTGATGTTAAAAGATATCTGTTGATATCAAAAGATATCACGAAAAAAACTAGCAGCAATAAATAGTAGGGTAATATTCAGCAAATAAAATGAATGCCTAGAAAATTGAGCAGGCGTATTCATAATTGTGCTAAGAAACTGAATTTCTCAACTAAGTATCGTATTTTAGTAGTAAATAGTCAGTATATACTCAGTCTGTACAATATCTTATCTCACAATATTCAAATATATAATATTCAAGATCCTCAATCAAAATTGTGTTTGAAAATGACAACTTCAATTTGCATTCACTTTTAACTTTTGACAGTTTCCAACTCCTCCCATAAAATATTTTTAGATGCTATTTTAGCTACTTGAACTTGAAAATATCGCTTAAAATTGAGATTATTGACGTAGTTTGAAGTTTCTTAGAACTAGTTAAATACTTGGCCGTGTTGGGAATTGTTTTTGCACTTACTGAAATCGATGAGGAGCCGGCCGTAGCCCTTGCGTTGATATGGAGGTAGGGTGAGAATACAGGATACGTTGTAGAATGAGTTTTTCTCCTGCAAGAATGGAATATGCTGAAAGAAAAGATAAAAAATATATATATAAATATATAAAAAATAAGATATATAAAATAAAGTTCAAGTTTTCAACTATTTCTTTTACATTTACATAATTAGAAAGGGAAAAGTTCCATTATAGCGAACGAGCACTGTGTGAATGCTCTTATTATTGTAGTACCCACTGAACTCAAGCTATTGTTTTAAACAAGGGAACTAATATGACAATTAAATCAACAACAAAATGCTGCAGGCCAAACACATGCTCAAACAAAAGTCAATCGGCTGGACAGACAGACAAGCATTTATATTGAATATATGAAGAGACAGACAGACGGACAGACAGACAGACAGACACAGAATGTGTATTTTTAGTAGACTGAGTGTCAGACAATTGGGGTTGGGGGCTGGCATTTATCGCTTCTAGCTTTTTCGGGAGTTCAATGACCAGGCGACGTAGGAATTGAATCGATGCTCTGCAGAGTGCGATGCATAAATACACATGCAGAGCATATATCTATATATACGATGTACATCTGTGTGTGTATATATATATATATATATATAGATAGGTATGTTTATATAGAATTATGGTATATATGATACATAAGCGTAAGGGGCTTGCACATACGCGTAAAAAGAGAGCGGGCGAGATGACAAAGAGACCAACAAAGTTTTCCCGACTCTGACTCGCATCGAATGTGGCAGCGTGGCAGTGGGCGACAGGGGAGAATGGTGGGGGAGGGGGAATTGCCAAAAAATGCGACGTTGTCTGCGGCTGCTGCTACTGCTGCTCGTGCTGGGTGTGAACCAAAAGGCAACAATTCGCAATTCGGAAATACATTTATGTACAACTACGCTGAGTTTTTATTCTTTGTTTGTCCGCGTCTGCCATGATGTCTGGGAACGCACATACGAGACAATCAGCCCACACTCCCCCTTACAACCAGTTGGAGCAGGCGCACGAGCATCATCAGCATCAGCATCAGCAGTAACGAGCAGCGGACCGTCGAGGTGCACGACCTCAATCGTGTACGCCCCAGCAGCAGCAGCAGTGGCAGAGTCAGCAGCAGCAACAGCAGCACCAGCAGCAGAGGCAGCAGCAGCAACCCATCTCCAAAAAAAAGAAGCAAAACCGAGAGCAGCTCAAATGGCTGCCTGACTGCCTGCCCCAATCCGTCATGTCTGGCTGCTGTCTGGCATAGTTGCGCAGCATGGAGTTGCATGGTGGCAAGTACTACACAAAGCATTGCCGAAAATTATTAACGTGCCACACACACACTCCCCCAGACTCAATCAACATGTGGTATGAGCCATGTAAACTAGACACCCAAATAGCGAGTAGTGTGTAACCAGCTGCTGCTGCTGCTGCTGCTGCTGCTACCACCGCTCCTCCTGGTCTGGGATGAATGGAAATACAGAGTTCGGGTTTGGGAATATGCCTGCGCAGCAGCCAGGCGCGACATGCGCAATTTGTAACACAAACCCAGTCTCTGGCAGCGCCCAAAAAACTTGTATGCAACTGCAGAGACTCCGGCTAGACTCTCGAGCCGAGCATGTTCAGGGGAGGTCAAGAAACCGTGCGCACATCACAGACAACCTACGTTTGTTTTTGCTGTTTGGGTATTCCTTTTGGGTTTTTTTCTTTAATTTTTGCCTTTGCTTGCTTGGGGAAATGTGCCCCGCTTGCCACGCCTTCGATAGTGTCTCGCGGTTGACAAAACAATTTTTGGGTATGGTCAAGAATGCGGCCTGCTTCTGTCTGATACATAGCCAGCCACGGCAAGCAGCGCCTCTATCTATCCATGTAGTACATGGATGCTGTGCCTGGGACTCCGTTTTGCCCTGCTGCTGTTGTCTGCGCTGTGCCCGGCTCTGTCTGCAGACATAAAAGAATCATAAAACTGTGAAATGGTATTATTCAATTTGAATGCAAGTAACAAACTAAAAGTTCTACGTGCACCCAACAACAAATTCCGATGGGGGCAGGATTAGCAATAGGTAGTTAGAGATTATCTTCATATTCGCAGAAAAAAATACCTTACCTAAACATAACTTAATATTTAAAAGGTTATTTTTAAAGCCACTCAGCATTCTATATGCATTGGATTTTTAGAAAATATTTCATAATGTTTAATTTTTGAATTAAATCTCAAATACAACATTTAAAGCTGAACCAAATTAAACGGCATTAAAGGTACTCAATCAAATCATTGTAGAAAATATTTCATAATGCATTTTGCCTAATAAATATAATAATAAAAACTATTCGAAATTACTGTTACTATTTTGAATTATAATAATTTGTTTTGTAATTTTGAAAAGCGATAATCAATTAAATAATAATAATAATAATTAATTTTCATATCTCTATTTGATGTCTTACGTTCTCTAATAAAAGAGATTCGCGCAACTAACAAAATTGGTCCATGGAATCCATATTTTAAATATTTATCTAGATAAGTTTAGAATTCTACATTTTGAAACCATTAAGACTAGGGATACTGAATCAATAAGTAACGAAACTTCAGTTGACTAATAATTTATCCTATCCAAGCACAACAAACGCTTCCTTTAAACAGATAACTGATTTAGTTGGTTTCAAGCTCACCTTGCTGAAGTAGCCGACAATGTGACAGCCATCGACATCGGCCAAGGTCATGATGTAGAAGAGGAATGGCTCCACGTCATAGTAGAGCGTCTTGTGGTCCAGGAAGAACTTGGCTAGCAGGCAGAGATGCTGGCAGTATTGCTTATACCGTTTGCCATCCACTTGCCACACCTGAAGCTTGCCCTTGCGATAGATTTCGTCGCCGGGCGGATGACGCCAAACGCATTTCTGGGCGTGTCGCTTGATGCCCGTCTCTGATTTCTGGTAGCGCAGACAGAACTCACAGATGTACATCTTGGGCAGGCGGGCGGCATCATCCGGATACGGCGATTGATACCACACCTTCATTTTGTACTTGCCCATGCTGATATATCTGTAAGATTGAAAAATATGTTGCAGAAAAGCAGTGTAAATTGAACGGAATGCAAACTCACTTGATGCCTTTGCCAACGGGCAGATCCTTCAGCTCATCCTCGATGCGCTCGGAGGCCTGAGCCTGAGCCTCGCGAAACAGCTGCAAATCGTAGTCGGGCACCAGCCCAGCGAGACTTGGCTCACGATCCTCGTCCCTGGCCTCCTTGTCTATCTTGACCTGCACATCAAAAAAAGCGCAATTTTAATCAATTTTCAATGTAAAGGGAAGCTTAAAATTATTAAATAAAGATAAAACTAACAAGAAAAACAAATAATAAAAATGTTTTAACACAAATTGACAAATAAATATAAATATTTATAAATGATATGTGAAAAGAGCCAAAAGTGACTAAGCCAATAAATATTTAACAACAAATATACAAGTTTGATAAACATTTAACTTTTTAATTTAAATGATTTTCCCTTTATTTAGTTACTAATTTCCGTGAAATTTTCTGGAACTTAAAAGAATTCCAATTTGCAACTTGGATCGGCATTTCTGAATATTTGAGGAAATAGTGAAACTTTGAACAAATTTAAATATAGTATTTTAAAGTTGTTAAACAAAAGACGCACCTTGTCGTTTAGAAAACTGTGGTTCATTGGACGAAAACTGGCGCGAGATTCGCGTATTTTGGCCAGAAATTCTCGCTGCTCGGGCGTCAAAGATTTGAGATTGCTGTGCTGATTGCCCGGCGTGCTGACAATGTTGATGGGCATCTTCAAGCGTTGCTCGTTGCGTTGACGGCGCTCATTGGCACGCTCCTTGCACTCGGATGCGGACATGTTGTGGTAGATGGGACACGCCTCGGGCAGGAAATGACGATCCAGATTGCCACTGAGATGACCCGATGAGTCACAGCCCTCGATGGGACACTTCTTCTCCAGCTGTACAGCCGGCGAGATGGGACGCGATTTGAGGGACGTTATTTCCTTCTTCACCTTGCATTTACTGAGGCTGTTGTTGATGTTGTTCATGCTGCTGAAGCCGGCAGCAATCGCGGACTTCTTGGCCGGACTCTTCGAGAGAACATGCTGCTTATCGTCTTGCTCCCGATCCAGTTCGGGATCCGTTTCCGTTTCGCTGCTCGGCTGCTTGGGCTGGTGCAGCTGCTGTTGTTGCTGCTGCTTGGAACGGCGCATACTCAGCGACCGGGTGAGCTTACGCATGGGATTCGCCTTATCCTTGCGCTCCTCCTCGCTGTCGCCAACGATGACCCGTTTGCCCTTCGGATTCGTTTTGCCTGTCGGCGGCTGCGAGCTGTACGAATTGCTCGAATCACTGCCCTCCGATTCGCTCAAGGAGCTCGTCTCCGAGCCGGAGCCACTGTCCGAATCATCGCTGCCATCGCTGCTGCGACTCCTCGCCCGTCGCGCCGCGGCTGCTCCTCCTCCTGCTGCTGCTCCTCCATTCTTGCTGTTTGCCTTCGCTTGCAGCGCCTTGGCGCGCATCTGTTTGGCCCGCACAGCGGTCGCAGTGCTTGCCAGCTTTAGCGGCACTTTCCGCCCATTTTTCACCTCCTTGCGCGAGTCATCCGTGCTGTTCGAGGAGGAGCTCAACGAGGGTCGTTTGTTGTTGCCATTTGTTTTTGCTGGCAGCGTTGCTTTGCTGCTTAGTGCTGCGGCTGTTTGCTTTGCTGCTGCGCCCATTGATGGCTTTCTTCTTGCTGCTGCTGCAGCTGCAACTGCTCCTTTACCTGCTCCCGCTACTGCCACAGCATTGCTCATTGTGCGCGGATTCTTTTTCGCTGGTGGCGCATCATCGACATCGTCGTCGTCATCATCATCATCATCGTCGTCGCTGGACAGTGCGCCATTCCGCTGGTTGCTTGCCGCCACCACGGAGCGCACCTTGCTCGCTGCCGATGCCAACGGATTGCTACTGGCGCTGCTGTTGTTGTTGTTGCCACTGCTGCCGGCGGCTGCGGCGGATTTTGGTTTCTCATTTTCGCTTGCTTTGCGTCGCACAGCGGTTTGTTGTTGCTTCGCTGGTTGGGGTTTCTCCTCGGGCCTGGGTGCTCCGGAACTGCTCGAGTCGGAGTCAGAGGAGCTGCCGGTGTCGGAGCAGCTGGAGGAGCCACTCGACGAGCTGCTGCCCGACGTAGAGCTCGAGCTGCTGTTCGTTTCCATGTTGGCGGCCAGTTTTCAGCAACTCTGCACACAATATGCGTATTTGTTTTTATGCAAAAAATGTGCAATTTTTATATTTGTATTCGATTTGCATCAAAATGAGCAATTGAGTTTGTGCTGCTCCGTACCGGAACTAGTTCGCTGTGGCAATCAGCTGAGTATATGGTATGCAACTTAGAAGGTTACGCAGTATGCACATCAGCAGTTTTTCTTCTTTATATATAATACCTGTCTTATCCGCTTTTTCTATTCACCAATTTTTTTTTATGAATAGTCTAATATGCTGTGAATCTTTTTGCTGCTGTGTACATATTGTTTTTAATGAGTAACTTGCGCTGTTGAAACTGTGACGTCAGTCCTGCTTGCCGTACCGATGAATGAAAACATTAATCGTTACCGATAATGATTATTTCCTAATAGTCCATCTGTAATCTGTTCGCAGCTGTTTTAATGCGTTTGTTTTTGTGGCATTTTTACACTCAAATTTAGCGTCCATTTAAAAAATATAAAAAACATAGGTAGATTATTATTTGCTTAAGTATTCAAGTATTGAGCATGTACAACGCTGAGTGCATTGCCATAAAGGATATAAAGCCTGGTCTAAAAAACATAAATGTTATTTTCATAGTGCTTGAGGTTTGTTATCGATAACAAAAATGACGGCAAATTTGATTTGTATTTGTTTATTTTTCATGATTAAATATTATTGGCAGGTTGGCGTGGCGACTGTGACCAAAGAGAACCGAGAGGTGCGCAACTTTAAGGTGGGCGATCCCACAGCCAGCATTAACGTGTCCATCTGGGATGAGCCCGGCAAACTCATAACACCCGGCGACATCATCCGGCTGACCAAGGGATATGCGTCAATTTGGCGTCACTGCCTCACCCTGTATTCGGGCAAAAATGGCGAGGTCTTCAAGATTGGCGAATTCTGCATGATATTCAACGAGGCGCTCAACATGAGCGAACCCAAACGTGCCGAACAGCCGTCAGCAGTCACCCAAGCCGGACTCGGTGCCGTTGTGCAGACGCCGGTTGTGACGCCAGTGGGAGTGGCCGTTGCCGGCACTGCCCAGACGGCGGTTGGCACTGCGCCGACGGTGACTGTGGCACCCACCATCGTGAAGCAAGCAGGCGGACGCGGAGGGCGCTCCGGAGGAGCTCGTTCTGGTGGCCTAAAATCGGAACGCAGATAAAATTGGGAATTAGGCTAAAAGGCAAACGAATTATTAAATTAAGTGAAATTTTTATTGCGAATAGTAGTGAACAGTTTGAAAAGTTTGTAAGACATTCAATTTTGTTTTTTTGTATCTGTAAGAATTACATGCATACATACATACATAATAATGAGAAATAAATATTGTAATTTTATAAGACAGCAACTAATAATGTTTATATAGGTGTGTGTATGTGTGTGAAAGAGAGTGTGTGTGTGTGTGTGAGTGTGTGGAATTAGCTTAAGCTAGAGCTAGCCGCAACGCTTATGCCTTCTTCTTTTCGTAATTGGCCTGAATGGCTTTCAGCAGCCAGCCGACCTCCTCAACTGTCTTGATCTGATAGTTGGCATAGGTCTTCAGCGTTGGCAACTCCGACACACGGAACGTCTTGCCAATGCCATGCAGAACCTTAATGGCATCCTCATCGGTGGTATCATCACCCACATAGATGATCTTCAAGTTCTTGGCCCAGTCGGCATCGAATTGCTTCTCCAGAATCATCTTGGCGCCCTCTCCTGCAAAAAAAGGAGTTTAGAAAATTATTATTATTATTATTTTGCTTTGTTATTTTGGAGTTGAGGATAGCATTTGAAAACCATTCTTTAAATCGATTTCTTAGTAAGTTTGCTTTTTACTTTTTATTAATATTCAGGCAAGCTCCAGTTTACTTCTCCTGAATATTTGATTAAAAATAATCCTATTGAAAGTAACAAAATAAAAATGTTTTCTAATTATTGGCGTGATTTACATCTTTTACTTTTGGTAAACTGATCCCATTTCATTTTATGTGTTTTTCCATTCAATCAAAATTGTTTAGGAATTGTTTTCTACAGATTTTGAACACCATTGGTTTTATGCATTCTGGAGAATTGGATTGCTTCCCAATAAATATAGACACAAGTGGTTCGAACAACAACTTTTGTTTTTCTTCGGTTTTTCAAATATTTTAAAGCGTTCACTTGCCATATACAAAGCTATAACCGCCTGCAGCGCTAAACAGGCCAGAGATTTATGTATATATATATATATATATATATATATATGTATATATATATATGTTCGCTCGATATATTTCTAGGCGTTATTTTTAGTTGTCTGTGTGGGCGTGGAGTGAGCAAATTGTGTTTGGCCTGCGACTCGTCAAGTAAATGTATGCAAACCGCATTTAAAGATCCACAAATCTGTGTGTATGTACTCTGCATATATATGTATGTATGTACATCTACCTCGTCCAAAGAGCTGCCTTTTGATTATTTTAATTATGCGGGTTTTTGTTTGTTATTTGTTTTTGATTTCTTTCTCTTGCCACCTATTAACGCTACATTTTTGTTTAATTGATGACGCATTAGCTTTCGTCTCCTGCCTTTTTCCCGTCCCAAGTATTGCATTTTTTTTTTCAGACGGCACCAACAATTCTTGATCTTTTGTTGCTATTTCATAGCATGCGCTTGGCAGGCTTTCATATTTAACGAAATAGCTAGAAAATAAATATTAGAGCATCGTTTTTCTGTGTTCTGTTTAAATGTCGTTTTTTGTCTTACTTGCATGTTTTTTCCACTACGAAATTTATTGCTCCCGAAGGCGGGACAATCATAATTAAAATTTATTTGCCATCCACAAATATTTGTTGTCTTTTGAATTATGCACATTTGTCGCAGCTCATTGGAAATGTCTGATTTTATTTCAACTAGAGCCGATTTGTGGATCATCTTGGAAGATGACTTATTATGTGCCAGTTGCAATAGGATTTGTTTGAGTTCTATTTATGTATTCCGCTGGGAATTCGCTTTCGAAATGATGATTATTAAAATTCTCTCTCAGTCGAAAAAAATGTACCAATAATTCAATTATATACAATTTCAAGCATGAAATATAAATATTTGGTCATAAAAATGCGTTTATTAAAATATGGTTTCCTCATCCACATTTAGCCTGTGGTGCAGTTGACACTAGCGAGCCTAATATATTCGTTTATGTGTCTTCTCTATATATACATTATGTAGGCTACGTTTACTGATCGAAACATTTATCTAAATATATAAAAATATTTTTGAAGCATCGCATCATTTGGTAAAAACGTTTCGAATTAGATGCGCTTAGTTTAAGTTCATTAAAAAACATAAAAAAAATTTAATGCGTCTTTTTAATTGCAAGTGTTTTCAGATCTAAATTGATTTTTCATGTACAAAATACTTTGGAAATCGAAACAATTCCAAGTGCTAAATTTGACTATGAATAAAACCAATAGATAAAAAAAATGTCTACAATTTCATTTTAAGTAAAAGTGAAAAATTCGATGAAAAACTACACGAAATTATTAATTTATCATACGTCAAGTAAATAGTTTTAAGTTTAGTCATTTATGTATATATAGTATATATATAGTGGCGCGCTTTTGACATCAGATTTCGGGCTGGTTGTTTGTCAAGAGGGGCAAAAATAAAGTTTAAAAAATTTTTTCGACACTGACTGCTGCGACGACTGTCGACATAAATTTTCAAATGTGTGTTTCATTTTCGAAATTTGGTTCTTTTTTGTGTCTATGTGAGAATTTATTATTTCTAAAATATATCTGAGAAAACAGCCGCCCACATGCCAGATTTTTGCGCCCGTGCTTTCATAGAAAATGCGGCAATAATTAAATCATCGAACCGTTGCGTTAAAAATCGAATTGTTTCGAACAGGTGCCGTTGACGGAGCAGACGACAGCAAATGGGCGACAACAGTTGGCCAAGATCAATGATTTATATATTGTTATATAGGATATGTATTGGTTTAGTAAATTATTGATGAATGGTTAGTTGCTTGTGTCCGGACTCACCTTTGTCCCAGTTGACGCGTGGTTTGCCCTCCAGAGCATATGGCGTCTCGATCAGCTGGAAGCCATGGGCCTGAATCAGTCCCTTGGCCTCGGCAGTCAGTTTGGCCTTCAACTTGTCGGTGACACCCTTATAGTGATAGGTTACCGAGATCTTCTTGTCCTCAACCCAGGCGCCGGAGCAAACGACCTTTTCAAATAGAAAATTTCCAATAAAAAATTGTTCATTTTAGAGATTCTTTTGCCCTTACCTTCTCTCTCAGCTCAGAGACCAGCTTGTTGTGCTTCTCGAGCAGCTCCTCGGGCATTTCGATCTTGAACTTCTTGCCCGATGGATATTCAACTTCCAGACCGTGATTGCCTGCATAGGTTACATTGGGGAATTTCAGATGATTCTTGATCTCGCTCAGTTCGCGTCCAGAGAACACAACCATGAAGATCTTCTCGTTGGCAGCCAATTTCTTAATGTTGATCTCAGTGTCCTTGGGCATAACGGACAGTTCCTCGGTCAGAGGAGCCAGTGTGCCATCGTAGTCCAGCAACAGGACAACCTGATCCTTATCGGCTGCGATGAAACTGATCGCGCACAATTAGCCACATAATGTTGGATATACTGTGCCAACACTCGAGTGTGTGTTGCCTCCACTTACCCATCCAGGGCCTTGACGTAATCCTCCTCCTTTCTCAAGAGCGGTGCCTTCTTTTGTTCAGCCATACTGGGACTAGTTGACTCTATATATGTAATATGACAATATAAACTGTATCTACCGGAATCTGTGCGACGTGCTGGACGTACCTCGACCGACTTAATACTAATGCCCAAGCAGCGCCAACGCCAGCCCCACGCTGCAGATCTATATGTACCACATATATAAGAAATCCGATTGAATATAGTCTCTCACCAATTCTCACGCTCGCTCACGAGTGTGGCAACTCTGGCAGTCGTTCGACTCTTGGCCAAGTAATGTGGCACGTTATTTATGAGGCATATGCGCATAAAAAAGTCATGCATACCATATTGGAACCCCACCTCACTCTGTGGATGTGTGTGTTTGTGTGTGTGTGTGTGTTTTATATATAGCGTCACTGTTATATACACAATCTAAGTATTTTTATTTTGTTGGAGCACTGCGAGTGGTTGCCGACCGTCGCTGGTGTCTTGGAGCACCTTCGCCTGAGGTCGTTATTGTTTTTATTTTCTTTTTTATGTTCTTTTTGGAACGATCTTGGTTGACACACATCTCACCGGGAATATATTGCTTTTTACTTTCCTGGGCAGCGGACTTGCAAGATTTCATTCATTGTTCGAATGTTATTAGCTGATGTTGAACTATTGCAAACATTTTTAAGATCAATCACTAAGCATTATAAAAATTAAAACTCTTTCGATTGTTTATAATAAAGTTCATTATTTATTAACAAAGTGATTAACTATTTCGTAATCAGTGGGCATTGTTGCTTTCAGTTTCTCTATTTTTCTGATCCACTTTACAAACAAAATCTAAAAAAATCGAATTATGTTCATTTTGATCTGAGGCATTTAAACTCGAAAACATAAACCATCGAGGCGAAAAGGCATTTGAACAGATTGGGATTTGGATTTTATATAAATTAGTAATAATTTTTGTCATCAAAACTAGCCGCATTCGAAATTCATAAGATAACCAATTATAAATATAATTTTTATCATTAGATCTAAGATATATAAGCAGAAGCTATCCATCGGAGCAGATCCGTTATCAGATCCTGTTTGGGCAGTCGGAAGTCAGCAAAGGTTTCAATCTGAGCATCTGCTGCAATGCGGAAAGATCGGCCCAAACCCTGGAGTACCTAAGCAGAAACAAAGTTAGATTATAATTGATTATCAAGGATTTATACGTTTGGACTCACCCTCATGGCATCCTCATCGGTGGTATCATCGCCCGCAAATACAACGAGAACCTTCTTTGACCAGTCGTCGCCGAATTTTCTGCTCAGGATATGGACAGCTGCCTCACCCTTGTTCCAATTGACTGGTGGCTTTGCCTCGATGGCTTCATGCGCTTGATTGGCATAGAAACCATAACGCTGACAGATCTCTGTTGCCAGCTTCTTTTGCTCATCCTTGAGCCCAACGGGCGTGTCCCGATAGTGATAGGTGAGTGAGACACGCTTATCCTCCACCCAGGCGCCATTCATCTCCACTCGTTGCTTTAGCTCCTCAACCATGGCTGTGTAGTTCTTCTTTATGTCGGCGGGCAACTCGTAATCGTCACGTGATCCATCTGGATGCTCAATTTCTAGTCCATGATTGCCCGCATAGGTCATACCATCGATGTTTACTAGCGCTTGCACATCCTTCAGTGCACGGCCAGAAATGACAGACAAAAAGATTTGTGGATGCTTGGCCAACTTGTGCAATAAGGCTTCCAGTTCCAAAGGTATTTTAGTGTGGTTAGGATTGTCCGCAATGGGCGCCAAGGTGCCATCGTAGTCCAGTAAAATTGCCAGCTTTAAGTGCGTGCTCAAATATCTAGAGGTTATATAAAAGAAAAAATTAGAACAAATATAGTAATTAGAAAATGAAAAGTAATGAATTTAAGTTTTTAATAGATTTAATTTAAAAATTTGTATATCACATTACTATGTTAAACAAATAATATAAGTCCAATCAAGTATTTAACAAAATTTTCACAAATTATCTTTTGCAAATAAGTTGCAGCTGCATTATGCACGTATTCCAGCTAGTCTACCTTATCTGCAATGCTCGTTACATGACTTTCTTTTCATTAACAAGGTCATAAAGATAATAAAAAGGTTTTGATCTCTTACCCTGGCAAATTCTGCTCGAACTCCTCCAATCGACTGATAACTGGTGGAATCTGTCTCTCGGGCATTTTGTCAGCTGTTGAATGCCAAGCCAGGTTCAATGTGAGATTTTGCTTCTAGAAAAACCCTGCAACAGAGAATTGTTTTTATGGACTTAGATGTTGTCTGTACGACTGCTCAACTTGCACTGTGTGTAGATAGAATAGAGCAGTTTGTCTTTTAAATCGCTGGGTTCGATAGTTCGTTTGAGCTGATAACAAACATCTCGCTCAGTTTCTAATCGTTGCGAGAACAAGTTTGTGTGACGTCATTGAATTTTGTAAAGAAAAACGCATGTAAAGAGATAGCTACAATTGTCGCGCGCTGTTAAAATCGCTAGCAACATTTAAAGTTAAGCTAGCTGGGAAATGTGGAGTGAAAATCCCTACCTAGCAATGCTTACAACGTTTTCACCTGCAATTCAATATCATATTCAAAAGATTTATCTCTCAAATGGTGAAGTTTATTGCTATCAATTTTTGATGCTTATCAATGTTGCGAAAGCGATAAAAATTATTTAAAAAAAAATTAACTATCCATGGTAAACATAAATCAGTTTTTGTAATTGTAATAAATCTATAATTAGGTATTTAAATAACAATAATTAATTATGTAAAAATTCTAAGAGATATAAACAGATGAAATCCACTTGAACAGATCCATCATCAGATCTTGTTTGGGCAATCGGAAGTCTGCAAAGGTTTCAACCTGAGCATCATCTGCTATGCGGAAGGAGCGACCAAAGCCCTTGAGCACCTGAACAGAAAGAAAATTAGATTTGCTTTAAATATAAATTTGAGAATTTAATAGACTTAGACTTACCTTCATGGCATCTTCATCGGTGGTGTCATCGCCCGCAAACACAACGAGAACCTCCTTTGACCAGTCATCGCCGAATTTGCTCTTCAGGATATGGAGAGCTGCCTCGCCCTTATTCCAATTGACTGGAGGCTTCACTTCGATGGCATCATGTGCCTGGCTGACACGGAATCCATGACGTTGGGAGATCTCTGTGGCCAGTTTCTTTTGCTCATCCCTGAGCCTAACGGGCGTGTCCCGATAGTGATAGGTGAGTGAGACACGCTTATCCTCCACCCAGGCGCCATTCATTTCCACTCGTTGCTTCAGCTCCTCCAACATGGCTGTGTAGTTCTTCTTTATATCGGCGGGCAAATCGTAATCGTGACGCGAACCATCTGGATACTCAATTTCGAGCCCATGATTGCCCGAATAAGTAATTCCATCGATGCTTACATGAGCCTGCACATTTTTCAGTGCACGGCCAGAAATCACACACAAATATATTTGCGGATGCTTGGCCAAATTGCGCAATATGGCTCCCACTTCCGCAGGCATTCTTGTGTTGCTGGGATTGTCCGAAATGGGCGCCAAGGTGCCATCGTAGTCCAGCAAGACTGCCAGCTTTGAGTGATTACCCAAATATCTAGAGAAGAGTGAACAAATTTATATTCATCTTAAAATAATATATTCGAATTGTATTTTGGGTCATTATTTGTGACTTGGCGAAATGTTGTCTATGTCGATAAGAGTCTGATCTTTGATCTTTCTATAAATTCAAACATCTTTGCTTTAAATTAGCAATACTTCCAGTTTTGTAGCTTTATCTCCTTATCCTTATCCTGCCTTATCTCGTCATATGACTTTCTTTTCACTACCAAGCTCATAAGGATAATAATGATGACTTAATCTCTTACCCAGGTAAATTCTGTTCGAAGTCCTCCAAACGACTGATAACTGGTACAGTTTGTCTTTCCGGCATTACGTCAGCTGCTGAATGCCAGGCCAGTCCCAAAATGAGATGTAGTAGATGGTATTGAAGTAGCACTTGCACTGCAATTAAGAATTATTTTTGTGTGTTTAGAGGAGAGTCGACCATCTATAACTTCGTGTAGTTTTAAGGCCATCGTGGAGTCACACAGATAATACAAGCGGACACTAAATTTAAGACTCTGTGCATAGTATGCAATGTGGAACCCGAATATTTCCAGATCGCGCACTACAACACAATACGCACTATTCAATTTATTTCTTTTCAGCTGTCTTTGTCTATATGTTGTCTGAACGACAGTTCAGTTTTTACTGTGAGTGCTAGAATATTGCTGTTTCATTTTTAGATCGGTGGGTTTGATGGGTCGCTCGAGCTGATAAGTATCATGTACCGTCATTTACCACTTGAGATGAATTCTCCACTAGACACTGTGCTCTCTCAAGAGATACAAACGGTTATGGCTTCTGTAGCTGTTGTGCGGAGTTTTTATAATAATTCGTTGTCGCCATTTCCTCAAACAGTTTCGTGAATCGTTTTTGTTATCGGGAAAACAAAGGCGATGTTTCTCACACCCTCCCACATTCACAGACCATGGCAATGCATCATGCGTTGGATGCGTGCCTGTTGCATGATCTCCATGCAATGGGGCATTGCGCCCTCGCCCCAAGATCAACAATGCAAATTGGCAAGTTATTTACTGCACTTCATATTTATCCAATAAATTTCATAATTTATGTAATAAATGTCTTAATTTTTCTTTAACTATTTTCTGAGAAGACGTAGCAGGGGCAACTAAACATGTTTGTCGCTTTTCTTAGAATCAAGTGCTTTCATAAATATTTGCCACTGGCACAGATTTGATTGGGCAGGCAACGTATATTGAAATAATCACAACACGACAACAAACTTTTCCGTAGAATTTTCGGGGGGGTGGGAAACTACGCATTGAAATCTCTTTGGGAAAATCACCAACGAAAATGTGTCGCCATAAATGTAATAAAAATATTATTGGCCGACGTAAAATAAACATCAATGATTACTTCTACAGAAATTAAAAAAAATTAATAATATCAGATATTGCTCATTGGCTACATATTTCCAAAGTCTGTACAGATTTAATGAATATTCGTCACAAATGTTGAATTTTTTAAATATATTATTGTGGGCTGAGAACAGTCCACAATTTTAAAAAAAAAAAATGTGTAAAGGTCCAAAATTTAATATTAAATTTAAAATCAAAGACAAAGTTATAAATTTAAACGGAAGTAAATAGAAAATGTCAAATAAAGCCTTAAGAAACTGAAGAAATATTTATAAAATAAAAAATGTAATTTAAATAATCTCTTTTATTGTTACAAGAAGTAATAACTAAAAAAAATATGTTGGAGAGAAGAGAAGAGAAGAGAACAGGTCTCTGCCACAACTATATATTGAACGATCTTAAAATTATATATACATTTTTTTTTTGATGAATCACGTAGTCCGGTTATAACTGCCAGATCTGCTGGAATCATGCCATAGACGCATGCTCTTGCTCACACAATTCCCAAACGTGGCCAGACCAGAGCCAAAGTGTTTACTCACGATATTTGCCAGATTAAAGAGCAATAGGAACAGCCAGCTGTTTGCGAATGGTAGCAGACAGTAAAGCGCCTAATCTAAAGTAAACAAACTGCTTTCGATGGACATATATCAAAACTATGGTGAATGGAACTTCGTTGTAGCCCTAATTAAGAGCCCTAATCGAATGGCTTAATCGTTAAGCACTCCAGAACGAATCGCAGCGTGCTAATGGTCTCTAATTAAATCGTAAGATTTTCACGTTGTCAACAAGTGTCTGGCCTCAAATGTTCGACAAGCACATTCAAAATATTGACACAAGCATTTCAATAAGTGTTTGATATATATTTTTCCATTGATCCCCATAGACTTCCGCTCATCTATTGATCTTGAGCTATACATATATTTTTCACTCACTTCTGATTTAATTGCTTTGATTTGCTGTCACTTAATTTGGCTTTAGATGTTCGAATGTTTAATATTGTTGAGTATTTGAACAAGTCATTTGGTTATTATTTTTCAAATAATCATATACATATGTTCTAGATTTCTTCTGAAAGCTTTCTGTATGGTTATTTTTGTTTTTAAACTAATGAGCACCTATATGGTATAAACAAATAATGTAAACAATCAGAGAGTGGATAAAAGAGACTATTTTTGATGTTATCCTAAAAGTATGCTATGAAAATAATTCATTATTTATTCTTGGTTTATGTATTATGTATGAGGCTACAGACACAGGCTACAGACACAAGTGCAGATATCAGCAACAAAATAAATACGTCTTAAAACTATATATAACATTGCGTTGCAGTCGACTCTATCTGTGCCTTGCATACCCAACTACTTAACAATATTGTAAACTATTTTAGTGCCAACTGAAAATCCAATTAATTATACTTTCAATGGGGCTCTAAGAATGAATCACCCCAGATTTACGCATTTTGTTCATATGTATTCTACACTGTAACCAGTTGTACTTTCAACTGAATTCGGGGCATTCTCCCCCGATCTATATATATACACGCCCAAGTGTGAGTTTAATTATGACGTTTCGGTATATATACGAAAGCAATCAATACAAAAATATCTGGCCTGACCTTCGCTTATAAGCGAGAGACGGGACGCTTGACGGTCTCAGACGCGTTTCAGTTTCACAGTCAATCGGACAATCTCGTGGGTCTCGCACATATCAAAAAATGGAAGCTTCCCATATTTTCGGTAGGTCATTAATGGATTGGAATATAAGTAAAATAAACGTGAGACTAAATTGAATTCGGAATGCAGCTTTTATCTTTTTGATTGCTGGAGCAGCCGCATATGCACAATTCCCATCCTGGAACAGTCCACAGAACATGAATGATCAGATTCCAAATACATTCATCCGTGGACAGCCTATTGGACCCACTGTGTCTACAACGACGCCTCAACCGACCACAGCATCGCCTCAATACCTGGCCTGTATCCAATCCTGCCCAGCAACCAGTGAATATAATCCCATCTGTGGCAGTGACAATGTGAACTATTATAATGCAGGACGTTTCGAGTGCGCCATTCGTTGTGGTCGAAGTATGGGTTTTCTCATATTCAAATTGAATCGACTTTTACTGAATTTAATATATTTTCTTTCATAGATGTTCGGAATCTACATTCGGGAATCTGCAGCACTACGTAGATCACAAATGAATGGCAATTACAAAAGTTTTACAATCTACAGTTCAATGCTCATTTAATGACCTTAAAAAAATCTGAATAAAAACAAGCAAGAATTAGCTTGTCGAGAGTTACCGACTATGTGATACCCTCCATCCAAAATAAAGAAGACAAATGTAAAAGTCGTCTCGAAAGAATAATGTCGATATTTTGGCATGTGTTTTAATCTACATACATCAATTAATCTGAGAGACCTTTGTTCTGGTCTAGTCGTCATTATATAATTATAATTATTTGCACAGCTTCGTACACAGTCAAAAATCAACGAGCATTTCGTATGATGTAGAATTTAAAAAGTTAAAAACGCATCAACTGATTTTTCCACTTAATATTAATGTATATACATATATTATATTCATACGAGATGAGAAGCTCTTTTTATCCGGATTATGGCTACAGGGTGTTACAAACAGATTAATCAACACAGATTTCACAGTTCGCACTCTCGCTTAATTCCCAGCTTGTCTAATGTATAAAATGCCGATTCAGTCGTAGTCAGAACGCTTTGCCGTTTGGTGCTTTAACGCAGAGATTCTAGCGAGAGATATTTTAGACAAGATGATGAGGCCTAGGTTTTCTCACATATGCCGTATGTGTGAAATTCTCAGAGTTTATGTGGTATATGTATAAAATCACATATACTTTTATATTTGTAGTGTTTTTGGTGCTGCTGTATGGCGCACTCGCCATTGACAACTCCAATCCCAAGTCGCAGGTGGAGTACATAAGTGTGCAACCAAGTGTCGAGAAGCCTCATATTGTGCCCATAACACGGCCTCCTTTGCTCAATCAAACACCACCACCACCGCCGAGCAACTCTAAGAATTTTGCATACAATCCGACGACGAATACCTGGACCAAAATTGGACGCCAAGATCCTAAGCCGGACGAGGATACTTTCATCTGGAATCAAAGCAACGACAAATGGCTAACCAATGTGGCGGGTTCGTAAAGAACAGACAGGTTTATTTCAACATGACGCACGACGCAATTATTTGAATCACCAACTTATACGACGCACAGCTAAAATATTTCGTTAAATACGTTTATGTTTCAATATATTTTTAATATATTTAAGGAGTATTGCTTCTAAAATTGTGTAAGTGGATTATAAACATATCAATTAAATGAACGTTTTCTTAAAAGAATCTTCTCCCGAATTCGAAAGAAAAAAACATACTATAATTAATACATGAGTTTGTTTGCAGGTATATACATATGTATGTACATATGTGTGTATATATTTAATTATACATCAACGATGATTACGCAGTGTGCCTGTTGTAGATGCTGACGTCGGCGTTTGCTGTTGCCTCATGCGGCACAGCTCGGTGGCGCTGTAGTTCAGCTTTCGCATCGCACTCTCCGAGAATCTGTCCAGCTTGGCTGTGAGCTGATCTACTTGTTCTCTAAGCATTTGCAGCTCTATGCGCCAATCGTTCGTCTTTTGGTTCAGTTCCTGCTCTTGTCGCAACTGTTGTGGCACATTTGTTGCCGATCGCGGACGCAGAAGCTCATGCGCTTGGAAATGCTGCGTCTGCGTCGTTGTGTATGTGGGCTGCGGCTGCTGTTGCTGATGTTGCTGGTGGGGCTGCGTCTTGGAATCCGTCGGATTCGGCTGCTGGCGCTGCAGACTTCGACTGAACATGTGATAGTTCTGTTCGAATTGGCGACGTCGGATGCTCATATTGCGGTCACGCCTCTCCGCCACCAGCTTGTAGATGTTCACTTTGATGTCCTCGGGCAGCTGGGAGCGATCCCGTGGATCATTGGGACGCACCGTGAACTGCAGCATGTCGCGCGAGGTGCGCAGCAGAGCTTTGCGCTTGCAGTAATGGACGAGGGGCGCATTCCGCAGCAGGCGTGAGAAGAATAGGCTCTCCAAACGTGATATCAACTCTGCCTGTCGCACCAGACGATCCAGCGTGGCGGATACCTGCAGGCCCTGGATATCGCTGACGGCCAGGCCCAGCATCAGGTTGGTCAATATCACTGTAACCAATAGCACAAACACTAGAAAAATAATGTGAGACGTAACGGGAAACTTAACCGCATAATCGCCATAAAAGATATCCTCGAATTCCAGCTCCCCAGACATCATGGTAAACGATTTTAGCACAGACCACGTAATATTCTCAAAGGCGGGGTAGTCATTGAAGAGCACAGCAAAACTCAACCCAAATGCAATCAGCAAACAGATGTAGGCCATTAAGAATTTGCCAAAGTTAACAGCCACTGGAAATGGTTTTTGAAAGGTAATTCAATTGTTGAAGTGACTGACTTACAACTCCATACCCTTGGTAAACATTTGCACATACACGCCGAAAATGGGAAAACGGCCCACCAGCATCATCAGCTCCAGCCACACCAGCAGAATGACAACAGCAGCCACATGATGCTGCCACATTGGCACCGCCCACAAGTCACCAGTCCACAATATTTTCGGCGTCTACATGAAAGATAGATTATAGAATATTGCAGAAATATGCTAGATGTATTTATTGTGTTTGAATCTTAGCTATCAGTCATAAAATATTCTTCATAATTCTATAAATGTTACTTTCAGAAATTGAAATAAAGAAATTGTCATTTAAATTATATTTTAAACAATTGTTTCTATGATGGGTAAAATGTATTATGCATGCAAATATTCTTTGGGAAAAATAATTCAGTAATTATTTGTATATAGTCATCATATTTAGTCAGTGGTAACTACTTACCACACATAGGAGCACACCGAAGACGATTAGCCATTGCAGCCAGTTTTCCCAGTACTTGGCATAGCCATGCAGACCGTGCGCCATTTGGAAGAGTTCCTTGCCCAGCAGCAAGAGGTTTAGGATAATCACAAAGTAGCCCATAGTCATCACATAGCCTGGTGCCTGACATTCCTCGCCCTCCTTACACAAGCGCACATATACACCGATCACGTAGAGCGTGAAGAGCATCACGAAGAAGGTGTGATAGGCGAGGCTCATGAGGAAGAATTTGCGTATGCGTCGCCACTTGAGGAATAGAAAGGTCTCGCACAATGGATGCATTAGTATGCGCTTCTGGCCCACCTCAATGAGGCTCAGCATCAACTCCGCCTCGCCCTTCTCCAACGACGAGCTGGGCACCAGCAGTCTGAAGTCCAGTTTAATCTGGCAGTCGACATCGCCAATCTCGTGATCATTCGCCTTGATGGAGCTGTCCAGTTTCTGCATTAGTTTGGGTATAATCTCTGGACAGCGACGCACAATGAATGTCAGAGCCGAAGTGTGTCCATCGGTGCGAGCGGTAAGATCTGCGCCATTTTCTGTGAATGGAGACGTATTTAATGCATTATAAACTTTATAATGAAATTATAATAGCCTCGTTAAGGCAATAGAATATCTTAAAATGTTTAAAGATTTCTAGAGAATTGTGCTTAGAAATAGAAAAATTGAGTCAGATGTCACTTACCTATGAAAAGATAGACACAGCTGCTGAATTCATTGAGGGCTGCAATGTGGAGTGGAGTATAGCCGTAGTCATCCGATTTGTTGACATCGGCGCCTGCCTTGAGGAGCGCATTGCAACAGTCCAGACAACGCGACTGCTTCACTATGGCTGCATGGAGAGCGGTGCGTCCGTCCCGATAAATGGCATTCACATTTGCTCCGTATTTCAACAGAATTTCTACGCTGCCAATTGACTGGGAGAGGCAGGCCAAATGCAGTGGCGTCTGCTGGCTGGCATTGCGACAGTTGACATCCGCGCGATGCTCCAGCAGCAAACGCACACATTCCGCATAGTCATTCTCCGCTGCTGCAATGGACGAGCACAATGTTAGCCGTGTGTAGTATATACTTCAAAGCGAATGCCAATCTTACCCAAATGCAGTGCCGTCACTTTGCCTTCACCGAATTGGGAGCGCACATCGGCATTGTGATTCAGCAGCAGTTGTACGCATTTGGAAAACCCGGATGCGCAGGCGGTGTGCAGCGGAGTCTCAGTGTACACCTGTGGTGTGTTGGGATCGGCTCCATACTTTAATAGAATCTCAACGCAGTCCATCGCATTACCGTCAATGGCATAATGCAGTGCAGATCGCCGATTAATGCCAATATTGATATTCGCCTTGCGTCGCAGTAAAAGCAGTATACACTCAACACTCTTCGAACTGAAACAGATTTCAATGATTCAAAAAGTGATATTTGGGGCAGCCTGATATATGACTCACCTGGCTGCGCAATGTAGCGGTGTCACTTCCATTTTATTATCATATCGATTTGGATCCGATCCGCGATCAAGCATTACCTTAGCAATGGGCGCATTGGCTCGACAACAGGCAAAGTGGAGAGGGGTCCGTCCGCGGCAGTCGGAGGTGTTGGGATCCGCATTGTAGTGGGTCAGCAGATACATAACATTTTCAACGGTGCCATAGAGAGCACAGCATAAGAGCGCCAGGTTGCAATCGCTTGGCTCGATAATTAGCTCTGCAAACAAAACAAAAATGCAATAAAAATAAGTTAATTGCCAAATGCCGCCCGCTGCTCACCCAAAAAGCCGCCCGATTTGACCACATCCAATATATGCCTGCCATTGGGCACCGTGCACAGCGTCTCATCGACCTCCTGGGGCTGCCAGAGAACTTGATTCTCTTGTTGACGTGCGAAAATCTCATGTGCCTCATTGCTGAAGACGGCGTCGCTGTTGACCTCACTGGAAATGCTGTGCTTATCAAACAGCAGATCCATATCGGCCGTCTCGCTCTCCGACTGCCATTTCAGATCGTTCTCCTGCCAAAACAAATAATCCGAAATCGAACAGAATTATGCCTGAGTGGCGGTTTTCGGGGCGTATGATTGGTGGAGAGGGGTGGGGCACTTACGATGATGGAGAATCGCACATTTTCCATATTGTTGATTTGTTTACACTTTTGTGGCCTACAAAATAAACTAATTGGTTGACCATAAGGAATCTTGCTTCAGCATTATCACCATGCGTCCGTCGACATGCAATTTTCCAGTTCATGACACATAAATATATGTACATTTCATGTAATGGCCTGCAATCAATCTTTTGATGTTGCTGTCGTCGGTGGCACAACAGATACTCGCCGTTTCTCGCCACCCAAAGTGGCGTGCTCGGTTTTCTTAATTTTTCCCGTAAATAATTGGATGTATATCGTTTGTTTATTTTGAAATATCGAAAATTTTGAATTGTTTTCCAAGCCGCAACACGATGTTCGTGCTAATTATTACACCTCCGCCTCTGCGTCGTCGATCCCGTTGCTATCCACTCTCTGTGCTCTATGCCGAATATTTTTTCGCAATGCATCTACCGTCATTCACGTTCCGTACCCGACGAGGTGCTAATGTGTACTGTGTGTGGGATCTGTTGGGGCACAATTGACCGCACAAACTTTGCCTCAAAATATACATATGTATTGAAGATTGCTTTATACTCTGCACTCACTGAAAATGAGCATGCAAGGCTACAATGATGTTTCACTTCACACAGTTCGTCCGTATAAACATTTTGACATTTTGATTGATTGCATGTAAATAAATAATACATTTTGTGGGAGTGTTGACCCACTTACATCGATCTCTTCAGATTGTGGAGTCAGCAGAATGGTAAGGATTCCAAATGTGTTTTACTGTTTAAAGCTACTTGCAACTCGTTGCATTGGATAAGTGAATAAGCTCTGGAATCAATGTCCTGGAAGAAGATAAGAACACCCACATACTTATGGTAAGTTTAACTAAGAGATCTAGCAGAAACAACGAGATCTCTTAGTTTTTACCGAGATCTCTTAGTTCTTTACTCTGAAAGCTTCTTAAAAATGTTTTTTGAGCTTTATTATAATTTCTGGCAGCCATAAATAGACAGCGCAGTAATCAAACAATTCAGTCAGTGGATGAGGCAGCTAGTGCTTGGATGGCTTAGTTAAAGTGGAAAATGACCTTCAATTAAAAATTAATGTTCGCAATATGGGTCAAAATCGGTTAATCTGAGACGTTGCCTTGTCAGTTTCAATCATTATAGCCCGAAAATCGATATCTCGGTGTATGGGCATAGGTCGAAACTTTAAAATGCCATAATTTCGTCAAAACTGAACTGATTTTAAAAAGCAAGGGCTTTTTGATCATAGTTTTGCCCCTAAATCAATCGTACATTTAAAGTTGAAATCGAAATTTGAGGTCGGAAGACAAGTAAAAATTATAGCCCGAAAATCGATATATCGGTGTATGGGCATAGGTCGAAACTTCAAAATGCCATAATTTCGTCAAAACTGAACTGATTTTAAAAAGCAAGGGCTTTTTGATCATAGTTTTGACCCTAAATCAATCGTACATTTAAAGTTGAAAACGAAATTTGAGGTCGGAAGACAAGTAAAAATTATAGCCCGAAAATCGATATATCGGTGTATGGGCATAGGTCGAAACTTCAAAATGCCATAATTTCGTCAAAACTCAACTGATTTTAAAAAGCAAGGGCTTTTTGATCATAGTTTTGCCCCTAAATCAATCGTACATTTAAAGTTGAAAACGAAATTTGAGGTCGGAAGACAAGTAAAAATTATAGCCTGAAATTTGATATATGGGCATAGGTCGAAACTTCAAAATGCCATAACTTCGCCAAAACTGAGCTTAGATTAAAAAGCGAGGGCTTTTTGATCATAGTTTTGCCCCTAAATCAATCGTACATTTAAAGTTGAAAACGAAATTTGAGGTCGGAAGACAAGTAAAAATTATAGCCTGAAAATCGATATATCGGTGTATGGGCATAGGTCGAAACTTCAAAATGCCATAACTTCGTCAAAACTCAACTGATTTTAAAAAGCAAGGGCTTTTTGATCATAGTTTTGCCCCTAAATCAATCGTACATTTAAAGTTGAAAACGAAATTTGAGGTCGGAAGACAAGTAAAAATTATAGCCTGAAATTTGATATATGGGCATAGGTCGAAACTTCAAAATGCCATAACTTCGTCAAAACTCAACTGATTTTAAATAGCAAGGGCTTTTTGATCATAGTTTTGCCCCTAAATCAATCGTACATTTAAAGTTGAAAACGAAATTTGAGGTCGGAAGACAAGTAAAAATTATAGCCTGAAATTTTATATATGGGCATAGATCAAAACTTCAAAATGCCATAACTTCGTCAAAACTCAACTGATTTTAAATAGCAAGGGCTTTTTGATCATAGTTTTGCCCCTAAATCAATCGTACATTTAAAGTTGAAAACGAAATTTGAGGTCGGAAGACAAGTAAAAATTATAGCCTGAAATTTGATATATGGGCATAGGTCGAAACTTCAAAATGCCATAACTTCGCCAAAACTGAGCTTAGATTAAAAAGCGAGGGCTTTTTGATCATAGTTTTGCCCCTAAATCAATCGTACATTTAAAGTTGAAAACGAAATTTGAGGTCGGAAGACAAGTAAAAATTATAGCCCGAAAATCGATATATCGGTGTATGGGCATAGGTCGAAACTTCAAAATGCCATAACTTTGTCAAAACTCAACTGATTTTAAAAAGCAAGGGCTTTTTGGTCATAGTTTTGCCCCTAAATCAATCGTACATTTAAAGTTGAAAACGAAATTTGAGGTCGGAAGACAAGTAAAAATTATAGCCCGAAAATCGATATATCGGTGTATGGGCATAGATCGAAACTTCAAAATGCCATAACTTCGTCAAAACTCAACTGATTTTAAAAAGCAAGGGCTTTTTGATCATAGTTTTGCCCCTAAATCAATCGTACATTTAAAGTTGAAAACGAAATTTGAGGTCGAAAGACAAGTAAAAATTATAGCCCGAAAATCGATATATGGGCATAGGTCGAAATTTCAAAATGCCATAACTTCGTCAAAACTCAACTGATTTTAAAAAGCAAGGGCTTTTTGATCATAGTTTTGCCCCTAAATGAATCGTACATTTAAAGTTAAAAATGAAATTTGAGGTCGGAAGACAAGTAAAAATTATAGCCTGAAAATTTATATATGGGCATAGATCGAAACTTCAAAATGCCATAACTTCGTCAAAACTCAACTGATTTTAAAAAGCAAGGGCTTTTTGATCATAGTTTTGCCCCTAAATCAATCGTACATTTAAAGTTGAAAACGAAATTTGAGGTCGGAAGACAAGTAAAAATTATAGCCCGAAAATCGATATATCGGTGTATGGGCATAGGTCGAAACTTCAAAATGCCATAACTTCGTCAAAACTCAACTGATTTTAAAAAGCAAGGGCTTTTTGATCATAGTTTTGCCCCTAAATCAATCGTACATTTAAAGTTGAAAACGAAATTTGAGGTCGGAAGACAAGTAAAAATTATAGCCTGAAATTTGATATATGGGCATAGGTCGAAACTTCAAAATGCCATAACTTCGCCAAAACTGAGCTTAGATTAAAAAGCGAGGGCTTTTTGATCATAGTTTTGCCCCTAAATCAATCGTACATTTAAAGTTGAAAACGAAATTTGAGGTCGGAAGACAAGTAAAAATTATAGCCTGAAAATCGATATATCGGTGTATGGGCATAGGTCGAAACTTCAAAATGCCATAACTTCGTCAAAACTCAACTGATTTTAAAAAGCAAGGGCTTTTTGATCATAGTTTTGCCCCTAAATCAATCGTACATTTAAAGTTGAAAACGAAATTTGAGGTCGGAAGACAAGTAAAAATTATAGCCCGAAAATCGATATATCGATGTATGGGCATAGGTCGAAACTTCAAAATGCCATAACTTATATCTATATATATATTTGATTAATCCACGATTTTGCTGCTGTGCCCCAAAATGGAATCCCATATGTCCATGTGGGTACGATGATGCTCCTGTACACCAGCAGCTTGTTGCTCAAGCTGAGTAGCTTTCTTACTGTTTAAGAGCTAGCTGAACATTGAAAATTTCTGTGCTTGACATGCCAAATGATTAAAGAGTTGAGCAACCGTGACTTTGATACGAATGTTTCACTCAAGCTGTGGTTGCCTTTAGGGGGCAACTACTGCGGAAAATGTGTACAAGATTAATAGATTAAGGGGCAACTTTGCTTTACAAAATTTCAACATCTCGCACAAGTTAACGTACTAAAAAGTTTTCTTTGCAAATTACTTGTTGAAGATAGAGAGCAACGAATGGACATGTTAGAGGAGGCGTTGCTGATTGAAGCAAGAGTGCGCGGTGGGCGAGGGGTGCTGCACACCTTTTGGCTGCTGTTGGTGCGTAAACAACAGGAATGCAAAGTGACAGCAACCATGACAACGATAGCATTTGACCTGCAGGAGGGTTAAGGCTTACGTGGCAAAGGTAAGCGCACACTGACGCAGGCGACCATCTCTAGGATTGATGGGGTTAAGACATGGGTCTGGGGCACTTCCTCGGGCATTCGAGCGTAATGAATGCACACACGCAGTGCCTGCCAAAATTAATGCTACCCCTGCCCTAGCGGCAGTGTCATTCTAACCTGTTGCCAATTGCGACTCGGTCGCACAGGCGCTTGTCAAAACCAATTAGTGACTGAGACCCCATAGAGACTGCTGATTAAGTGCAAACTCCATAGTATACTATCTTAAATACCCTTTAATCAATGTTAACTTCAGACCATTCATAAATAATATTTGAGGCAGTGAAATTTCGTACAAAAAAGTAACATTTTCAACATATATCTAAAAAAAATATTCCAGGATAAAATTTAGCCAGACGGTGGCATAATAATACAAATTAAAAGTCTAGCCCGAAAAACCTATCTGCATAGTCTTGACTCAGTCCGTCAGACTGATTATTTTATTTGAATATATATACATATATATATTTAAATGATTATGATAATTAAGGTCAGAGTTGGCGGCTGCTAAAAGATGCAAGCATAAATATGTACATAAACTTAAGCATTATGCACGCAAATCCTATGTGGCAGCCCAAGTGCCCCACAGATGGGCTACCTGCCAATGGCAACAGGTTGCCTGTCAAAATGTACTTGTAGGTGTTGTCGATGTTAATGTGCGCGTGCGTTTGCCTGTGCACGTGTATGTAATTTGTTTTGGTGCCTGTGTACTGTATGCCCACAGTAGCTATGTCGCATTGCTGGCATAAGGAATGTTTACGTTTTGGCCAACATATAATGTACAACACATGTGGGTCCCTAAACATGCGACGAGGGCCAGCAAAGCAAAACAACTCCCACAGCGGTCAGCTCAACATGCTAAGAATTACAAAAAAAAAACCATCAGAGCTTTTTCCATTAGTATTCACCATATACGCATAGTTATTTTTTTTTTTTAAATTATTTTTTATGTTTATTTAAATACTTTCTTAATTATTTTGCTTGTCCGTTAAACGCTAGCAGTGTCTATGTAAGACTTGCACAGCAGCTTAACAGCTGTTAACAAGTAAATGCAGAAAAACATTCTGTTAACTGTTAGAGATGCGCACTGTTTAGCTGGAAACCAGCTAAAATGAAATGCTTATTGTTTTAAATTAATATAATATACTTTAACTGCAGTAACACTAAAAATTGTTAACTTTTTAAATCAAATACTATGTTATCATTATTATATATTATATAACAGATATATGCTTATACTTGCTCGAAGGCATGCTGAAGCAAACTGTTGCTGCTTCTGCTGCTGTTGTTGCTGGTGCTGCTGCTGTTGCTGCTGCCGGCGTTGTTTGATTTGTTTTTGTTGCTGCTGCCGCTGTTTATTCGTTTATTCGCCAGTTTCAACGCCAGCACAACGGACGCGTCGTCGCTTGCCGCCAAACTCCTCATTGCGAAAATTCTCGTGTTGCTGCCACCGTTTGACTTGCTGTAGTGGGCGTGTTGTGCACTTCCGTGTCAGAACTCTTTTACGTTTTACAACTGCACGAGAGGGGGCGGTGATTTCTCGGCTCTCTAGTTGACAACGTCGCGCAGTCGCCACGCGGTTTCTTTATTTTTTTTTTATTGCTGCTGCCGCTGCTGCTGCTGCTGGTGTGGTTGTTGTTGGCGGCCTGTTGCGGATTTTCATTATTGTTTTGCAATGGCCTCCTGGCCACGTCGCAATAAGCAGGCATCGGCATCGGAACTACTGGCGGGGGTAGTTTAAACATGTCCATATAAAAGCCAAATCGCTGTATGCCTTTGACTCAATACGCGACAGGAACTTCAGCGTGAAGGTATCTCAACTGATCAAGAACCAAATGCAAAATACACATAAATTTAAATACATAAATAAACATCTAAAGAAAACACAACTAATAAATTTTTAAAGTGTAAATATAGAAATAATTTCCTGTGGCAGTAATACGGTGCGTATACTAAATTATTGTTAATGTGCGCGTGTGTGCACTATAATAGAAAAAAATAAATATATTTAACAACTTGGTAAAATAAGAAACACCTGAACAGTGAGATTAACACGACGTAATTCTAAATTATTCGACTCGGTTTTTTCCTCTATTTGTAAACAATCAAAAACTGCACAGTGGTGTCCACAAGGTCAGTTCCCAGAAGGGGTTTCACCCCTGAAATTTAAGTGAGTTTAAATCTGCTCAACTGATATGTAAGCCCTCTTTGCAATGTCTCTGACTGCTAGATTGTTTATATTTTAGCACTTCCAGTGACCTCGACTATTGATTTTTGGCGAGATCATAATTTAACCAAATACGTTTTGCCTTCTCATAATTTTCGTGGTACATGCACACATTATTAGATGGTTTTCATTCAGGTTTCTATGCTCTTCACAAGAGGTACTTTGAATTTCTGAAAATGTTTACAACATCAAGGAAAAATCTACAAAGACTTTTCAAAAACTTGTTGAAAAGTTAAATAGCATTAAAGTAACATATAGTATAAATATTGAAGAAACATATTTGTTTCATATTTTGAAATTATAGTATTACACATATTGAAATAATAATTTCAATCTTAGAGTATTCAAACTTCAACGCACAGAGGAAGAAAATGTATTTTTAATCTTAATAATAATTTTTATTAGCCTTAGATAGATTTGTATGTTTCCGGTATGACTTGCGGCGCTGACTTTGAAAAATATTAGAAAAATTTAAACTTAAGCTAAATTGTTGATGTCTGTAACGCTTTCATCCGCTTTCACATTTGATTTGTTTGATATGTTTTAAATTTGGCAGCAAGGTCATAAAAAAAATGATGAAAAGCGAATTTGTTGCACAGTTTGGCGGTCAATATATGAATGTAGCAGATTGTTTGCCAAGAGCCAATCCAATGAACGAATTGCAAAAAAACCCAAACCACTGCCATAAAGCAACACACTAGTTAATGGCACCAACCGCCAGTGACACCCACACTCACTGACTGCCGGTTTTTACATGAAAAACCACAAACAAAAGCGCTAACATTTTTATTGCCATACAACCGCAGACGGCGGCGTCAGGCAACAGCGAGCAGCGAGCAGCCAGCAGCCAGCAGCGTGCAACCAGAAGCCAGAAGTCAGTGAGAATTGAGTAGGGTTCATAGCACCACTGGTGACAATCGCCGTATCATAATTCCTTGTTCATTGAGAGTGAGTGCCATCGCCTACGATGGGGTCATTTACGTGCCGATCGTAAAGGCATTAAAGATGTGCGCCGCCAAAATGGAAAGCTACAAGTTATTGATATTTAAAGTACATCAAGCATGCGGCGGGTCAGGCATAAAAGTCCCAAGTTGTTAAGGGCTGCTCAGTGGAGAAAAGTCATAAGCCTTAGCACACAATTGAAATTAATGCTCCCAAATAGCCTAATGGAAATCAATGAATGCGAATTTTATATGACTTCAGTTATTAAGATGTTATATTGCGATAAGTTCGGCCTATTGGTGTTTATTATTGGGAAAGAAAAAGAGGGATTATGGATTATGAGGAGTAATAATAAGTGGAGTATGTGTATTCACACTCAAGTAATGATAAATGTGACTAAGCATAATTGAAATCAATATACATAAAAACATTTTAAGTGATTTTTGTTATTATGTGAATGCCATGTTGAATTTGGTGGGCTGAGTATCATGATAATATTCATTCTTAGCAGAGAATATAAAATATATTTGCTTGTGTGCAGCTCCATTGGTATTCAAAGTACATATGACAGCGCTCGAGAAGTTTGATTGAGTAGAAAAAAATAAAATAAAAATAAAAGCTTTTGGGTTGATTTTCTCTCAAACGCATGAAAATATCTATTTTTAGCAAGTTAAAAATAAACATTTGTTATTATATGTGCCAAAAAAAAGGAACATTACAAAATTAATTAAAGTTGTGATTACAATTCAAATGGATTTAAGGACACTAAAGAAACGATAAGCTTATAAGTATAGCTTCAGGTCTGTCCTAAAACTTTTACCAGTCTACGATGGTTATCTATCTAACCTGGTCGCTGGTCAGCTTAGGCAGGTGCTGGCCTGCTCGCACCACATTAAACACCCAACCCTCTGAAACACTTGCAACAGCTTACCACGTCTCACACACATACATTCATTATTTATTTGTGTGTGTGTGCTTTTTTTAATGTGGGTACTTGCGGTTTTTGTATCATATTACTCACATTGTTCTCCAACATTGGCCGTGAGTTTGAGTTCTTGCGCCCTCACCGCTATTTTTTGTTAAACGCTGCTTATCACTCACGTTCTATTCCTGTGAACCCTCTGGCTGCCCCTTCCTTGCTGCCCCGATTGTATTGGTTGCCACAATCGACAGAGTTTTGTCGGCATTTTGATGAGCAGCCAAAAATGACATTTATGACGCCTAAATTATATTTATGAGGCTTATTGAACAAAGTTATTTGGCTATGAGACATGTTGGAGTCCACTGTTAATTTTATAGAGGATAACAACCCATTTGGCCCAATTTTTGTCATAATCATTTTCTTTGTTTAACAATTTAGCTTTATCAGTTTCTATATTGGTTTGTTGTTGTTGCACATTAAAGAACTGCCTGCGATTCATAGAAAATAATACTCAAATTAAAATTTTTAAGCTTTGGTTTCAGAACAATCATTTCAACGAGTTTCACAGTTTAAGCAATTAAACTGCGAAGAGTATTCAATAGTTCTCATTATGATGGATGTGTAAACATTAAGTCATGTATTTACTTTTGTACCCTATGTTATTTTCGTGGTCGGACGCCCGGCAAACGTACACAGGAATTTTTGTCATGGCTAATACTCTGTTCAAGGCTGCTCGAGGCAGACGGTTTGTATTTACTTTCCCATACCACATGAAAATGCGCGACAAAACAAATACTTTTGGGTCGTTGAATAATGTGGGCAACGAGATTATAGAGGATGGGGGCTGACCGCCAACTCTTCGGCGGGAAGCTGGGTCTAACAATTTTCAATTTCATGGCCAACAACAGTGGCCATTGGCAACAGTTGCGTACGAGCTGTTTTTATACCCTGTAACCGTCGCAGCCATAAATGGGTATGTTAACGTCATAAGTACTAAAATTTAAATGTTATTTATGCATCCGAAACCGTACTAAAGTCTTTACATATTCTAGAATCCGTATTTTTTCAATATTATTTCCAAGCTCCTTGGAAATATATATAGTATTATAATATATGTAATAACAATTACATATTTACATATAAGTACGGATAATTTAATTTTATATGCAAAAAATATTGCTTGTTTGAATACACTAGACTTAGCTACTGGGTATCTGGAAGTCGATCACATTAAAGCAGTTCACTCTTAATTTTGATGTTGTTGTTAATGTTAAACTCGAGTGTCGATTGCCGATGGCTGGTAATGAAGTGAAATGACAAGCGCAAATGCGTCGAGCACGCAGGGGAATGAGCGGCAGGAGAGAACGGAGTGCCGGGGCTTTTGAAGGTAACTCCAAGAGTCATCAACAAGCGTTGTCGCAACTGCCGCGCTTCCCATGACCTTCGCCAAAGTGGAAAGCGGAATTGCTTTCGCACCACGGCAACCCACCACACAACAACAACAACAACGACAGCAACAGCTCCCGTTGACAAAATGAACGCGCATTGGTTTGGGCTATTGATGTTTTGTTATTGGTCAGTGGTTAGGTTGATTTATTTTCTATGGAATTTTGAGTAGCATAATAATCAATGCAGGCGGATCACTCGAGCCCGGCACGTGCTAGGTAACGAGACGTACCCCAGTCGTGAGCTTAATTTACCGGGCAACACAACCAAGCCGTATGAAATGTAGCACGCAATAAGTTTTGGTAAACATAAACAGGTCATCAACCCGATGTCAGACCCCCGTCCAAATGAAATAACCCCAACTATCTACCCCCTCAATGCGACTCGACTTTCACAAGAGTGAACAAGTTTTGAATTCAATGTCTTTTCTTTGCCAAGGTCCCAACGGCGCTTAATATATGCTCGTTAGGTGTTGTCAGTTGACATTAGGGTTGTTCACACAAAATCTATATAAATATTTCTGCTGCGCATATTGTGTATGACATAAAAAGTAGAAGTTTGTAGCGCATTGTAGAAGAATATATCCGTGTTTAGATGCTTCTTATCTAAATTGAATATAATTATAAATTGAAATTATCTAATCAAATTTGAACTATTATCGTCAATTCATTTTAATATCATGCCAAATTTTTCATGGCGTGTCAAGTGAGCTTTGTTTGCCTTAACATAAATCAGAATTTAACAAAATACACCCACACGACTACCCCTACTGCTTGAAGATGGTAGATTATCTTTCTCGGCACTCATTAGTGTGCGTAACTGTAGCTGGCATTGTTTACACCTTGCTCGACTGCAACACCTGCTCCGCCCGAGAACCGATTCATGGCACGACTGCCACTGGGATGGCGTGCGAAAATCCATGTGTTGCTGTTTTTGGGATAAGAGGAAGTTAGCAGTAATTAAATCGAAATCAAAACAAAAGTTTCTTTCATACAGCAGACGCCGCACAGACGGCGATGTTTTAGAGGCCAACTAATGGACTTATGGGCGGCTGGTCAGCACTGAAGAGAAAACTTTAGGGACGCTTTAAATCCATGGCAACAACAGCCACTTGCTGCACATAGTTACAAGCACTTAATGCGTTATGTATGCGCCATGATGCCCATCCGTGTATCGGCTCATCAAGCACGCGTTGTTTCCATGACTCTTTTGGCTTTGGTTTTGTTTGCGCCTCAAATCCATCTAATTAAAATGTACACAAGAATGTTTTAAGGCGCAAAAGGTAAAGTCGCATCTGTTCTAGTCCCGGTCTAGTCTGTAATCAGCATTCATGTTGCTGCCACTCAACAAACGGTGGCTCGCTCGCCTGATGAATATTTATTATCACAGTAGACCTTAATGCTTTTATATATGTAGCCAGTCTGTGGAAAGGCGACAAATGTGACGCTTTCCCAATGCTGAAAGACGAGTACGAATGGAGACAGTAGTAGAAGTGATTATTCCACTCTTTAAGTGAGAACACCAAGTCTCACTGCATATGGAGAACAAAAATAACATTAAAAATTGTAAAGCTCTACATTCATTTTAAATGTTCAAGAAAATATATTTGAATTAATATCAACTTACTTTGACACTCCCACTTTACTTTATTATTCAAAGCACTTCAAATCTAATTTGAATTAATGTTTGTATATAAATAGTCTTCTTCTGTACTTAAATATTGTTGTCTCTGAAGATTAGCTGGGCTCACAAATTTTTAATATAATTAAGCAATCAAAGTTTGGCATAGGCATAAGAGGAAAATCCGAAACAAGTCTTATTACTTGTAATGGAATTATTATTTAATTCCTTACTAATCTGTAATCATTAATTTTCTTGGTAAACTAAAGTGGCAGGCATTACGATGTGAACAAACCATTAGGTTACTTGCGTAAGGGAATTCAAGCTTCGATTAGGTGACGATGGCAACCATTTCCATTGTTTACATGGCTGGTTGGGCAGGCAGTGAGGACTGCTCATACCAAACATGCACTTGTCCATAATGTTAAGAGGCACTTGTGCAACTCAACTGATGATTGATATTTTATTGAATTTATTTTGCAGTGTATTGCTTCCAACTAATCGACTGATAATTGTCGGGGCGTGGTGCGACAATCATGATAATGCTGATGATGAAGTTTATGTCTGTGGCAATGTCCCTGGGTTTGCATTTGGCTCTGCCACTGGCCAGGGTCGGCGACAACAACGCAAAAAGTGTCCAATAAATGTTTCACAGTTGTCGTTGTCGTTGCTCGCATAGTTGACCTTATCAGAGGCGCAATTAAGCACTAACACTCACACACTCGTTTACAATATAGATGGAGCTATAAACCCGAACACACACACATCCACACACACATATCCACGCCCACACCCACAAACATTCATACGTCTTGGAGTATACTTAAAATATTTGCTGCCTCTTGTTTCTGCTGGCGCTGAAAAGTATGCAATATTGTTTGAAGTTGAGCCAAAAATATGCGGCCAGGTCTCGTTTGGTTTAGGTGGGACACTTGTGATATGTATTAAAGCCAGACAAACTATGCATCCACGAACAGGCAAGATACAGTGCAACATGACAGACTATAGAGTACCCTCTAATGGCATTCTACCACAAACGTTGGCTGATTAAGGAGTTTATGGCAGATATAATAAGACAAATTGAATGAGACTATTATGCGCTACTTTATAAAAGGGATTTATCTTCACCTGACTTTAACGAACTTTCTTATTGTCTACTTCCAGGGTAATAAAAGAGGGTTCTTTCAATTATCTTGAGCTGACGCATTGTCTCATCTCGGACACAGTTCTCCCAAGGCTGATTTCTTAGCCCATTGAAATGAATGCCACTTCGCCAAAGTCGTCGCTGGCCAAACTGGGTCTGCATACCAGCAAACAAAAGACTCTAAAGGTCATGGTGCTCGGCCAGAGCGGCGTAGGTAAAACGGGTAGGTGCCATTCTTAAAACAATAGGCCAGACAAGGCCTTCTCTCAGACACAAACATACCAACGTTTCGCCATTCACAGCTATGGTGGTTCGGTTTATAACCCGTCGCTTCATTGGCGAATATGATCCAAATTTGGAGAAAATCTATACCTGCCAAACAACGCTGGACAATGAGTTGATTCAGTTTGACATACTGGACGCCACCGGGCAGTTGCATGTGAGTGAATTGCTTTAGTTCTTCGAGCCGAATTCGATAGAGTTCTTGTAGGAGCTGGACGGCGTTACACTGGAGGCCAACATACGTTGGGCCGATGCGTTTATACTCTGCTATTCCATCACAGACAAGTGCTCCTTTGACGAGTGCAGCAGACTGAAGTTTCTGATCAACTACAACAAGCGAAGACGCAAATTGGGCTCTGCCAGCAAGGTAAGATCTTAGCTTAAATGGATCTCTGTGCAAATAAACGGAATCTGTTTACTGTGTGTATCTTCTACAGGACTGCGGGCTGGACATTCCTTGCATACTGGTTGGCAATAAGACAGATCAGAATGGCGATCGCATGGTCAGTCTAGAGGAGGGACAGCGTCGCTTTCGGGAGCTCTCGTGTGCCGGTTTCCATGAGATTTCCGTTAGGGAGAGCATTGACCAGGTGCAACCAGAATTATTCATTTACTTGGCATATTTTAGCTTAAACCTATCTTCTCACAGGTGCAAAATGTATTCCGCGATGTGTTTCTTTTTTGGCGTGTATTCACTAAATTTCCGAAGCTCAAACGTTCCACCAGCGATGTGGCGCATGCAGCCGACGGCATCATGACACCCGATTCCGGTTCTCGTTCCTTCTACGATTCGACGCCCCTGGGCGTGGCGAGACGCTCGTTCCTTTTCATTGGCGGCGCCTGCCAGGAGGAGAGCAGCGGCGATCACACCGAGTCCACGGACGACATTGCCAGCAGCAGTCTGGACAGCTCACGCAGCAATATCGATGCCCCATTCCGTAATCGCGCCTCCACCGACGGCACTCTTCTGTCCAGGCCCAGACGGTGGCGCTACCCGCCTCCAGGTTGCCTGATGCCGCACACGAATCGTGTCGAGCGTCGCATGAGCATCTCGACCAGAGGCAGCAATGCCAGCTACTGAAAACAGCGGTCACTTAGTTAGTCCAATTATTGCGCCAAATATATTTATAGCTAAATGTTGAATATTGGAGCAAATTTATTTAGTAATACTAGGCTGATCTGTCTGTCATGTGCGAGGCAGATAAAGTATTAATATTGGGGTAAATGTTAAAATTACAAAATGGGTTGATACTAAATTTTAATGCAGTATTCATTTAGAGATCAAATCATAATCAAAAAAGCCATGGATTTTGAAAATCATGAAAAACTATGGCTCTGAAAAGTTTAGACAATTTAATGGCCACGAAGGCATTTAGCCAACTTTTATAAGCTAATAATTCTCTGGTATTCCTCAGATACATTTGGGGTTACATTTATTTGCACTCGAAACAATTTCAACAATAATTAGATTATAAATATGAAGTGTATGAATGTCCCAAGTCCATGGATTAGTCATCATCAATCTTGAGCATATACTCCTCGGCGCGAAGGGCCAGTTCGCGTATGTTGCGCAGGCAGCCAGCGGCAGCAAGCTGCAGCTCCTTGTTGGTGGAACCAATGCACTCTAGCAGGAAGGGCACCACACCGCTCTGTAATGAAGGGCAGCAAAACACAATTAGCTGGGATCAGATCAACGGCAAGCGGAGTCTAACCTGGTGCATAGTGATGCAGTTCTGTGGATCCATTGATAGTTTCTCCAGTGCCATGGCCGTGGTGCGATGCACCATTGGATTCTCACTGGTCATGTAAGTGACAATGGGCGTCACGGTGCGCAGGCGTCCCAGCTCCTCGGTGTTGTTGCCAAAACAGGCGCAGGCAGCGACGGCCGCTGCCAGATTCATGCGCAGCATGTCATCCGTAGTGTTCACCAGATCGGCTAACTTATAAATGACACGAAGATCCGTCAGAATAGCCAGATTTGTCTGATCCAAGGCAATGGTAGCGATCGCTGCACAGACTGCCGACAGCACCATGATTTCCTTAGACTTGAGCAGGCCTACCACCAGCTCCATGGCACCGACCAGGCTGCGCACCAACTCTGCCGAGTCGGTGGCATTCCTGACGCATGGACAAATCGCATATGCAGCATGTGCCTGGACTTGGGGACTGCTGTTCTTGAGCAGTGACCAGACCAGACGCACCGCATCTAGTTGCTCCAGAATGCGCATACTATCTGCATCCTCGGCGCTCTCCTTGATCGTCTTGGCCAAGTTCTCGAGCAGTGGTGAATGCGATGAGTTGAGCAGCGCCACCATCGCAGGTAGACCACCAGAATTGCGGACGGCAACACGATTATTCTGGAAGCGCACACACTCGGATAAGGCGCCGGTGACATTGGTCAGAACGTCATCACTTTCATCGCCGAGCAGCGCAACCAGATGATGCACCACATTCATATCGTTCAATTGCTTCACATTCTCATCAGACATGGCACACATCCAGATGGCACCCGTTGCACCCTTAAGCAATGGTTTATTATCCCGTATCGTCTTATCCTTGATAATGAGGACCAGTGGCTCCAAGCCGCCCGCTTCGCGTACCAATTCTCTGGTGGTCACATCAAAGGCACACTTGTACAGCGCCGTGCTGCCCTCAACCTTTAGATCAACGCTCTCCGAGCTCAAATGTTGCACAATGTCTGCTATCATGCCCTCTGTGGTAATCGCCAGTTGGAACTTTGGCTGCGATGAGCATTTCTGCACAGTGCCCATTATGGGTATGACCACATCGATGTGAATGGACTTCAGCAGGTTGGCCATCAGTGGAACAATGCCGCTTTTTCGCATCTGTTCCATATTGTGCTTGGAGTCTGCCAGTGTCCAAAGAGCACGCGATCCGGCTCGCGCCATGTCCAAGCATTCGATTTCCTCAGCGGAAAGTTGATCGCGTGGCGTTTGCAATATGCTGCAACAAATTGTAATATTATCTGGTAAAACATATATATATATAAATATATAGATACTATTGCATGCCTGTTGTGGTTTTTCTCATATGGTGCCCAAATTCATGATTTACGAGTTTGCTTTTTACACTTACCTCTTCTTGATATCCAGCAAATCGACCAGCTTGGAAATGCCGCCACACTGTCGAACATATTTGCGGGCCAGACGCACCTTGCTCACATTGGACAGCGTCTCGGCTGCCATGGTCTTCAGATCCCTCATAGACGAGCTGAGTATGTCAACAATCAGCGGTATACCATCCAGATCCACAATCGTTTTGCGTATGTCAATGTTGAGTGTAATGTCGGAGAGGACGGTCAGGGCGCCCAGGCAGCACTTGGTGTCGCTGCACTCGAGTATGTTGACCAGGACATCGAGGCCACCGATATCCTGGATGGCGAACTGGTTGATTTGCGTGCGCAAATCGTAATCCTGCAGACAACATAAGGATACTATTGTGGCCGTCTGATTGCCCGCCTTGATATATTTGACCAGCTTCTGAATGTTGTAGTATTCGGCAGGAATTTCGGCAGTACGTGCCACATCCTTCCAGCGTTCCTCCTCATCCGTCGAGGATTCCTCTTCAGTGGTATCGGAATCATCGAGAACAACGGGGCGTTTGTCCCTAGATAACCGATCCGGACAGGAACCGCATTGTTCGCGAATCTTACGCGGTTTTCGAGGCGCAGCATTTGCAATCATTGTGTAGCTCGATGCTTTCAATATATATATATATAAATATATTTAATCTGCTTGGTGCCGTTGGCCTTTTGCTGTTGCACAACTTGGATGTTCAGAAATTTATGTGTAGATTACGTTAAGGAATTTCAAATGCTAGTAAAAATATTGATTTAATAACATTTGTTGCCGTGGCGACGTTTACAATGTTTACGTATGTGTGCTTGAGAATTTGTACGAGTACTTGATTAATTTAATTTAAAACTAAATCAAATTCTCAAAATAAATTAGAATTTGAATTTTGCGTCTTTGATTTGTGTTTTTGGTTATGTGTCAGTTTCGTACGTTAAAATGGTTGATTTTTATTTTTCTACATTGTGGTATCTTATGGTTTCAGATTAGTTATTTTAACTGATGAATTTTCTGCGAATTTCTCAATTAATTACTTCATCATTCGATGTTTTTCATCCAACTGAAATTTAAAGTGCGCGCCAAAGCAGTGCAATGCTCTTTCAAATAGTAGGGATGGTAACACTGTAGTGTTGCTGCGGTGCGGCGATTTGAGCAAGCAGTGCTTGAGTGACAATGCCACACGGTCACACTTGTCAACAGCTGTGCTTTGTGTGTTTTGTGTTTTCTTTTTCTCCAATTTAAAAGCCAAGCCATCAGTAGCGTGTTTACTTTCTATTAAATACATACGCATTATCATGGGCAATTCGAGTGGTAAAAAGGAATCGGACAATGTGTACACATCCGAAGAGCTGCGCTTTTTAGAGACGGCCTATCGCAACGCGTCCGGCGGTGCGTTAGAGAAATTAACCTCAGATCGACTTGTGGTAAGTGTTCTTGTTTTTTTGTTTTTCTACTAGGTCGTTGCACTTCAACTGGCCAAAAATCAATTAAACGCAGTTGCCTGCAGTGCGCTGCAACGGTCACAAGTTCAAGGCTTACTGCGGCAGTAACAGCAGCTACTCCGCTTTAACTGTCATGCGACTCCGTAAAAGAAGCAGCCAAACATACAAACGCGCACACACATATAATGATGTACGGATAATGCCAACGTCATCAAAATTATCAATAACAATTTGCATTGATTACTTAATGCGTTGTTAAGTTGAAATTGCCGTTTGGTTTATCTAATTTGTTTGTCTTGGGATTTTAGCTCATTTTTGTTTTTGTTATTTTTGTATTTGTTTGGTTTGCTTGCTAACGAATTATTCGTGATTCCAATGGGGCTGCTCATAATTATGTCAACGAAATTGAATTTAAAATAAACAATAGAAGCGACGAATACAGGAAATGTCAGCATTAAGCATACATCGTATTTTCGTATTTACATTTTTTCGTTTTCTACAGTTCTCGTACTTTCCCCCCTACTTGACAACGATCGCATAATTTGGTTTATTAAGCAAGCATACCCTTGCAGGGGATACCATAATTTATGCCACTTGACATGCAACGCTTTGATATTTATTAAGATTATATATACATATGTATATGTATAAAATATGTTTTCTAGATTGGGACATCCCTAGAAGCAATGTGTCGAAAATCAATTTCATTTATAATTTTTTACGATATCTTCCCTAAACTTGTCTTTTCCGAATATTGTTATAATGAACATATTTTGTGACAACACACATTTGAAGCTCTTATATAACGTGAAATATCACGAATATAGATAAATTCGAGGGTATCTAATCTTCGGCACCACGTGGCTAACAATTGTGTTTTGGTTTTTTTTTTTTCATGACGTGTTTTTGTTTTTTTTTGCGTTAAACAGGAAGCATGGTCTCAGACAATTGAGCGTTCTCTAGCTGAGAGCACGGCTCAGTTTCTGTTTATGCCAACGAAGCCAGGCCAACAATGCATCAATATACCGCTAAGGAAATTTGGCGAGCCCTACTATATTGTGGAGCGTGGCACCATTGAATTGAAGATGCAAATGCTGCTATCATCGATGGAACGCAGTGGCAATGACAGCTTCAACATCAAGCACCTGGAACAGGTGAGCTGATATACATTCTTAGATAGAGATTAATTGTTTACTTATTATATTTGTATTTTTTACAGTACATACACTCGATAATCAAGAGCTATGTGCACCTGGAAAGCACAGCGAAGACGTCTAACATTAAGGAGTGGCACGAGATGGGCTTCATTACTACAGAACGGTCGGCCTGCAGCTTTGCCAAGGGTCTGATGCGTAATCTCACCAAGGATATGGAACACACATTGTCCACAGAGGCATTGGAACGCTGGTTGCATGTGACACCACAGTTTCTGCAGCTGTGGCGCGAGGTTTTCGCACAGCTGTATACACGCCATGGTGGCAGCAAGCGCACAATCATCAAGGATGTGGAAATTCCCATTCTGCCCCAATTGTGTGGTATGTGTACTCAATATGTTCACCCATGTTGCATCTGTCAATTAAATGAGAAAAGTTACTCACACACTTTTCACAATTTGCAGATGCACCGCACAACAGTAATTATCGGCCAATCATCGAGCTGCCACATGTGCTGTATATCAATGCACAGCTGCCGCGCGAGATGCGTCATAAATGGCGTTTCTTGTTCTCATCAAAAATTCATGGCGAAAGCTTCTCCACCATGCTTGGCAAGGTGACGGATAAGGGACCGACGTTGTTCTTTATTGAGGATGAGGATCAATACATATTTGGCGGCTACGCACCTGAATCATGGTCACTCAAGCCCCAATTCGGTGGCGATAATACATCGTTGCTCTATACGCTCAGCCCGGCCATGCGCTGCTTCACCTCCACTGACTACAATGATCACTATCAGTATCTAAACTTGAATCAGCAGACAATGCCCAATGGGTTGGTGAGTATATATGCCTAATTCACATTTTCATCGATTAGATTTAACTTATGCCATATCTATAGGGCATGGGCGGACAGTTTGATTTCTGGGGTGAGTACAAATACATATTCAGCCTATCATTTGAGTTAATTCATAAACAACCTTTTTTGTGTAGGTCTCTGGCTGGACTGCATGTTTGGCGAGGGTCAGAGTGTCGAGAGTTGTACCACATACAGCGACTATGTGCAGCTGAGGTGCGTTATAGCCTCCTCACTATTTGAATGCTCTTTTAAAAAATCAAATTACATTACTTTGCAGCAAACGCAAGCAATTCAAAATACGTAATATGGAGGTTTGGGCTGTAGGCGATTTGCCTGTCAAGGATGATGAAGAGGGCGGTGATGGTCAGGTAAAATGTTTTATAAATAAAAAAAAAAGTTTCACATTTTCAAAATGAGTAATATTTAAGCACAATCAAATCATAGTAGTAATTACATTTTATTTTAACTGTAGAAACGTTCCGTTCTGGATAGCAATATGGAGGATCGTGCCATGCTGGAAATCGCTGGCAAGACAATGCATTCGGATGGACTTCGTGAGCCGGGCATGGATGATTGATGGCGGTCGCTATACAAGGCGTTGAATGAAGGCTTGGTCTTATCATGTTTAAGAATTTATAGCACTGTTTCGCTGTTGGGAGTGCGCTTAAATCCTATACATATTTACTCTAGCCTTAAAAACCTTCTTAAACACACAAATAAGAACAAATCCGGCGAACAAAATTGTACTTGTTCTATCCATTCCTACGAACTTTTGTTAAGCGAATAATGTTAATATATATAGAGATATATACGTATATACAATGTATAATGCATAGTGTCTATGTAATACTGAGAGTATTGTTGTTGCGTTTTAGGATTACAAGTGAGTGAACATTTCAAAAGCAATATAATATCGTCGTAAACCTCTTTTTCCGCGTTCAAATAAATCGCAAATTGTTTGCTGAACTCAAATTTATTACTACAATTTTTAAGCTATCTAAGGATAAATATATATGTTGATATATATATATATATATATATATATGTATGTGAGTGCTTATGGTGGGTTCTCTTAATATAAATATTCGATTTCCATGGCAATTACAATAGTTTCTAAAACTGTTACTTGCTCCTTCGTTATTAAAAATAATGGTTTTGTATTTTAAATATCCACAGCGTAACCTGAGAGCGTCACGCCTGGTGCAATCTCCTCCTCGACGTAGGAGCCCGCCTCCTCGAAGGAGCGTGCATTGCTATCCTCAAAGCTACGTCCTACGCTTGGCGGCGTCTGGCGCAGTGGCGGTGCACGTTGCCCAAAGTTGCGTGACACACCATAATTGCCGTTACTTTGATTAGAGTATTGGCCACCCTCATCATCGTAGCGGCGTCCCGTTGAGCGCAACTTGGGCGCCTGGAATGTGTGCTGCTGCTCGTTGTCCGAGCCCTGGCGATTGTTGAAATCATAAGTGCTTGTTTCGGAGCCGCGCGGATAGTTTGTCTTGCGCAGCATGGCCTTGAAATTGAATGGGGGATCCTCAGAATTCTGTTAGGTAAACAATGCCATGATTAACCCATGCTGATATAATGATAAACTGGACAGATTTACTTTACTTACATCATCCTCATTGCGTCGTGCCATATTCTGGAGTTCACGTATGGGATCTGATGGGGGATACGAGGAGCGTTGCTGATAGTTGCGCTGTTGCGGCTGATTGGCATTATTGCGATAGAAATTGGATGAGGGCTGGGGCGGCGGTGGAGGCGGCGGCGCCGCATAGCCTTTCAAGGAATTGCGACGAGATCCAGACCGATTGACGCCCCAATTGCCGCTCATATTATTACTTTGATAGTTGCTGTTGTAGTTGTTGTAAGCATTATTGTAAGCATTCATATTCATTTGCACTTGATTTCTGGAAAGAGAAATCTTTTGATGATAACCCAGATGTGATTAAGTATTGTGCTCACCTCCTCAACTGCTGGGGATCCCGAAAGTAGCCTTGATTGTAGATATTATCGCTCTCGCCCATGCGATCCCAGTTGGTCTGACAAGCCTGCTCCTTCTTGTATGCATTGTAGGTGAGCAAACAGGAAGTCATCGAAGGATTGCGCTGCAAAGGACTGTCCCACGGTTCGTCGTCATCCGCCTGGTGCGTCAGCAAGTGATTGGGAAACGATTGACGTGAAATCGAATTGGCTGGATCGACCATATATTGTGTATCGTAGAAGGGTATCTGATCCAAGCGGAAGGGCATCTTCTTGATGGGCACCGGCAGCGGTCCCAGTTGCGAGGAGTTCACCTCTCGCATATTAATCCGCTCGAAAGGCACCGCGCGAGTGCATTTGTTTAAGCCAGCCACCATGCGCTGATTGTAAATGTGCACCTGTGGGATAAAGTTCGATTGGTTAAAGCCAAGGAGATCAAACAAAGCCGTAGTTTACCTGTTGCGATAGATTGACCAAATCCTGGAAGCGTGCGGAGCGATAATGTAACAGCACCTGGAAGATGGACTTCTCGCGCCACTTCTTTGCATAGGGTCGAATGAATTCCGCTGTGTTCTCATTGAGCTGTCCGGACTTCTCGTTGACCAGCGGAGGCAAGCGAGCGCGGTCTCGGAAACCGCGAAAAGCTAGACGGAAAATTGGAATAGAGCGAAAGAGATAGAAAGAAAGAGAGAAGGGGAGAAAGGGGGAGAGAGTGAGAAACAGAGCAGGTTAGCGGCCAGTCAGAATTACGGTCATTGTGGGGAGTCGCCTTAATTTAATTAAATTTTCATTTATTTTCTATGCAGCACTTATAATTCATCTATGTGGTGGGCCAAGTCGAGGGTATCTAAGCCGATTGGTTGCAACAGCAAGAATTGGGTGGTGCTGCATTTGCATTTGTGGGTGGTATCACCAAAGAGGTCGCACTAAGCGGCTTAAAATCAACACCAAGCAGAGACCCTAAACCCCTGATGGAAACTTGTGGCTTGGTTACTTTGATATTTTATTGGTAGTAAGTAGTATTGGTATGTAGTATTGGTAGTGCTATTCCCACCCGACGGTTATAGTGCCCACATGGACATTGCTTGATTATGTAAATTGTAATGGGAACTAGTCCTCGATTGAGGCCTGTTCTATTTTGGAGATGCGCACCGCGGCGAGAGCCTCGTCCTTTCGCGTTTCCAGAAACATTTCGTCAGCCTCCGATGTTGTCTCACTTATGTCGATATGTTCCTCATCGTAATCTCTAAGCTTATCAAGTTGAGTTTTTTTACCTTTTTGTATTTTGGACGCGGCCTCATCATGCTGTCCAGCTCCTTTCTTGCCCACTGTGTATGATAGACAGAGCGTTAAGGACTTCTTCAAGTCAACAACAATATATATATATTGTGGAAACTGGCGACTTACATTTAAAGACCTTTCCGCCTTTGACGCGCTTGCGTGCAAGCAAGGCACGCATCATGGACTGCACCTTGATAACCTTCTTCACCTGCTGCTCATATTGCCTGTAGAAGATAACAGTTGTTAAGTGAAAAGTATGAGCTGGTCCCGAACAGAGCTCACCTAGCCATAAACTCATCATTGTAGTAGCGCAAGAAGACCTTGGTCTTGCCCAGAGTCCAGCCCTCCATTTTCAATCGCAAAAACAATAGGCGACAATTTTCCTTGGTCATGTCAACCGTTTCATCAAAGTCAAAGGCCAAAAACTGATAACTGTCGAAGCACAGAAGGACTTTAGTCGAACACATCTAACACTTTTAGTTAGGGCCAAAGCTTACCGCTTGAGGAACTCATCGAAGGGCAAACGTGTGGAGTAGCCACGCTGTCTAGCGATAACTGTGTCCAGAACTCCCAGAGCCTTCATCTGCTGCTGCACGACGTCCGAGTGGAAGGCACGTGGCTTGTACTCGAGATCGGCACGTATGCAACGCACAAAGTGAACACCCAGATTCAAGTTCTGGCTGAGCATTTTGAGAAGCGTCAAACAGGTGAATCGGAAATTGGCGGCCATGGTCCGAAGATTATTCACTTGAGAGATGCAACCAGTGCTGAGCGTGTTGAGATTCTTTAAGAAACATCAAATGTGAATCGAGACATTTAAACAATTTGAATTGCAACTCACGTATGACTTGCGCTCTGTTTCATCCTTATGCTGTACGGCCTCAAAGGGCATGGTTAAATTGCCAGCTTTAGTTAGCTGATTGGTAAACATGAGCATGATGCTCTCGTCCAGCGAGGAGCGGAACGTTTCGATCATCTCGGGCGGCACAAAGTCGCGATTGATGTCGGTGAAGGCGCGCGTATCGTAAATGATGCGGCCCGTATAATGGGCCACAGATAGCTCAGTGGCAGTATGCTTCTTCACGAACTGGCTGTGCTTTTCCGACACGCGATCTATAGGTAAAAATAAAATGAGCAAAGGTAAAGGAAAACCCGACGCGCATGTCTCTGGACCTACCCATAATCAAGTCCTGATCTTGACAGGAGCGCGAAGCATCGTCAATGATATAGAAGAGGCCATCGGGCTTGGTAAGGAGATTATCAAGAGCTGTCTTGTTATCATAAAAGTTAAGATTAATGGCATCAATATCCTCGGCTTCCATTTCCAACATTTCGCTGATGAAAATGCGCTGATTGTAATGATACTGCATCTGCTCATTCAACGTGTTGATAATCAGTTGCTCCAGCCCATTGCGATTGAAGCACTCAAAGCCGAACATATCGTGCACGACAATGGCATTCGTGTCACCGCTACAAAGTTAAGAATTCATAAGATTCAGATAAGCTATAGTGTTCATGGGCAACAACTTACAAAACGGCGCGTGGAAATGACATGTTCATGTTGATCCTGTTGATGATGAAGTCAACCAGACGCGAATATAGTGTGGAGGCAACCGCATCGCGAGCATCCCTTGCCTCTTCTGTCGTATACTGGCGTCGCTCGGCTATGCCACCCTTGACCATTATGAAGTTGGTCAGGGACCACATGAACTTCTTTTCATCGACACGAAGCAGCTCCGCAATGCGTGAGACCATGTCGGAGTTCTCCACCTCGGCAGACTTGCCCGACTGGCGGAATCGTATGTTGCCTATATTGAGAATGGCAGCAAGCACTTTTCGTACTGTTTCCAGTTGTTTGTGATTGAAGTCCAAATCGCGCAGAATGTTCTCGAAGTCACTGAAACGCTCCACATTGCCCTCGGGGTCGTCACGACGATACTTGAGCTTGGACGGGAGCACATCTGGGGGTACGCGGAGATAGCGATAATTGCGATCCGACTTCAGATTGTAGTCCTTTAGCTGATTCTGCTGATTGATAAAATCATAGAAATAGTAGAAGATGTGAAAGTTGTGCTGGCTGCCATCAGTGGTCGCCACACGCAGCTTCTCCAGCATATACATGTTGAAGACGGCGCCACTCATCTTGCCCGTCTTGCCAAACGTCAGGCAGTACTGCAGCACACACCGGGTGGAGTCGTTGTTAACGGGTGTGCCAGCATTCACCATCATCAGTATCGCCTTAATGGAGCTCTCGACGCGACTAGTTGCGCCACGATTTCCATCGCCCAGATAGCAAAGATGCTTGATTAGGAGACGAGCATTGGTAGATTTGCCCGAATAGCTCTCGCCAGAGAACACAATGTGCTGCGGCTCACGGTGGTGCAGCATGTCCTGATAGGCAATATCAGCCACCGAAAAGATGTGCGGCTGATTCTCCGAGCGTGACTTGCATTTGTACTTGGCATGAAACTATAAAATATACATAGAAAATATGTTGATTTTATATGGAATAAAATGGTGCAAATCAAAATCTAGATTTTTGCTATTAGCTGTGCAACAACTAACCCACCTCATTGCTGAACTCTTGCTTGATCTCATTGGAGTTCAGTGACAGCAAAATGTCACCAATGAAGCTGTAGGACTCGCCCATTTCCATGCGATTGCGGAGCGAATCGAGAATGCTCTCGTCCACTGGATTCTCCAGAGCAGCCAAATCCTCGGGGTACATACGTTCCGGTTTCTCTTCGAAGCGCTTGATATAGCCACGATCCACAAACAGTTCGGGTTCCTTGAATAACGTTTTCACGTCGCGTGCTAGCTCCAACATCTCGGCTAGATCCGAACACATCTCCTCCTCGTTCTCGATTAGCTCCGTTAGAAACGGATGCTCCACCATTTCCACCATCATTGGGCGATTCTCCGGATTCTTTTCCAGGCACTCGGAAATAAAGTCATTGATCTGCTGCGACCAATTCGTGGGCCGCGTCAATGTGGGCGGTGGATTGCGGACAATCGCAAACATTGCCCTCGTTGGATGCATGTCCGCAAATGGAGGCTTACCATCGGCCAGCTCAATGGTGCTGATGCCCAAGGCCCAGACATCGGCACGCACCGTAATGTCCGGTTCACGGGACTCCATGGCCTTCACCACCTCGGGTGCCATCCAGCAGGGGGAACCAATGCAGGTGCCCCGTTTCCCCAACGTCGACTCCACCTGGCGCGAAAGCCCAAAGTCACAGAGCTTAACTCGACCATTCTTGGTCAACAGAATGTTGTCGCCTCGTATGTCGCGATGCAGAACATGATTGCGATTTAGTTCGATGGCAGCACGACATGTTTCCCTGATGATGTACGCAATGTGCTCCTCCCGCATGCGACGGTCCAGCTTCAGCAGCTTATTGACCATGTCCACGGCGGTACCACCAGAGCAGTACTTTAAGGGATTAACGCATTGTTAGTTGGTCTCATGTCTGTGAAGACCTTTCATTTAAATACTAACCTCCATAACGAACCAAATTTCATCGGGTCCATTGGGTTTTGATAGCTTGTAGACGCCATAGAACTCGGGAAGATTGGGATGTGCGCAGTAGTCGCGCAGAGTGCGATATTCCTCCTCAATCGACACCTGATGCTCCTCATCATAGTGCTGTATCTTCAGTGCAACGATGCGATCATTGTCCAGCTCCTTGGCACGAAAAACCTTCGCATTGACACCCTGTGCAATCTCCTCATAGATTTCAAATTTATCCGTTGGATCCGGCAATTGCGCATATGGTAAATACATTTTCACTCAGTTGACCAGGACTCACTCACAGGATACAGAATCAGCTAAGGTGTTTGATTGTGCTTAGATTACGCAAAGATCAAATGAGGTTACTACTCGATATGTTGTTGCTGCAAATTGCATTAGGCATTGGCGTTGCATAACTGCACTGAAATGGTTTCACCCGATTACCAGCGAGGGCGACTTGGGGTGGAAACCACTATTGAGAATGAAAAATTATGAGACCGTGAAAGGTCTGAGTTGGCTAAGGTTAGAACTGTATAGTTAACCTATTATTAGTAACAGAAGTTATTAAATGCAGGTCCAAACAAGTCTCAGATCTTAGATCTCTCAGTTGTCAAAGTTCAAATCGTATTCCTGAATTAGTCCCTTAGGGATACCAATTAATTTATTCTTATGGTATTTTTATTCCAATTGATTATACTCACAAGATAAATCTAATTGACCAATTTGATCAAGTTAATCGAGTCATAGGTGTTATGTTCCACATGATGGAATTTATATTATTAATTGAAATTTGTAGGTGTGTTCTATTTTTTCTTTATAAAAATTATTCCTTGTTTTAAACAGACACTTTTGCTTAGGATGGGGTTCAAACTTTATTCCTTCTTTTGTATTTTCCTCAATCTGATTACGCAAAATGTTTTGTAATAGTTAATGTTTAATTTAAGATTTAACAGCAACAAGCAATCGAGTATCCTTTGGTACAGACCTTTATCTTGTGCTTAGTTATTTGTCACTCCACAAATGTTGATAGTATCCTTACGTTTTATTTGTTGTTAAGTATTTCCCCGAACCGACCGCACGCTTGCAGCACGTAGCGCTGCAGAAAGCCAACTGAAAGTTGTTCAAATGGATTCTTCGGCTTTTTACTACTGAGCCGAGGAAGCCCCGCAACGGCGTTTAGGCATGTTGGCCAATTGCCTAGTCCACTTCACGCTGAATTGGCCAGACCCACCTTGGGCAACTAGGTATTTAGCCAACTAATTGAATTAGTTGTATTGCTGCAAAGCGTGCAGCGAAACCCAAACAAGCTATAGGATTGAGAGATGGGCAGAAGTGAATGAAAGTCAGCTGATTGACAGACTCTAAATCGTGTATCTTATTATTCGTAAGTATTTACAAGTATTCGTAAATGAAATCCACAGCTAAACTAAGCATAAAATGTACACACTCACATAATGGATCGATCGATAGTAGCCCTATTCAATATTAAGTATTTTAATCTAGTGTCTCTATATATATATATGTATATATATATATTTGCATAAATTAAGTGTATTTTAATACTGTTGTTATTTTAGCTGCTGCCGCTAATTGAAGAGAAGTCTTTTATCAGTTCTCATAGCGTCCACTCATCCGTTTCTCAATTGCACACGCTTATCCATTCCTCCACAAGGCATTCCTCGCACTCGACACTACAGCACCATTGAAATTTACAGCGACAGCGTTCGGCGCGTCGTTCCTTGACTTGGCTGTAGCCACGCCCACAGCACAGGGAGGTGCAGCCATCGCTAGTTGTCGTGTTGCGATTACATCTGCGACCCACTGTACCTACAATTGCAAGATGCACATAAGTTTCAAAATTCAGCCAGAACAGATTACAACTTTTGAATGCATTGATATTTATCTATTGTTTCTACTGCCACAAATGATTGATTTTTTTTTTTATTAAATATAGAGACACGTTAATTAATTAATAGTATAAGTTATTATTTGTTAAATCGAGTGTCAACGCTATCGATATTAGCCAACCTGCACACTTCACGTCTGGGCCATTAAAAAGGCATAAATAAACAATTAACTGCAACGCTGAGCAAACTATCATAATTGTTAAATGTTAATTGCCAACGTTAATTGCCATCATTTGGCTAGACACGGCACATGAATCAAACGTTGACTGCTGACTGGAGCGACTAACGATGGGCCTTTGGCAGCATGCTGGGGGAGGGAGGCTAAGCGGACAAACCCCGGTAGCCACCGTCAACGATTAATTATAAATTTGTGTCGTAATTAACACTTTAAAGTGGCCCGTAGTCGCTGTGGCTTTTGATAATTTGCAAATGTGTCAACAGCAACAACAGCAACAACAACAATAACAACAACAACATAAGCGGTCACAAAATGGCTAACGAAAATTGCAAGTGGCAGTTAGACGTTCACTCTGTTTTTGTTGTTGTTGCCGCCTGGTTGTTGTTGTTGTTGTTGTTGATTGCCGAGTACGTGCCGTGCGCCTGCGCAGCTCTCGACTTTGTCGTGGCGCATTTTGAGTTATGTGGCATGTTTGGTAGCTCCGTTAATAAATGGTTTTTTTGCGGTTGTTGTTGGCTGCTGGCTGCTGTTAATTTGCATTTCTGATTTATTTATTAGAGGCAAATCAAATTTATCGCCACAGCAATGTCTATAAATCATTTTTAATTAGTAGCCCGATGTCGGAGTGTGACCGAATTTTTGCAATTTTTTTGACAATCTGTAAACTATAACGGTATTTCCTCTTCACGTTTTTTGATAAAAAAAGTAATCGAAATTTGCGTAATTTGTATAATTATGTAGATGACAGAACATTTGTATAAATAAATTTAAATAATTTAAATTTGCACAAAAAAAAGATTTTATCGCTTTACGGTTCCATATTCTCCCAAGCTATAATTATGAATTCTGAAAAATACAAATAAATCTTACTACTTACCCTGTATATCTGCACTCAGATCACGTTCACAAAAGTTCGGCGAGCGCTGATAATAGAAGAGCGACGTCTCCAGCTTGCGGGCCATGCGGGCCGCATTCTTATCAGAATTGGGTTGGCGTGTGCCTCGATCGGTGTCCAGATCACGGTGGCTGTCACCACCCGACATCGTGCCAGACACATCGGCGGCTGCGATATCGGAAGAGCCACCGTTGCCATTGCCTCCATTTGATTTCTTATTGCGTGATCGCTTAAGCACCACGACCGGCTCACCGTTGCCCAGATTGGACTGATCCACCAGAATGGCCTTGCGAAATTGATGCTTGAGCACCTTGCCCACAATGTGAAAGTCGGGCGCTGATTTCCAGCAGGTCTTCAACTGGCAACTGCCAGACATGCCGTGGCACTTACAACGGAACTCCATATTATTCGATACGGCCTGGACAATATTATATTAAGTTTTGCTCAAGGTAAGACAGAATAAAAGTAAATAAATTTGTTTCTTACTATTCGGCCAGCATGGTTGTTGTGCAGATTAATTTTGGATTGTATGTCGCCAGCCTTTTCACGGCAATCGAGAAACAACTTGGAATACTCCACGCCAAAGTCCATGTTATGGGAGCAGCCGCCCCATTTCCAGCGACTGGCGATTTTGGAGCGTTCATATTTCTTTTCCTCCTCTGGCGTTAGGATTTGATTCGTTTCGAGATACTGAAGAAATTGCTTCTTCTCCTTGTCGAGCGACTGGCGCAGATTCTTGTTGAGTGTCTTGCGATTGATGGTCGGATCACAGCCGCAGGACATCAAACGGCCTTGGCTGCAGGCGCGCGCCACACTGTGGGCCACCCCGGCCGCTGAAATGGCAAAGGCAAACGCGCTTTCCCGATAGCCTGCGTGTAAGAGGAAAGCAAGGTAAAGTAAAGAATTTAGAATTGAGAACTGAGAACTGCCATTTGAAATTGTTGTTGGGAGTATGTCCCCTGGGATTCATTGCAAACTATCGCAAGTTATGCGGCGTTATTTTTAACACTGAATGCACAAGTAGTTGTTGTCGTTGTCGTTTGCGATCGCCAAGGGAATTGTGCGGCATTTGGCTTTGACATGAGCCGGACAAGCGTTCAAGTTTTTAAAGTTTGCTTTTCTTTTTTTAGCCGCCAAGCCCCAAATGCCCACTAGAGCCTCGGCAATTGAATCGATTCCATCGATCGATCAGACAAGATTTAATGATGCAAAATTGTGGACACAATCACAGCCACAGTCACAGCCACAGTCATAGCCAGAGCACACCCACCCAGGCGGGGTTGGTTGACGGCTTATGCAACAGCTGTCAAACGGCTGTCAAAATTGACGTTAATCATGACCGACATGTACCGTCATTGAGCGGCCCAAAGTTGGCAACATTTGTCAATCGATTGACATGCAAATTGTCAGCGCCACTTTGCATAAAACAAATCGAAACCAAAAACCAAATCCAATGCCTCGGCGACAGTACATATGTCAATGTGACAGGCGTGCATCAAGAAGATGGTAACTCGTAACTGGTAACAGGTAACTGATAGTTGGGTGCTGCGAGGGGAGCCCGCCATAGCTGTCAAACAATCAGTCAGATGGCCAAGAGAATCGAGAGTCCGTCACTCAGGATGCGCACGAATGCAAATGTCAATGTTGTGACAAGTTGTCGCTGTCGCACCGATCGTTCCGTTCCGTTCCATACGCAATCCATCGATTCGATTCCACACAAACCTGCAATGTCAATGGTTGGTTGGTGTAATGCAAAAGTGTAGCGCGCATTTGATTGACGATTAAGACGCCATCAATCAATGCATCAATGCACACAGTAGCCACACAGCAGACTTCCAGCTCCAACTCACCCTCTCTGCCTCACTGTATTTGTTGAATCGTTTGCGATCTGTGATCTGTGTGATCGCTGATCAGGTGATCGGTCGATTGGGTCTTGATTTATGCGCGCTTTGTCTTTCCCCTCCCCAGGCCATTTGCAAATCCAAATCACATCATTGCCAGCGAGTTACATTTGACAATGCCTTGGGGCCACTGACGTGCTTCTTACTGCGCATAAATTGGCAATCGACCAAGCTCGATCGCTCCACTGGCCCCTAACAACGACCTGTCTCTGTCTCTGTCCCTGTCTCTGTCTCCCTGTCTCTTATGTTGCAATCCCAAGTAATTGTTTGCGACATACGTCGCTCGCTTGTTGTCACATGCATTTGGCTGAACTGAGACCAAGATAAAGGTCGATCGTCGTCGTCGTACGTAATCCTTTTACTACTTTTGTACATGCCTGCTGCCGCTTCAGTCCCAGTCCCAGTCCCAGTCCCAATCCCAATCCCAGTCTCAGTCTCAGTCCCAGCCCCACTTGATTGACAATAATGCATGGCGAAGTAGCAGCAGCCGCCGCAGCAGCAGAAGCAGCAGCAGCAGCAGCAGCAGCCGCAGCAGCAACGATCTTGCGATCTGCGTCGACGATCAGCGATTCGAGCAGTTCCATAAGTTATAGTAGATGTATGCAAAATAGTTGACCTGTCCGTGCGCCGTTCGATTGTCAGTCATTGTGCCTCTCCGACTTGATTTGTTTCGTTTCACTTGGTCGATCGTCGATCCCTCGCCTCGTTTGGAGCTGATCGGGTTGCCACAGGTTGCCTCAGGTTCGGTTGCGCTGGACGGGCTATGCCTCTGCCCTTATAAGTCTCTCCCCAAGTCGCAATCGTTGCACGCGTTGCTGTTGCCTGTCAATATTGACTCTCGTTATATGCAGTTCAGTTCGGTGTTTCCTTCCTTATTTAATGGACACACGAACGGGCGGCTTGACAAACAGACAAACAGACAGACGGACAGACAGACAGACAGCCGGCGGGACAGATCGGCAGACATGTCACTGACATAAGCTTGGGTTTACCATATTGGAACACTGCTCGCCCCGTTGAAGGCTAGTCGAGAGTTACTTGGAAGTGCTGCTGGTGTGGCATGCATTTGGAGATTTATGGTTTGGCATTGTTATATTGGGCAGTGTTGTTAACTTTAACCCGGCTTATTTTGGTATTTGGCCCGATCAAGTTTTTGTGCACTTGATGGCAGCCTCAAGATTATTGCTAAATGCAAATTATATGTAGATATGCTGTAATGACATTGTTTTTTGGCTTTGTCGGAATTACTAAATGCACTACAATCGCACAGATGTGGAACCTTTTCAGTAATCAGAAATCTATCCAATTTTTAATTCTTTCAGTAATATAATGTTTGTCAGCGTTGCAAAGGAAATATTATTGAAAATTTTCCAAGAGAAGGAATTTTGTAGAGCAACTTAATTGAAATTGAAATGTTATTGCTGTGTCGACAGTAAAAATATTCAAAGAAATAAAATCTTAAGAGAGGATAAGCCAACTTTTATGCTTTTGCTGTTTGTAAGAATTGCAAGCTTAGATAAATTTGTTGTTGTTGCTACAATATTACATTATTAAACAAATAATATTGCTTACTAGAGTTCTGGTAATATGAATGTAATTAATTTTAGGGTTTATTGAAAACTATGCTGTCTCGGTTATGCTCTGCAGATCACAACACTTGCATATGGCTTTGCTGTAGCTGCTGCCGCTGCTGCTGCTGCTGCTGTTATTGGCGTCTGCTCAGCATTTCCATGCCCATAACCAAATTCACATCCAGATCCACATCCAGATCCATGTCCATGTCCGCTCCCATGCCGTTTATTCGTTCGTTGGCTGTTTCGTTTGTTGGTTTGTTGGTTCGTTTGTCTCTTAAAATGTCTGGCTGTCGTTTTGCTGTACGTTGTCAGTGGCCGCGGCAGCATCCGTCAACAGAGATAACAATTTTTTAAATTGAAATTGAATGAAGTGGTTTGCTTACAATATAATTTATACGATGAATGCAAATAAATTACGCCGGACTCGAGTCGAGTCGTCTCCTTCGACTTGGCTGTGAGCCTTTCGCTTTTACTCGTCGGTCTCCCAGCCAACTCTTGTTGCTGTTGCTTGTTTCTTTTATTTTTGTTTTGTTTTGAGGCGCATTGAAATTTGTGAGAAATCTTTTCAACATTGCTACTGGGAGTATATCGTTTGCATCTGCATTGCATGCCGCCATTTTGATCACTGACCATTTGCTCCATTGTCTTGGCATTTTTACAGCAATTGTTTGACGCATAATTTAACTAATGAAGCGCTTGGGAACGCACTTGAAACATACCTTTAGGCAACCCAAACAGCAATCAGCAACTTACTTGCCTCATTGTCACCTGAGAAATGGCCTATTATTCTTTGTACCTGTACATATGTATCTGTATAAATCACTGGGAAATTCTTGGGGACCCAATTTTAGTTTCTTAACATAAAATCACGAGCACTGCAGTTACGATTGAGTCCAAGCTATATTCTGATTTTCTTTCTTTAAGCTTACACTTAAAGCCTTTTGCATAGTATTTTTGCATCCAGAACTTGAGATGAATCAAAACAGTAGTCAGGTGATACAGTTTTGTGATTTACGATCGGCGCTTGTGATCACAAACTTACCGCTATTTGCTACTTGGCAAACAAAAGCGGTAAAGAAAGCGGCGACAACTTTGTAGATGTTCATCATGATCAAGATGATCATAAGGCACACGCCGACGTCGGGTATCCCGTGTGTGTGTGTGTGTGTGTAATATAATGCCTGGGCAACAGATTAAGATATCAAAGTCAAAGTTCGCACTGCCGCTGCTGGGATGCACTAGGCTGTGACAAAGGTGCGCCCAGAACAAGCCCCAAGCGACACTCTTACTACTACCAACTGGGAAAGCTTAGAAACATGATCTAGCCCCGCGGAGCAACTGAACCAAGGCATTAGAGAACTAGCTCCAGCTTCAGTTCTGCCTGCTGTGGTTTTCTGCCATAGCGTGTCTAATAATGCGACGGCTAATAGCCTCAGACACTGGCTGACTGACCAGGGACCAGAACTCACTGCTGGGCACATTTAATTAGACTTTTTTTTCAATTTTTTGCCTAGCGGTTTGCGTGTGGGCCGTTGCTCTATGGTTAACCGCAAACTCGTTGACAGTTTGTTGTTGCCGTTGTTGTCGTTTGTTGGCCATAAAGCGATTTTGTTTGCGTGAAAGCTGAGCCACACTTACGGCACATTTTAGTGTCAGCTTAATGGCTTTTGGCCGGACTACTTGGGAACCTCAGCCTGCATTCACCAGCACTGACTCAATACACTCAATACACACTCACCTTTCGTTAGCAGATTGGATGCATGCGGATTGCGACTCTTCGTGCTCAGCGACGAGCAGTTCCAACGATGCCACTGAAACTGCATTCACATAAAATGATTAGATAATGATGCAACAAAAATACGTATATAAAAATTAAATGAAAAATGTCGAAATTGTAAACACAACTGCAGCTAAGGAAAGTGTATTACAATTTGTAAGAATTTGAAAAGCGATTTGAGATAATCTTTTATTTCTCATCTCATGAAAATCATTGAAACTGCATTATTAACGCTTAGAAAATGCGAGGTTATTTAAATGTTTATGTTTATAAATGCATATAATGTTACAAAATATGAATCGTATACTGTAATAACTTAATTCATTTATTATAATTTATATCATTTTTTATTGATTTGAAAGTAATTTGAAAACTTAAATAAAGGTTAACTTTCGATATAAGTAATTGCTTTGTATTAGATCTTAAGTATATACCTGTATCTGGCATTCACGTATGGCCATATCCAGGCCCTCCAGAGCAGCAGCTGTTACATCACTTGCCTTGTAGCATAGCTCCACCTGATCCTTGGTCAGACCAGGCACAGAGCGGCATGTGGCGCGTCCGTCTGGCAAGCCATACAGCCTGTAATTTATATATTATATAGAATAAATATTTTGTATGCCTCGAAAGTGATGTCTAGCTAATCTAAATAGCAATCAATTTAATTGTGTGTACATATTTAATGTCTACAAATTGTTTAAATTTAAAAAGAGAAATAAATATTTTATATTTCATCCTAATATTTTCATGTTTGGAAACCTCATGAGGCCTTCAATTTGGAGATGTGTTTGAATGTCTGGTTTAATACAAATTTGATTACAGTAACCGCAGCTGACAATTAAATCTGAAGCCCCGACCCAAGCCCAAACCCAATTTCAGAGCCAACAGATCCAACGGAGCCCACACAGACCGCAGCCGAAATTCGCCATTAACCTTGAACATCAAAAACCGCAGACAAAAAAAAAAGAAAAAAGGAAAAAAAACCAACGAAAGAGATAAAATATAAAAATGCTTGGCAACAAATTTAATTTAATTAAATTTTATTTGTTTATGTGAAATTTAATTTGACTTTGTGGCAGATTTAATCAGCAAATGCGAAAACAAAGCTCAGCCCAAAATTAGACGGACGGACAGCAGGACAGTAGCTAAATTAAATTCCAGCCATGTCATAAATCTTGTGTCAAATCTTTGGTCTATGACTCACGTCAACAGAAGCTTGACTGAGAGTGAGACGAGCAAAGGGGCTGTCCAAGAACTCGCTGAGACTCTCATTGAACTCATTTAGAGCGAGCTGTGGCATTCAAGGTCAGCGGAGAGGTGTTTTGATCTTGAGCCACTGATACAGAATGCGAGAGCCAGTTGACGTTGAACAACTTCATCGGGCCATTGCTACATCCACATCCACAACAACATTTACTTCCAGATTCACAAAACGCCATCGCCATCGTCATCGTCATCGCCATCGCATCGCGTTGATCTACGACACGCAGTGAGCAGTTGCCACAGCCTGGCATACCAGGCGTATACGTGATGCGCTCAACGATGGCGTCTCCAATGTAGTTTCTTGCGCACGCCAGTCTGCCGGACGTATGAAGGGGGGTGAGAGGATTAATTGTAGCACGTAGCGCATGTAAAAAATACTCAAATGTTGAAACGTGCCATTTTCACACACGTCCTCAACTGCAACTGATCTGAGGATCTACCATCATTTGGTATGCCATTCACGCTGCTCTCCGCAGAGCCTTTGCTTCACTTGCTCCGTCTCGCTGCACGCCGTTCAACAGTTGACGTCGTCTGTGGAGATGCAGACGGAGTACGCGATGTGGCGACACAGTTTAGCCATGTTAATGAGTTGCAAGTTTTGCGTGGGCTTACTCAAATGCTGGTTATACATGTATATGTTTATATATGTATGTGCAAGCATGCTGGACTTCTCAGAGAATTGAAGCTATGTCAACTGGACTAAGTTTTTATATATATCTTATGTTAAAAAAACTCGCTTTTGTGCAACATTTAAATTATATATTTGTATACATTTTATCTGATTTGTAGAAATGGATAAATGTTTATGTAGCAGATAGATGAAGAGATTTCCCTTAGTAAATACATAAATATAAAAATAATTCATGTTCATGTTTGATTTTTAAACAATTCTCTTTCATTTGGTTTCCACCCCACAAGAAGTGTATGGTAAATTAAATGTAACTAAGCGATTCAAAAATAATTGTAAATAAATAAATGAAGTAAATAACTGAACTAAAAGCCTAAATAGATATCGTATCCAAGAGAGCATTTGTGAGCGCAATGTTTGACCAAGTTTAAGGCATTTCCTTTCGGTATAGCTGCTCGTCGGTTTTTGGGGCTTTCGCTTTTGTACATTTCATGACTTAAACGTAAAAATATGTGATAAATTCATTTAATTACAGCGGCATTTCTCATAGAGCTATGGAAATTGAATGCTTCAAAAATGACTGGCAGTTGGGCACCCTGTATTTGAATAGTCGCCTTTAGATCAAAAGCATTCCTAGCTGTTGCTGTGGCTCCGGCAGCCCGGCTGCCTGGAATGTCTCGTCTCGACCGGGGCAAAGTTATCTGCCCGGCTGAGTCTGCCTTGGCTTGAGTCTGGCAGTCTGTGTGTGAATGTATGTGTGTGTGTGTGTGTGTGTATGGGAAACAATGTTTATGCCTAACTGGCTTAGATAGCTAACTGATTTGATATAGTTCGTGGAGGGGTATAAAACGACAAAAATCCTTGATTTATGCATGGGCTACCGTTTGACAGACGGAACGACCAAAAACGCAACTCAACTCAAGACTTTTGGCGGCGCCTATTAAAGCCTTGCCACACATTTCAATCTTTTTATGGCATTTCAATAGAACTCTTGAGTTTGCAGTCGAGCGTGAGAAACTCAAATTATGAAAATGAAATAAAATTTGCTGCCTTTTTTAAATTGCCTGATTTTTAGTTTACGTCTTTTTTTTTTGTTTAGCCTGCTTGGTTATCGTGGCAACACTTTACACGCCTGATAAGCAACATCCACGTCCTTAAACTCAAATTAAGCAAGCTGGCAACATTTTAAGCCACTGCTAACAGATCGATAAATTTTATAAGCGAATCAATTGCGCTGCTATCGCATCGCGTGAAATACGCGCAGAGCATCGACGTCGACGTCGGCGTCGACATCCACATCCACAACCACATCGGATCGACATCAAATCGGATCGGATCGAAGTCTTGGATCGCCACACAGATCTGCGAGAGCTGGAGCTGATGCTGCATGAGTCAGTGTCGGTTCCTTGACTTTGTTGCCTTATCAGTTTTATTGAATTCACTGGCAAAGTCAGCAATGCCAATGGAAAAAGCCAATGGCAACAGCAGCAACAACAACCACGATGACGACGACTAAAAGCCATACGCTTTATAAAGCTGTTAACAAAATGTGCATCAGTTTAAATTCTTTATCGAAAAGACGTCTGGCAGATGGCTCTGAAAGATGCTCTGCATTGCATATCTGGCAACCAATTAAAATGCATTTTGCCAAGAAACTTTATTTATTTTTATTCAGTTTTCATTTCTTTTTTACATTTTTAGTTTTGTTTCTTGTTGCGGCTCTTTAAATTGCAGTTTTGTTTGCTTGATTTGTAGTTGGTGATAGAGAAGCTTTAACGGGTTGCTTTCGATAACAGTTCAATGGGAAGATAAAACGAAGGAATTGAAGTTAAGTATGTAAGGAAAACACTTCAAGCTACATAACCTACCTTTTTTATGTATATTTTAATATAATTTAAAATAGGTTTATATTCGTTAAATTTTATTTATCTATTTATATATGTATATGATCATTCTCTAAATTGATCTGATACTTTCTTAGAATCTCAATTCTTGCAACCTTTTAACTTCGCTAATGGTGCGCACTTATCAATTTTATTTACTTGTCTGTAACATATGTCAGCCGATAATGAGCTGTAAATTTCAGTCAAGAATTGAAGTCGTCGAAGGAGCGACTTTCTCGCAGATCGCCAAACTGGCGAACCAAAAAGATCATTTGACTACCAATCGTGGCGAGTTTATCGCTCTGGCAAGCGATAAGGAAATGCAACAAATTTAACAAGCAATTAAATAAGCTGCCTCGTGCACCTAAAACTGGGGACCTGAGGCTGCCAAGTTAGCAGCGACTCATATACATACATACATATGTAATCAAGTTGCATTCCGTTGCGCATACGCCATGTGTTGCAGGCTAAAACACTTGAGATTGTGTATGTGTAGTTGTGTGCCGATGCACCCAATTAGGATTAGGCTGATGCACATTATGCATTGCACTTGCTGCACTCCTGTGCTGGGGGCGTACTTGGGGTACATTGGGGGGCGTGGTCGTGTGCACCTTATTTGCATTTCAAACGAAATTTTGTGGCAGATGCAGTTGCACAGGCAGGTGTGTGTGCTTGTGTGTGTGCCTCATTATGCGCTGCAATTATGACGTTGCAACTACGAGGAAGACGACGAATTGCAGGCTGCTCTTCAGCTTGCATCGCTGCAGTCTCGAGTTGACTGCAACGTTCATATGCTGTAGTTGTTGTTGTCGTTGTTGCTGTGGTTGCTGCTATGGCTGTGTTGTCAACAAGCAAAAAAGTATGTTGACAACCCCATTCAACCACAGCAACAACCACAACGAGATTAACAAGCTGCAACTACTAGGCGAGGCAACCAGCCAGCCAGTCAGGCAGTCAGTCAGCCGCACCTGGAATCTGGACAGACACTGCCTCTCGTCCGCCTGATTGCGCACAGCGCTCCGGAGTCGGAGACGGAGACAGAGACGGAGACGGAGACCGATTGACAGCGCTAGGCATATTATAAGGCCTGAGTGCCACAGACCACCCTGCAATTGAAATCCACTCAATTGTGTAGGTTGGTCCACAGTTGTTGCGGGGACAAGAAGCAAAGACAACAACAGACACACAGCAGCCACAAGCAGCAAAAAGGGACCTGAAGTTGCAGCTCAAGTTGAAGCTGAGCAATTGCCAGTTGGTAGTTGGTAGTTGGCTGTTGGATCTGAGTTGATACCATGTCCAGGAGTGGCCATGAACCATTCAAAATGGCGTTGACTCTTTGGCAACTATTCGTTGCTTGGTTTAGCCAAATAGATAGAAATGGCTGCAAAGCTCTGCGTAAAGACAATTGCAGGGAGATGGTTGCGTTCCTTAACAAATGGACAATGCAAATCGTATTTTTTGTCCAGTGTATACATACTGATATATATGAACTGTGAATCATCTAGCTTTCTAGAAAAACTAGCAAAAAACTAAATTCCAAATCGGACTAGAGATAAAATCATGACTATAAAAATTAAACTATTAAACTAATAGTAAATAGCTCTTTAAGTAAACCAAAAAGTAATAAAAGATATATCAATGTATTTTGACAGCTTTAGAAGAATTAATGAGAAGCTTATGTATATTAATTTCAACATAAGCTTGAAAGCTAACTTAAGTCAAATTCCCATAATTGTTTCCATATCGAATGAACCCAACAACAACTATAAGTAATTAAGCAGGTAGCTTGGCGGGTCGCGCTTAATGCTAGATCAATATTAATTATGGCAACACCTTTGGCTGACAGTTTTCCGGAGCGGTCTACGAGCCGAACAGACATGCAAGACTCGCATTGATTAATCTGTTAACTCAACGACATAAAGTGCTGTTGGCTCTGTTTGCTTTGTTGTTGTTGCTGCTGTTGTTATGGTTGTCGTTTAATTAATTAACTTGCCACTGACAACGACAACACAGTAACACCAACAGCAACAACAACAGCAACTTCAACTTCGAGCTTGTGTAATGCTTGGGTTAATTTGTTGACAGGCCATTTACACATTTGAGTTTTGCTTTACATACTCGCCAAAGTGTTGATGGATTCGCTGGACACCTACTTACACAGATAGATACTGGACTGGTTGGGACGGGGTTGTATCCACAAGATACTCGGACTTACCAGCGTGTGCAGCAGGCCAAGATAATCACAACAATTAAATGCAAATGGGAATGACGCGACGGCGATTGTGCGGCAACCAAGTTGTTTCCTGCGTTGCTGTTGTTGCATGCTGGTGTTGTTGTTGTTGCAGTTGCTGTTGTTGTTGTTGTTGTTCTTGTTGTTGCTTGCCACGCAGTCATCGCTCGACTTTGATTTGCATAAATTTTCATACAATTGAAGCCTAAATTTTAGTTGCAGAACATTTTTGTTTCTTTTGTTGTTGCTGTCCACACAATTTAGTTGGTTAGTTGTCTTTGCAGCTGCTTTTGTTGTTGTTGCTGAGTTTTTCTGCGATGGCCATGTAACAGCATACATTTTGTAGTACACATTGAATTAGCTCTGCAACTCTCCTTGCTCGACAGTTTACATTTTCCATGCATATTTTATTGAATTTGCTGCCCTATTAAAATTATAAGCAATTTTAAATAATATATCATTTTATTATCCACATTCTTTTGCACAACTACGTTTTCATAGCCACATTTTCAGCTCGAATTCCGAATCGCCGATCGTGACCAAAGAGTCAGCAAACATTGACCGTTCAAAGCTTTGGCTTTGAGCTCAGCTCGCCGGCTACTGGCTAACTGGAACACCTTTTTTCTTGTAAGATTTGTTTGTTAACTTCGTTTTCTTCTTATTTTTTGTTTGTTTGTTTTTATTCTTGTCGTTTTTGTTTATTTACAATCGTTTTAAAGCTTGGGCTGGTCTGATTGGCTTGCAGTACGAGTTGGGGCACTTTAATTCTCTTTATTTTTTATTTTGATCGAACCTCGCTTCTGGGTGGCTTTCTTTCTCGGATCTGAGAATTGAGTCTGATTCGTTGCACTTTTTGTTGTGGTGTGTTTTTATTTTCTCAATCTTATTGCTGGCAATTATGCTATGTTTATGCACTGTTAATGCGTGAAAAATGAATTGTGTGTTGAAGTTTTAACTAATATATAAGTTATAAATATTTGTTTCGGCTTTCAATGAATAAAGTAAGTCAATAAAAAGATAAAACTATTTCATATTGGACTAAGCTATAATCTTCGTTAGATTCGAATATTTGTATTTAAATTTTTAGATTTTCCGTTGTGATTTTAATTGATTTTTAAGTTGTTAAAATCTGATTATTTTTTTTTTTTTTACAATTTAAGTACCGTATTAAAAATAAATGTTAATAATATTTAATCCAAGTACATTTGAAATAGTTTGCATATTTATTTGAAATATTTTAATGCAGTTTAATAGATATTTTATTATTTGAATGCAATTATTTTGTGAAACTTAAACTCTTAATTAATTGACACACTTTAAACTTTATTGCACATATAATAATACAATTGAATTATTTTATTTCAATAGATATAAATTATTTGAAATATTATTTATCTATATTGTTGACCATAATGCGATCTAGAAAGTGAAATGCGTTAATAAAATTGACGGAAGCCACGCACAACACACAGGACTCGGAACGTCCTGCCACCGAAACGCGCCGTACGACTATGAGACGAGAGCCGAGTGCGACAGGCTCTAAATGCAAATTAAAATCAAAATTTGAAACAGAAACAGCGTGCTGCCTCGTCCTGTGCGTCGCAGTGTGCGTGTTGTTGGAAATCCTTGCAGCGCCAGCAAATGACGTTGCCTGCGTCGTTTGGCATGCTTGATAACGATGATGATGATGTTAACGCTGATGTTGATGGAGATGAGGATGATGACGCTATGCGCGTGCCTTGACTAACGTGCGCCCATCCTCGGGGTGGCTCTGCTACTGTCGCTGAGAGTGTGTGTGTGCGTGTGCCTGCTGGCTGCTCAATGACTGGCTGGCGAAAGTAGCATACATCAAAGGACACATGTAGCCACATTGAGGCAGGGCTGCCAGCCGAAATGGTTTTCCCAGCCGCCTTGTGCATTTATCGCATGCGATTTTTTACAGATTCCCCTCAAGAATATTGTGCCATTGACTTATGTTGCACTTGCGGCCTAATTAACACAAAATACAAATTCAATGATTTAGGGTTCAACCATTACCCACTTCCGGCAGCTGCCACCCCCCATTGACACCTGATGTACCCATTTTTCGATTGTTAAAGGCTCTGCCTTAAGGACTTATAAACAACAAAAAAAATGATTAAGTGGCATTGTTGTGGCTGGGGCAAGGATACAAGGACACACGGCCGAGTGCCACTTCTGCTGAACATCAAAGAATTTAAGCGACTGCAACAACAAAAGTGAAAGCGGGCCCAGGAGCCGTAGTCGACTTTATATTCTAGTCAAAGACTCCAATTATTGCATTTGTTGTTTTTGTTGTTGTCTTTAAAATATGCTAATCTAGCAAGGGGTAGTATGTAAAAGAAGTGGGGGGAGGTCGTTTGATAGGTGTTTGACCTTAGAACAACAAAGTGCCGAGCGTGAAGCAATTGATTCGCGTCTACTTCCTAGTTTCTCAGCCTAGAACCGAAAGGACCTCAAATGTGGGTCGCTTGGATAGGAGTGTGTAAGTGGATGTGTGTGTGTGAGAATAAGTGTGTGTGGGTGTGTGTGAACTTAACCCCTATTTGACTTTTCACTTGGTACTTGTTACACTTCAAAGAGTCCGACTGCGGCCAAGTAACACTTGTTGCAAGTTGTTTGAGCTGCTAATTGTGGCAGCGTATCATGCAACATCTACTGCAACATATGCTATGTTTGTCACAAAGCTGATGTGGCAACACAATAAACAGCACAATTGCTTGCTGATTTAATGTCATTCCCTATGTTGAGCTTGTATCATTTTTAGTATTTTATGTTGATATGTAAAATTAATATCAAAATTTAAACAATCTGTGAATGAATTTAGTATTAAATATATTAATAGTATTTGATACAGAATTTATATCTTTTTCATAACTAAAAGTCTAGAAATGTTGACTCTTTACAATTATAATTACAATAAATAAATAGCGGTTTCTAAAACTCTTTAAGTGATGAACGGAAGATGGCATGCCAGACTTTGGTCAGTTAATTCTCATTAGACACATCCGTTAACAACTGAAGACATTATCTTTTCCCATACACACACACACACACACACAGACCGAATACACTCTTTGACCAGTGACCACAACAAAACAGCAACCGCAACAACAAAAACAACAACAAATTTGAGGATCTCTTTACCGCATGCAATTGCCATGAATCACCATCACCTGGCTGTGGTTGAGTCTGAGGCTTCAGCTTCAGCTTGAGGCTTTCTACTGGCTCGGGCCTCTGGCTCTGTCTCTGGCTCTGGCGGCACATCCATCAATGTGCCGTTGACATTTGCTGCGTTGTTGACAAGAATTGTCACAATAAACAATACAACCACGACAAGCAGCAGCAACAACAACAACAGCCACAAGGAAGAATGATAGTGGATGGGACGAACGGACGCGGCCACGTGACATGGCGGGACAGGAGGAGGCAGCAGCAGCAGCAGCAGCAGCAGCATGATGATTAGTTTGGTAAGTGGCAAGAGGAGTGCGCATAAATTACCAAAAGGATTAACCAACCAGACCCAGACAGCTGAAAATGGAACTTGAACTGCAATCGCACTCGCCAAGGGTTGTCGTTGTTGTTTTCTCTGTCTGTCTGCTATTGTTGTCGTCGTCGTTGTTGTTGTTGTTGTTGTTGTTGCTGTTCAACATGAAAAATGTGCAGTGAACTGTAAGGGATTCTCAGCTCTCATCGTCTATCGAGGGTAGGGGACGCCATTGAAATTAAAATCAGATCAATTTCACAGATATTAACATATTACTGCACAGGGCAAGTGTTGATATCTCATTTTGCTGAAGCCCCTAACGATTGGGGTTGCTTTTGTTTCAGCTGTGCCCGTTACTCATAGAGTATTTAGGGTACATAAGCTATCACTAAGAACAATTGATACTTTGCATTAGTGAAGAGAAAAATGATTTCCTTACACTTTTATCTGCCTGTAAATTAAATTTTAATAAACGAGAGTTTAATGGCAGTTTTCTTTTTATAAATCTAAAAAGCTTTTGCCGAGGCTTAGGTAATTTAATAGTCGACTACATGATAACGATGATTTTCATTTTACCCTCAATTAGTGTCAGAGTTGAGGGTTGTCTGGCCTTGTTGTGCCCATGAGTTGATAGATATAACAACAGATTTGTCTTAATGATTTTCATGATATGTCAATTCCCACGCCCACAGAGGTTGGGTTTGCTTCTTTTTTTCTTTTCTTTTTTTTTTTGGGAATTTGTTTATTGGTTTTCATTGATTTTCAAAATGTTCAGCGCCTCACATTGATATTTGCAGGTGCGCCTTAAAGTCCAAAACAATTTGAGCTCATTAAAAGGAAAAATAAACATGAATAAAAAAAGCGCAAGTTAATGTCGTTGCCCAGGGTTACACACACTGAAAATGAGAGACAAACAAACTAAGACAGAGGCAGAGAGAGACCCCATAATTTAGTTAATTTTCGGTTTTTTTTGTTGGTCTTTTGCTGAATTTAATTAACTCAACGACGACGTTCATAAATCCCGACAAACATTTCAAAACGACGCAAATTTTGTGCTGAAATATGTTCCACAAGTAAGAAATAAAAATAAAAATTAAGCGAAAATTAATCAAAGTAATTTCGGAGGAAAGGCTTCTCCTGGTGCTGATGCTGATGCTGCTGCTGCTGCTGATGCCTGCCTGGCAATGCAGCAACCGACATACGACATAACAAACATAACTCGACGCATTCCACTGTTGGCAAAGTGGCACAAGGTAAGGCTAAAGTTAAAGCCAAACTTAAAGCTAAAGGGCTACCAGGGTTCGAGGCCCCTGTGTATGGGAAAAATTCCATTGGCCTCCAATCAGTGCACGCAGTTTGCATTGCTCTGACATGAAAAAGAAATCAGTGCAACGTTCGGAATGGTTTGGGATGCTATATGTAGTATGATTTCGGGATGGGATGAGATGGGATGGGATGGGCTGGGCTGGGCACACTCTGCCTCTCTGTCTCTTTCACTCTGTCTCCGTCCTCGCTTATCGTCGCTGACCAGTCAACAGTTGACCGAATGTGTGGGAAAATTTTTCATTTTTAATTGCACTTGGTTAGCTCGACCCGCAATGTCCGATGGCTGGCCGAAAACTTAAAGCGTCTGCGCCTGTGTATTAAAGGGGCTGCTGCTGCTTCTGCTGCTGTTGCTGCCGCTGAGAGGCTTCTCTGTTTGGCCCGTTCATGGCCCACCTACAAATCTCGCCCAGCTGTTTGGCACAAAGCGTCTGCATGCCGGACGCGCCATTCTATGAAAATTCCTGGCAACGTCGCAGCCGCGGCTGGCATCCCAGCAATGCCTTCGCTCTAAACTATGCAAGTACTCCAACCCGGCAGCACTCGACTATCTACAGCTAACAGGTCTAGGGCCGACGGTGGGCGTTGCTTTGCGCAAATTACAATTAAAAATTGTTTCAAGTGGTTTACAAACCACAGCACGCACATAGCAGAACCACAAAAACAAAAACAAAGCATAGAACACAACAACTTTGAGGGTTGCACGAAAACATCGCGCTAATTGTTATTTGAGTATTCACGCCACGACCTTTGCATACATCTTAAATAGTTTTTCTATACGTTGACTAAATCTGTCTTAATTTTCCACTAACTATCTCGAAGCCTTATTCGAACATTAAAATATTATCAAGTTACTGTTTTACTTTAAGTTTGTCTTATTTAATGTTAAAATATCTTCTCTTCATTTATGATTCCCTCTATATGGAATAAAGTTGGTAAACAATAAATTTAATTTTTTTCTTTCTTCTCGAGAGTTCAGAGCTTTCATTAAAAATATCCATTTTATTAATTTTTTCATTCAATTCTTAGTGGCATTCTGTATTCAAAATAAAACACAAAATATATTACAAGTTTCAATCATTCTGCAATCAAAATACGTTATTAGTAAGAATCATTTTGCATTTATAAAAATATAATACAAATTATAATACTACAGAACTTAAGATTTTTTGTCTTAAACTCTTCCAAACACAAGTGCTTGCATTGAAAAGTGTGAGTCAAAACTTCTTGAATAGTTAGGAACTTTAGACATATTTAGACAATTCTCAAATATTTCTGTATAAATCATATTCCACAGTTTAATAATAGACTATCAGCTTACACATAAACACATTTTCAAATTCATTTTAATATGAATACTCTCATCAAGTTCGTACAAACATGTAGTCTGGTCACAGTGCTGTGCATAATCACAGTTGAGATTGCAACCCTCTGCATTCCTGCATCTTAATATCAAAATTAAAGCTTAAGTGCACAGCAGTCGTTGGGTCAAACGGCCATCTTGGATTTTTAGTGGCTGCCAGCCAACCAGAAGAATTGGAGTCATGATCTACAGATGGAGATGTAAATGGAGATGGAGCTGTTATGTTCCTGTTCTTGCTGGTTGATTGGCTGGTCGGTTGCTTGTTTATGATGTTGATGTGGCGTTGGCAGCAGATGACGAATGCAGAAGGCAAGTAAAGAGCCACCAACAAGTTGCAGCTGGCGGCAACAGTTGGTGTACCTTTTGGAATGGCATTGCCATTACCATTGCCTTTGTCGTGGCGACAAGGAGCTGGGCACATTCTCATTGGAGTAAACGGTGCGGCGCCCATATGTGGCAGGCCACGTCAACTTGCCCCGCGGCCCAATGTGGCAATGACTTTGATTTGCTGTCAGCTGCAATCACTTGTGTGTGTTTGTATTCGCAGCTCGCAGCAGTTCTTGTTGTAATCACACATATATACATAAATATACTCACACTCACTCATTTCTGTGTGCATTTAGCTTCCTTGCAACTTCATTTTGTTCGCATCCCCCTACTGTGGCCGGCGCATGCGTCAGCACACAAAATGAACGCTCTGTGTGTGGGTGGAGCCAAATACCGAATGAACGCGCGCGTGGGTGCGAGAGAGAGATAGAGGCATGGGGAGCTTAAAGCTTTAAAGCTGTACACGTATTACAGCTTAAGCTTTAAAGCTCTGCACACAGGATGCCACACAGCATTGCCAGATGGCGCCATAAATCATTGTAAATGCCGTCCAGTTTCCAAGTATCTGAGAGTTCCCCGGCGTTTCCCCTGAGTTCCTTGCTTTCCTGGATGCGCACGCGCACCGCTTAAGAAAATTATGAAAGATTTACATTAATAATTCTTACAAAAGCCACACATAAATAGCCGCTGCAATCTGCTCAGCCTCTGCCCCTTCTCTCTCGCTCTCTCCCTCTCCTCTTTTTTCTCTAACCACCTCCTTGCTCCTCTTGCAGAAACACAATAACCATTTTTATTAAGCGACAATCAGCGCGCGCTGCGCGATGCCTCCGCTCCGGGGTCCAGTTCTGTGAGTAAGTTGTTGTTCCTGGGTCCATGTGCGGATCGGCACTGGACGACTGACTGCCCGCTGCGCATGCGTGCGGGGCTCTTGCATGCAAATGGAATCACTTTATTAAACAGCTTACATAATTCATGTGCTGCACATTTAATTTAAGGTCATCAGGCCGGTTGGCTGGCTGTACGAGGAATGGCTCTGGACGACGAAGGGTCTCCATTCCTTGGTCCCCATATTCCGGTCTGGTCGGTTACGAAGCATAATGAAAAAGTCAGTGTAATGATTTTTAAATGTTTGTAAAAATAGGTGTAGACAAGTTGAAATTTATTATTGCAACGTTCTGGAAACGTGGGCAGTGAGCAAGCGCGGAAGTATTGGATAGTTTTGGACAAGAGATGAGCAGCTCGATATGCGAGCGTGTGGGTTGGCCACATGAAAGGCATTTCAGCTAATAACTGTGGATCATAAAAGATGAACGATGGAAGCAAATTAATATACTTGTGATAGGAACGATTAAAGCAAAAAGCATTCGCAGAGTAATTTATTTATTCGTTGATAATTTATTATTTATTTGGGAGATATATTCTTTTAAGTTTGTGATAGGTCTTTTAATTATTAATAAGAACATGATTTGGATGATAACCAAATCAAGTGCTTCTAAGACAATAAATATTAATGCAGAAAATGTAAAAAGGCCTAAAAGAACAGTAATTAAAATATCAGGTTAAAATTTTGGATATTATAAAAATAATATAATGCAATTAAAAATAAAATTTACATTCAGTACAGCAGGTTGATGGAAATAATTATCTGATATAACTCCATATATACCAATCATAACTCAGTTTGGGTTTTATATTTTACAGTCGCAAATATTTCAAAGTTTGGCTGTTTTGTAAGCTGCTCGAAGCCACCTTGCAGGCTACCCACCATGACTGCATTAAAAATCAACTTAATTTCACTGCCCATGGGGTCAGTTTTATGGAAACACAAAAAGCGCACACATACAAAAAACATAGAGAGCAAGAGAGACGGGGAGAGACGATGAAAAAATGATGAAGACCTCCAAAGTGGCAAAACACGAAATGGCAACAAAAATCATATTTTCACAGGCGCTTGGCGTTTGCGCAGAACTTCGCACTTGAGCACGCGGCCGAACTGGAGGATACTGTGTGCCGGAGGGAGTGGTGGGGAGGGGAGGAACGGATTCGAACAGATGGAGTGTGGGCAGTAACGTAGCGGAATCGAAGGCATCTTGAGCGGTACCTGGGACTTGAGTTGGCACGAAACGTATGTGCCTGGTCCAAACATACGCAATTATGTGTTTTTTATTAACTCTGGCGAACTGCTCGTGTCCATTGCCAGAGTCCGTGTGCCCCATCCTTGTGGGTCTGCTGCCTCCATTAGGGGGGTCCGCTGCGCACACGCACTCTCTATATAATTTTAACACATGCTGCGTTTTGGGCCTTTCGCTTCGTTTCTTTTCCTTTGCCCTTTTGCGTATTTCATTTTGGTTATGTTTTTTTTTTTGCTTTTTTTTGGCAACATTTCCCTTTTAGCCCTTGGCTCAGCTTAATAACTTTATTTAGCTTAGAATGGTGTTGCTCTTCCTCTTGTTTGTATGTGTGTGTGTGCGTGTGTTGCTGCCACACGAATCTGTGTGCCATCAGTCAGCCAGGGCGGCAGTATTAATTAGTGCGGTAGTCCTTTGTGGTAGGCTCACAGACAGACAGATAGACAGTGGCCTTTTGTGTTTGTGTTGCATTATTTAGACATCAGGACGTTGATTGATGAGACCGGCAACATTTATGTATACACTGTACACAAGCGGGTGTTAATGCGCGTCTAATAGCACTTCAAGCTGAGCTCAAATTAATTGTAAGTCTTCCATCCAATGGGGCCAAGTGTCAAGCGCCTACCTAATGGGTAACACTGTGACCCCATTGATATTTATATTTTGTTAATGCTCTTATTTTTTTTATATTTTTAGCACAAAATTTCAATACACTGAATATTATTTTTTATCAATTGAAGTTCACTTTAAAATACTTGTTTAAAATACGTTTACCTTAAGCCCGCATTTTAAAATGCTGCTGTTGTCCAGACTCCTTCTCCGCCTCCTTCTGCTGTTGTTCAATGATTGTACATATTTTTACGATATTTGCAATATGAATAGACACATAAATGTGTTCACATATGTATACATAAATATGTGAAATTCTATAAGCGTTTCGCAGTTACTTTACAAGATAAATTATCAGCTCTGCAATAAAAGTGGACGCCACATGCAACAATTAAACAATTCATTTATCTTAATTTGTCTGCAATTTTTCTTGAAATCCCGCTTCCCTACCTCTCTGTCTCTTTCGCTGTTTCTGTCTCTGTCCCCCTGTTTGGTCTGTCTGCCATTGCTGCTGCTGCGTTTGTTCCTTCATTCGTGGGATGTTAAAAAATTTGAAATTAATTGCAGCGCCTGCTGCTCCTCGAAGTTGTTCTTTTCCCCTGACATATCCCTTCCCCGCGACGTTGCCACGTTTGCCGTTGCTGAACCTGGATCTGAACCTGCCTTTGACGCCCTTACCGCATATCGGGCTGGTGTTTTATTTTGTGCTGTGTCATAATCTTCACACCCAAATCGCAAGGATCTCTCATGGCTGCGAGATCGCCGTGTATGTTGGCGTTAATGATCTTTGGCTGTAATCTTTTAATAATTTAAGCCAATTTGGCATAAACCGTTAACGGCCACAATACACAGGCGTTGACCATTTGCCCATTGCACACTGCTCCTATGCTGTGAAGTCAGTTTACTCAGATGCTATCGCCTTTTGGTCTTTGCGCAGTGTTAATATTTGCTCATGATCGCCTTTTAAGGATGGTCCGATGACGGGGCCGAGGGCATGGCCCGGGTGTTACCGCTGTCTGAGTTAATGCTGAGAAAACCCTAATTACCGCATTAAGGTGTCAAAAAGATGACCATCTCCATCCAGTCTGCTCTTTGTTGTCTGCTCTGTCTGTTACTGCAATAATGTTGCAAATTTAATGAATATGTCATTTAGCCAGCGCTCAACGCTCAGTGCCCAGTGATAAATCTGTTGGCGGCTTAGAATGCTGGGAAGCAACATCAAACAGCAAACATCAGCTGTGCAGCAGCACTGGCCGATGAAGTCTCCTCTTAAAGCGTGTCTGATGTAGACACTATTCTATATGCTTTAGAATAAATACCACATTGTGTTTGCATTGTGAAAATGTGAGAACTTTTGTTTGAGTGTAAGCCCAAAAATGCTCTGGTTAAGAGTGCTTCTTTGGTAAATACCCTATTATCTGGTAAGATTGCGCTGCTAATGTAAAGAACGAGTTCAAACTGAGCAATTCAATTTCATCTCAGAAACACATATTGATCTGTATAAAGTTCATCTAAGAGTTCTTCTAATATCAACAAGTTTTATGTGTAATATTTTTACAAACGATATATAATTGAATTATTTGAACTATTTAACAATTTTATATCGTTTCAAATTATTTGTTTGTTAACTAAGAATATTTATGCTGCTCTCGATTGGACAGGCATAAGTGCAACAGTTTTGGCCACTTTCCAATATCTTTTACCAAACGTTTAGTCTGCACCAAGCCCCAAATAGAGACAACAGGTCATTTCGCAATCAACCATTCTCATTCCCACTCTGCTCGAGAACCGACCGGAACGTGCATGGCCAAAGAGGAGTGAGCGCAAGAAACAAACCCAAAAAAAAAAATCGATCAAGCGGACCCGGTCCAAAACCTTTTTCCCTTTTGCCACATTCTTCTTAGCCGCTCTCGTCTCTGTGAGTCCGAGTGCGAGTGTGTGTTTGTGTATGTCTGCCTTTTTCTTTTTCTTATTTTTTTGCTTCTGGACCTGCAGTCCAATGGGTTTCAGTCTGAGGATCGTTTTTAGTTTGCTTTTGAGTATGAGTTTGAGTTTGAGGTGCAGGTCCAATCGCTGGTCCGTCGGTCGTTCGTTCCATTTTAATAACATTAATTAAGGTGTTGCCTTCGTTGGTGTTCTTCACGCCTTTCCTTACAAATTACGCAGGAATTTCATGTTTCAGGTTTTGTTCGCGGCCCCGAGACCCGGAGACGTCGCTCGAGCGGTCTTAATAGTTGTTCTTTTAGCGCCCCGTCTGTTCTTCTCTCTCCCTATCTCTCTCTCTCTCTCTTTCTTTTCGTCTCTACTTATATAACTCGCTAGCTCACTCGCTCACTCATTCACTCACTCGCTCACACTCTCTGTGCGGACATTGAATGTAATTTGGCTAAAATTGTTTGCAGTGATCAGCAGTGTCTGATCTCTGGGATAGGCAGTCCTTCGACTCAATGCAGTAGGTGTAACAGTTTAAAAATTAAGCCATTATTTTTCAAAAAGTTTGGAATTGAGCGCTTTTGTGATATATCTGGCGCCATTTTAGGCGCCACTTGAAACAAAACGCCGCCGAAAAGAACTTTGATCTAGAAACGGCATTAAAATGCATTTTTTATTAACATAAATTACGCATCTAGAAGACAGCTGAAAAAAACAAAAGAAGAGAGTGAGAAAAAGAAAGAGAGACAGAGAGAGAGAGAGAGTGAGGGAGAGAGATTAAGATAGAGTGAAGTTACCAACTGGCCAAGGTCAGTTTGGGGTCAATGGCATAACACTAGGTGAGTGAGAAACCGTGTTACTTATATATATTTATACATATATAGAGAGATAGTGAGATCTTCAGAGCGCCAGCGCCAGCAAGCAGCATCAGTTTAGTTTGTTAGATGGATGACTAATAAGCGTCGCCACAATTAATTGAAACCCACTGATATGCATCTACCGAATGGCTCCAGATACAAGCAAATCTCATTAACGCGCCCAAGATAAAGCCACTGAATCTGTACCTCGGAGCGTTCCCCCAGCGACGAGTATCTCACCATACATTTTGTTCAGTCAAGTGTAGAACGCGACGCTGCCTTGCGATGCGTTGCGATGCGATCGACGTTGTGTCGATCTGTTGAACCGCATCACATGAAGAGAGGGAGAGAGACAGACAGAGAGAGAGAGAGAGCGAGAGAGAGAGATGCTAAATTCGGAACAGATCCCAACCGAGCCTTATAAATGCATGCAGATACAGTTTTGGAAGTCAAGCGGTTTGCATTTGTACGATAAATAAAATGAATGCGATTGTTAATTAGTTGTTGCTGTAGAGCTGAAAATGCTGCTGCTGCTGCTGCTGTTGCTTGTTTGTTGTTGTTGTTGCTGTTGTATCTTATCGCTGGCATGGGCTTGTTTTCTCTGAGATTGACCTGGCCCAGTCAGTAGTCAGCAGTAGGCAAATGGAATGGAATTCGGGTATGTTGAGCATCTGCTTGGGGCATCTCAATGCGTTGTTCGAATATCAAACTTAAGCTGAGATTGCTGAGGATGCTAAGCTGAGATTATCCATTGGAAATAGTTTGGGCTCGGTGCGTGGATGCAACAGTGTGGCAGAGTTTGCATTGAAGCTTCATATATTTCATATTATTATCAAGAAATAAGTTGGGTTTCCCAAGATTTAGTGATGTAAGTTACTAGACTCAAAATTAATGCTAAGTCATTGTTAAGAAAGTGAAATTCAAATTTATTACTCCTCCTGAGTTGAGAAGAACCTAACTAAAATTTGTGTTCTGTAATTATTTATGTATATCTCAAATAAGTGAATAAATGTTATTGTTTTCATTTTTTTTTGTTTCCGTTAAATCAATGAAGTCTTACTTTATTGTTTTAATTTCATTCTGTAACAGATATCTGAAATTATAGCAAACCTCACTCCTAACCGTATTCCGTTTAATTTATTATATTTGGATAAAAGCTATTTAGCTTTAAGGCAATTTAAACGATTCATTGGCTTCTGTTGGTTTTTTTTTTTTATAAGTTCATTGTATGGCAGATTTAATTGAATGCATTTGGCGACATCTATTTGATTTTTTAATTTATACATTCAAATCATTGATCAACAATCACACGATAATTTATGCATGAAGGCAAATCAATTTTCTGTTTTGTTCGAACGCGATTTTTGTTTTTTGCTGTTTAGGCAAATTTCTGTAGATTTGTATCTCGTGTCGACAACAATAAAATTGTTTTAATTTATGGGAAAGTCACTGGATACAGCGAATCCGTAGCTAGCAGATACAGATAAGCGCTACTGATACTTGACAATACTCGTGAATGGCGACAGATACACCCATAGATATAGCTATAATACAGATACAGATGCAAGTATAGCTTTCGCAGCGACAGATGTTGAACTTGTTTTTTAATCGGTTTTTTCTGTTGTCTTCATTAAATTACGTTTAATCATTTATGCAGATTTCAATCAATGGGCGAAGCGATTTGAGATACATTTCCGTTTAACATAAAGTCAACGATTGTTTCAATTTAACTGCTTTGATATTCAATTTGTTGCAATTAATTGAAAGCTACTCTACTGACTGGTCTATCTGCTAAAAATCGAGATAATTTGAAGTAAATAATCTCTTGCGATCCATTTTGTTTACATATTCATTTATTTTAATAAAAAATGAACAGCCTTATTAATAATCTAATTTCTTTCATGAATATACATATTTTATAGTGGTTCGTGAAATAATCCGAAAACTTCGTTTTGTTCCTTTTTGTGTTTTTATTATGACTATTTACAAGCTTAAATGGTTCGTATAATTTTTGATACTTTAGTAGTAGTATTTACAGCTAGAATGGCCTAGAGCCTGGCTAAAATCATCTCGTTTACTGTGTGTTACTCTCTAGTGTTAGTTAATACTTAAAAGTGGACTGCAGCAAAACGTTGTGTGTTTCAAACTGTTGTTTATCACGCGAAATGGAAAGCTTTCAAATATGTTCATGACTATGCCGAAACCGAAACCCTAAACACCCCAAGTACCCCCAAGTGAAGCGACTCTCAGTCCAGCCCCCCATCTAGAGACAGGTGTTGACCTCACGATGCTCCAGGCACTTCTCGCACGTCACCTCACAGCACCATTTGAAGACGCAGTTACAGTTGGTCCACTCCTTAACCACACGATGTTTGTGCCCCCGACTGCAGCACAACAGATCGCAGCTGTCTGCCCCCATCGATGTGGCATTGCATTCCCTGTCCTGGGTGCCCAGCGCTCCGGTCTTTGCATTCGCTGAGCAAAAGTCTGCGGAATCATCTGCGTAGACCAACTGGTATTTATTTGGCGGCTTCGTGTGCGGCGTCTCTGGCATGAAACTGTTGCCATCGTTGCGTAGCGCCACCTTGCGTGCCCCATCGTATCTATCGCGCAATTTCGCCGATATCTCGCGAAACGGCGGCATCTTCAACCAACAGGTTTTCACCGTGCACGACCCGGACAATCCATGGCATTTGCACTCCAAACGCATCGCATCGCGTATCGCCTGAAAATATGTAAGGAAAGCAAAATCATTTTGGAGATATGGCAAATTGAGAAATGTGCACCTGTGTGGCTGCTTTTCCTAGGAGCGTCAGGGTTATGTGATAAAAAATATGTGCAATAAACGAATTGGTACTCAACTAGATTATTTTCATAATCAATTTCTCTCATTTGTTAGTTTTTTTTTATAATTAAATTCTTTGTTCCAAAGAGAGTTCTTCGACTTGTTCGCTTACCAGTCGCCCGGCATTGTTGTTGTGGAGCTTGACCAGTGTGCCCAGATCGCTGCGACGCTGTCGCTGCTTGGCGTCTAGAAAGGCGCGCGAGTGTCGCAGCCCGAAGTTCACATTGTCGCTGCAACCGCCCCACTCCCATTCGCCTTGTGGAAACTTGATGTTGTCCCAGAACTTGCGTCGTCCTCGCCTCCCCCCTAACCGGTGATTGTTGTGCTGCCTGCCAGGTGAAATATCCGTCATGCTGTTGCTGTTGTTGCGTTGCTGCTGTGACGACTGTTGGCGCAGCAGTGCTGCCTGCTGTTGACGCTCGAGCGCTGCCTCCGCGGTGGCCGCATTCACCATTTGGGGCTGGCCGCCATTGCGTCGCATGTGCGACTTGTCGCAAGAGCATTCCACCAGTTGACCCATGGTGCAGGCCTTGGTCACCGCATAGGTAACGCCCGCCGCTGTGATGGCATTCACAAAGGCCGTCTCCCTGGAATCTGTGCAGAAAGGGAGGAGTGGAGGCAAATTAGTTTATATTATAAAATAAATTGCATGTTAATGGGTCTTTAATATTTCTCATGGGCTGACGGAGAGTGAGAATCTTGAAAATGATTTCATCATAAGAATATGATATGAAAATTTCATAAATTTCATGCATCTTCTTATTTTAATCTCTAATCAGTAGTGGTAATTTCAAAATACACTTGATCTTTATCCCAGAACACTTACAGCAACATATATAATCTAGAGTTTCTTCGTGTATGAATTACAAAACTATGGCAATTAATGACGTTTAACTTATCACTTAAGTGCTGCTTCAAGTAACGATTATCTTTTCGATGACGGCATCGATAATTAATCGCTTATCTTCACATGGTGCTAATGCTGAATAGGGTTGTCAACATGCGTCGTCGCATGATTGATGTCAATTTGTCAGTTTTGGTGACAAAATGATTTATTACTGCGTCGATAACCGATCGCTGATTACTCTTTGCGATCTCTATGCAAATCAGAGTGACTCGAGTTGCCCTGTCATCGACTGCATCGCATTGCAGTCACGTTTAATGAAATCGAAATCGCAGTTGTAATCGCACCACAATTTGCATATGCTTGTAATGCAAAAATACGAGTCGAGTTGAGCTGAGTTGAGTTGTAGCTGCAGTGAAATGGACTGGATGGAAGCGGTGTGGACAGGTGATATGTCTTTTCGGACAGTCACCACCCCAAATGGAATGGAATGGACTGAATGGCAGCAGCAGCAACAGCCTTGGAGTGAAAAGAGGCTCCTTTCTCGATGGCTGACAGGTTGACAGGGAGCGCAGTTTTAATCCGCTGGCGTGGAATTTATTGCAGATAATTTGGTATGTGTTTTGTTTGCGCATTGTTGTCATTAAGTGCTGCAGCGGCAGCAAGGAGCAGGGCATATACATATATGCACACGAGTGCCTTTTGACCATTTCGGGCAATAATTTATTAAAATTGACAGCTTTGTAGGCTCATTTCAGGCGCTATTCATCAGCGGGCGCAAAATTTTTATTATGCAACTTGATGGATGATGCGGTCGCCTGCCGCCTGACAGTTTGCCAGCCTCGAAGACGCTGCCTTCACGCCGACTTCAGCTGTAATTAGGCAGCATTGCGGGGCAGTCTTGACTTCCCCACTGTCGCTGTTCCCCCTTCGACCATGTGGTCTGAGTCAGCGAGTGTTGACAGGCTGCCAGTTTGTGCTGCATAATAAAGCTGCGCCGTTTGGCCTTTGTGTCGCTCCATTGCATGCATGCATAAATGCATGCGTCTAAGTGCTGCAATATGTATTTGTATCTAGCGGATGCATTCAGTTTGCTAGCTACCCACTTACCGCGCATTAAAATTTTCCTCATGCTCTTGCGCAGCACGGTGCAGTTCCAGCGGCGATTACGGAATTGAAATTCGCATTCGCGGAAGCCCAGATTAATCCCATTGATGATCTCTTTGAGCAGCGCCGAATCATGCCTGCAGATTTCGGCCAGTTTGCCACGTAGACGACGTGTCTTTTTGCACATTAGATTTGGATCGAGTAAGATATTTGTGCCCTCGGCCCTGGAACATAGGAATGAAGAGTAAAATTATTTAATATTTGCAATTAAATATAATAATATAATAATATAATATATATATAATAAATAAAATTACATAATTGACTTAAGTTTTAATCAAATAAGTTTCTGGTTAATTAATCAACTGTTACATATTCATCCGTCTAATATTCCAATTCATATCTTTTTTGTGTGTTGATAGTCAGCATACACTTTTTAATACATTTATTTAATAATAATTCAAAGAACAAAACCTTGAAGTTTTCTGCATAGTTATCTGCTGTGTGGCGCCTAGAAATTTGCACAGTATTTACGCACATCATTCGGCAGGAAAGTTCATAAAAAATAGTTGAATTTATTTATGCTGGCAGCGAAGAAGCGGAAAATTGCGTTTATTTGTATAGAATCGAGAGGAAAACACCCCGAATCTAAATGCATGGGTAGTTGAACTAAATTTCTTTTCAGTGCAGTCGATGTGGCGTATACGCAATGTGGTGCATCTGTGCCTGTGGCCGAAAGACTCTATAGACAGCTGCATTCCCTACAAAAGCACACATATTGGCAGACAGTTGGCAATTGTTTTGTTTATTGTTCTACGCGAAGCGGCGGCGGCGCTCAATAAAATTCTGGCTGCACACACACACTCAAGTGTACCCGAGTGTGGTGCTACCCACACTAGTGCACAAACACCCACTTCATTTTTTTTTTTTTAGCAATTTTCTCAATCGATGCAATTTTCGTTTTCATTTTGAATGCTGTTTGGCGCAGCAGCAGCAGCGTTAAAATTTAATTTAGCTGGAAAATTAATAATTACGGGCAGCGTTTAATGTGGGTGCAGCCGTGGAACATGCGTCGCTGCAGGGAAACAGTTTGCCCACAGGTTCGCATATGGGTGCCTCTCCCCCTCCCCCACTTCGCCCTCTATCTGCCTGCTTCATATACATATATATATCGAAATATATATACATATGTGTCAGCCACTGGGCGGCGGCGTTTAAATTGTTTTTGTGTGCGCGCCTTTGGCGCTGATTTATGTTTTTCCATTTCAGATTTATGACTTTTTAATAGCTCAATTGTTTTTCGTTCGCAGTTTGTTTTTGTTTTTTGCTTTTTTTACGCTCTTCACATTGCACATTCGCGTGAAATTTGCTTTGCTCGTGAACTTTGCGCAATTTAAGTTGAAGTGTAGTGCAAGTTTATGTTTCGGGGCTGGGTAAATAGAGGCAGTCGAGGCGTTTTATAGGGCCCCAAAACGCAGCTACCGCGAAATACGGCTCAGTTCTGTGATTGATGTGCGGCCAGTCTATCGATTTGTGTCAGTCTTGACCGCCAAACTCTCCCTCTCTCTTTGCTTGTGTGTGTTTGTGTTGTTGTTCCAAGGAATTTGTGTTATTTTTAGCAATTAATGTGGTAATTTACATTGCTCAGCAGCAGCTGACTCAGCTAAATGGCGGGCCAAAGAAATCATTGCTAAAAATCGGCAACTTCAAAATGAGCTATCCCTCCTTCTCGCTTCGCATTCCAGTTATTCATCGATGACAAAGAACTGATATGGGGAATAGCCAAACCCTTAAAACTTTTCAAAAGTACTTATTGCACACATTTCACTGCTTATCAGTTTTTGATTTTATTTTTGGTGACTAGTCCAACATATAGTCATAGAGTTGCCGTATTGAATAATGACTAGTTAGTTATTATTTAACTGAAAATGTGTCTACCTAATTAATTATTTATTATTTACTTGTTTTTTTGATACACATTTAAATAATATATTTTACAGACCTGTAAAAATACTAATAATTCAAGAGTTGTTCTTTAAATTATTTAAGTTATCCTTGATACAATATCCACTCAGATAAATCATAGACTCTGAAGTTTCCTGCAGCGTCCTGCCAATCAGCAAACTGATGTTTCCTTGAAACTTAATATCTTAATCATAAAATATGATAGGTCATATTCTAAACGCTACCTGTGGTTCTCCATTTCGATTGGAGCACATTTCCCACATATTTTGGACGCACTTGAGCAGCTTTGATGCCCCAATTTGCCCACCTGGATCGCGCAATGCCCTCCTGGTGGCCATGCCCTTGTCTCTGTTCCACAACCTTGTCACTGTCTCTGGCCCTCCCTTTCTCTCTATATGTCTCACTCTTTCTTTTTATAGGGTTTTGTGGGCCTTCGGCAATCACTCGATCTCGATGCGAGCCAAGAGATTATGACAACTTAATAGCTACAAAATCTTTAAAAACAAATAGAGCAGACACACGCACACACTTACACACTCAGACACACACACAACCAAAATATGAATAGCAACAAAAACAACAACCGAACGCTGGGCCGCCAAAAGAAGAGCATAAATGATAGACGTGCTTGTAAAAAACAACAACAACAACATTAAGTAAAAACAATTGAAGTTCGCTGGCGAACGATGATGATGAGATCGCAATGATTCGGATCTCGAAGTCGATGCGCTGATGACTGGAGAGATCTAAAGAACTCAAACTCAAACACCTTTCAAGCGTGCAGAGCGCGTAACCACACAAGTTGCCAGTTGCCAGTGCCAACAGACAACAACAACAATACTAAACACTAACAACAACAACAAACACGGGGAGTTTTTGGTTAAGCGGAAAATAGCCGAGGCCGATATGACGATGATGCTGCCGATGTGGCGGACTCGCAGTCGTCCGTTCGACACTTTTTCGTTTTTTTTTTTTGAAGTTGAAGTTTGCTTTGGCAGCAGCAGCAGCAGCAGCAGCAGAGGCAGCCGGCAGGCAGCAACGCCAGCAGCGCAGCTGTCGGCAACTTGAAACAGCTAAACAACTTCAGTCCCAGGTCCCCAGTCCACAAGCGCAACTCGCAACTGGCAACTGGCAACTGGCAACAGGCAACACTTGGCCGCGACGTATCTTTATTTTGCTTTCACACAACCGAGAAGCGAAGCGACTTCAACTCCAAGTGTGCCCCTATTGCTGTTTGTTGTTGTTGTTGGTGTTGTGGTTGTTGTTCGGTTGTTTGCTGGTGTTGGTGTCGTTATAGGCCTCAATGGATTTTCAGTGATTTTTTTCTTTGATCAAAGTGCCCGGTTTGATGGTAGCCACTGACAAGTGGTTGAAATTTCCCATACCCAACCCATGCCACGCCAATCCGATCTTCAGTCCAGTGCTCTCAGCTGTACCATACTCTGCTCGAAGAATCCAACCACTTTGATGTTGGGTTTGTCAAATAGATTCTACATGTACATAACCTATAAATTATATACAATTAGAATAGAACTTATATTTACAATAATATTAATTGGATTTAATTACGAATTTTTTTTATATAATCATTTTGTTTTTATAATATGCGAAGAAAATTACAGAAATAACTTATTATATTTATTTCTAGATATTAAATCCTAGTTTTGACTATTATTTTATTTATATATTTCTAATATATTTATTTTTATTTTTTCTGTGATTTCTGAATTTAATTAATGATAGAGTATTTGTAATTCGACGTCAACTCGATTGTTGTTCCTTTCCTCTTATTTTCTATGTAAATAGACAGTCACAATGGATGCAACTTCGTTTGATTGACTCATTTTCGTGAGTCGCCGTCGTCTTCGTCGTCGCCAGTTGGCATCTCTGGCGATTGTCCGTGTTGTCCGTTTGTCCGTCCGACCGTCCGTACCCCCCGTGTTCGGGCTTGAGGTGGCACAGCGCCGAGTGCGTTGCAGTGTAAACAAATCAACGACTTAAACCACTTGTCAACATGCGAGTGGCAAAGTATTTAAACAAAGCGTTGACAAGTGAATGAATGGCCGCTCAGTTGGCCAACTGATCGTTTGGGCCGCGTTTTCGACCGCGTTTGGCCAGTGGCCAAGTCAAGTGCTGTTGTGGCTGGTCAGTTTTCAATTTACGCGCACAAATATTTGTCCACACAGAATGCGTCAGCGCAAGTGCTGATCTCTTGTGCACACACAAGAACACAAGCTGCAAGCTGGACAAAGGGGCAGCCGCTGCACTGGAGACCAGTTCAGTGGAGGAGGGGGGATTAGGGGGCTCTATTGCCGTGGGCAACGGGAGCGCTGGCGTTTGATGTGGGCGGCGGCGTTGACAATTGATTAGCCAGCACAGTCAGCGGCTACTGCCAAAAGCCAAATGGTGGTGTTAAATTTGAGTTAGAGTCTGCTCTGGTCAGATCTGGTGGGCGTGGCTTTTAACGTGTGTGGGCGTCAGCGTCGCACGCTGCCTTTTGGCACCTCATATTTTTATTTTGTTACTCAAAGTGTTTGTCATTGAACAATTAGCAAATTAACATGTACCACTGTGCACAGGCGCCGCCTTTTCAAAAAAAAAAGTGCTTTGGTTGACGGTCATCCTGTTTGACAATGGTGGAATGCGTCGCGTTCGTTCCCAGGCTCTGCGGGCATGCGCATGTCCAATTGCCGGCGAGACTAGCTAATAATTCAAGCATATTTACTATTGGGCTGCCCTTTGTCAGCTCTTTTAACAAGCTATAAGCTCTGCGAGAGACAGAGAGGGAGAGCTGGGGATCTGGCAGATCCACGACTTTCAACCCAAGACAAAGACGACATCAATCTTTTGGTCTCCGACGCGCGCAAATTGCGACAACGTTTAACTTAATTATGGCTCAAATAGGCGTTGCCACATGGACGCTAACCATGACCATGCCCAGGCTGCAACTTTGCTAAATCACATATCACACTGCAGCTAAAGGCTAAACTGTGAGAAATCTGGTGTCACTGTGAGCTATGCCACAAATTTATGTGACATTTAATAAATGTCACGAATAAAAGATGTGCTCGTTAAGTCCATAGTTTTTCAAAAGATATGAAAACACTTTAAGTTATTCCATGGTATCGAATTATGCCTAATATTAAGATTTTTCCTACGGAGCGCTTGCTATTAACGTTCCCTCAACTGGCTTAGATTATCTCAGCTGACAGCCTCATCAGTTTTTTGGCCTCTGATTGCATGACCAGAACATTTTTGCTAGTTACCTTGGGCCCTTTCTTGTTGTCACTCCTTCAACTTGACCCATGTCTGTTTGGTCGTCATGCTCTTTGTCTTTGTCTCTGGTCATGCGTTTTAATTATGATGCAGTGTTCGAGGCACGCATCTGTCAACGTGACGAGAGGCGCAGAGACAAATTAACAAAATAAACAAATCGCATGATTTGTAATTAAAAATCCACCCGAGGAACTCGCAAACAGAACCCGTGCCAAATGCAACAAGCACTCATCTTGGGTAACTAGCCACTTTTGAAAGAGAGCCCCGATATTGCACTGATCTCTCGCCTTCTCTGTCTCTCTCTGTGTCAGCTGGTCGACAAGTGCGGAAAGCTGCCCCCTAGTTGCGAGTCTCTTTTCACGGCATAATCATAATCAAGTCATCTACATTAAATTTTGGCAATTGGCCGAGTTGTACGCCCGTTAGCCAACGCCTTACCTAATGATGTTGGGGGTGTTCAATGTATTCTACTATATACTACTTAGTTTTATCTCATATTAAAGTGTGCCAAATTTTGGATGGCTTTGCTCTACTGACACGGAGCACGCGGCGTATGCGCAATGTTGTTGATCTTGCCTCCCAGAGCGACGATGTTGGAATAACAAACGCAGCCGCCAGCTCACTGCTTGAAAATAAGTGCTACAGATTGTGATTCTGGTGTGTATGTCTGTGTGTGTGTGTGCTGTTTAACCCATTAATGACCCAGCGGGTTTTAATTACCATTTCACATGCTGTGAGTGCCAAAAACCGGCTATGAATGAACCCTAAGAATGAATGAGCTTTCGATTGAATGAAAAGCAGGAAACTGGCCCCAAAATAGACTGAACCAGTACTTGACGTATGTAAATGTCAAGCGAATCGAACGACGGAAATGAGCTCATTTAATTTGAAATCAAATTGTAGTAGTTCATAAATTCGAGATTTTCATCATCATGTGCATCTCTCGATGCGCGTTGCACTATTTTTAATTAAATTCCAGACACGCCAGCAAAAGCATCAGCAGCAGCATCAACATCAGTATTTGGCTGACTCGATCAGCAACAATTTATTGTAAGTTCTCAGTAATTGCTTTCGGCTGCTGTGGTCAAATGGAATTTCCATTCATTTAATGGCACATCGAGTGCTATGTCTGCTTAACTCATTGATTATCATCTCAATAGCTCACACAAAGATCGTTTGATTTAGTGCATTTGGCTGGAAAATAACACATGCATCTGAGTATCTGAATTGATTGTCGGCTTACAAAGCCGGAGTCGGAGAAAACGAATCCAATACGAATCGCAACTGTTGCAAGCTGCGGAGATGACCGTAAACAACAATTGTGTTGTTATGCAATAGTTGTTGGTCTGTGGGTACATGTGGGAGATCATTTAGCGTAAGTCAATATCGTTCAGATACATTATTGGCAATTCTTAAATGAGTTGCGCACTTATTATTTCGTATAGTTCTATGTCCTTGAATTATTAGTAGTCTAATTTCATTCTTTTCTTTCTTTTAGCTATCGAAAAATGTAAACGAGTAAATTCTCAATTAACATATTTTTGTTTCCGGGCGGGGAAAATACTCAACAGCTGCAACTCTACTCCGCCCACATTCTACCATAGCTGAGCTTCCTTCTTCATAAATGGGGTGACGACTGTCAGTCTGTCCGTTTTTGTGTCGTCACGGTACGGTTGATGCCAGCGTATTTTGCAGTTTTGTCTGACGCCCTTGATCGGCACAGATGAAGCGTTAAAATGGCGCATATACATACGATCTCAATTTTTTTGTGGGGTGGCAACAACATCATTATCATCATGGGCGACATCAAACGCTGACAGCGAGCACGCTGAACTTGAGCTCTAATTATTTAATTAATTTATTGCGAAAGCTTTCAATTGAATTGAATGGCTCCGAGCTGCCAGAACTCTTTAATGTTGCAGGTGGCCTCCTTCTTTGGTGGCTGTTGCCGCGCCCAGTTGCACACAAGTCAAATAAAATTAATGCAAACGATCACTTTTGGGCTTCAGATCGTCATGCAGTCTACGCCACGCGACGCCTACGCCACGCCTCCCAATAAACGACTTGCAGCGTCCGCCCCGCCACCCGAACGCATATGACAAATGCCTGCGCCAACAGACGAGACGTTGCAGATTTCGTTGCTGCTGACAGCGACAATTTTTCTACCTCAGATTTTACTCTGATGCCCAGATGCAGTTGCAGATTTAGATTCATTGATGCCACTTTGCTGGCAAATACTTTTGGCATAGTGCATAACTTATGGCATACGCCCTGCTCAGCCCCCCTCCCGGCAGACACCCTTATGCTTCTTTCCTGTGCGACACTTTTCTTTCTATTTGATGTCTGTACCCATCATGCTCTTTATTTATTTGGTTTCTTTTTATTTATCTTGGCCTGTAATTTCGCGCATAAATTCAAAAGCTGCCCGCTCGAAGTGTCATTCGTTTGCACGAACAGAGACTGGGTGGCTTCTTATTATATTTATTTTGACTGCATCGTCCAAAAATACCCTGTACCCTGCTAACGTGATGTAGTTCCTGCGACCCTATGAGCCATTTTGAAGATTTCGAATATATTGATTAATATCGAAATTTGTTGGATATGTTATGGTATCATGTTATGATATGCACGCGGTAACTCACAGTCGATCAGTCTCGAACTAACACTGTTAGTTGTTTTCGGCCACGTTTTGCATCCCCACAAAAATTGCCATGTAATTAAATCTAAATCAAACGTCACATTTTGAAGGTCCCTCGCTGGCAACATCGTCCGCTCGATTGGCTCTGGCCGAATTTTCACTTTGGCTTTGGCTTTGACTCACCTCAAAGTGTGTAGAGCTCATGTCGCTTGCAATTTCCAATTATTGCACTTTTTCTTCTGTTTTGTTGTCGTCAGCAAAAGCATACACATACCCATATTACCCATACCCATAGTCGAAACCGGAAACGGTTACGCCAATCTCTCGAGCTCTTATATTGATCAGATCTGACAGAGTAGCGTTTGTAATGGGTTTTTTGGCATTGAATTTGACGCAATGCACAAAAAGATACATTTTTCTTGAATGGGTTTGGCTTTGGCAATTTCTATGAAAGTTATACTGATCTTACGTCAAACAATCTACTTAAGTAAATCTGATTTGATAGTTTAAAATGCTTATTAAAACAATTATCAGATTATTATGATTCTCATTAGTTCCCAGTATTTTACGAATAATTTTTTTTTAGCAAAAAAAAATCTATAATGGAATTACTGAAGTAAGAAAACTCTGAATGCAAAATAGTAAATTAGTTAGGTTCTCTGTGTTAGAGTGCTATGAAAACAACTGAAGATTAATGTTCCATGTGCGAGTTCCAGAAAGTGCAGTTTGGTTATCTTAGTTGGGCTATAAATGCCTTAACACAATAAGTATATACTTATTATAATCTATACTTTAAATCATATTTTCGTTTACCCAGACTCCAATTTGTCTGATTACAATAATAAACCAAAACACGTTTAACTGATCGTAAATTATAAATAAGTATTATTGTTTTAGGACTGTAGTTTTCAATTTCATGATGCACTGATCACACAAATTAAAAATATATTAGCTGCTGCTGTGTACTGTAGACTGTAAATGATGAACTTACCAACCGAATCCCGTCATTGGCATTGCAAATATTAAAATTGCAATTACCATGAATAACCGCATATCGCTCCGAAGCCGCAACAGCGACAACAAACAAATGTGGCCCAGTCTCAAATGCTTTTATTGGTTTATATACAAGCTGTAGTAGTTGTTGTTGCTGCTGCAGTTATTTCAGCATTTGGGCAGGTAGTTAAAGGCTTTTTTTATTGCGGCCACGATGAGTGCGAGTGCGAGTACGAGTGCTTATTTGAATATTTCGCAAAACAAAAGAGCACAACAAAAAATTAAGTTTCAGTTTTTTGTGTCGAGCGAATTAATCAAGCGTCAAACGTTAAGATACTTTCAGTTCGACGTGGCGTGAAGTTAGCTTTAAAGTGAAGCTGGAGGTGAGAGACAAGCGCACTTGATGAATACGATGAATACAGGCGACAACAGACGCATCGCGCAGACGGATCAACGATCAGTGTTCAACGATCACAAAATCACAGGAGATAATAATCATGATGATGATGATGCGCCGCCTGATCTCATGGATTCTTTCACTTTTATGTTTTATTTTATATAATTTTTGCTTTGTTATTTTTAATTCGTTGTTTTTTCTTGAAGCACAACGGCTGCGTTGAGTGGTACGCACACGGAGAAAGCTGCCGGCGTACTGAGCATCGCCCAAGGAGCCAGCCAGCGCAGGAGTTGGGTCCAGGCCAAAAGCAGCCAGTCAGCTAGTTGGCCAGTTGGTCCCAGGTCCCAAAATGTGAACAGCGAATCAAAGCGCAAAATGTTGAAAAATAGTTGGAAGGGTGGAGTCGCGCCAAAAAGCGAGCTGGTAGTGCGTCGAGACGCTGAATTGAGGGGGTGACAGTGGAGGGAAGAGGATTGCAGAACTTCTTCTTCGTGGAGTAGCGTAAAAAATGAAATTAAACGCGCGCTTTAATCAAAGCGCAGTCTCTGGCTAAAAGATGAAGCTCAGCCAGCTTCCAGTTTCAGTTTGCAGTTTTTCGTTTTGTATTTTTGTTGCTGTTGTTGTTGTTGTTGTTGTTCTTGTTCTGCCTGATTTTTTGCCTTTTTGGCGTATCCTTAGCCTGTTTTTCCCATGCTCTTCGGCCCTGGGAACCCGACCTAAAAAAAATGCACAAAACTAAAACTCGCGACGTTGAACGAACTTGAAACACACACTCGCGCTTGTTGCTGTTCTTCTTCTGGTTGTTGCTGTTGTTGTTGCCGATGTTGCTTGTGTTGTGTTTCACTTTGGTGTTGCTTATGTTGCTGCTTTGAATTTTTTTTATTTATTTATTTTATTTTTATTTTTTTTTTGGACTGGTCTGTTGAAAGTCTCTCGCTCTGTTCCGTTGCCGGCCACAGCTCGCGACGCTCTGCGGGATTCGAAAATAGTGGCGCACACTTTTCGTGTTTTTGTTTGGCGAAAAACGCTTCGCAATTCTACGGCATCGCCTCCGTCAGCCGTCTTCTTCCGTTTACGTCTATGTCTCCGTCCGGACTACGAATGCGACTGCGATCGACGCTGGCTCTGCGCTGACTCTTGACTGATCTGCGTCTGCGTTTGGCATCGGGAGCACAAATGCCGGCACAAATTCTGTTGTGGGCAATAGTAGGCGATGAATGGTTCTTGTTGTTGTTATTGTTGTTGTTGTTGTCGTAGTCAAAAAGTCTCTTCTGCTGTTGCTGCTGCTGCTGTTGCTGTTCTTATTGCTGCTCTGTTTAGAAGCGTGAAAATGTATTTCACTCATGTGCTTTCTGTGCGCTCAACAACAACAACAACACAAACGGAGCGTCGTCTCTGTTCGCAGTCGCTGTCGCTGTTGCTGTTGCCGTCGACGTCAACGTCAACGTCGCTGTTATTTTGTTGATTTTTTGAGATATTTTCTAATGTATCTGTAGACATGTGAATGTCGTGCGTTTGGCTGTGTGTTCTGCCCACAGAGCATACAGTTGCCGTTAATTGTATGTGTACCAAGTGCAAATGTGCGTGACTAAGTAAAGTTTCATACATTTTTATTAGCTTAACTCGTATTGATAGCGAGTTCATCATATTTTTTTACTAAACTTACTCCGAATTAAAATCGAATTAAGCGATTTTTCTTACAATTTCTGCATGTTGTTAAGAGATTAAATTTATAATCTCCTTATTTATGTAACAATTGGTTTCTTCCTCAATCATTTATTTGAGTTTCCTTATTTATTTCCTGTATATTTATTTTCGAAAATCGATTAACTTGATTTTCTTGATAGGTATTTGATTTCCTCTACACTCTGCTCGTATATTATTAGTGGACACTGTTAACTCCTACGCCGCCTACCTGGCAAAGGTATTGTTTCTCTTCATATCCGTCTTACTGATATCGCAACGTTCCCCACAAGCATCCTTCTCTTGCACTCTCTTTCTCTCGCTCTCCCATTCTCTCTTGGTAGAGGTACCACCCGCACCGCCTTTTTTGGGGCTGCCGCAAATTGTTTACACGCGACAAACTTGTCATCTCTGTGTTGTGTTTTTTATGTGTATCTCTGCCCCGGCGATAAAACCCCAAAAAAGGTTAGCGACATTACCTCTGCCCATCGTCGTCGTCTGCTGTTGCTGCTGCTGCTGCTCTCGTTGTTGGGCTAGGCCACGACGAGCGGGCAGGTAACAAACAGTCGACGCAAAAGTCACAGGCTCGTAAAACTGTGCCACTTTGTATACCATACATACAGTTAAAGAGTTTCACACCAGAATAGTTTCATCGCTTTGCATACTGAGTCCGCGTCGAGAGGTTCAGATCTTCATCTTCAGCTGGGCACACACGTTCGCATAATAACGCCTCGACTTCGTATCTGGACGGCTAATCATTCTCAAATACAATAAAACAGATTTCATTTCACAGAGCTTGGTCGAGTTCCAGCGTCTACGTCAGCGTCTACAGCAGCAGAAGCATCAATTGCTACCAAAAGCTTAGTCAACAGTCAGCTGAATTTAGAGCATGGCGTGTTAATCTCGTGCTGCCGACGGTCGCTCGGACGGCGCCTCGGCTGCAAAACAAACGCCCACCCGCTCCCGCTTCCGCATGCTTCCATCCGAACGGCAAACTCAAAATGTGACAGGGCTAATGACTTTTTGTGGAGAGAACGAAGTTTGTATACTCTTTTCATTGTACCGCAGTGCTTACAAGACTTTCACATATACCGAATCAAACTGAGTTTCAAGCAAGTCCTTCAGATAATAAGAAAAACCTTTACTTTTCTCTTAATAATTAAAATTAAATGTCATTATCGAAATGGATATTTAGTGAAAACTTTTTGCAAGAATTGATTAAGCTATCCAGAAGTAAAATTGTCGCATTAAACACATTTTTGTGTATGACCCTTCGGAAGTCTCTTAAGATAATCATTCAATTAAATTGAAGTGCTTTTAATAATTGATTAAATAAGTAATTACGGAACTGTTATAGCAACCCACTTGCAGCCGGTCTCGATGGTGATCTCGATTAGCTGTATGAGCACTCCAGCTTTCCTGCTCTCCAGCATTACGTATATGGGCTAATCGTTGCTTGGCGCTTTTTTCTGGTTTTGTTTGTTTATAGAACATTTCAATGTTATTTTTTGTTGAATTCTGTGAGTGGCTAAAAGATTTCGGCATCATTTTGTGATCGGTGATGTTATTGTTGTTGTTGCTTCTTATTTTTATTTAGTGTGTGGTATTTATGGTTTATGAGGCTGCTGTTGTACCACTGTGCGTATGAGGGCGGATAGTCGGAGTTTATTTCTTTTTTTTTTTTTATATATGTAGCTGGCGTTCTAAAATTCACAAGTTGTCAAAATGTTTGCGCACAAGTCTCAGGCGCTCAGCTCTCGACTTATCTGCTCTGTTAACACATTACCAACACTGACGTGGACGTGGGATGTGGATGTAGATTTGGATTTGGATTTGTACTATGCTGTTGTTGTTATGGGTTTGACGGCGCTGATTCAACAAATAAACAAAGCGGAAAAGTTTTCGAGGCAGGCAAATATGTCTATTAAATGAAAATAGACACTGACGAACCTGGAAATAAGAAATGAGATGAAAATGCTGCCTCTTGCTGCCGGTCTTGTTGGTTGCTTAAAAAACAATAAAAATCCGTTAGGTATCGCAGCGCAATTTCTGGTCATGATTAATGGATGGCAAACGCTGCTTGCGAAATGCCATAAACAATGTACTCATACAAAAGATCGGGCCAACAATTGCACTTGGCTTCAATCAAATTCAAAAGCAACTGTCAAACTTGCTTCACCTTCTCCAGCAAGGTGGACTGCCAAATGAAAGGCGTGGAGAGTGGCGAGTGGGAAATGGTACGTGGGACGTGGGGACTCACTAGATTTGTTCGCACTATCAATGGGTCATAAAAGTTTTATGGACCAGACACGCAGCATACGCAGCAACAATTCGTTTAAGTGCCTTCCTCGTAATTCTTCATAAACTTAAAGTCAGCTAAAATAAGCCACAAGCAATCCGCATAGATCCATGACGGAGATCTCTTCCTCACTTGTCTATTTAGCTGTGTATGTGTGTGTGTGTGCGTTTGTTTGTTTGTGGGAGTGTATTTGTTTGTGTGTGTGTGCGCTGTTCGTGTTCGGGGAAATGATTATGTATTGTGCCACACAGCTCCTCAAAACCGAAGAACAACAAAAACAAGACTACAACAAATAAGTCATGTTATGAGCAATTAACGTAATTGGAAAAAAGTTAAGTGCGAAGTAAATCGCATTTGAGTTGCCCTACTTGTTCTGGAGGAGTTTCTTTGTCGTTCTATGGAAAAAAAAACTCTGTGACAAATGCCAGTAACAGCAATATATATATTAAAGATTTCTTTGTATTAAATTACAGACGATTGATTTGCTCGCCTGATTATATAAACCCAATAAAAATCTTAACATTTGCGTAATCTTAAATGTTATTTAGATCATATTTGAAAGTCAGAGCATTTCAAAGTTAGCAATGGGATCTTCCCAATTGCATCAATTGTTTATGTTTACTTTACTGATTTTTTTGTTGAGAATTGGTTAAGTAAAAACTTTGGCTTTCTTGGGATAGTTAAAATATATCAAACAAATTTACTGGAAATTCAGTGTTCAAAGTTTGCAGCGATGGAAATTAGTATGAAACGGTATATTTGGTTTTCTTCTCTGTATGTTCAATTAATGATAAACCGAAATTGCAAAATCACTTTTTTCAAAGTAAAAATGTGCAACAAATTATTAGGCAACTTAGAAGTGCTTAAGATCTGTGTTTCGATTCCAAGAACACATCCTACGACAGCCTCTAAATATGCTACACTTTGCTGTCGCAACAAATTAGACAATCTGCCGTAGGCTAATCTTAGTTTTCCAGCTTACACGAGAAAAATTAGGGCAACTTTCTCAGAGTTCTTTGTTTTTGTTCCGTTCTGGTTTGTTTTAAAAAATACATAAAATAAATAAAAGTTAATGTGCCTTCACCGTAATTCCAATTTTTTTTTCGTAATTATCTGTGCATAATTCAATTGTTTTAATTGCACAATAAAATCGTATTATTTTTATTGGATTTTAACACATTATGTTTTGTACATTTTTATTTTTTTTTAGAAATGTGGAAAGTGCCCGGGAAATGATACAAAAAAAAAAAATTAAAAATTAAAACTTAGTTTATATTGTATGCGTTTTATTATTATTTATTTAGCTTCTTTAGCACCCATTGTTGCTTAAACAATTAAAAATAAAATACAGCAAGAAAAGCACAAAAAATAAACAACAACAACAACAACATCAGTCAAGACAACTGCGCGACTTTTTATGAGCGATTCAGTTGATTTACTAGGCAGCCCCCGTCAGAGGCCGTTTCGGGTGCCCCTCAAGCTCGGCGACGGTTTATGTGTGTGTGTGTGTGTGTGTGATTGTGTGTGTTGACAGGCGTGTTGAAACAGACAGTCAGCGGCGGCGTGCTAAAAGAGATTTATGCTCATTTTGTCAACTACGCTGCTGCTCACTCACATCTCAGAAGCAGCGCGAGAGCGAGAATGAGTCGTCCAAGGGGATTGGGACAGGGAAAGGGGCGTGTGCAGGGCTGGGAGGCACACTCAAGTTCAGGCCTGAACTCTATGAAATGGGATTTCGACATAATTTTACTGGCCACAATAAATTAACGCAACTCTTTGGTATTGTGTGCAGAAGAGCCAGCATGACTGACGAAAAGTGCCAAAGTTTAATTAAGCCGAGCCAATACGGATATTTGCAAATTCTGGGGCAGCTGTTCATAAATTGGCCTTAGTGCTGGATGCTGGCGATCAAAAACAAAAGGCCGCTGATCTGGCTTGCAGCAGGACCACCAAAGATTCCGGATTCCATTCGGTTCGTAACTGCTGCCTGCTGTCTGTTGGCTGTTGCTGCTGGGGGCTTCTTCTTTTAATTTGCGAAACTGGTTTGCCGCATGCTCCTCGCCAGGCGGATTAAGCGATTAAACAAATTAAAACAAATTACTTTTTTGCACCCACCACAGCGACGATCAGCATTAAATTAATAAAAATTTGCCTGCCATGGCGTCAACCTTAAATATGTCACAGGCATTAAGACAAAGTTAAGACCTCATTTAATTACTTTGATTTCGTAAAGGGACCTCATTCTGCATACACACATGATCGAAAATTTGGGATATTCTTTCGTTGCGATTCGGTTACAGGTGCCTCCCATAAAATATCATTAAAATAACACATCAAAATAACAATAAAAGTTAAGCGCTTAATAAATTTATTTAACTAGGTGAAATTTTTCAAATTACGTGCAATGAAAGCTATAGCTGGAATAAATATATTTAAATATAGAAAATTATTTAAATTATTTGCATGCGAATTTTGTGAAAAGCTTGTAAATATTTAAAAATTATTTAAGAATATGCAGGCCAAAGGCTATTAAATTAGCATATAAACAAATTTATTGCGAAATATTTGCTTACGAGGCTCACAATTCATGTGGGTGTTTATATTTAGTTTTGTAAAATGTTCTCTGTGTGGAATAATATAATGTTTCACATATAATTGTTGGATTTAATAAGTGGAACGAAATTTCTATCTATTCCTCAACCCCTCTTTCACTCACTTACCCTCTCACTCTCTCTCTCTCTCTCTCTCTCTCTCTCTCGTATTCTCACTGAGTTTCACTCGCTCTTATAGGGTGCTCAAGTGGCTCGTTAGTGGCGCGTTGCTCTGTTTGTATTTTGTCAGCTCATAATTTGTTTTGGTTCGAGCAGCGCTTTTCCTGCCGGGCGCCCACAAATAATGAGGCCCAAATGGCAATTATAATTATTGTTAACGGTTTGTTTATGCAGCATTAGTTGGCTGTTTAGTTGGTATTGGCAATGCCGAAAATTTATTTTAATATTTATGCAACGAAGTTCATTAAAACGCAAATTTACGATCCGACTCGAGGCTGAGGTTGCAATTCGATTCGGCATTTCAAAAGCAAAACTTACAAATTTATAGCAACTTTGGAACTTGGCAATTGTTAACAAATTAATGTACACCTCAAGTTGATATTGCGTATGCGCCATATGAGTTTTTAACGGGCGCCAGTGTACACGAATATTATTTTCACGAATATTGCGCATACGCCGCGTGGCCAGCGCACTGTTACCAGGCAAGTGGATTTTTCTAAACAATGATACTAATTAAGAATTCACAAGACATTTTACGAAGTTCCGTCGAAAGTTATAGATTCTAATGTGATTCATGTGATTTGGTCTTTATTACGTCGCTAATTAAGCCACAGTCTTCAAGTCATAAATTTTACTGAGAATCTCCTATGAATGGAATTAATTTTAATTTTTCGTACCTTTATAATTTCACTAATTAAAACATTTTTGAGAAATGTGTCACGTGCTGAAAATGGGTCACACCTAAGTAATTAAGTTACTTGTTGAATTTTTAAACTATTTATTGACTTACGTTGTTAACAAATTAACAACTCCTTGAATTCATTTCGTCGGTTGTATTTTTACTCAGCTGCAAATGAATATACAATGCTAAAAAAAAACCAGCACTTATAAAAATAAAAGCATTTTATTAGCTAAAAATAGTTTAACCTAAATAAATAATAAAATGCGGATATTAAAAAAAAAATAATAATAATTTGATATTCTTAATAGCAGAGTTTCGCTTTTTTTTGGTGAGGCTTATATGTTTAATGAGTAATTGATTTATTTTGCAATTAAGTGACCTGAATTAGCACGAGATTGACTAAAAGCCAACCTCGGGCTGCTTGTAGCAGCTTTAACTGCCCCTCCACGTACTTTCTGTTGTTGTTATTGTTGTTTTCGGTGGTTTGTTGTTATTGTAGATGTTGTTGCTGTTGCTGTTGTTGTTGTTGCTGCCTGTCAATGGCACTCAGTCGCTGAATGCAGGGCATGTGCTGCATGCATTTAACTTTAACATGACAAACCGCAAACTCATAATACAACATTGGCGACATATACAAAAACAACAACAACATGAAACGAGCAACAGGTTTCAAGTTAAGCAACCACAAAGTCACAAGCCACAAGAAGATTGTGAGTGAGTGAGTGAGGGGTACGGGGAGTGGACGAAGTGAACGGGAGGGGACATTGGTTGAGTAGAGGAGTCGAAGATGGAGCCGCCACAGGCCGCCAACCGCAGGCGTAGTTGTTCTCGTTGTTGTTGTTGTTGTTGTTTGAAAGTAACCCTCCCGCGTACATCTGGAAACTGTCGCCAGCTGGCCAAGCGATTCATAATATCATATTTCACTTCCTTCAGGATATCATAAAACTTGGCGCATTGCATTTGCCGTAGCCGGTTGTCAACATTTATTGAAAAGTCGTGCCGATTTTATAGCCATTTTCACTGGCCGACGTCGGGCATTGGAATCGAGTCCAGTCGCTTGGAATGGAATGGAGCGCCAGCCTCTCTCTCTCTGCTAGCTAGCTGGGCATAGTTTTATGGATTCTTATTTCGCAGCTATTTATCTCGCTTAGTTGGTATTTTGGCGTAGATTAAGTGCACTAAATACCCATTGCCAGCAGCAGTAAGTATCAGCAGCAGCAGCATCTAAGCTGCACTGGAACAAACTATCTCTCTGCCACAGACAGGCCACAGACAGACTCCAACGCAGTCTCAGAGTCGGAGTCGGAGTCAAAGTCTGAGTCGAAGTCGGAACTGCTACGCAAATACTTGATTGTGGCATAAGGAGTTGCATTCGTTTATTTATGAGTTAATATACATGAATTATGACATCAAAGGCCCCACAGCAGACTGAAATCGAAAACGAAATGGACTTGCGCCGCATTCCCATTCCCATTCCCATTCGAATAACAACAACACCAACAACAACAGCATTTGCTGTACTTCCAATTGGATACTGGATTGGAGTTTGACTTCGCATTATAGTTTTGATTTTGTTTTTTTGGGGCATTGTGCGATATTTGGCAAAACGTTTGTTTTGACACGCCGCGTGTCTAACGGTGCGACTTAATTGAGTTTCTGGCCGGGAGCCGTTAGCTGGCAGCTGGGCCGGAGACCACACGCAAAGTGGACCGCACAGCCGGAAACTCAGACCGCTCCAGCCCATAACCGCTTTCAGCTGGCGGTTCGCTGAAGGTTGTGTGAAAATCGTCGAGTTGAAGTTCGGCTGGAACCTGGCGTGTATTTATTTTCAAATAAAATGGAATATTTTATGACTAAACGTCAGCGTGCGCAGGCAACAATAGCGAACAGCAGCAGCAACAGCAACAACAATCAACAGCACCAGAAGCAGCGACAACAACAAACTATTACCAAAAATATTTTCGAGCTTCTGTTGCGGCTTTGCGGTCGGTCCAGAGAGGCTTCCAGCGAAGATCTGCGGCCTTTGCCTTTTTTTTAGCAGCGCGTCTCGACTTGATCTTGAATTGGACTCGAATATAAAGACACAGTTGTTGTTGCTGTTGCTGTCTCTCCTCCTGGTGCGTGTGGCATGTTGCCATTTGAGTTGTACATGTGTTTGCGGCTCTCTTCAAAGCTCCGCATTTAGCCGCTTCTTTTTAGCTTTTGTTTTTGTCTGGGTTTTGGTTTTTTTTTTGGTTTGGGATTTGCTCTACTTTGAGCAGCAATTAGTTACAGCTGCGAGCCAGCTCTGCCCGCTCTCAGCGGAAGGAAGTATTAGTCAGAAGTTCAACTTCAATCGGTGGCGCAACACTCAAGGGCAGCGGCACGTGGAACATTTCGTACATTTTTGAAATCCAATCGAAATGAGTCATCGATGATGTCGATATTATTTCGTGTGACGCATGCGCTGAATGAAAGGAAAGGAAAACACTGACGTAAGAACTTTGAGGGACTCAGTTTAGGAAGTAAGAACTGCAGCATTAATTTATGTTTTTTTTATACATATTGTCTACCATAACGGTAAAGATTAAGGATTAAAGATGTCTACCATAAAGATAAAGATTACAAATATATTTATAGCTTAAGCTCTTTTAATTGCAGTCGTTTTCTGTTACATAAATTGTTCTAAAATCCATTTCGTTAACCTTGTAGCTATTTAGTAGTGTATTAATAGCTGATTGTAATAACTGATTGTTTAACCCATATAATTATTGATGTGTGGCATTGCATGTAGTTGAAATAACAACGTTTTCATCATCGATTTATGTTGCATTTGTCAGAGCAGATTTGGGCTGAAAGGCGCATATTGAAAAACCGCAAAACCGTCAACGTTAGGACAAAATGCAATGAGAGGTTTCTGTGGTCTTTGGCCAGCCGCAAAGATTGGGTTACAATTTCCCCATAAAAATGTCGAAAAAATGCGCAGATGAACCCTCAGACTCAGACGCAGATTCGGACGGTGATTCGGACTTGGACAAAGATTAGATCTGCCATGCGCAAAAAATATTATGATGCGGCGACCGCAAACAAACAAAGCTAAAGTCGAGATACCAAAAGGGCAACATACATTCACACACACACACACATAAGCACACACAATCAAAGTAAAACTGGATGGATGGCTACCAAATCTGGCTGCTGAATCATAGAAACATAAGCGATTATAAGCGATCGCCGAGATAGCACATAAACTCCACATGAACAAAATAAAAAAGCTGAAAACTTGAACCGGCAGTTGTTTATAATGATTATTATTATTTTTTTTATTTTTTTTTGGCTAATTTGTGCAGGGCGACTGCCAGTAGGCATTAATGTCGCTCAACTGTCGCCAGGGGCTGGACCGAAAAGCGAGCGATACGCAGAGGCTCATGGGTCTAGGGCGATACAGCGTTCGATCCACTGTCGGCTTAGGACTCGAACTACACGCGAAATCGGTTGACAAAGCGTTTGCAACTGGAACTAAAACTGGAACTCGCACACAAGGGGTATGCCCGAAGATAGGGAGGGGGGTTGAAGGGTTGATCGTCTGGCAGATGACTTCATTCGCATTTTGTGCGTTTTGTACACCGCCTGATCGCAGTGCAAATTTATCGATCAACACGCTTAAGCGCATTTCTCGGGCAGTCGACAGCGATGATGATGACATTGAGGGCTTTAATTTTAACCCCCTGCTCCTCACACACCCCTCTCCATGCGATCCTGCTCTTCGGCTGGTGAGCTTGATAAGCTTTATTGATGCGAGTAGCGAAATGAGCTTTACCAGCCGCGCATCATCGAATTGGTGTTCGTCTTCTTTTCCGCCCTGGCCTCCCCAGCTCAAATCCTAAAACTGACAACTGACATTTCTCATTAACAGTTTTCTCTTTATTTGCCTCTTTTTTCATGTATTTTTGTCTGGCATATTGGTTTGTTGCATTTTGTCAATCGGCCGAATGAAGTCATCTATGGAATTACCTTGACATGGGCACTGGGCACAGGACACTGGAGACATGTCAGGCAAACTTGGTTCAAATTCGCAAGAGAAGCTGTTTTACCGCCTCTTGACTTGACTGGCAAGTATTCTTAAGAAAGAATTACAAATACTTCATTATATTTGACATTTTATTTAGTAAGCGGGATATATAAACATGCAAGTGATTCTCCAGGAGCTATTACCCCATTCAACAGATAACATACATTAATTTATTCCATATCTAATTAATTAAAAATGTATCACTTAATTACCTTTTAGATTTGTTTTGAATTTTAAGCAATTTAATCATTTAAACTCATTATATGTAGAGAATTCATGAATAACAATACCAAATAATAATTAGAGAAAATATTAATAAATAAAATAAATATCAATAATTGTTTATTTATTATAAACAAATTTATAAGTTCTCCATCAAAAATACCTGCATTAATTTCAATATTTGACTGCAATTCACAAAGTGTCACTAATGAACATTAGTGCTGCTGATCCCAGGTTTCGAAGTCGGTAAAAGCAACAACAAAGGCCAACACCAGATTACTTAATTCCCAAATTGGTCCTAATTCACGCGCCAAAGTGTGTTAAATTGGCATTGTGACTGAGACTGGAACTGAGACTGGGAATGAGAGTTGAGAGCAGTATGCCTGAGTTGGAGTTGCGGGGGCGCTGATCGAGCTTCGGGTTTTAGCATATGCCACCCGTGACTGGCCGTGAGTGCCCGTGACTACCTGGAGCCCGATGCCCGATGATGCCCAAGCTCAGAGACTTCTTCCTTTGCATGGCCAATCAACGCCCAGGGCGCTGTATCTGTATCTGTATCTTTTACTGGCTCAAACTCTGTTCGTCCGTCTGTTTGTCTCACAGGCTGTGTTTGTGTGTCTGTGTGTGTTGATGACTACTATCTGGACTTGGACTGGACGCATCCGGAGGTCTGCTGGTCGCAGCGAATGAAGACGTTTCGTGACTGTGTCGGCATTTTGGTGTCCAGCCTCAGCGTTTGCTCTTCATGCTTATTATTGGAAAACTCAATTTTGTCGGCGTGTGTAATTTGGCATTGCCTTGAATTTGGCATACGAATTTGTTGCGCCGCCGCCAAGCAAATATTTGCCAACTACAAGCACAAGAGTGGCCCAGATGATGATGATGCTGCTCCACATTGTTGCAAGTACAAGGCACTTCCTTCCTTCAGCTGAATCGCTTGCAACATTCAACTTGCAACTTCTCCATGTGCGTTCGTTAAACGAGTATCGAATAACGCAAGAATCGATGAGGGGAGCATACAACATAATTAATAAATACCATCAACATTGATTAACTCAACTAAGCTAATAAAATCATTTGTCATACGACTGAACCTTCGACTGGTTAACCAGATACAGTGCAGCCTCCTTCTGCTCAACAACTACTATGCGACTATGCGACTATGGAGTACATAAAAATCGCGTGACTAATTTTGAAAATTAAAGGCACAGCGCACCAGAGCAGAGCAGAGCAGAGTCGAGTCAGGCAACTGAGGCTGTCCAACGAGCGTGTAAATAGCGCAAAAATTAATCAGTCGTGAGGAGCAGAGAAAGAGGGGGTGAGAGGGAGGAGTTGCAAATGGAGTAGGTAGACAGGAGTCAGCAGTCAGGAGGCTGGAGGCTGGAGGCTGGAGGCTGGAGGCTGTAGGCTGGAGTGCACTGAGGCCAGGCAACAACTTGAGATGAAAAATCTGGAAACACGCACTAACAAAGCAACAAATTGAAACTAAATACTTGCAACTTGCAACTAGCTGCCAAGTTCGAGTGGAAGTCGAAGTCGAAGTCGGGGCCTGGCCTAGCAGGCAGATAGCTGATCGTTTGCCTCTGTTCATTTAGCTTGAAATTGTTGCAATCAGTGCAGCGGCAGCTTTTAATTGCCACGGCAAAGATACCTAGAGAGCGAGAGCGAGAGAGATGGAGAGAGAGAGAGAGAGAGATAGAGCGGGAGCGAGCTGAGCAACAGTTGCGACAAAAAAGCAACATGCCAAATGCCAGAGATGCCGCTGCTCAAGCTCTCCGTCGGAGACAAGGCGACGACAACGACGGAGACGACTTTTGTCTCATGCGGAAATCGCGACTTTGCCCCAATGTGTCCCATTGTCCGCATGGACTATCGTTGCTTGCAAAAGGAAATGCCTTAAATCAATTAGTTGAGCACTAATTGCCCCAATACCTTGTGGCATAGTTTGCCATTTGCTCAGCACCTGTTCAAAGCTGCGCCTTCAACTCCACAAAATCAAACCAAAGACCGCATCCTCGTCCTCGTCTCCTGCCTCTTGCTTCGCCTCGCCATAACTGGCTTAATCTCTGCGCGCAAATTCCTGCGGCCTTCTCATTGTTTGACGTTGTTGTTGTTGTTGTCTCCTCGCGTTGTTGTTATCTTTCTCACAATCAAGGTGCACCGAGCAGAGCAGAGCAGAGAAGAGTATGCCGACACCGCCACCGCCACCATCACCACCGCCACCGCCAAGTCTCCTTTTCTCTTGTGTGTGTGTGTGTGTGCCCAACAAGTGCAAAAAACTGTCTCAAGTGCCTCAAAGTGGAGTGCCCCAAAGCAAAAGGAAAGGAAGTCTTCTTCAGCTTGGACGGGATGGATCTGGCAAGTGCCCCGATATGAGAGCTTTTTGTTTAAGAAATGTTAAACTTCCTGTAGTCAAGTTGAATTTTATCTTCTGATTTTGTTGTTGTTGTTGTTGTTGTGGGGCGTGTCTCAAACAGATCGTTATCTACTCTGTCAAAACAAGTATGTAATGCTGAAAGCATTATAAACTGAGTTTTATGACATCCATAAAGTCGAGTAGAGCTTAGCTAACCAGCTATGTTCCATAATATTCCTTCGGAACCAGTTAAATTCCGGTAATGATTGTTTACGTCATTGAAAAATCTTATTGTTTCATTTATTCAGTAATTTTAATTTGAATAATAAGATTAATTAACTCATGATAATTCCATGGCTACGGATTGTTTTTATAGAGGAGACTTACCCTCATAACTGGGCACATACCGTTGTTCGTTCGTTGTTTTCAGCATCCAATATAATATTATTAATAATTACGATAATTGCGCTAAACCTAATCAAGCTTTTAATTACATAATTACATTATATGATAATACTATATTTGATCATATTATATGTAATAAGTTTCGGCGTGTATTGTAAATAATGAGTTTCAAAGTATTTATAACATTTTTGCAACATACTTATCACTAAGGAAACTTTTTATATTTATTGCTGATTTTCAAAAGCGTTAATTAATAAAATCATTTGACTATTTGAGTGCTTTATCTTGAATATATATTTAGGTTCTATTATTTTAGCTCCTTAGACTTTTTTATATCTTGATGTATAATTAAAATTTGTAACATAAATATTTCTAAAGTGTCCTTGCAAAAATAAAACAATTTAAAATAAAATTGTGCTGATTGGCATAGATTCTATTTCATAATTAGAATCGTTTACTTTATTCCTCAGTTTCATTATAATAGCCATACTTGACCCCTGGTCTTTAATTTAATTTGCTTTTTACTTTTTGGCAAGGCCAATAAACCAACAAAATGCATCAGCAGCAGACAATAAAGCAAAGTTAAACAAAGTTGGCGCACAAGGAACGAAAACGACCAAAAAACTAAAAACCCAACTACTTGCATCTCTCTCTTTTTCTCTCTCCCTGTCTCTCTTTTGGTAAGGGACAGTCATAGGAGGGGCAACGGGCAAGCCTAAAAGGGCCGGCAAACAAAGGACGGCGTTGATGTCGATGAAGTACAGAGGACAGAGGACAGCGGACAGAGTACGCACCATGGACACAAAAGCGCCCCGATGAGATGATCGCTGAGCAGTCAAAGCCTCATCCTCAACCTCAACGCTGCTCACAAAAGCCAGCTGAATGAGCAACAACAACAATAACAACAACAATAACAAACATAAAATGTTCGCATCCGTTGTTGTGCTGTGAATTTGTAGTGGGCACCCAGGCGCTGTCAGAAACCTCATCTCTTCCCCTCTCCCAATCCACTCTCAACATGAGCAAACCTGACGCCCATTGAGCGCACCTTTGGAATTCGGTGGCCGCGAACACTGCATAATGGAAGCCAAATGATGGGAAACCTTTTTGCTCATCCACAAGTAACACTCAAAAAAAAAAAGAAGCAAAATCGAAATAAAGAAAAAGTTAAACAAAAAGTACAACTAATTAGGCATAAGAGACTAAACGAAAGTCGACCAGTGGATTCGATTTGACTCTGAACCAGATTGTAACTCAATTATGAGCACTGGCCACCCAGCTTGTGGCAGCAACAACAACAATGCCACAGCGCTGCCCCTTTTAATAGCCAACTGCTCAACAGCTGTCGCGTCTTTAGCCAAAAATGGTAATGTTTACATGCGTGTCGCGCTGTCGTCCATGAATACAATGTAGATACTATGCACCCCTTTGGATGTGCCAATGTCCATGTATGTGTTGCCAACACTTTTTGCGTGCTGTTAATTACATGGACAGATCGGGATGGCCACCTAGCTGACTGGCTGGCTGGTCTAGTGGTCTCTGAGGGTCTTTGCCTCTCTCTTGCCTGGTGGTCTCTGCTTGGTCATTGCTTCCTGGTAGTTCAACTTGTCGCCAGATGTAAACAGTTAACAGCATCAGCACCAACTACAGCCAAAGCCAAAGTCACTGATGATTGATAGCCATAGCTAATAGTCGCCTGAGTAGGCCTACTTTTGTGGAACACTGCGACAAAAATTTCATTTCAAACCAGAAATGAACTTATATTTTGCTTAATTTTCTCAATGTCTTCTGAAAAGTTTTCCCTCAAGAAATATCTTTTTTATTTATACTGCCAAAATCACTTGATATTTTTTTAGAAACTTGTTTTAAAACACTTTTTTTGTAGTGTAGTAAAGCTAGTACAGCCCACTTGGCTATTTGTCTAATCCATTAAATTCTCACGGTTCACGCCTCGACCACAACAATTGCCACTTAATTAACGCCAAACTCGCAAAGTCCGGGGCCGAATGTGTCGAAAATATTTCGGCCCTTTTGCGCGATATCTGTACGCATCGGAAGGTGAGCGGGGCGCGGTTGGCGGCAGGGGAGTGAAGGGGAGGAGAAGGCGAACTGAGCGGTGCTGAGCTGAAAGTTTTGTCATGCCAGCAATCGCGCGTGAGTCGCATGACAAGTGATCACAAAAGATCAGCGAGCTGCGAGTTGCAGGCCATGGCTCGAAGATATCCATGTCGAACCGTTGCATTTGCCAAATCAAACAGCGGCGCAAACGTGTGGCGTCTGCAATTACAACACAAAGAGGCGACTCCAGTCGACTCGAGTGGAGTGGAGTGGAGCGGAGTTACATGCTCCAAACATGACGAACAACAACTGTCATTGTCACATCGAGCAACCGGCAACGGAGATGACTTGGCTGCATTTTGATTTCGTTGCACGTTGCACGCTGCCAGTTGCGAGTTGCGAGTTGCAATTCATTAGGCAGCCAGACCATTTTTGGGATGCGCGTGCGCCGCTTTTGGCCGCCTCTGTGGGCCCACTGAGTGCAACATAATCTTAATCCGCTCGTTAGTTTTATTGATTAGGAGCAATGTAAGCCAGCGACGCAGACGACTCTTTGGAGACAACAATTGTCGCCTCGCTGTGCCATATTTGCGACATCCGCACTGCATCCACAGACAATGCCACCAAACTTACCAAGCAGGCGTACTATGTGCCCCATGGGGTTTTAATGGCCAATTGTAATATTAATGCCAATGCTTTTGCAATTGCTATTGCTATTGGTAATGGATAATGGTCAAGTTCCCCTTTGCCCATCTTGTTATTGCCTCTTAGTTATACGTTTCAGTTGGTGAATCATTTGGCAGGGATTAGAAAATGCTTTCTAATTATAAATGACATAATGTGTGGAAGGAACCTTTTCACTGGTTGTATTTTCTTTCAAAGCAATTGATCAGATAGTGTCAAAGATTATGGTGGATTAAGTTTTTCAACCATTGGTGCACAAGTACAGATAATACAATTTCAATTTATTAATAATTAATAATTCTAAAACTGAATTGAACAAATTTTATTGTTGTTTTTAAGGTTGCCTGACAAAAAATCCACATGTTTTGCAAGTTATAATAATAAATAATTAGCTCTAAAGTTGTCATGATCAAGCCGATAAAAAAGGAATTTGTTTGTAACGTTCTCCTCTCAATTGGTTTCCCATGCACTCGATCAAAGAGTTTATGTTCCATGTTATTCAAATCCTGTTCAATTCAAAAATAGACCAACATATTTTTCTCAGCTTGCAACTAATCAGAAATCTGCGACGACTTCCTCACAACAGAATTGCATTCCGGGTGCTTTGGGTTTTAGTTATTTTACTTTTTATATTTCCCACCCATTTAATGATTGGGAATTGCAGTAGCGTATCAAAGAGCGAAACAAAACTGTCAACTGAGGCGGACACATGTAGCACGATCACTTTTTTTTTTGCACACATACACTTACTACTCGAAGCTGGCAGATCAGTAGCTGGAATCAGGATCATTGTAAGCCGGGCCACATCAGCATCAGGCTAAACAGGCAACCAGGCAACCTGGCAGCCTGGTCTGATCGTATTCCGATTCCGATACCGATTCCATTCGCCTCGTCTAGATCTGTCGCTGTCACTTGCATAGTTTGCCCCGGCAATTGCATGTACAAGAGCTTCAGCAGGTACTCCTCCTTCTCCTCCTCCTTCTCCTTCGCCTACCCCAACTCCTTCTCCTTCTCCTGCTGCTGTTGCTGCTTCTGATTGTCGCTGAAAGTTGAAAGCCGTTCGGCGCTGGACGCTGACAGCGCGGAATTGTCGTTCGCATTGTCAGGGGCTGAGCAGAAGAGACGCCGACGATATACAAAAGATGCAACTGTCGTTGCTCGCTCGTTACTCTTGTTGTTGTTACTGTAGTTGTTGTTGCTGCTGTTGCTGCTGACCAGGCTGACAGGCAGCAACACAAAAAATGCGCTTGGGAAACTGCCACCGAGCTGCTTAAATCAAATATTGAAATACCTCGCACAGCAGCCATGACCCAAGCAGCAATGTAGCTTGGCGGTAGCTCCCCGTCTCCCCGTGTCCACCCCTCCGGTTTATCCTTCCCTCCAGCGGCTAATTGCCGCACACTTGAACCAAATAATTGCTCAGCAAAATAAATTCCACATTGTTGTTGTTATGTTTCGTAAAAGATTTTTTTTTTTTTTTTTTTGTAATGTTTTATTGATTTGTGTGTTGCGTTCGCAATTTGTTGTAGTTGGTGTTGTTTTTCATTATCTTTTTATTACTTTACAATATTGAATGTTGTCTATGTGCTAATATAAATTAATTAAAAATAGTTGAATTAGTGGGCTAATTAATTAATTAATTATTAGTAATACCTAGAACGCACAACCAAAAAAGGCAACAAAAGATAAATTAAATTGAGGAGGGGCAGATGCGGTGTAATTTTTTGGAAAAATACCAAAAAAAATATATGTTAAAAAAATTCATTTCTTGTGTGCAAATTTCATAAATTTCAAAGCAGAAATAACAGAATAAGATAATTTTTCGTGTGGCGCCATCTTGCGTGCATATGTTGTACTCACTTACATTTAAACTAAAATTAAAACACACTCATTAAACTAAATACACTTATTTATGTACACAAAGTTGATTAATGAAATAGCGAACATGGTAACGCTTTGAGCTGGTTCATGTGGCTCAGATGTGGAACCGGGTTCGCTTTCCATATCCTCGCTTTTGAAGGGGAAGGGAAACACACGGCGTATGCTTAACATGCGTTTTGCAGCTGGGCAAAGCGGAATGCAAGCAGCGCTGCCAGCGTCAACATCGCTGCTAAACTACACAACAACAATAATAACTAAAGATTTGGTAGTAGGTTGCTATTGTTGTTGTTAGCGAGAGCGGCAGACATACAGAGAGAGAGAGAGAGAGTGAGATAGATACTCATATAGATTGAGCGAGAGAGGCGAAGTTTGAGAGTTTCAGCTGCGCGCAATTGAATTTCAGTCTTGTTTTCAATGATTTCGTATTTTTTCGTTGGTTTTTCTTCTTTTTCTTGGGGTGCAGTGGGGAATTAGGCTTAGTCGCGCGTTTAAAAATTGTAAAATGTTTAGCTAAACTAGGGCTACAGCTAAGTATACATACTATTTATATTTGTATGGGACTTACAAGAACAGCAACGTAATTTACAAAAATTTGCTGCTAGGGTCGCGAATTGCTTATAGAACTAAAAACTGGGCAAAACGAAGTTGTACACTTTTCTTTTGTTTTCTTTTTTTATCGTGGCTATGAACTCGTGTCGTCGCTATATATATATAACTATATATATATAATACTGCTAAAAAGTCAGAGTGGGTTGTTGTTATGTAAACTAAAATTTAGTAGGGCTCATGGACATTGTAAGGACTTTAACTAGGCTATAGTCTAGGCTCTTAACTTCTAATAACAAAGGCTAAGCGTAGACAATACATAACACATACACAAAGTTGGGGTTGGGATAGGCTAGTGGGTTGTTATAGTTTGATTAGGGGGAGTATGGGGTATGCGGTGGGGGTGTGGCTCTTACAGACACGTGTGTATGATCTTCTTGGTTCGACACAGCTTGCACTTGACCTCACAGCACCAGTGGAAAGTGCAGGCGCAGCGCTCGACAACGACAACCTCTTGGGTGCGATAGCCACGCCCACAGCACATCAGGTCACAACCATCGACGCCCAGCGAGGTGTCGTTGCACTGACGTCCGTGTGTGCCCAGGATGCCCTGCCTCAAGTTCTTCTCACAGAAACTGGGCGATGGCTCCAAGTAGACAATGTCTTTGGGACCGGGCGGCTTATGCTCGGGATTGTGTGGATTTAGTTGGAAATGATATCTGCAAGCGAAATAGATAGAGAGAGAGAGAGAGAGAGAGAGAGAGAGATAGAGAGCAGAATGTGAAAAATATGAATTAGTTAAGGTCATCACTGATATCACATCTATATGTATAAGTTGGCGTCGTCTCTGTAGCAAGGACTTAACAGGCCAACTCTAATTATAATATATTCTAAAATAACAATTACCTATTGTGTTTGCGACCCTGGCGACCGCGTCCATGTCCTCGGGATCGGGCTCCCGCCACTGGCAGACTGTTGGGCGATGGCATGTTGGGATGATGCTGTTTGCTGTTCGGATGGCTGTTGTCCAGCAGCAGCTCAGGTATGTGATCGTTGAGCATCCGCTCCTCGTCGTCATAACCGTTGACGGAGGGTGGAAGGCCATTACCGCCGTTGGAGACGCCACCCACAATGCCATTTGAGCCAGCTGCATTGGGGCTGATGACGGCGACGGAATTACTGCTCTGCCGCAGACTGTTGCTGACCTGGACGCGTGTGGCGCCATCGAAGCGCGCCTTCAGATTGTCGCCTATAACACGGAAATTGGCCAGACGCATCCAGCAGGTTTTCACCGTACACGAGCCGGACATGCCGTGGCATTTGCACTCCTGACGCATCTCCGCCTGAACGTGCTGCAATGAGATGTGAGAGAGGGGGGATTCATTAGTATGACTTTATTAGGCTGCTGCTGCTGATGCTGCTCCTCCAATATCTTTTTCACTTAATTATTTTGCCGTTTTTTGCTCGCTTCGATTGGCGGCCCGCCTGCCACGTTGTTGCAGTTATTAAAAATCAATAAATGTTGTTGCAACTTGCTGTGCGCATGTTGCATGTTATTGCTGCTGCTGCTGCTGCTGTTGTTGTAATTGGCCTGACCAAAAGTAAGAAATCAACGCAGTTGGGGGGCCCTGGCAGCCAGAAAGGCAGCACAGCAAAGCAAGGCACATGATCATCATCATCATCATCATCGTCGTCAGCAATGGATCCCATAACAAGTAATAAAATAATAACACAGATGGTGGCCCCAAAGAACTGGCGCTCCAGCGCAGGAGCAGAGCGGAGCAGTTACTAGTTTCGGGTAGCTCTGGACCTGGAGCTGGAGCCGATACACTGAGTGTGCTACTTTCTATGCCCCCACGATGAACTAACAACTGGGGGCACTGGAGGAGCTGCCTCCTCGCACAGTGGTCATTAACTGTCGATATATGCTGGGAATGCTGATTGGCCAATAGATTACAACAGACATATAAGCTAACGATATGGTAATCGAAAAGCAAATTTGACAAGTCTCAATTGATTGCCAGTCGTTGAGGATCGATTAACTCTGCTTTGAGCTGATAAAAGTCAACTTTCATTGCAGGCTTTTGATGCGTAATTGTTCAACTTAATTTTTGCAATGAAAACTGAACTTATCGATATCGATATGATACTGAAGATTGGAAAAGTTCTCCGTGAAACATCAATGGTATCTGTCTATGTTTGATAAATGATCATTGGATGAGTAATTTCATCCACTGTGCAACTGATTCAGCAGCTGCACACTTTTTTTTTTTTTGTTTTTGTAGCTCTCCTCCGGAGCTGGAAGCTGTCAACGATTTTAATATACGAGCTACATGCGCGCAAACGAGTGCATGGGAGAGAGACAGTGCCAGTACCGTCTGGCTGCCAATTCCCCTCCTGTTGCATATGCCCCCTTTCCACCCCTTGCGCCATACTGTTGTCACTGGACACAGAGTGCAGCAAGTTGTAGAGTCGCCAATTGGGGCGGAAAACGGCTTAAAGAAATTGTCGATTTTTATTAGGCAAGTCGTAAATTGTTAGCCAACCAAAACGATGCTAGGCGACAGGCATTAGGCAGACATTAAACGGCTAGATGAATGGATGGATGCAATTTGATTGGTTTACTTACCGCTCGGCCCGCCTCATTGTTGTGCAGATTCATTTTCTCGCGCAGATTGCGTCCACGCTCGCCGGTGTCCACGAATTCACGCGAGAACTTGAAGCCGAATCCGATGTTGTCGGAGCAGCCGCCCCATTCCCAATCCCGGACGCCGGCCACACTGCCCGCCTGATGGTTGGCTTGCGGAGAGCGCGTCTGGTGGCTGTAGTCGCAGGTGCAGGATTCGATGGTGCCTTCGCTGCAGGCTCGCGCTATCGAATGGGTAACAGCCGCACTGGTAATTGCATAAATGAAACCCGTCTCACGGCAGCCTGCAAAGATTATGAGAGGGAAAGAGACATGAAATATGAGCAACTGTTTCTGTTTCAGATATTGTAAAGGTTTTGTGCTTTGTTTGTTTGCCTTCTGGGTGTTCCACTTGGGGCACGACCCCCCAAGACAAGACAAGAGATCTCAATCTCTGCTCAAGTGATTGCAACGTGGGCAACAGTTAAATTCCTTCCTATGAATAATGGCACTTGTCTTCCAAAGTCTGGTCAATTATGACACTTCGAGTTATCACCGCACCGAAGTGCACCGAAGTGCTGCAAACTGACGCAGAAAACTGACACAGATTAAACGCTCCACTATAAATTCCAACTTAACACTTTGCCCCATCTACCACAATCTCCAAGCAACCAAAACGAAACCAAACCTAGCCGTCCAGTCCAGACGAGTGGCCCTTGTAGAAAACTTTACTTTACCTCATTTTCATATTTCTCTTCTTTTTTTTAATTTTTTTTATGCTTATTTTTATTTTTAGTAACTGCCTCTGTTTCGACTGCGTTGCGGAGAGACCATCACAGATAAAGAACAATGAAAATTGAATTTACATGTTGCAGATAATTTTTCAAGTGCCAGCGCTTCAGCTCAAGAGCCACAGATACATAAATTTATGTATCGTACATACACTAGATGACACATGAGCGTAGTCAGGTAGCTGTGTACTCATCTATTATATGTGTAAGGAGTCGGGAACCAATGCGTCGCCAACTATTTGGAATTTTCAAAAGAATTTCTCCACTATACCTGCTTGAGTTTGTTACTAATAATAATAAATTAAATTAAATTAAATTTTATAAAATGGATTTTAAATTTACGTGCCCATCAAAGCGAGAAATTGTTTATAGTAGGCAAAAGAATCTGATTATTGTTTCTATTAAATTTTAGTTAATTTTCCAATTTTAATTCATGCATAATTATATTTTCATTTGTAAATATTTGCAGCATAGTTTTGCTTTTCATGATGTCAAATTAATTTTGTAAAAATCAACTTTATGCTGAGTTTCTTTCAGTTTTCATAGACAGTCTTGTAGTCTGCGTTGCTTGACTTGGTGCCTTGGCTTGACTGACGATTGATGCAGCTGTGATTGACTGTCGACCAGGTGACGATTGAGAATGTCAGCTATGAGCTATGAGCTCTCAACTTCCGCTTAGAATTGCCGCGTTTGAAATCTCGATTTCCCGGAATTCTGGCACAAATTTTTATTTAATTTGTTCAATTCCCGGTTAATGTTTGTTTGTTTCTGGTGTATGTGTGAGTGTGTGTGTGTGTGTGTGTTGCTTGGTTTCATTTTCATTTTATTTTTATTTTTTGTGGTTTTGTTTTCTTTAAATAATTTCACGTAAAAGGTAAATATGTGCGATGTTTAATCTGTGATAAGAGAAGGCGGTCGGCGGTCTGTCGCTGTTCGGCGCATGCGCAAACGTCGTCATCATCAACAACAATAAAAGCAACAACAAATTGAGCAACAACAGCAACAACAGCAATAGCAACAACAACTTGACTCTGACTTTTGGTGATTAGCTTAGCAAGAATTCGCGTTACATTGCATGGCAAGTGGCGTATTGTATGTACATATATATATATATATAAAGTGTGTATGTGTGTGTGTGTGTGTGGTGTTCCCTCTTTTGTGGGTATTTCATGTGCTTCTTCTTGTTTTTTTGTACGCCGTGTAAATAAATAGCTTGGCAAATGTTTCGCAGAAACAACGCCAACAACAAAAGACAATAAAACGGCGAACATTGAGCAATTAAGCGGTGAAAGAAATGAGTGGCTCATGAGCCCATTCGACTCATTCACATTGAATAATGGGTGTGTCGCAGGTACTCTTTAATTTAACCAAGGCAAACAAATGCACTCGTCTGTGTGTTTGCGTATATGCGTGTGTGTGTGTGTGGGGACAACGCCCACAAAATGTTAACGCATGTAATCTGAGTAGCTTTGAGCTGTACCCCTCTCTCCCTTTCCTACACCTCCTGCCCTAATGCTCGAGACTCCTTTGGACTCTTTTTTTTCTTTCGTTTTTTTGGTAGTTAATTGCTAAACGGATTTCCGCTGCTGCTGGGCGTGGCAAGCGACTGATGAAATTGAGAGCAGTAAATGCGACAGCTCCTGATTCTGTTTCTGCCCCGATTCTGCTTCAGGTAGTTCAACAGTTCAGCAGTTCAGCTAAGCTAAGCTGCTTAGTAAAGGCTGCCCTCTTAGAGGCCACAGTGGGTTCCTGGAATAGTTTAGACATTGATATAAAAGCCACAGGCAGCCACTGACAGCATCTTGGGGTGGTTGCCATTCGTCATCCTTCATGATTAAAATGTGCGCAAAAAAGAAGGAAGGTAAGAGAATGCAAACAGCTCAAGAGCAGCTAATACCCTAGCCAACTACAATAATCGAGTCAGCCTGTTAAAGCGTGTGGCGTGTCAAATTGACAAGGTGTCACCAATTAGAAAACAAGTTAGTTGAGTTGATTTGATTTGGCTCCGCTGCCCGCAAATGCCCTCAGTTGACTTCATTTGCAGGCTGCATCAGAAACTGCGAAACAAAACAAAGTGCCCCGCTGGCTGGACTTGACAGGGTGTTTGCCTGTTGTCTCCAGGGTATTAACACACGCACACAGATAAACACATATACACATGCAAACACATATACACTCATACAGATGTACAGTTGGAAAGCCACTGTGCGGTGCAACCCCAAGTGTTAATGGCCTAGGTGTTAATTAGGGCCAAGGGCACATTAAAAATATAAAAAAAAGGAAAAGGAAAAAAGGAGAGCGATGAAAGTGCTGCGATAAAAAGCTGTCACCAGTCCAATAATCCAGCAATATAACAGTCGAACAACTCGACAATCGACAGAATCCATAAAATGTCAAGAGAGTGCAACTCATAAAAAGGATGTTAGTCGTCCGTTGATAAGGTCAAGAGCCGGCTATAAAAGTCAGCTGTCAGTGGAGTGAAAGATACGAAAGGTCTTGCAACAGAAACGCACGCGACGCTGCACACGCCCACATTTGGAATGGAAAGTAGCTCTATGGCAATATATACATACAAACATATATACATACATATATAAATATAAATGCATATATACCGATTGCGACTGCCAGGTAGCCCAGGACAGTAGCTAATAAAACTGCAGGAGAGTTTTTGCCAAATGCAATTCATAAGAAGCTGCATGACTTCTGCTGCTGCTGTTTACATTTATATGAAAATGATTGTTGACAACAGACAACAGGGAAGCCCACACGGGATTGCGATGTGGACGGGTCTGTCGCAAAAAGTGTTGTTGCCTATGGACGCAGATCAGGTCGCTTGGGATAATGGAATTGGCACTCCACGGCAACTGTCACAGCAGGCGAACAAACAAGCGCATTTGATTGATTTGAATGCAGCCCGAGGCCCGAGGCTGATCTGAAGTTTTGGTGCTGCCAACCTGCGCCAATTAGCATAAACATGCTGAAATGCAAAGTGGAGCAAGTGCAGCAGACGCAGACAATCGGGAACAAGGCAATTCCATTGTTACACAGCAGCGGACAGCGAAAGTGGCTCAACATGTGGCAAACTTTTCGATGAAGTGCATGCAAGTTGTGGCAAGTGCCCGATCATATTACTGCAACAACAACAACTGGCATCCCACACACAAACACACTGCTCACAAACTCACTCAAACACTCAAAGTGACATTTCACAACAAAACAAGACCAACAACAAGATATCAGCGAGTACCTAAATCTGAAACCAAAGCAACTTGTGTATTTGCCACTAGCAGCCAAAAAGAGGCGTTGACAACCAATACAAATGCAATGGCAAACAGATCACAGATCATATTTCACTGGAGTAACTCCTTTGTGGCACAACTTGAGCCATGTTAAAATAATGCTACTCTTAGATGAAATGTCACAGCAAATGATATAATATTATGGATAGTTCACACAGATATCGGTCACGCCAAAAAATAAAAAGTAAGAATGTCAGCTTGAATACTCTTTTTATTTATCTGTCTTAATTAACTAAAGGATCTGAATCAATTTATTTTTATAAGCATTATATTTTCAGCTTGGCTTTAAATTATTTAGTCTTCTGCCCTAATCGAAGTTCTTCTCCCGGAATATGCTGTTTACAAGTACTCACCTCGGTCTACGATTTTGCCAAACAGATTCTTTCCACGCAGAAAATTGCGCGTTGAGCAATTCCAGCGACGATTGCGAAATTGATGCTGGCACTCGCTGATGGCCATATTGGCGCCCTTGACCAGAGCTCCCAGCACGCCAGGATTATCTCGGACAAGTCGCCGCTGCTTGCGACGTAGCGTTGTGTGAATGGCAGGATCTATGTACATGATGCCAGTGCTGATGGGTGATATGTTGTTGGGTTCGCCGACCTTGGCAATGCCCCTATAATTGAGCAAAGTAAGTGACACAATTAAATAAACCTCACACGCAGTGATAAATATTGTTGGGTGAAGGGGAGGGTGGGGGGCAGGGGGCGTGTTAAGACTATTTAATGCTTGGCTTGGTTTTTGCGCCTAATTACAAGCGGTGTATTCAGGGGCAGGGGAAAATCTCGAGCAGCTGGACACGCACAGCAACCGAAAAGGCCACAAAGACGGATCAACATTTTCATTTATATTTGTGTACGTATTTGTTTTTGTAATTTGTTTTTTTTTTGTTGTTTTTTTTTGGCATTATGTTTATTTCCACTTGACTTGAGTTGAGTTGTGTGTGTTTTTGTTGTTCTTGGTTTTTCACTTGCGGCTTTTCCTTTTTGTTGAGCCACGTCAATTGCCGGCGTTACTCATGCATGCAGCACACACACACACACACACACACACGCACATACGGACACAGACAAACACACACATGCAACCCCATACACTGACAAATATTTGATGACACTTGTCGGCACTCGCTTCCATTTGCTGTCATCTTTTTCAAACGGCCTTGCCTACATAAATGTTTCTATTTATTATGGAAAACGAATATACCTTCGTATATATTTTCTTTCAACAGTTGTTGTTCTCGTTACAAATACTGTGTTTTTTATTGTTTTTTACACTTTTAGCTGTTTAACAATAATAAATAAATTTCAACAAATGTTTATTGACAGCGGCACATATGCAAATTAATTGCCAATTCAATTCGCCGTTGATTGCGGTGGGAAAGTTAATATTTTTTCACTCATTGTTTTTATTTAGTACATACATACATGCATACGTAAACAATTGCGTAATGGATACAAGCAAACGAAAGTATAACAAAAAAGCCCTCCATATAAAAACAAAAGCAGCAATCTCGCGACGGCGAAGCGCAATCGATGCGATTTCGATTTCGAATTCGGCGATTCCCAGGCGGATTAAAATGAATGGCAACAAGATTTATGCGGCCACCGCAGCAAAAAAACAAAAAAAAACAAACATCCAGCAAATTTCTGTTTTTCAGAATCTGTATTTTATTTGTATTTGTTCTTTATATCGAAATTTATGCCGTTATTAAAAGTTATTACGGTAGGCATTTGTGAGCTTTGAACTTGAATTGAACTCAAGCGAACTTTTTGTGCGAGGTTCGAGACGAAAGACTTAGGCAACGAACGTGAGATGGTAGCACATCAAAACGAATTCTTAGCAAACGTTGATCATTTCTTGGCCACATTAACTGTGTCACACACATACACTCTCTCTTTCTCACTAGGCATATCGAGACGCATCTCTTGGTGCTCTCCTGTTTCCCCAAGAGGTAAAAGTTGAATGCGCGCTTAGAATTTTTAATTGCTTTCGTCAGACAAAAAAGTTAATGTTGCTGCATTTTGTGGCTTCCGCATTGTGTGTGCAGCAGCATCAACAACAGCAACAACAAGCAGCAGCAGCCACAAGACTTGACTTTTAAATGGCCAAGACCATCTTTTGACTTTAGCTTGGGAAAATGATCTTCAAGTCTTGCGATAATTTTCGTGGCTTTCTTAACGGATGCTGCTGTTTCTGTTGCTGCCGTTGCTGGCGCGTGCCTCAAAAGTTTGTTGATGTTGCTGACATTTGGCTTTGGCTCTCGCAATACACTGTTGCTGCCGTCGCCTGTTTGCGCATGTTCTTCTCGCTCGCTCGCTAATTGCTTTAACTGTTTGTCCCCATACGAATTTGTTGGTCTATGCAAATTTAGCGTGGGCGCATATCAGCTGTTGCGTGGCCTTTTCAATGTCATGCAAATATTTCGCATCCCCCCTGATTCTTCAATTGGTTTCTCATGCTTTACTTACCACCACATGGAGCCTCGGCCTCTGCCCGATTTCTGTTTACTTTCGGCGTCGGCGCTACATAGCGCCAGCAGGCATATGATGAACATATAGCTTAAATCCATGGCAAAGTTTTTCGATTTTATTACACAAATATTATAGTTGGTATATATGGATGGTATATAGCCGACCAGTTAGCCAGTTTTTTTATTTGCTTATTGATATTTGATTCGCTTGTCAATGGCTGGGCCTTATTTGCTATGTCATATATAAACCTGGCTAAATATAATTTTATATGGCAATTTCACGTTCAATTAGCGCACTATAAATGAGGCATAATCCTCATTAGCATACGCATTGATACTGATTTGGATTTCCTGTGCATCGTATTGATGTGGATTTTTGTATCGATTTGTTTTCTTTTCAGCTGGATTACACTGTTCTGATTATAATATTTTGTTTTATATTTGCTCACACTTATTTGTTTGTGTTTGTTTCACTTGTAAAAAACTTGTAGCAGTTTTATGAATGAACAGATCGTAAGCTCGAAACACTTTCCATTTGCTCTACATAGTAAAAGTAGGAGAGTAGTTAAACCCGACGTAAGTATTCTGTTGTACGCAGAATCGGTGCTCCGGAGCGGAGGAGTGAAAGATTGTTACCCGGTTCAGTGCCAACGCTTAACTGAAACACACGGCGCGTTCTTTTACCTGGACCGATCAAGACTCAACTCAACTCGACTCGACCAGAGACTCGACAAATAGATTTAAACCTGTTCGGTGCTGCCCGTTGCCCGTTGTTGCGTGCGCGTGTGTGTTGACGACAGCGAATACGAGAGGCGAATGAGCGACTGACGGACGAGAGTCACAGCCAACAAACAGATCGAAGACAACCAACCAGAGACCCCAAATAATAGGCTCGAGTCTCGACATGACAGTCTCGCAGTCGACGTCGTCGTCGTCGTTGTAGTTGTTGTTGTCGTCGTCGTCGTCACACGAATTGCCGAGTTCTTGCTTCGTGTGCTCAATGCGCAATGGTTTGAAACCCAGCAGGAAATTATACATATTACTTGTTGGATTGAAATACATAAAGATACACAAGATTCTTCTACTCGAACTTGTATTTAAATAAATGATTTTTTGTAGTGAAGATTGAAAAAGATAAATTAAATCTGCTTACCAGAAATTTGTTGATAGCCCAAAATATATACATTGTTAAAAATTGCCTAAATGTAAGCTACTATCACTAAGAATGTATTTACACAAGATAAGTTCAAACATTAGAAAAAATTAACTTCAAAAACAAAAATTATAATTGAATTGTAGAATTATATGATAAATTCACTGAAATTTTCATGAGATTATTTCCAACTAGTGCTGCTGATGCTGTGGCCGTGGTTTCTGTGCTGCCCGTCGGGCGATCAACGATCGTGGAGGAGGAGCAATTTGCTGCTTGTCGTCGTCTACTCGGCCAGAGCGTGCGTGTGAAGAGTGCAGCTAGTCTTACAACCGAAAAAACGAAAACCGAATGCTTGGAGCAGCTGCCGTGTGCGAGTGTGGGTAGCTGCATTAGTATTGCGTACGTGTCGTATATAGACTGGCTGTGCCCAATAGGAAATGGCGGAAATATTGAAAATGATTGCGAGTGCATTTTTCGGTATCACTGTCAGGCGATCATTTTGTCAGTTTGATGGAATTTATTTTAGCTTAGTCTGTAATTAATGGGTGCACTAACTGCATTTAATTGCACTTATTTTCCACAATTCACACAAATTTCAGTAACGGTAAATTAGCAGATCGACAGCTTCAGTCGACACTTAGTAGACAGTATCGGGAGATGGAACGCTTTCTAATAATATATTATTAGTGATATGATTGTGCAACATATTACAGCTAATAAGTAAATGTATAATGTATTTGTTCATATATGTATTTAATCCATAGTTTATCAGTTTTACGAGTAAACAAAATTATAGGTATAAATAAGCTAATGCAAGCTTAATTTACAAATATTTTTATAAGTTATCAAGAAAGCAGTAAGAAATTTGTAAGTATACAAATTGTTTATCCCACAAAAATTATAATAATTATAAATTCTTTTTTATTGCTTTGCAAAATTCGTAAAGATTTTGAATTTTTTCTCATTTATTTATCCCTGATTTTGAAACACAGATTAATCCAATAAATATAAACAGAATATGTAATGTTTTAAATACACTACAAGTATCTTTTAAATAAAAACTTATTTTATCACGTTAAAATAGATCTCTCATAAATCCATTTATAATACACATAAAAGTCATATGTATTTTTAATGTGTAATTCCAATTTGTAATTATTGCTTTGAATTAGCTCATCTCCCCATTAATTTTTTCCATTTTCCACTCACTTTGCTATTCGGAGTAAATGTATATTCGGAGTGCTCGCTGCTTATGTACCAGGTAGAACAAACACTCACTCACGCTCTTTGCTCACACACTCACTCACACTCTGTCTCTCTTTCTCTCTCTTGCACACACACACACACACAGCACAAGCAGATCGTTGCTCACCTTCTTCTTGCTCTTGGCGTGTTTCTGCCTTGGCTGCGCCAACTAATTGGACAGTCAAGACTGCAGTTTGGGCATGCTCGCGCCCGCTTGCACCTACAGCAGCTGGTTGGCTGGAATGAAGATCCCCGTCAGCTCACACATTTCCTCTATTGCCATTGCATTCTAGCATTCGCAATGCGGTGTGTTTTGCTGCCGTTGCATTTTCAATGAATTAAATGTATTTTTAAAGATTATGTCAAGCTATTAATGGGCCATTATTTGCGGACTCACGGCGGCTGCTGCTGCTGCTGTTGCTACTCGGACGATGGGAAATGTCATTAAAGCGCGCCTGGAAGGCACACACAAAATGGCGTTGCCGCAACGAGCCTGTGCAAATATTGGCACAATTTGGTAGATGGTAGATGGGCTAGCAAAAGAGTTAGACGAGTGAGTTCAAACTACACACATATTTGCTTAGGCAACAGCGGATGGTGACGGGGACGGCAACGGCAACGGGGAAGGGGACGTGGTCGTGGCCGGAGCTACAAAATTAGCGCTTTCTTATTAATTTTATTGCTGCGGAAAATCCAAATGATGAGAACACAGTCTCTGGCTCAAAGCAACACTGACAGACTGCTCAAGCTGCTGCACACGGGGCAGTCTTGTAAACAAATCATAAAAACCGCTGTAGGTAGTCCGAGCATATAGCGTATATGCTATATGCTAACCTCTCTCTCTCGCTCTCCTTCTGTTCGACGACTCGATATTGCGCTCATAAAGGCGCGCAATTTGGTATTGGTGAGTAATGGCCGATGAGCAGTTTTAATTTGGCCATAATGAAGGCTGTATAAATTTTGGTATTACCATGCGATATGGTTAGCCGCAGACGCAGCCGCGCAACGAGACGTAGCGAATGCGATTTCAGCTGATGACCTTCGATTCGGGTTGCGTTGGGAATGGGAACCAATCCATCAAATTTCTAAGGTCGTCACCAGCAGTGAAGCAGCAGCAAGCGGTGAGAGAAACCAAAGCAACGCCACAACAAGCGCAACCACACAGAGCGCCCACAAACCCCCCGAGGCTCACACGGCCCTGAAGGTCAAACTGAACGGCAGCATTGTCCTTGAGCTGATTTCTGAATCTTTTTTTTTTGTTTTTGGTCAAGGTCAAGTCTTGGCCAGATTGCAGGTGATTGTTGAACAAGTCACCAAGTCAAACTGTCAAAGTGTTTGGGAAATTTGTTTGTAATACAAGTACGGCAATTTGCCAGGAGGAGTTGCTGGCAACAGAACGAGAGGCGTCGCTTTTGAGCTGTTAAATCTCAACTCATAATTGCAAATAATCGCTGTGTAAGCGCAGCTAAAACGCTGACGCTGGCAACGGGGCCTCACGTTTCCTCACTCTCCTAGGGGGTAGGCGTGTATCGGACAATGTTGCACGTAGCACTTTGCACATTTACCTGGCCAGCTTGCTAATCAGCTACAATCGAAATTTATATGGTCTGCAATCATTTGGCATCATTTGCAACTTACATGGCAGCAGCAAAGAGCACATAGGCCATAGCTCAACTGAAGTCAACTGACTGTCTGTATTCGCTCCATGAAGTTGTCAACAGTTGCATTCGCCACGCTGTGTGTCCTGTCAGCAGCATGTCCTGCAGGGACAGAGTTTTTATGTCCAGGGGCTGCCCGTCGTCCTCTTTGTGCTGTTGCCTGATGTCGCACAGGGTGTGAAAATTGCTTCCAAATAAAAATTTGCAACACTTCGAGATCCTGTTGCCTCAGTCCTCCGCTTTGGGCCATAATGTTTGTTGTTATGCTCGATTCTAGTTGCTGTCGTTGTTGCCTGCTTGTTAATGCGCCGTGCAAAAATGCAGCTAGTTCCGCTTGAAACCGAACCTCAAACTGAATCTCGTCCTGCTGCTGCTGTCTACTCTGCTCCGTTCCCTATTCAACTGCGCTGCATTCGCCGATCATCGCAGCGATCATTTGCAGCTCGCGTCCAAGAGTTGCTTACTCTGCCGATCTCCGGTTCGGGTTGGGTTCCGCATGGCGAGCGTGTCGCGTCTTTGTTGCAAGGCAATTTTGTTGATTCAAAACAGTTGGGCACTTGCTGAGCTCTCGGCTAGCTGTTTTATTGCACTCGATTTTACGCTTAGATCTGTGAGCAAGATCTGCGATCAGTTGGAGCGATACATCGATTGCAGCAGCAGCTGATGATGATTGCCGAGAAGTGGGAGGATGCCATCCATAATGGGCATGACATGAGGCTATTATGCCTGCTGGTCGTAAATGTTTGTTGGCTTATTCTATAGATCAGCACGATCGATTTGTTGATAAGCGAAGCTTATGATGGCTCATCTATTGTTCAATGAACCAGCAAATATTCCACTTTGAATTGTTTTTTCGAATTTCGCAAAAATGTGATCAGTAGATCTGTAAAGTCCCTATTTTTCTCGATTTTATAAGTATAGTTAAACAAAAGGATAACATTAATTTGAAGGTTGTCTGCCTATTGCATTTTTGAAGTTTTCTTCAAGGAGTAAAATTACAAGAAAATACTTTTTTGCGTTACTTAATCGTAAGACTCATATAATGACACGCTCAATATAATATTCTGATCAGTATACTTGCTCATACATAAGCGAACTGCTCTCGCTTCTCGACTCTATTATGATAAGAGTTCCAATTCCTGCAAGAGGAAAAACTTATCTTAAAACTCTTAAATAGGTCTTATAGTTAGTAATTGATAGATATGTTAAAGGATATTGATTGTACAAGCGTAGATCTTTAAATACATATTTACAAATAGTGCATATATAATTAAGCAAAATAAAATCAATTTTTATAGATGCCACTTTTTGGTTGTTGTTTAGACAAAATGTCCGACATTAACTCGATGACCCCTACCTATCTGTAAGACATAATCTGGAAAATCGCACAAATTGCTATACTCCTGCAGTCCATGGCGGTGGATCCACACCCACAGTTGGCTGTGGCCAGGTTGTTGCCTGATGTTAGCTGTTTGGTGTTTGAGCTGTTTGCTGGATGCTGTGTGTGGTGCCTTCAGCTGTGCCTTCTTTCTGCTCCCATTCCGATTGCGATGCTTTTCGCAGATCTTGTGGTTGCTGCTGCCATTGATGACTCCACATAATTTGCTTTGGCCACTTCCAAGAAGTAGAAAGGAGGTATGAAAAGAGATTTGAAAATAAGCCATAATCAACGCCATCATCATCAGCAAGGCCCGCAGCCCGCTGCCCGCTGCCCGCTGCACACGTCTCTGCCTCTCCCACTCCATGTTTCTCCTCGCCATCTCCATCACCTTCTCCCTCTATCGCCCAGTGAGACGTTTGTCGATGATGGTGGTCGACTTGGCCAATAAGGTAAGAGGTATGAATTGCTGCTGCTGCTGCTTCTTCTTCTTCTTCTGGCAGTGCTTCTACCAAAATAACAGTTACCACTGATCAACTGCTGTTGTTTTTGTAATTGTAGTCGCTCGAGGCGTTAATATTTTGTGCTGTTGCCTGCCTCACCGATTGTTGCGTGTCTCGACTTCGACATCGGCTTCAACTCCGACTCATGGGGAGGTCCATTTTGTTGTTAACTTTACTGCTCTAGACAATAAATTTTGTTGCTTGGCCACTTTTTCGACATGGTTCACGCACTTTAGGCCAAAATATGCCACTAATAACTACCGAAAATGGACGCAGCCAAAAACTCTGGCTCCGCTCCATGTTTTTCAGCTTCGGCTCTGCAGCTGAGAAAAATGGGCGTTTAGTTACGCTTTGATGACAGTGTAGAATTTTTTTTGTTTTTTTGTTAACCCTCCCCTCCCCACCTTTGCTGTCGACAATTTATATTTCCCGTGCCATAGAGAAATGTGTGTTTCAAAAAATTATGAGCGCGCATTTTTTTGGCTAGTTGGTTTTTTTTCTTTTTGTTTTTTTGGTTTTTGTTGGAGTCGTTAAGTGCCTTTAAAATGTTAAAATTATCTTCGCATGCTTGGCTACATTTTGTGCGGCTGCTGATCGAGGGTAAAAGTAAAGGCGAAAGGTGAATGCAGAGGTGTTAAAGTTCTCTTTATCTGCTGCTGCTGCTGCTGTGTCTGCGGCTGCTGAGATAAAGTGCTTTTCATTTGGGTTTTTACTTTTTTAATAACAATTAAAAATATACGGACCAGAATGCATAATGCATTATCATCAGCACTGGCAACGCTGGCGGTCGGTGCCCGGCTCCGGCTACGCTTCCGGAAGTGTGATCTCTCGACCAGCAACAGCAGCCATTACTATCTAATGGGGTGAAGAGTAAGTGGGAACATGGCGCTCCAAGCGGCAGCGGAGCGTGTGGTGGTTGTTGTCACAATTGTTAGTGCAAGAAAACGCCATTTTGTTGGTTGTGACAATTTGGTAACTAACCGGAAATTGCCAATACGAAATATTTGAACACAAAGGTGAATTATTGATAAGACAGCAGATGCTCTTTTTTTGCTGAAATTGAGTATGCGGAAACATGAATATATATATTTATACAATGTCATATTATAGTTGAATTCAAATATAACCCACAAATTGACAAATTTATATTTTATTATAAGTTTATTTTGTTTATATAATTATGCTGCATTGATTAGTAACAAGTTACTACGTAATTGGAACCTAAAGTTAACCATCTTATATGCGTGCTGTTACCAATTTCACTATGGCACTTTGTGCAGAGCTCAAATTCAGCTTCAGATACAAGTTCCATGCCACACGTCTGCACTTGAGATGCACGCGAAGCAGGAAAGACGACGATGAGCAGGACTAAGAACTGGGAAAGTAAGCAGTGAGAGCAAACGAGCAAACAGGGGCTTAGTGAAGAGCCCTACTTAAAGACGAATATTGTTTGGGATAACAACAGTGTCTGGCAAAAGTCAATGTACGCCGGCACCGGATTCTTGCCGAGAGTAGAGAGGCCTGTGGGCACGTGTAGTCGGGTACTTATGCTAGTCCCAGTTTTCCACCGGGCCACTTAAGCGTGTAAAATTTCCAGATGCTTGACTGGGAAAAATACGCGTAATGAAAACATTTTAACGACACTTGCATAAAATGTGGAAACTTATTAACTGATGCCCAAAATCTGTGACCGACCGCCAAGTTGTCGCCGTAGTCACGAGCAGGGGGAAAAAACGCGAACGTGTGAAAAACCTGAGCGGCACCACACAACAAACAACAAACACTAACAACCAAAAATTCTCTCGAGGATTTGGCGAGACGCAACACAACCAAAAATAGTCGAAAGTCATCAATGAGCTGAGGCGGCTTTTCCCAAGTGTGTGTGCGTGTTTGTGTTTGTTTGTAATTTCTAATTGTTGGCTGTTGTTGTTGTTGTTGTTGTTGTTGTCATCTAATAATTTAAATGACTTAATTATTGCGTCAGACTACAAACTACAAAAGGCGGCAACGCCTCGGGCGCCACCCTTGGATCTCTCTATCAGTGTGTGTGTGGGGGTGTGTGTGGGTGTGTGTCTTGTGTGTGGCTGCATTTCCTGCACTTATTAATTTTTCTTGGGGATGGGTATTTGGGTTCTGGGATCCCCACATTAAATTATGCACTTTATGGAGTGCGAATCGCTGGCCCATTGTTGTTGGTTTCTTTTGACGCATTTTGGCGCCAAGCATTCGACGCGACTCGGTGACGCCGTCGAGAGTAGCCCATCAGCTGGCCGACCTTTGACCCGGGGCCGCCACAAAAACAACACAATGCGAGCCACGTACAAGGACGCTCGATCAAAAATTATAAATCTGAGTAAACGCCACATTCGTTGCGCCCGAAGGATACAAAAATTGATTTCGAGTGGCCAGCTGCTCCCTTGCGACACCCTCCTTGTTGTTTTTGTTGTTCCAGTTGTTGTTGTTGTTTGACTTGTGCCGACAAAAGCCGTGAAAAATAATGACCCCGAAAACAACTTAATTATTTGTGTGTGTGATGGCTCTTCCTGGAAATGCTCGACGATCATCGGTAGCGCAACAATTGTGCCAAAAAGCGGCCACATATTAATTAGCCATGGCTATATGTAGAGCACAATAGTCCTGTTTCCAGGAAGCAGAAAGCCCTTTGGGTGGTCTATTATTACACAGATACCTCGCACTCTAGCTCTATTATCTCTTCCCTCTCCCTCTCTCTCTCTCTATATATATATACATTTATATGTATTTCTCTTTATTCGTTAGAGTGTGCGATCAATTCGAATCTCGTGACGATCGTGAGGCGCGTCTGGCTTTGTTGGCTTTTCCCACACTTATTGACAGGCAGCGCAGCTTAAGGCCATAAACAAATAGACAAATAGTCGCTGCCAAGACGACTCTTACTGGCTTTTGGCCAACACCAGAAACTTGTCGTTGCTTTGCATTGCTGTTGCTGTTGTGTTTTACACACTTTCCATAGTTAAGAATCGCTTATGTCTTAAATCAAGTTTACATGGCAAAGGTGTTGCAAATTCTAAGTTGATGAAACTCTTTCGGCCGCACTGATGGTAAAATATTATAAAATATATAGCACAGCTTGCTCACATATAACATTAGCTTCAAAGATCCTAAGTTCTAAGCCCAAAAACATTAAACATTTATATCAAGTTGTTTCTAAAGTCTTCCAAACATATTTTCTAAAAAGTTTTAATGTTATCAATCATTATCAAAATCGACAGATCAAAACTACTAAGTGTATTTGAGCTTCGGCTTTACGTCAACTTTTCTTATATTATTATTATAATTTTGTCTTTTTTTGGCTGGTGCTACTACTAAGTCGGTACTTGGCCGTGTCTAGCCGTCAGTTTGTGTGCTTTTGGCGTGCCGAGGCATCAGCGGTGGCAGCAGCCGCAACTTGTCTTTAACTGTTGTTTGAACAGCAAATAATGAAGACGAGAAGGCGGTGGCTACCGACCGGCGACAGCTCCGTCATTGTGCAATTAACGCTCAGAAAAAATGACATTACTTGCCTTCAAAATGGCGCCAATAAAAAATAAATAAAATGATGAGCGACACGCCCAACCACAGGTGCGAGAGATGACAGACAATCATAAGCTAATGTCAGCTCCCAATTCGAAATTTCTGATTAACGATGGCAATCAAAGCGGTTGAGCAATGACATGGGCGTGGCTCTTGCTAAAGAGTTTGTCCCCCGTAGCTCATACTAAGGTGATGAAAGCAATGATGATATCACATAAAAGTTTTTAAGCAGTTTACAAATGATTTTTTAGTAAAACATTTTTTACATGAATTCCAAGTTAAAATTTAATAGATTCATAAAATTGCTAAATTATGTAAATTTATTGGTAATTAATGTGGTAGTTTGGATTACCAAAATACATATAATATAAATGGTAAGCCAATTAGTCCTATAAAGCTCTTATATTATTTTGAAACCTCAAATAGAAAACATTCTTTCACATGGCCAATTCCTTGGGAACTAAACACACATCACAGGCTATTTTTGTAATCGCAAATCGAATCCCCTCAGATAGTGGCATGCTGGATTTGTGTGTGTTACTGCTGCAGATGTTGTTGCTGGTCGTTTCTCTTGAATGAAAGTTACAAAGTCACTTTCTCTGCAACGCGTCGCGATGCCGCATTTAAAGATGAGCATTTTGGGTGGCATTTCGTGGAAAGATAAAAGTTGACCACCAGAGGATGCATCAGCAGTTGCCGGTTACTGGGTTTGCCTGCACTTGGTCACATGGGCTGCATCTAGTCCAACCCATTTCAAGACACACCAACGAAATTAAGACATAAAGCGTCACAAATCGAAAATTTCGAGCAGCAGCGACGCAGGCAGCGACTGCGACTGCGACTACGACTGCGGCAGATTCACAGCAACGATAAGCGGCCTATCCAATACACAGGTGATAATTATATAATTTGTGACGGATGGACAAGCACATAAAAATGTTTCATTTGGCTACAGAATTTTATAGTTTCTTTTCCCGATCTTTTGTCTTTGCTTTTTGTTTGGCTCTTTGTTTTGTGATGCTGTTGCTCTTGTTGTTGTTGTTGTTGTTGTTGTTATTGCTATTGACTTTGCCCACGATTTTTGGAGAGTTTGAGCTAGAGGCACTGGGTGTGGCTGGGAAAGTGTCGGAAAGAGTGAAAATTGTAGCACTGGGTGGCCCGTGGGAGTTTCTTCTCGGTTGCGGACAATTCTTCCTTGGCCCTTGGGCTGCTTCGTGCTTAATTGTCGTCTTGCAGAATTGTGAGACGACGCGGATTCCGTAAATTTCACATTCGTTCCGACGGCCAATGGGCTATTCGTCATTCGCTTGTCTCGCGAAAGCATCATCATCATCATGATCATCATTATCTGGGTTTTTTTTTTTTTGTTTTTTTGAGAGATTTAGCAAAAATGGCTTTTTGTAGCCGACGTTCAGTTGGGATTCGCTTTGCGTTCTTTTCACAGCATTTCACAGTTTTTGCTTCCAATATTAATTTCGAAGACGTTTTAAATGGCCATGGCTAAGACGCAGTCCAAGTTCAAGACCAATTCCAACTCCAAGTCCGCACCGTGTCTTCAGCTATGGTTGCGGCCATAATTTTAAATATGCGATGTGCGCAAAAAGCGCACAAAAGTCCAAAAAATCTTTCTTCTTGTGACAGTTTGCACAGCCATCAAAAAAATACAACAAACACAAAGAAACAAAATAAAAAAAATTGAATGCAGACAGCAAAAAATCTGATTGCTGGCAAAAAAATGTTGCAGCAAGCATTTTTGTGTACGCATTTTCTTGACGGACTTTACTGGGCATAGTTTTTTGTCGCCAGCTCAGCTCAACTCAACTGGCCACTGGGATTTTGTTCGGGTTCGGGTTCGGGCTTGGAATCTGGAGTTTGAGTATTGAGTATTGGGGGAAGCGTGCAATTCTCCGGAGACAGGTCGCCAGCGAGCAAAAACTAGAACGCTTTCCGAGATTTATTTCTTTCGTTAAGGATTTCTGTGGCATTTTCGTAGTTTTGCATTGCAGATCCTGCGCACAGATCCAACAGAATTTAGGGCTTATTCATGCGTGTTCGTCAGTGTCATTGTCATTATCATCATCAACGGATCGCATTGACTGACTGTCAGTCAGTTCAGTCAGTTGGGTTCGGTTCGGTTCGGTTCAGTGTCCAGCGTTTCAGGAGCATCGCTTTGCAGTCAGCTCTCGTCATGGCATCGTGGCAAATGTTTAACATTTGTACGCCTGTTTTTTTGTTTTTTTTGTTTGTTTGGTGTTACTTTTTTGCTGATTTTTTATTTTGACTTTTTTATTTTTGCTTCCAAGTTTGGCTTTTAGCTCATGGTTTTTTGTGCAATAATAAAGAAATATTTTTAATAAGCTTTCATTCATTTTTAACGAGGGTTCCACATTCTAAAGCGACATTCCGTTATTGTTGTTGTTGTTGTTGTTGTTCTTATTATTTTTGTTTTGCTGAGAAATCGCTTTTGATTCATCTAATGGATTTGGGCGCTGATCGAAAAGCACTCCTGGGAGCAACTTCCATTGTATAATGAATAAATTCAATCAAATTTCAATTAAACTGAATGAAATCCACAAATCTTGCCATGAAATATGAGAACCTTAGTTACAAATTTATTTTCAAATTCCGTAATTCTTACTATTTACTTTCAATCTACCCTTTAAGTCTCTATTCGAAAGTTCATTCTAATACATCCCTTTACTATTTGATAATATATATAATATAAATATTTGGATTGAAATGTCACGGTTAGGTTAGAATGTTTCCAATGCTATTTCCGTATTTTTCTTATTTGTTCTATACCAACTACTTAAGTCACATTATTTTGCTCATCTGATTAGTTGGCATTTCTTTGGCTTTTCCAATTTAATCGAATGTGTACTTTTCACCACTTCATTTCATCTCATCATCTTATTTAGCAACACAAAGTAAATCTGCAGATTTGTAGCCATAATGATATTTGCCCATATCTGGTTTCTGGGCCACGGCAACAACCGACCCCACATTTGATGTTTGCCCAATGATGATTGTAAGTGAGAGCCGACAGAGAGGGGAGTAGTCAGACGAGGACTATGGGGCAAGTTGAAAATTGCAGACATTGAGGCAGACACACGCGCCATTAGCTGCCGTAATCAATTGCCAGACAACGCGACCACTTTACTCCCATCTCATTTTAGTTGAATGCGATTTCTATTTTCAGGCATTCGAAATGAAAACGAACACGAGAGAACGGTTATCTTAGGCATGCCGACTATAAGATACCCTTGTAAACCGGAGTTAATCTGTTGACATCTCAATTGTAAACCGCTGTTCGAAATATGGCTTCATTTTTATACGGGATATATTGTTCCGATCCAGTGACTGAAGCAAAAGACAAATTTATGCCAAGTTTCAGCTTTAAAATTGAGGAAGTAAAACTTACGTAACAAGTGAGATCAGACACACTGACAGACAGACGGACATGGCATCTCATTCAGTGCGTTACAAAAGTAACGACAAAATCATAATAGTCTCTAGAAGGGTGTACAAATTGACATTGAAATGTAGAGCATGAGGCGAGAGGGCCATGTGGTCCAACAACCGACTCCACCACCAGTGGCATCTGCTGGGCTAATGGGCTCTGCGATATGCAAAAAATAAAAAAGTAAATACGCATCAGTAATGAAGCTCATTGGGTGAGGTTATGGCTGATGATAAGGGCGTAAATGTGATTGCGAATTGAAAGAGAAAAGATGTTGCATGCGAAGATTCCCACTTTGAGCGTCGGCCACTTGTGGCGCAAAGCGTTTAGTAAACGGTTATTGATGCAGTTTGGGAATTGCAATTGCCGAGGCCACCCTCATTGAAGAAGGCGGAGTAGCAGAAGTAGGAGCAGGAGTAGGCACCAAAAAGGATGTGCCGACACAAATCACCGACAAAGGAACTAACTGTTCATCGCACACGTTGCAGATGAAGACAGGACCGCAGGCAGAGGCCCTACTGACAGCCATAGAATGGGCACAGAAGCAGCGCAGTCGATAGGCAGTGTGTGTGAAAGTAGCTAAAGGAAAGTAAAATGCCTGTCAGCTGCGGCAGGAAGCAGCAACAACAACAATAACAGAGAAGAAGAAGAGGTAGTGGAAATCGTCGACAAACAACGCAATGATAGGGCTCGGCTCACAGTTCAACCAAAATACAAGTTAATAATGTCTTCATTATTGTTGAAGCGTAACTAACGCGGTTTACACATATTAGTTAAAGCCAAAAGAAGATGCCCAAGCAGACAGCGTTGCAAATTGCAGCTGAATTTTTGGGCCCACCTAAAAACCGATCCACACACAGCTCGCACCACAATTGTCTGAGAGACTGAGTCTGATAAGACAACAACAGTGGATGCTGATGCTGCTGCTGCTGCTGCTTCTGCTGCTGCTGCTGCTGCGTTGACATGACACAATTTTTATTCAAATGCCTCAACATGAGGCTGCATATTAACCTTATCGAAGGTCCACGGTGGGAATGTCGCACAAGAAGACGACGACGACGACGTTGAATGCATTGCTTGGGATCCCCTGGCGTGCGCAGCTTTATCACTTCATTTGCTACCGCTCTGCTGCTACCTCTGCTGCTGCTGCAATTTGACCAGCACTTCTTTGACGACCGCATGCCGCGTGTGGCAGTAGCTAAAGATTGAGACCAAGAGCTCATCATCAACATATGCGTATGGATCTCTCTCTCTCTCTCTCTATATATATGTATATATATATATATATATATATACATATATATGTAGGACCAACCGCACAGCAGTGCAACAAACAGACCGACAGGGCGACCACCCAGCACCCGAACCTGAACCAGAACCAGTTACAGCAGCAGCAGCAGCAGTATCAGTACCAGAACCCATGCGACTGCCCGTTGTGCTTGGCATTCTTTGAGCTGTCGTCGCTCCGACTAGATAAATGGACTCACCCAAGACCATAGCCATACCCATCCATCGGTCCCAATGATGTCTAATCGCAAATTGTCAGCTGCTCGTCAAGTGCCAGTGCTTCCGTTTCGGGTCCAAGTTCCGGCGCCGCATATGCCACATAAGAACTAACTCAACCAAATGAGCATTGTCTAGCAAAAATGCTCGACACTTCAGATTGTATAAATAGCAAATACCCTGTTAATGTTACAGTAATATGCAATCAAAAGAAGCTAAAGAATGTCTCTTATGTCAATCAATTGTACCAACATTAACGACTATTAATGAGAGCATGGTATAAGAACTAAATGAATGCGTCTTTAGCTGATATGGATGCGGTATATGGTACTATATATGTGTATACATATATGAATATGCAATGCGGAACAGTTGGCAGCTGCTGCAACATCGAATAATGCGCCATAAGTCGAGCATATTTAGTGGGTTTTATGCTTTTGGGCATAGATATAGCGAAAGAGAAAGAGACACTGTTGCTGTGTGTGTGTGTGAGGGGGAGAGGTGGAGAGGGCGAGAGGACTAAAAGGCTCTGGGGCTGTCCGCGTTGGTGAGATAAGATTAAAAACAATTTTATTGCAGCTCTTTAGTTGCGAGCAGCTTGTGCAGCTTGGGCAGCCTGCGATCCTCGCTCGGCCCGCTGCACGGCCTTTAATTTAATTCATTTAATTTTTATTCAAAAGAATGCCTTTTGATAAGCGCTGACGCCAACAAACTAAGTAAGTTTCGGTACGAGGCTCCCACATTCCATTCGGGATTGTGATGCTGCTGGGGAGGGGGGGAAAAATGATTGTGGCTTAAATCGATTAATGCGCCTAATCAGCGCCTACCATCTACCCCAGCTACATTGTGCAGCGATCTTGGTTTCAGCAGCCTCGAATCAGACCAGAGGCTTCATTCAGACTTCATTGATTCATTAAAGATTTTTATTAAAAGGTTTTAATACTCGCATTAACTCCACACGATCTCACAACTGATCACACGATCGCTTCCCTGACCCCTCAGCTCTCCTACTCTTTCTACCTGTTCATTGGTCAACTGAACCGATCCGATCCGATCCGAACCGAACCGAGCCAAACAGAGCAGAACATAACATAACAGAACAGAACAGAACAGAACAGAGGAGAGCTGAACTCTACGGAGCGATCTGAACTGACTGAGTTTTAATGCCTCGCTTGATCAGTGATCTTGGGGCCTGCCCTGGCGCTTCTTTTTGCTTGTCATCGTGTCATGTTTTGTGTGCTGAATGCTTTTTCATGCCGCTTTTTCCATCTTTGTGCTTCTTTTCGTCTTTGCCTCTCTTTTTTCTTTTTTTTTTTTTGTGGAAAGTGTGAGAAAGGAAATATCTTCATCGTGCGATCAACGATCAACGAACAACGATCAGCGATCAGCGACGAAGTGCAGCTCCGTATTAATAAATCTACAAATGCATTAATTGCACCGCTGAATGGACAAAAGATCAACAAGTCAGCGGGCGTTGATGTTGATTGGCTTCATTAGGTTGTGTGTCCAGAGACCACAAGACGGCCACGACGATCAAGAGATCGACAGATCGAGAGATCTACAACAATATTAAAAACACAACCGGCCACAAGAATGCCAGCAGCATGAAATTTTTGGGCTAATTTTGTAACATTTCTTTTGGTTAAAAATGTTTCTCAATTTGTTTGAGCGCACGCTCCTAAGAGGTTCTAATTGAGAAGATCTTCGTCTTCTGGTTTCGGTTTCTTGAATTTCGTGTGCGTTCCTAGGCTTTAATTGAATTGACAACCCAAATGAAACGGCAGCTGCTGTTGGCGTCGGTGTAGCGCCAACAAAAACAACAACAATAACACCAACAACAACAACAGGGGAAGAAAAAACGATCAAGGAGTGGCCAATGCGGTCTTCAGCGCCTCGGCTCATGGGCTATTAAAAGCGATGCCCGATGCCCAAAACCAACGAACCTGAGGACTGCGACATGGAAAAAGGTTAAAAGGTTCCACATTTCATTTTTGTTGCTGATCGCAGGGTGTTTGTTGCTTTTGAATTAATTTTTTATTGTTATTGTTTTTTGGCTGTGAACTCAATTAATTGAAACGCCAGGCGGCGGCCTGTGCCAAAGATGTCATCAGCGGGAAATTTACATGGCAAGGGTAACGGCAGCGGCAGGGGCAGGGTCGGGGCCATCGGGGTTAGGGTGCTGGGTAAGGGGTGCAGAGTACGGCTGCGGAATGGGGATGTAAATCAGCTGGTGGCGCCTAAATCGAAACGGAATTGTCGTTTTTCTTAGTGTGACATGTGGCGACAAATTGAGGTTATGTATATGAGGGAACCTGCCACGGGATAGGGGTAGGGGGAAACGATCTCCTGCTGTGGAGAGGGAGCACAGCATACGGAACGGGTTAACACGATCGATGATCGTCAATTAATCACTTTGCAAGAATTGTTGGGAAAGGTTGGAAAGAAGTTGTATTTTGAAGACGATTCTCGTGTGGGGTCAACAACTTTGCCAATTATCATTTGCTGAAAGAACGAGGGATTCGATGCTGTAGAAAGGGAAGGAGAGAAAAAGTTTAGAACTTAGGGGAATATGCTAATGTTATTGAATTCAGTTATACAAGCTTATAACATTATAAAAAAAAATTTGCTATTTATTATACATATAAGTTAAATTTAATTAATTAATTAATTTGTTTTATATTAGTTTATTTAAGTTTAATTGCCGGAGTACAATAAATACGATTAAAGTAAATATTGGATAGCACAAAACTTTAAATATACAAATTGCAAAAAAAAAAAATTGATTTAGTATATTGGGAGATTATTCTGCTTCTCTGGTAGCTTGCGAATCTTTAGATCAGTTCGGTCAGCATCATTGATGTCTATCAAAGTGCTCCAGTGCTGGCTAACAGCTCAATTTCTGGCTGGTAACGCGCCCTGGGTCAACACCGGCAGTCAAGCAGCAAACCAAACCAAACCAAACCAAACCAAAGCGTACCGAACCGAACCAATCAAGCGATAAAACATCCAAAACTTGGCAAACAGAAAAAGACAGCAGCCGTTGGCTAGACCAATGTGTAAAGTCGATGCCGAAGTCGGATGCGAGTGCAACGTGCTAGAGATGGAGGTGGAGATGGCAGGAGGAACGGGGTGAGAGCTGGCGATCGGTAAATTTGAAAGAAAATTAAATCCGTAAATGAGGAAATCAAATATCGTAAAGTGCGCAGCGCTCAATGCTGGTGGCAAGTGGATTGGGCTGCCTGAGGATCGAATGGGATGTTCAATGGGCCATGGAACTTGGTGTACGGGGCACTTGGGATCGGGACTTGGGACTGGCGTCGGCACTTGCTGCCCATATTCCCATGAATGTGAGCAAACAGAGCTAAAGATTTTAGCGTTTTGCCGCCTCGAACGCATCGGCATCGATTTGTTTGTCGAACACATTTCTCAATTCCAATTCGCTGATGCATTTTATGAACGCGTGCAGCGCATCGCAAACAAAGGCCTAAAATGCATTCTTAACCTTTTCCCATTTACCTGGCCCGAAAACCCAAGCTCAAATCCCTAGCCCTAACCCTAGCCCATAATAGGGTTAAGATGTGATGTGGCGCGCGCGCTCGTGAGTTTCTTAAATTGACAGAAAAACAAACATCCCAGAATATCGAAGTAGACATGTAGGGGTATTGAGTATATACACTTTGCATTGGGAATTTGTTAAAACAACAAGGTGCATGCATTTCGGTAAATTGCTTAATTAGGCATCCCTTTTTTAGTTCTACCCCGTCAAGACGCAGGCTGACAAAATATTTGCCTGGCCTTTTGACAGCTGTCAAGTGGCCAACCGAAACGTAGCATTTAATTTGGGGGAATATGCAAACTACAAAAAAAATCAAAAATACCCACTCGCTCTCTTAATTCCTATGCAAATTTGTCTAAGCACTTTGCGTGTGGTTCTTGTTGCCGACGATGCAGGAAATACATTTGTATCTACAAGATACATTTGTATATACATATATAATTTTTGTTTTGCGCTTGGCAGCACTTGAAAGATGCTTTTGTTGCTGTCGAGCCAAATGAAATTTGCACTAATCTCGGCGCATATGTGAAATGCTGAGAAGGAAGTGATTTTCCAATGATTAACTTGGTTGAAAGGGATTTGAGTCGAGATTGATAGGCGAACACACACGCCGTAATACTCACTCACTCCCTATCCCTCTCTCTCTCTGTCTCTCCTATCTTCACTATACGGTTTCTTAAATCATGCCCTTGGTTATCTCTAAGCGTTGATCGCCGCTGCTTCGATCTTCGTTCGTTCGATTTTATTTGTATTTTTGTTTTCGGGCTGCTCATTCATAAAAATGGCCAGCGGCAGAGTTGACAATGTTGCTCAACTACAGATTGAGATACATAAAGATAAGAAAGATATTAGATTTAATGAGTTGAGAGCCTGCCTCCGTTTAGCCAATGACATATACAGAACGAGTTCGTAGCTCGATATCGAGCTCGAGCTTGTCTCTCCTTTGTATCAGCTGCTAGGTAAAAGTATCGATTGCACTTGGCTAAAAACTCAAAGTCGGCTCAAAAACTGGTACCGCTGATGCCGAGCTGGACCTGGGCCTCAGCTTGCCTGGGATCTGCCGTTTTTTTCACACGCGGCAGGTACAACAAGAGCAACAACAACAGCAGCAGCAACAGCAGCAGAAGCGGCGGCGGCGGCAACAACTTTGGCGGTCCTTTTCCAGGAAGTTGCGCCTGGCGTGCGCGCGACCGATCCGCAGCTGCCCGTCGCTCATTCACGCGACTCGCAACGAGTATCTTAAGTTTTTATGCAAATTAAGCGGCAGCAGCAGCAGCATCCAAGTGGGTTTTAGCCTATTTTATGGTCATCGCTCAGATTCAGTTACCCTTACCCCCTCGGCACTTGTTGTGCTGCTGTCCGGCAACAGTTTTGTAGCTGCTGTCGTAGGTACTTGTACTTGTGTGTAGCACTTAAGTAAGCGCTTCCCATTTTGCATGATCAACTGCATCTGTATCTGTATCTGCAAACGTATCTGTATCTTGTGTACCTTTTTGTTGTCTATTAGCGGCACACACACACACACACAAACACACGCTAGCATTTGTCGATCTGTGCGCTTGAGCGGATTTAGCTTAATTTAAATCCAAATCTGTGTACGTTGCACCCATTGTTATCTCGCCTTCTAGCATAAGGGCTTCCTCTCATCCTCACTAGCTCTCAGCCGAATCTCGAGCCATTGTGTGCCCTAAATCAGTGTGCCCTATTTAGTTTTGTTATGCACCATGGCCAGATCTTAAGGCTTGAGGCCCTCGAAATTGAACAATTTCATAAGCATAAGCCGTAGGCAATTCCTGAAACGTTTGCAGGCCCTCGGCACATATGAATACATCTCTATTTATATTTACAACATCAGAGATTTGACATTTTTCCGTTGTGACCGTTCCCTAAATATATTTCTTATTCGCAGTATTTTGTAGTTGAGTATTTTCTGACTCTTTGACTTTTTCCCCCACTAGCTTGTGGAATTTTAATCAAATCTTGCACGAAACTTTCTCCATTAACAATCCACCAGTTTTTCAGTACAAACAGTTATATTTGCTGACAAATATATTTATTGTACAACCATAACAAGGTTCTCAGGCGGCTCTTTGCTTGGGTTTTATTATATAAAGCATGCAAATGACTGCCAAATCTAAATATTATATTTTCTCACTGGTCTGTGATAAGTGTCGTTGCTGTTAGTCATTTATGGCCAGTTCAGGCTATATGCCACTTTCGAGAGAGTTTTGCCTTTAACAACAGCGAAAACAATCGAATTGTGTGCTCAAGCAATAATGGTTATTAATAAAGACATGTGTACTCGGCCATAAAACTTCAAATGCAAGCATCTATAAAATGTCAGATAGCACATAGACACCTATAGATACGGATGTGGGTACGAGTATGCGCATTGTGTCTGCAGCAGATAACTTGAACGTACACAAAAGTCAATATAGCTAGTTGTAAAGAATGCGCTATTGTGGAACACACCCACTTTCAAAACAAAGCACTCCATACCGAACCTGAGACCCAGGCACACAGAAATCAGGCCGAGAATGGGCCAAAAAAAAAAAAAACATGTGCTCCACCTGAGTATGGGATCCCGTTCCCGTTCTCTTCTATCTGTTGGGCATTCAGTCGTGGCAGTCAGTCAACATCTTGGTATCACAATTCAATTAAGATTTATATTTTGTTGTTAAACAATTTGTTGTTATTGTTTGCCAGTATATTTATGTATTTTCTCTATATATATTTCCCATTTTTTTTTATGGGAACGCCGCGAAAGGAGACACACTTCGAATTTGTTGTTGACTTTTTTCTTCTGCAAGCCATGAGTGAATTCCTGGAAAGCATTGCGGCAAACCTTCGGGTGTCGTTTCAACTGCTCAAACCACTTGCACCACACAATGTTTAATGACAATTACTCGGTATCTGTTGCTGTTGCTGTTGCTGTTGCTGTTGCTGTATCTGTATCTCTTTAACTGTAGCGTGGGAGCCGTCATTCTGATATATCCTTATCGCAGCGTGGGAGTTCGAAAAACTCGGCAGCTATCTCAGAGCTGTTGGTATTTATGAATGTGATTATTTAATTAGCTCATGCTAATTATATAAAAAGCTCAACTCAACTTGACAACTGCTTAATCGAAACGTGCAAAATTATTAATCGACGACTAATTTCGCTGCTCAATTCAACAAAGTTTTTACATTAAACAAAAGATAAGAGCAAAGCAACATCAACAACAACATTGAAACGATGTTCGTCTGCTCGTTTTGCTGTTGTGCAATAAAAATTCATTTCAATTCGTTTATGCGTAATGAAATCGAAGTCATATAAACGTATCAACCGACCACCCCTCACCCGCCCCTGCTTGGCCGCCTGCCTCTGCCAAGGACTGGGACAGTTATTGAATGTAGTCTGTATATATGCGGAGTATATCTGGCAACTTGTCCGGCTCGAAGCCAGACAAAGTTGTTGTTCAGCTGCTGCCGTGCAAATGTTGTCGTTGTTGGGGTAGTGCGCAAGACGATGGAGATGGGGAGCGGGGTTAGGGGGGTAGTCATTGGTTGGCTGCCGCATCAAATCACATTATTACGAGACATTTTCGCTGCTGCAAAGACCAGCATCTTCTTCTTCTTCAACTTCATCTTTGCATTTGATTGTTTTTGCTTCTGCGTTTCAATTTTAGCTTCTTTTTTTTGTTGCTGGTTTTTTTTCTTCTTTTGTTGATTTTTGTTTTTGCTTGCTAAATTTGTTTTAGCCCGGCCCCCTCTCTCTCTCCCTATCTCTTTCGAGTTGTTTATCTCGCATTGTGCAGGCAGTAAAGGCAAATATTGTATGCCCTCCCTCCCGGCGACGCACCACCCCCTCTGCCGTTGTCCTCCCTTGCAGTGTGTGATGAGTGTGGTGAAGAAGCTTTAATGGAATCTCGTCATAAATTCAAATTTTATTACTGCTCATATTACTGCCGTGCTCACAGAGTCAGACACAGCACCTCACCGCCCTACCCTCGTCACCCCTCTCCTCATCTTCTTCGTACTGACAACAAACTTATATGGCAATACGATGCCAGCTTATACATATATACGTATGTGTGAGTAAGTAGAAGGGGGGGGCAGAGAGCACAGTGGTTGCCAAATTGGCCAAATGAGAAAGTGCTGTAAAATGAGCGGAAGTTACATGTGAATTACATTTTTATTAGAGAAAAGCGTCTTTAATTGAAGTTGTTAACCATGCTCCGTAATTGGAATGACAAATCTATAATGTTTGATTGCTGATTTTCGTTTGGGGCAGGTAATTTACAATCCCCAGCTGTTTTTTTGTTTGTGGCTGTTGAAAAGAAAACATTATCAATGTATGAATACTGGATTCACAGCTGCCAAGTTTGCTTTTTCTAGCTCGATTATGAACTGCGATTTGCATCTTAATAAATCAACCCATTGCGAATGGAGATTTGTTTTTGTACTTTTATAGCAATGAGCTTTTAGTTACTGCTCAATAAAAACTGCTTTGTGCCACTGTGCAACAGCAGAAGCAGCGCGCTTCAATCACGCGCAATTAATCTGCTCAAAATCCTTTTATAGATAATCACACACAATCGCAGACACACACACACACAAACATACAACCAGAGACAAAGCTGTGTGCTCTGTTTGGCTCAGTATCCTGTGCAGTTTTACGACAATTGTTATTGTTATTGAGGCATTTTCGAAATGAACAATTTCAACGCTGACGATGACGCTGAATGACAACAACAGAGCGACAACAGCAAACGCAACAGCAACAGCAACAACAACAATAACAACAAGCGTCAGCTAAGGATGGGGCACGAGCACAAGGTACATGTCAATGGCTATGAGACGTCGAGGATGACGACGTCGCCATCGCATGCATCATAATAATAAAACACACACGGACAGACAGGCAGACAGACAGACAGAGAGACGGAGAGAGACATATAGACAGGCAGACACTTGGACATGGCGAGGACAACATCGTGGAATGCAACGCGGAAGAATGGGCGGATAGAGGGGAGCCGGCAGCGGCTTAGCCTGAGAGATGATGAGCTCAAGTTGTGGAACGCTCCGGGCGGTTCTAAAAGCGTCAACGCAAATTAGCAGCAAAGTGTAAATTGGAAATGCTTTTTTTGGTGCACCCCACACAGATGCAGACGGCGAACGAGGCACAGACTGGGACTGGGACTGGGACTGGGACAGGTAGAGAGAAGCACAGAGAGGATCTGATGGCGAAGACAGATGTGCCAGGAGAGACGTTGGCTTTTAGGGCCTTTAATTAAGTTGTTATTTGGCCGGCTGATTAGAGGCAACAGTTTTTCTGCTCCGCGTTGCGCTTTTAATGGATTGAAATTGTTAGCGGCTGATCAATGGGTAGCATTGGGACCTGGTCTATCCAAGCACTCACGTAATAGTAGTATATCGATGGACCAGCTGTAAAAATGTCAAATTTGTATAAGTTACGGCACTAAGTCCATAGCCGAGCTCGTTGTGTACATATCCCCGATCTGTAAGCGGCGGCAGTCAACCAATTTTATGATCTACAAATTGCTGCTCCGTTTTTTGTTTTTGTTTCTTCTCGTGCTTTGCTTTTCCAATCGATAAATTTTCAAGTTGCCAATAATAAATTAATTGCCCAAACACAATAATAAAAAAAACTTGCTCATCTGCCTCATTGTTTGAGTGTGTGTGTGGTCCCCTCCACAACTCTATTCGATATCATCTGGCGCTGGGAGCCTCTGGTTTTTAGCATTTGCGTCGTCGCTGAAACTATGACAAATATATTTCAAGTCGTGCGGGAGATTCCGCTCTTTATTTATATATTTCTTTGTCCATCTATCCAACTGTCTGTCTGTCTGTGTGTGTTTCTATTTCTTCATTAAGTTTTCATCAGTGATATTAATTATTCATGTCTTAATATCTTCATATCGCATATATTTATTTGCTGTCGATTTGTTTTCCTTTTTTTTGTTGTTGTGTGTTTGTTTCTTTGAGCTTCGCTTCGTTTCGTTTCTATGTCATTTAATATTTATAATTTAATCTTTTGAGGTCTATGTGTTGATATTTCACGAGTTAATAACTTGATTAAACCAACGTCTTCAGTATTTATATTATTTCAATGTCTTGGATCTCTCGTTGGGCACCAGGCGCTGTGTGTGGGAATTGAGGCGACTGGAAATGTTTTCGAGTCAAAATCTCCATAAATTTAATTAAGTTGAACTGGCAAATGCTGGCCACTGGACTCAAATTGGAGTTCAGCTCAGTCTGATGACGTAAATACTAAATTTTATTGATGGAAATTTGAATGTGTGTATTTAAAGTGCTACTAGATTTTAGAAATAGATTTGAATGGCATAAATAAAATATAAAAAAATAAATGAAATCATTCACATTTAAATACTTTTATATATTACACAAATCTATGAAAAATTTATAAAATTTTGATTATAATTAAATTTTATAATTCCTTCGTAAATTAACAATATTTTTGCATTGTTTTTTTTGTTTTAGAGCGTAAAATTTTAATACATAATATGTAAGAAAATATTGTATTCAAAATATTACACATTTCACATTCCAAATAGAGATTTGCATTTGACTTGTATAAATCTTTATAATTTTTGTGTACATTCAATGAAATTTCCCCAACGTACCCCATAACTCATCCGCACTGTTGCTCAAAGTCTCAAATTCTATTTAAAAATCCATAAGCGAAATCTCTAAATTAAGTCGTAAAAACTACACAAATTGATTCATAAATTTAGAAAAAATCCATAATTGGCCATCTTGACTCTCGAGGTTCGAGATATGAGATGCGAGATGGTAATGAAATGCATACAACTTAATAATCCGATATCAAATAAAATACCAAATGTTTTTATTTCAACAGCTATGCTCGTTTTGTGCCCAGTTTGGCATCCAGGCCCACAAAATATATGCAAACGGTTTATATTAACGAGCCCACACAAATGCACATACATATATGCATATTGGGCATATGTGTGCGTGAGATACAGATACCTAGACAGGCATAGATGGAGAGACATTTTTGGTTTTGCATATTCATTAGATGTAAATGCCAAAAACTTTTAGTCGCATTTATCGTTTATCGTTGGTGGCCCAACGCATTTATTTCATATTAATAAGCAATTTTTTAAATTCTGCTCGAAATGTTATGAGGCTGACGATTACCTTAAGCTATAATCGTTAGCATATATCTTAAATATGGGCTTAAGAAATAGTGTTTTGGCCATGTACAACTAGTTGATGCCCTGTAGTCAGAGTATTTTCCATGCAAAATAATTGATTTGAGATCCTTAAAATAAGATCAAATTGAGAAACCATTGTAATTGTTCAAAATTAAACGTAAGATGTTTCTACAATAATTGTGTGGCTGTTGTCATGCCGAATTCCTATCTACTGCATATGACCCTAATTTTTATCAATATAGTATCTAATTTGTTCCATATATTGATAAGGTCTCCACTTTTATTTTTGGCGCTTCCATGCCAGAAATGTACTAATACTACAAGAAGAGCAACGAAGCCGCAACAACCTTTGTGGGCACACCTTGAGGCGTCGTCTGAGTGGCCTCTCCCAGCGCAGACATTTTCAGTTTGTTTATTTATTTATTTGTTTGGTTAAGTTGCATATTTTATTCGATTATTTTTCATGCGATAGCGAGCTGGGCGCTTGGGCTGCTAATTAAAAAATGTTGGTTGACAGTTATTGTTATTTAGCCATATATCATGGCATTTCATTGGGAATTCCATGGCTCGGAGTGCCCACCAGTTGTGTTTTATGCTTAATTGAGTTATTTAAATATATTATTTGGCCAAAATCGGAGGCAGAGGCAGCCACTGAGCAGCCACCGAGGGGACCACTTTGAATTAATATCGCGTTGTCACACAAAAGTCAAACGTCATTTAACAAATGTTGATATGTTAATACATTGCCACCAGCGTAAATGCAAAACCCAATACGAGCGAGGGTCGATTTAAAAGTAATTAAGTCGATTCATGCGAATGTAAACAAAATGTCTTTGCTTCATCGAACTCAACGCAGTTAAGATTTGTCATTGTATGCAGGTAAGTGGATATGAAACAGGTTAAGTATGTCGTACAAATTGTGAATTAAACTTCACTTGCTGATCTTATATATATATTTTAATTTATTATTAATTATTATTTATTAATTTTCAATTGAGTACTATTCTATGTTCTTGAAATTGTTTATAAAAATATAATTTACGTAATTTTTTATTTCCTTACTTTTCAAATAAGCCTCGTTCATTTGCTCGCTTTCAATTTTTGAATTTGATCAAAAAGCAAAACAGACTAAGAAGAAGAGGAAGAAACTAAAACAATGGTCAGCTAGCGGTTAACAAATGTGAGCGATGTGTATGCGACTCGTATTTGTTGTTGTTGCTGCTTTGTTGGTTGTTGTTAACTGCATTTTAGTTTCAGTTTCAATTTTAAAGCGATTATGTTAATGCTGGAAACGAGTTTCCAATCAGCCATTACCATTAGCGTTGAGTTGCTGCGTTGCTCTCTGAAAATTTATGGCTCTGCCACCGGAATGGGCCCAGTTTTCAATTACCGCATCTCGACCCCGCTAAAACTCGACCCCCAGCATTGCAGCAAACGGAATTTGAATCGGAATCTGAATCTAAAAGTGAGGCAAATCCAAATTAATTTTCCGTTTTTCACAAACAACTTAATTGGCAATATGCGAGCCAATTAATGGACGAAGGGAAGTGCACAAATCGCTTGAGGCCAGGACTCCCTGAACTGAAGTACAACCAAACCAAGCCAATCCCAACTGTACTCAGCAGGAACGAGTACCTACACCTTTTCAGGGTTGGGGCTTTAAACTGGCAGAAGTTACACTTGTTTCTAGTCGGAAACTTGCCGGAAAAAGAGCAGCTCACGGCAGCCCAACTTGGCGTATACGCAATAGAACTGGACCTGGTGTTTGCGCCTGCGACCGTGATTGGCACTTTTTCTAATTTAGGCAAAACATCACGTAAACAATTGAGCAACAATTTGAGTGCGCTGCAAGGGGCTGTGTTGTAGGGAGAGCCTTGCTCTGGGTTAAACAACGCAAGTTGATTGTGCAAACAAATGCTGAACAGGCAGCAGGCAGCAGTCAGTTCTCTGGCGACCTGGACAATTCATCACCGGTTCAGCGCAGTGCGGCCTTGAGGGCAACAGCACCACGCACAAAATGCACTCCAAGCAGCCACCCCTCAATGCCTTCCCAAACCATACTTCGACGCCACAACAATGATGGCAAAACAAGAGAGCTCTAGTTGAGATTGCGCAACTTGGAAATACCCTGTAGCACACTGCGAACTGACTCAGTTTTTATCTACACAATTCAAAACACGATTCTACTCAAAATTACCTCTTGATTTCGAGATGCGTTCACAGAATCAGATATTGCTATATAGAAATGGCTAGATTAAGACTCAATCTATCATGCTGATCAAGAATATATTTCTAATTAATTAATTTGCAGATGCAGACATTTGCTCAACTTCATGATACCCAAGTCTACTAATTTACAATTCGCAGAGGGAATAGAAAGCTAATTGTTTTGATATGTAAACCGAAAGCAGAACCAAAAATCAACTCGCAGTGTGCACATAGAGACGAATCTGGTGAGCTGAGAGAGGGGTGCATAGTGGGAGGTGGTTGCTCAAGTGCAGCAGATTGCCCAGCAATTCGCTCGCTCGCTCGCTAGTCAACCTCCCCCACCCACTCGCTGGCAGAGGCAGAGAGGCACAGAGACCTCGTTGAGCATACGACGCGTGTTGCACGCCCTCGCCGTTGCATTGTTGTTTAGTCTCCCAGTTGTTGGTTGCCCTGTGCCTCATTGAGCATGGTTATTGCGAAGCTTTTTGTGCTAATTAGCCACGCTGCTTCATGGTTATTAAGATTGCGTCAAGTGTGCCCGGGCACAGTCAGCGCTCAGTTGCACTTGCTAACCCCCCCTTTTCCCTTCTGCCTTTTTTATGGCCCCTCCCACTCATATAGCTGCATGGGCAGGCCCTGCAGGCATTTCGCATGCAGCATCCACAAGGACACACACACAGACAAACATGCGCACAGGCACATGTGTAATTGTAGATGTGACTGTGGCTTATTATGGCGCACGCATCCTTCAACTTTAGCTGCCATCACCATCATCATCATCAGTATTATCATCATTAACGTTGTGATCATGATCATCATCATCGTTGTGGTCCAAAGTGCGCTTGAAATGGTCGACAACAGATTGTTGGCAATAAACGCAGAGGCAGTGAAAACTGCATACGACTTTTGCAGCATGTTGAAATTGTCAGGTTAGTAAAGCAAAAATGTATCTCTTAAGTTGGCTAAGCTAAAAATTCCTTGTTTAATTTTCTTTAATTTTAACCTTTAGTTCTTGATGAAATTCTGTCTACTGAGATACAAATTGAAGTCTGTTTTTAGAGGGGTTTGTTGAGCTAAATAAATAAATAATAAGTTGTTTTTAATTTTTAATTCATTAAAATATTTAAAAATTTAAATTTTAATTCCTAAGGGATATTAAATTCTTAGCCCTCTGACGTCGAAAGACCACTCCGCTGATGTCATAAATTATGTTGCGCATTTTAGAATTATTTAATAACGTTAATTTATATATATTTGAAATATTTGTTAGCGCCATCTATTGTGGTCATTTTATCTTCGTGAACATCATATAATACAGCTACATGTAAAATTATTCTGTTAATATATCTAAGACGCAAACCAGTACTGTTAATATTGGACATTGTTTGCATAGCTCGCTGGCGCCATCTGCACAACAGTCATCACAATCGGCTTAAATTGTTTGCGCAGCTTAAAAGTATGCTTTAATCTTATGAAAGTTTGCAATTACCTGTCGATTTTTTTGGAGTCGCCCGCTGATTATATTAATTATCCAAGTTTAATTTAAGTTCCTGCCTAACTATATTGAAACAATTAAGGTTAAGACATCTCCAGTTTCGGTTTGTGCATTACAGGGTCTATTTGATATTTATGGTAACGCAGTAAATAATATTTTAGTATTTCATCCAATCCAATCGACCCGAATGCAAAACATGTGCAGTATTACTGTATATGTAGTTCCTCGAAAATCTAACGCATCAAGTCCAGCGAAAATCTGTAAGAAATTGGACTAGCTGGAACTTTACTTGTAACTTTACTTGGACCAAAAGTTACAATATAAATATGTGTGCAGGCATACAAATATTCAGCGCATTTAATAAAATATAAGCACGATAAATATAATGTAAAATTAAAAAATAAACTTACATTCATATTAGTACACTATATTTTTTTTAAGACAAAGCAAATATGTTAATTTGTTTTTTTCAACATTAAGTAATTATGGAACAATTTGCTTAGCCGTCCACACCCTAAATGGCTCTTCGATATACATATTTATTTAATGCAGGTCGATTGTCTTATGAGAGGCGACCCTAAAATGACTGCTCCCATTAGTGCCACAAAACCCTTATGAGTTGAGTGCTACACGCGCCTTCGTCCTTATGCTTTGCATATTTTGGTTTTTGTTTCAGATGCCCCTCAGGCATTTCCGTTGGCCCGCAATGGAAAGCAGTGCTAATTAAGCGTAGCCCTGGTACTCAAAATCCGCTTTAATTGAATCAGAATTCAACAACATTTAAACAATATTACGGTACGCATTACAAATTCTGTTGGCGTCGGGCAATGAGGCAAAAGTAGCTGAGCAAATTTTTTCGCTTGCGCCACATTAAGCACAAACTGGTCGCATTGGCCTGCAGATGGGGCAGGCGGGCAAGCAGAGGGGCAGCCATTTGACAACATCATTGGCAGCAGTCGCCCGCACCCCTCAGTCAATCCCCCGCACCCCTTTCCCACTCTCTCTTGCTGAGAGGCAAGCTGATTAAATTGCTAGCTGTATTCGAGCAAGCAGGCGCCTTTGTTGATTCCCTTTGTTCCCAGCTCTTCGATAGAAAGGAGCTAGAAGTTTTGCCCAAATGTGTCTAGCTGCCTTCCTGCCGCCGCGGACGCCACTGCCTGTTGGTACCTTAAGTGGACCTGCGCCTGCTTTATCCTTAGACAGTGGTCCCTCGCAAATTAGAACACGATTCAACGTGTCCTAAGACTAACATCGTACTTTGAAATATTTATTAATTGTCTTGACCTCCAAAATATAAAATTCTTATTTTAGAAAATAATTTAAGTTATTATCTTCTAGGTTTTAGCTCTTTTGAATATGGTTTTTTAACAATCTGGGAAATATATATTTTAATTACAATCAATATTCCCCCAGAAACATATTTTATTTTTTGAAACACGAATTGGCGTTGGAATATATGCGTTCTTATTAGCTGGCATTCACTGTACTTATACTTATACTTGCCGACGCACTTACGAGTCGCAGTTATCCGTAAGAGCGTAAAACTATTTATGGATATTTGGCGCATAAACAAGCTGACCTTAGGAACGGGTGCAGGAACGGTTACGGTTTCCGGCAACGGCAACGGTAACGGTAACTGTGGCTGGGGTCAACGATGCGGACTCCAAATTGGGAGAAGGCTTTAAGAAATGTTTGCGCATATTGAAAAGCACCTTTTTGTTGAATGAAAGGGGGGCAGAAGTGTCAACAATGGTTTCTAAGCATTTTGCACACGCCAATTTGAGATGAGCGCGTGCAAAGAAGCATCCTTTTTGTCCTGCACGAAAAATACAAGTAATCTAAGTTGGCCATGCATCTGAAATTGCTTTGGCAAGTGTTTATTGTAGCACACTTTTGGGCGTATGGACCTCAAGTGCTATTGCAAGTGGGATTTGTAAAAGCAGTATTTGAGTAACTTAATATCTCAGAATTTGATACTTCCAGGAAAAGGTAATATCCCTCTTGTAGTATTATGCTCGATTCTATTCTCTGAAATGTTTTTCATCATAAACATTGTTATTAATATTCGATTACCTCTTACACATAACTAAAGAGCAAAAATAGCTCAATTATCGTTTGATTTAATCGTTTTGTCAGGTGCTTCGTGTATTTATCCCATCATGAAAGGAAAGTGTTTTGTAAGCAAAAATCGTGGACATAACTTACCGGCTCTTTTTGTGTAAGCAGCTTAAAGAGCTTCACAGCTTATCGCCTGCTTGGCAGAGACACACACAAGCTACTTCAAGTGGAAGTACCGCAACCCCCGCGACGGCCCGCCTCTAACGAGAGCATTGCGGCACAATTAAGCAGCAGTTGGTGTAGAAGATCATTTTCATCTGCCCGAATGATGAGTGCGATTCAGGGCTTTGTTTATGCTGCTGCCGCTCATAACTTGTCATAAATTTGACAGCCGGCGTCGCTGCTGAATACCATGCGGGTCCATTATAATGGAGCTGAAATGTCTATAGTGGTGGATGGTGGGAGGGTGGTAGGGACGGAGGGGGGAATTCTCTATATTCCCACATAGTCTTGAATTGCAAATATAAATGACGCACTAATTGCAGCGAATGCCTCGAAAAAAAAACAACGAAAAACAATTTAATTTGATGCGTTTCTCAATTGCGGAGTAAGTATGGGCCATTAAAACCAAAAGAACAAAACATTCAGAAGGGAATGGTAAGATGCAGCGGAAGAGAAACAGGCAGCTGAATGAACCTGTCGGGCATTTAATGGCATTTTATGGCGCACGAAGCAATTGGCTATGAAATTAATTTCGAGAGCAAAAAACTAAATTGAAGCAGCAGGAACTGAAATTAATGTCGCATGCAACGCGACGACCCAAAACAAGAACAGCAGCACCCGGTTCAACATGTGTGGCATAGAGCAACAACTATTCACCATTCACTACTCACTATTCAGTACTCGGTGTGTACTCGAACTGTGTATACCTGGGCCCTGGAGCCGCAAGTCGTTGCCAGTGGACGCCTTTGAAGTCATTTTTAGTTGGCTCCTACTCCTTTGATGTGACTGCGCCTCCAACGCAGAATGCCACACTAAAAATTCTCAAACATATAAAAGAAATTAAAAGATGGCAGCAACAGTAGCAGCATCATAATGGGTACATCAGAAGGCGCCTAGTTGCCAATTAAGTGCTAAGAATAAATGTTGACCACTTCACATGAGTGAGCGATTCAGGCCAACAATCACATCAACAAGTACAACAGGTAAGACATCAAATGTGTTTGACTTTGTTTGACTAACAGATATCCTGTTTATATCAATATAAGATCAGAATATCGGGAACCAAACTAATAGTCCAAAGTATATTTCGATAAGTGGCGAACATTTCAATTAGTTTATTTATTTAGTTTGCCTAAAATAATATACAAAAACACAGCAATTTCAAGTGGCCAATAACAAGATATTTATACAAAATCATTTAATTTAATTATATCACTATTTGTTACATATCCACACACAAAATGCAGCATGCCACAGTTGATCGTGGCTTTACAGGGCATAATCAGAACCGACAGCAGACAGCAAAACAAGACGTCATTAGTGGCAGGTGTCTGTAAAAATGTTTAGACTTGGCTATTGTTTGATTTGTGTTGCTTTCTTGGCATCTCGAAGCTTCAAATTTTGTTTTGTGTTTTTTAACCAAAAATTTCTTTTTCATAAACAGTGAGAAAACTTTGGTTGTTTGCATTTCGTTTTTCCCGCAGGCTTTCGTGTGAGTGACCAGAGCCGACAGCAAACACAGGAAATGTGCTGCAACATTTTCAACATTTTCCAATGCGAGTGAACACAATTTCAAGGGGGTTCACTCCAAAGTGGGGGGTCACTTCAAAGAACTCTCGAACAGTTGGCGACAATTAGCTGCAATGTTGGAGTCTAATGGACTCTGGCATGCCATTGACGCATTAGATGTGATCTCTGGAAGGGGCCAACGTTGGCGGGGTGAGAATCCATTTCAAAAGGCTTGATTTGAATGACAACGTTTTGACATTGCAATTTTACGCTACATTTAACACTGCACTGGTCAATGTCGCTGACCTTTCTGGGCCTTACAAAGGCAGTTGCATTTATTTGGGGGTCAGCACATTGATATTTGAAAAGGGAAAACAGTTGAAAATCTACATATCAGTGAATGAAAACTCGAATTATCTGTGAAATATAATAAATTAATGTTAGATACATAAAAAGTGAAAGCAGATCAGGCAATATATCTTTTTTATACAGAGACAAACTGCACAGCTTGTTTTCAGATATTGCGTAGCATACTTTTTGACAGCTTACAAAATTAACTGAAGAACCTAAAACTTAAACTTAAACTTATGATAATGCCTTGTCTTTACCTCTCTAGAGTCTTCGCTGTAACATTATGTAATTAATAATATACTAAAATAATCGATTCTCAGCCAATGACTGCCCTGATAACAATAATTTTATTTTAAGCAATATTTAATACTTTTTTTGTTTGATAGAAATAGAGGGAAATAGTAGTAAGGGTAAACGTTTTCAGTCTTCAGTTTGTAAGTGATATGAATGCGTCATTTTTCTATTTGCCATTCAGACTTTCAGCTCATTGAAAATCATTAGGGAGTCTCATTGTTTGCCCGCTGGGCGCTGCTTGGGGACGACGGCGTCTCCGACAGATTGAAAGTGTGCCCCAGCCAAAAAGTACTTGAAGCACATTCACAATTCACCTTCACTCGCCCAGAAGAAGAGTGAGATGGAAACAGAGATAGAGATAGAGACACGGGCTCATTGTCAAGCCAATAAAAGAAGGCCAGAGCTACTTAGTCGTTGCCCATCTTCAGATACTTATCAGCTGGCGGAGGGCGCCCAGCAGTCGACATACATATATATACATATATGTATATACATACATATAGGTATTGACGTAGTTGTAGTTGGTGGTGTAAGTAAAAGTAAATTAGATAAACGCCAAAGAACGCACAATCATGGCATGTATTGTACTATGTATATGAGTACCACATACATGTATGAGATATCAACGTTAAAATGAATCTTAATTGAACCGAAACTGAAGCCAACGTCGACGCTCGATCAAAGCGTTTGCCGACACCTCACTCTGCAAATGATGATCGCCCCCATGAGGAAATGTGCCTGGTCAGAGCTCAATGAAATTGACAAATGTTTAGACAAATAAGCAAGCCGAATGATCGACAACGACAACGACGACGACGACAACAGAGAAGTATATGATTTTTTGTTGTTTTTGTAATTACGTTGGGCAAATATTAGACGGAAGAGCCGTAGATTCCAGGTCGCTTACGGTTTTGGGTCAAAAGTTGTAACTGCAATTTTTGCCTCATTTGCAGGCCCATAAAACGATGAGAAGATACCAGGTCGGTGGTTGGTATCGGCAACTGCAGTGGAATGGAGTGGAGTAGAGTGCAGTGGAGTGGATTGGAGTGGAGTGCCTTGCCCTTTTGGGAATGTGTTGACGCAGCAGACGGACTGGAGAAAGAAGGTAAACAGCAAACAGCTCAAGTTTGTAGACAACAACAAGTGGAAAAGTAGTTGCTGAGCGCTGGGATATGGGTTTGCCTAAGGAGAAATGTGTGTAACCAACAGATTGAGTGACTGATGGATGAATGGATGAACCGAGCAAACAAAACAGCCTAAAAAACAAAAAACAAAAACACAAAACTCTGAGTTTATCTATAGATAAACAAATGCATTGCTTCTAGCCACAAGGGATGTGCAGTAGCGCACATACAAATACGGATACAGATGCAGATGCGAATTACAAATACTTGCTAACAATTCGCTGCGCATTAAGGAAATAAATTGGATCTTTTGGTAGGAGCTACAAAATAAGTGATAAATTACTTTAAAAGTAAATTCTATCTTTTAGTAAACTGTTTTATTGCCTATGAGCTATGAGATTTTAAAGAGAATATTTTGACTAAATCATAAAAGTATTAAAATTATAAGCGATATTTAAGCTGTTAATGTATTCAATTAAAGCCGAACTTAAATACTATATCGTTTCTGTTGCAGAATAAAATATTTGAAGTTCGATTTTCGTTGGAATTTTCGAAATTTGTATGTTTTGTTAACAGCATAAATTTACCAGCGAATCTCTAATATTTTTGGGTTTTTGCTGATGCACAACGATTAGTTTGTTGAATGCATATCACAAATTGTGCAGCATTGACAAGTTGTCGTGATTATTAATGAACAAGCACTGCCTGCAGATACATTTGTATCTTTTGCGCTCAAAAACTCAGACAGCTACCACCAGCTCTAGCTGCGCAGCAGCAAATTTCTTTAGCATGCGCAACAACAATAACAACAAAACCCATAACGAGCGCACTTTATGTGCCTATCAGAGCCAGGCAACGACGACGCTTCTGAATCCAAAAGATACACGACACGAGAGCACACGAAGCAGCCGCCAGCCGCCAGCCGCCAGCCATCGTCGTCGTTGTCGTGCTCGTCAGTCGAGTTCCGAACGAGCTGGGGAACGCACGTGTGTGCCGCACACAGAAAAAGCCACAGAGCAATATAGCGCATATCGTATATGGCGTACAGCAGACTAGAGCGAATCCATTCGTATCAAAAGTGAGTCGAGTCCCTGCCAAAAAAAAACAAAAAATAAAAACAAAGCCAACTTTGCGCTAGTATAAACATATCCGTTATCCAACGGTACACCGAACTTCCGTGTGATCGATTCCGGCGCGCGTGTTTCGATCTGGGCAAGTAGAGAGTCCACATATGAGACGTGGCCGGCCGGCCGGCCCCCAATCGCGCATTGTATTAAAGACGCAGTCGGCGCCTTTTTATCTGCAACCAAAAACAGAAACAACAAGAAGAAACCTTTAAGCCTGTTTAGATGGATGGATCGGCGTGAGGCATTGAGGCGGACGCGGCGCGTCGTCTGTTCAAACGGGTTTCGTTGCGCTCGATCGGGGGATCTGTCTGGAATCGCTGGCCTTTTGATGTTGCGCCCTCGGCGAACGCAGCTATCGAGCAGCTCTAAACGTTTCCAGGAAGCCAACTGGATCGGCCAGAAGGCGGCGGCGGCTGCTGCTGTTAACCAAATAAATCAACATTTGATAATGTGAAAACAAAGTAGCAAAAAAATCAATGAGAAACCGTTTGAAGTGCGCACGTGAAAATTTATACAATAAAAAAAAATATAATTGATTGAATCATGCAAAAGTGAACTCAAAAAATGTTTGTAAGAAACAAAATGTAGGTGCCAAGAAAAATAAAGCGCTCAAATCAAACGAAAAGTATTAAGCAGTCCAAATAAGTTCAGGAAAATCAAAACAACAAAAAATTACAAGAAAACGAAATTGGAAAATAAACCTAAATAGATATATACTTACGCAAATATCACGACTAACAAAGTTACATAATCTCAATAAAGGGCCCCAGAAAAGAGAAAAAAAAGTATATTTCGAATAGCATTTAATAACAAATTTTTTTATACATCACGCAGTCTCAGTAAATTTTAAAATCATAATAATAAAAACAAAACATTTATAAAAATTAAAATATATTAAACATACAATAATAATTAAAATAAATAAAATATTTTATTAATTAGAACCTAGCATTTAATAATTTATTAACTACAAAGTACTTACAACAAAAACAAAACCGAAATAATCGCATTCAATACGCATTCAAAAACACGCCAAAAAGTAGTCTTTAGCCCGGAACCAAACAACATCCAACAAAAACAACAAAAAATAAGCGACGCATTTAGTAAATCTGATAACTGATAACTGATAACTGCTAACTGCTGACAAGAACAATATGCAGACGATAATTATAAAGCTTGTGCTGCTGCTGCAGTTACTCAGCCGGCTGGGACGCTGCCAGGAGCAGCAACTGTTGCTGCCGAGCATCGACAGCAATGCGAACGTGCAGCAGCAACAGCATCAACATCAACAGCCGCACAGCAGCAACATCAACCATCAGCAGCACAGCAACAACAATCTCAGCCTGAACAGTACGCTGCTCAACACGCTGCTCAGCAGTACTGGCCAATTAGGAGGTGTTGGTGGTGGTGTTGCAGGCGGTGCAGGTGCCTTGCCACTGCCCGGCGGTGGTGCTGCCGTCAATCAGCTGGGAGGTATCGCCGGCCTAGGCAGCAGCACAGCAGCAAGCGCTCCGGCAGCAAATGGAATTGGCATGGGCCACGGAATGGGCATGGGAATGGGCCATGGCATCGGACACCATGGCCCTGGACAGGGAGGACATCCACATGGGCATGCGCTGGCTGGACTGGCCAATCTCGGCATTATTGTTGGCAGCAAGGGCATGCCAGGCTTGTCCGGAATGTTGGGCATGCAAGGCGGCATGGGCGGCTACGGAGGAGGAACTATGCTGAATGCTGGCGCCGTAGGAGGAGGGATTGGAGCCGGCGCTGCGGCTGCTGGCGGTGGAGTCGGAGGAGGAGGCATGGATATGCAGAGTCCATAGTGAGTAATTTAACAGTTATTATTACAGCACATACACGCTTAATTGGAGGGCGCATGCACAAGTGAAATCTTATCATCAATTGATGAAGACGCTCAACTTGAGGCAGCTCGTCAAATTCTTTTGTCCTATTAACAACAACATGCCGGGGGCATCCCATGCGTTTTTTTTATAGCATTCTCTGGCCTGGGGCCAATTGTCGTTGACATGTTGTGGTGCAATCGTCTCCCGACCAGACAATCTACAGATTGAACCATTCACAAATCAACTTTTACTCTTTACCCTCCTGCAATTATAACGAGCTGCTCATACATATGTATGTTCCCTGGCATTAAGAACATGGCTTGAGCTCTGGCTTAACCCATCACAGAACTGTGGTTTTTGACCCTTGGCTGCTATAAAATAAATATTTTGTATGTTCCTTGATTTAAGTTAACGATTTTGTACTTAAAGAAGTCTTGAAACGATTAATACATTATTCACAAAGTTATCTTTAAAAAAAACTCATTCGACATTATTTTTTATTTTAAATGAAAATAAATGGAAAATGTATAATGCGACCGTTAAATACATATCCAAGCGCAACAAATTACAGATATCTTAAGCCATATGATAATCATAATTAATCTTACCATAAAAAAATGTAGCTAGGCAGATCTGTTAGATACATATAGGTTTTCATAATTAGGATTTCTAAACAAATTATCCCAAATTAGTTTTTCTCTGTTTCATTTATTTCAGCAAATCTCTCTTAGTGAAAACTGCTTATTATGATTATCTTGGGGTTTCTTAGAAAAGATAAATAAAAACTTGACTTCATTAAAACTCCCCAATTTTCGTTTGTGTTTTTCCATTGAATCTGCTCTTTGATGTATGCCAAACAACTTTTCAGTTAAATTACTTTGGAATGGTCGCATTTATTTGTTTACACTTGATTTCCAAGTTTATATAAGAATCGGTCAGTAGCAAATGCTTATTGATTCCGCCAAGTTAAATAAATAACTGTGCAAAATGTGCAACAGTCTGAAGACCACCCGAAGCTGTTGCCACACAATCTGCTCACAAATCCCAAGAGGCAGAACTTGAGGTGGTGGACGAAAGGCGACTCCACGGAATGCTGGCTATTGCTGTTCGTGGCAAGCCCGGGGGCGCGCTTAAGCAATAAAGTAAAATTATTTATACATACTTTGCTTTTTGCGCCTGTCAGCCAAAAACATTTTCATTTTTATTGCAAGGATTGAGAATTGAGGATGGAGGCGTAATCGCTGAAGCTACTGGCTAGTCTCAATCCAGGCGGCGGCCAGTTGTCAAAATGTGCGAGCCGTCGTTTTTTATGATTATTAGCAGCGGCGGACTGCAACGTAAATTTTACTTACACTTCACATTAATTTGCCCACTGACAACAGGCAGTAGCTGCCACAATGGGCTTGCCGAGGGGCGGCAGGCAGTGTGGTGGTAAAGGAGAAAGGGGAAAGGGAAAAGGACCAGGCAGCGGCAACGGTTATTATTTGCCATTACAAAACCACCCAACAAAAACAACTGCAACTCCAACCGTGTGCCATCTCCAACTGGGGTAACTGCGGGACTTCCTCTTGTCCTTTTCAGCACTCTCCGTGCAGTAACTGGGAATTTTATATTATCCAATAGCCAAATGGGCGCCACACTTGCAGCTGCAGCCTGATTCCCTGTTAATTTTGTACCTATTTTATTTATATATATATGTATATATATATATTTTTTTTTTGCTTTTGTGCTTGTCTCAATGGGGTAGAAAGTGTTTCACTTGCTCAAACGTTGACCCAACCGTCGACCAGACAAATCGATAGACAACAATAAGCTGAAGCTATAGCCGTAGCAGCTATAGCCATAGCCATAGCCATTGCCCATTAGGCAACCTTTGTCCACCGGTCACTGTTAGACCCGCTTGATTACAATTAATCGGCTTATTTACCGGAGCCATTTGCCCATTTGCCAATTTGCCATTTGGCTGATGAGCTACTCTGCTGCCACTCGGCTCCCTCATTGAGTTCAGCGTCAAGTGCGGTGCAACGTGCTATTTTATTGATTTGAAATGTCCGCACAAATCGTGCGCAATATTAGCAAATTATGCTTGATAGCGATCATTAAAATACTAGAAGGCATCATTTGTTGTAGTAGCTATAACTTCAGCAAATCTTTTCAAAATCATTGAGATTATTAAAGAACTGAGATACTCGCCATGTTATATACACAAAAGCAAACACCACACTTTTCATTAAAAATCTGAATTTTCAACTTTTAATGTACACGACCGAAATGTCCATCTAAAATTGAACATTTTTTTTATAATAATTTAAGAATTACACAATTTAAACTGCCTATTCATTCGGTATTCAGATTTGATATCCTGGTACAGAGTCAATCAATTTTTCAGTTCGCATACACTCTATGGACACCAAGTGCTGAGTTCCCTCTTCAGTTCTGCCCAGTTGGATATATATGTAGTACTTGAACACCTGCCTAAATAATTCGCTTACAAGTGCAACCTCACCCGATCTCAGTGTGGCTGGCCTAATATGCAAATATCCGAGTCGAAGGAAATATAGCACGCAGTGTGGCAGGCAGAGAGCAGCAGGCGGATGGGGATTGGGTTTGGGATGGGTGCCTGTTTACACGAATCAATATGCAGAAAAGCTGATTAGGGGATGTAATGAAAATTTAATAATTGCCAGTCAAGCACTCGATGGACAAGGAAACGCAGTATTTGCTCGCTGCCCGCAACCAGAATGATTCCCCCGGCAGTCGCAATTAATCTTCAGCGCAGGGTTGCGCCTGGTAATACTAGAAGATGAATAAGACGAAGCAGCTACCAGCAACTCGGTAGCCAAGTCAAATAAAACCAAAAACCAAAAAAATAACTGCAAATTTGACTAAAGAGTAGGGGAAGGGTTGGGGGTCAGAATTGGGCAGGGTTGGTTTCAATTTCACCATTTGAAAGGCAAAGCAAAAGGCAAATAATGTAATAATGTTTGACAGTCTCGTTCCCGTCTCGACCCCACCCCCCTTTTCCCTCCACATTCCGTCTAGCGTCTCTCGCCCTATGACGTCTGTTGTTTTGTTAACAGACATTTATGACATTATACGGCGCAAAATGATGTTGTTACAGGGTGTAACAAAAGCCAACGCCACCCCAGGCAGACTCAACCCCATTTTCAGTCAATCCTTTGGCCCGCTGTGATTTCATTTGCCTTACAAGCGGCAAAAATCTGCTTAATTGTGCGTAAGCCTTGTAGTCCCCGACCACGACCCTTGCTCTCCCCTCCTCCCAGTTAAATATTTGTCAAAGAGTAATTAAAACTTACTTACTTACCGTTGCCTGGGTTGCCTTTGCTGTTTGCTGGCTTTGCGAGAACAAAAGAACAACTTAATGTTAACTATGCGAGTTCTTTGAGTTTCACAAAAGTTCAACTCTCTCTCTCTCTCTCTCTCTCTCTCTCTCACTCTCTGTCGCCTTTTGTATCTGAGTGGTTATAGTGTTCGTATCTCTATAGTGTCTGGCGTCCTGGCGGAAACATAAAAATGTTAATTTTTCCACCCAGAAGAAAGGCCAGTGAACAGCTTTTGTTGCACAGAGGCCGCAAATTACGAGTCTGGTTACCAAGAAACATGCCAGATGATTCTGCTAGACGCCAGGGTTGGGCCCTCGAAATTGACGATAACGATTATGTGCAAAGTTTCGGTATTGTTTATGTTTTTCTTTTTATTTTGGGTTTTTTTCTTTCGGTTGGCACAAAATTAAAAATATCCCTGCAAAAGAAATGCGGGAAATCTTTTGCGGCTGCTGCTGCAGTCATCACCATGTGGCACCACCAAAAAAATATATTTATTTCTCTCAATACGCCAGTGACGACAATGAAGGCAACTCTGGGGAGGAGGAACTACTCCAGCTGACTGTTGGATTGGTGTCCCCTCTTTCAGCAGTATTGTACCCTTGCAAAATAAAATGGCAGGCATAAAGTTTTTCCTTTCCTCTATTATTGTGGTCTTTTATTTAATTTGCTTGACTTTTTTCCGTTTTTGTTGGTGCTTGAAAAGTTGAGGGCATTGCGACATGGTCAAGCAGTTGGTGACGCATTATTGAAACCTCAATGCGAATCAGATGTTTCTTATTAGGATTGGCAACGGTTACAGTGCTTAGAATATAGATACAATTTGCAAGTTATACCTTTGGGTTTGCTTAAAATATTCACAGTCATTTATTATTCAGAGATCTCTGTTTGACTTTTCTTTGCCCACCAATTAATACTTCATTTTCATTTGCTTACGTTGAAAGAAGATTCCTCAAAATTGATTTATTTTTCTGCGTCTGCCGATGTTCATGAAGTACATTCAATGTTCGGTGTTGTGTCTTTGAGCATTGATGATTTGATTTTCTAGCCGTTTTCCCGCCAACAATTTGCCTGCCATTTGCCATTTGAACTTTTTAATTTTGTCGTTTTGATGGCTGCGTTTTATGATGCCGTTGCCTTCATTTCAAACTGCTTCCAGTCCCTTTGTCGGTGGCATGCAGCTGCTGCCATTAGACTTTTCCGCTTGCTCGTGGTTTTTGTCTTAATGATAAAGTCGGGGGTTTTCAGTTTTTCCAGCTTGGCTTAAATTCTATACAGCAGCATCCTTTGTTGTGCCTTGGCCAAAGCTGAGCCATAAAAACAAAAAAAAAATAATAATAAAAACAGTGAATAGAAAAAATCAGCTGGAAGCCTCAAAGAAATCGCCTAATAAATTGGCCATGATGAGTCTAATAAAACTGAAACTCAAACTGAAATTGAAGCTGTGCCACAATCGCTGCGAGGGTTGCAGTCTGCAGTTTGTTAACAAAAGAAATGGAAAATTTTATGTTGTTCCCATGACATAAAATGCATCTTCGTGTAATTAATGTGCGTTGAAAGCAAGAAATACCCAAAAATGACTTAAGCAAATCAAAAGAATTGAGCTGCGGTTGGGATTCAGATTCAAGCGTTGCATGCAAGCGAAATGAAAAGCAAACAACATGCTGCATGCTGCAAGATCTTCCAAGGTGTCAAAATTAAAACAAACTCCAATCAGCTATGGCAGCCGTGTGTAGGAGTCGATATATTTAGCTGTGGTTGCTCTTGCAGCTACAACTGTTGCTGCTGCTGCTGCTGCTGTTGCTTTCATTTCTGCTGCTTTGCGTATGCCTTTGCCTTTGATCTTGGGCAATGTCTTTCCCTGGCCAAAGTTGCGTCTCTTTGGCAGCGCATTGAGGAAGTTGCATCAAAGACAAACATTGCCACACACACACACACATGTGGCACACAACAGTGGGACCTTGAAGTTCTAGCGGACCTTGAGGCGCTCTCCACACAAACACATCAAAAAGATCAAAGCGGGTGCGTGCAGAAGGGGGAAGTTTAGTGAGCCGCCGCATTTGCCACACGCAGTTAACAGTTAAATTGCAGTCACATCCTGTTAAACGGTTTAACCTACAAAAAAAAAAAAATAATAAAAAGAATTTAAAAGAAAAGCGAGAAAAGCGCAAGCCTCGGCTCTTGGCCAGGTTCTTGGCAACAACTGTTGCTTTGTCGGCTGGCAAACAGCTCTCGAGGCAGGCTCCAGCACCTGGCTAAGCTTTGATGTTGCGCCTCTTGCGGTTTCTGTTTGCTGTTGACATAATTGGAGTTTTGGCTGCTTCGTTGTTCTCCAGTTGTTTTGTCGTTTTGTTGTCACGGCTCGACACTCACTTAGCGGTACTTTAAGAGGCGCGCACATAATTTGCGCAAATTGGCGACAAGAGTCAAGACGCTTCGCAGCTATTCGACAGATCTTTAAAGCCTAATTGACGCCTAGAACGTTAGACACTCCCCTCAAGTTCCTCTTTCATCTGCTCCGCTTTTGCAACTTTCTCGCCCCTGCTATCAGTTGCAGTTGCGTGTGGGTGTTAATATGCATTCGTGGCCTTTGGGGCACGGTTGCGAATTGTCTGCAGATCGATATAAATTGGCAATTTGACCCTGAAAAGGCAACCGACGACAATGGAAATGATGACAACAACTGGCGGCGGCGACACAAAGCAAAGCCACTCACAATCAGACAACAGAACAACAATTATGGAAATGAGAAAACCGGGGCGTTGAGCAGAGAAGAACAGATGCCGACGTAATGCCGAAAATAAAATACAGCATGTTTGGTATTTTGATTCAATTGGGATTCTTGTCGGAGAAACATGAAATGGATAACAGCAATTGATTAAAAGCCAGTTCTGTAAAAATGAAGAGCACAGCTTCCGCTCTCAGAACTTAAGGAATTCTGCTCAGTCGACAAGCAGACGCTGCAAGGAGTAGACGAAAGCAAAAAAAAATATCAGTGGCATTACAAAGAGGCTCAAATTACAACAAATGCTAGTCAATTTTGAATTTTAAATTTTAATTTATTAGTTTCAATATATTTAATTAATTTATTTGTATATATTTTTGATCTATATGTATAAAAAAGAATATCTACGTGAATAACTTTCACAATCTCACGCCCACTTCAGTGCTCTCGCATCCAGCACAAGTGCCACATTCCAGATCATCTTCAACATGAATATGCACTTCACTTCAATACCTCCTCACTGTGTCCCCTCCGTTCCACCCACCGACTCCTTCTTCTATCTGATTAGCTGAAAGACTTTCACGAGCGAAATTCAAGAGCAAAACTTTGCTTAGATCGACGCCACATGATCAAGAACCAAAACGAGGCGCGACAAGACCAAAAACGGCAAGACAAGTGATGGACCTTGAGGCTGCAACACAAGCATGAAAATGCCTCAACGATACCAATTTCCCCCATTTGCCCCGCTTCATCCTATTCTCTACACTGCCACAAGATGCTGATTGACAAATGCAGTGAAGCGTCCTCCGTCGGAACGCGCGCGCAGTTGTTGATGGATGGATGCGAACATGGATGGGTTGCCTTTGACAGTGTTTTTGTTGCTGCTGCTGCCGCTGCTGCTGCTGCTGATTTTCCCGACTCACTCAAAGCGAATCACGCCCCAAATTAACAGAAATTAACACGCGTTTAATGTCAAGCGAGCGGATCACCTGCCACCCGCATGGCCCCGACCGCATCTACGACACACCGACTCCCAACACGCGTTCTTGTTCCCATTCCCATTACTATTTCCATTTACCCATGGGGAACTGAGGATCGCGTTGGGTCGTGTGTTTACTTAATGACGTTTATGTGTCTTGTGTGTCATTTGTCGGCGTATATCTGAGCTGTCATAAAGCAATTTGATTAAAGCGAAAATGCCGCCAACGACTCCCAAGCCAAACCAAACCAGCTGACACTGCAACGGTCTCTCCAGCTCCGGCCTGGAAGAGCTCTTTTCCAATTAAAATGCAGTCAGAGTCACAATCGGTGTGCGTCGTCCTGTCCCACAAAACGCTGTGCCAAACATTTATTTTCGGAAATCGAAAAAAATGACGGGGAGAAGGGAGCCCATAACAGCAGCAACACCGTGCCCAGAAAGTGAGAGTGAATCAGAAAGCCGAATGCAAACAGATAACACAACGAATTAAAATACACTTACAGATATACACAAATAAATAGATTTAACTAATTATACGATTTCCCAATACTTATTTTTTCAGTATACGAATTAAGGATGTTTTGGATAAACAAATTTATCTCTCATAGCAAAGTCGAAATTAGGCTAATTATAGAATTTGAACTAAATTCCAGACATTTTATTTTAGAAAATACATTCATATTGTGTGCCAAAAATTTGCACATTAACTTTTGTTTATTTCTTAATGATGCAAGCTGCTTAACGAAGTTTATAAGGCCGGTAGCAAGAGTATAACCTTACTGAGAAAACAAGGAGGAAAAAAGGAAAAGTGCCAAACGTCGGCGGCACAAATTCTTTGTAATTAGTATTAAAATGTTTTCCGCTACATTTTCACTTGATTTTCTGCTGCCAGTCGGCCAGACCCATCCCATCCCTATCCCGTCGCATCCCGCCCGAGTGCCAGTGCCCATCACAGTTTCGAGTTGCAGGCCTCAGTCAGTTAGTCAGTTAGTCAATTTGTCTATGTGGCCCCGAGGGCTCACTCTACCCGTTCGCTCTGGTTCCTGCTCCTGCTCCGACTCCGCCTCTGTCTCCGTCGTTGTTTCTGTCTCTTTCTCTTTCTCTGCCCCCTATATGTATCTCTGACCTGGGCCTGTGGCTGCTGCTTCGCGCATGATTGAAGGCAACATGTGTTTCGGAAATTATGCAAAATTGCCTGCTGACTGTTTGTTGTTGCTTGCCCAGTCGATGCGCTGTCGAGTCATGAATGTGCGACTGCATTCAGTTGCCCCATGTAGCTGTGGCATCCAAAGATCTATAGCTGTTGCTGTTGATGGTAGCTTTGCTTAGGCAGCGTTTTGCATATTTCGCTGCTCATTATCATTTGTTTAGTGTCCGGCGCAGTTCATTTCATAAACAATTAATAATGCTTAAGCGCATCTTGGCGTTGACAGGCGCAGCAAATATGCCGAGCCACCTACCCAGAGTCAACAACTGTGTGGCCACAGACTATGGCAGTTCCCTCAGACCATACCCCAAGCCCCGCCGACAGACCTCACACTGCCTCAAGGCGTGCCACAACCAAATTGGATTGCATTTTTCGGTTGTTTGGCCATTTGTTTGGCTTAAATTTGTTGGAGTGTCGAAATGCGGCATACAACAAACGGAAGTTGCTAACGGATTGGGATGCCAGCCACACATTTCATTCCCTAGCCGAACCTGTGCAGCTGTGTCGAACACTCAATGCTAAGTTATGATCATTTAATATTTTCTTAGGCAGATAGCGGAAGCATTTAACACAACTCGCAAATTACCGTGACATTCTGCAAGTAAATACGAATATCTTTCAGGCAAACAAGCACAATATTTAAAATTACCATTCAAGCAAAATTCAATTTCTATGACTTATTAAAAGTAATGAAACAGCAAACGATTTACCTAAGAATATAACATTAAGATAAGGTGTTCAATTAAGTTTTATTTTAGATTTGAACGTAAGCTCCAATTCAAACACCGATGAAATTAGGCCTTCAGTATATAGATATTTTCATATAGCAATTTAATTTACGCTCTCATACGAACAACTTCTATTTCAACCAACCTAATGGAATGGAATGTAAATCCAAACAGACAAAGGACTAGTAAAAATATTGCGCAACTATTTATAAATATACTTTTCGAGTATGTGTTACACGAGTAGATACTTCAAAAGATTCTCGACGATGTTTACTTTTATGAAACGCCAAACTCATATTTAATATGCGATAAATTTCCAAAATTAAATTCAACATGAAGTTACCACAAGTTAATCCAAATGGCAATGAAGTTTTCAGTTGTTTACAAACCTGTTCAATTTAATGATATGATATAGGGATGTTTTTCTGAAGTTGAGTCTTGAACTAATTAGCTAATAATTTGATATGTAAACTTAACAAAGCACGAGTGAAAAGTGTGTTTAGGTAAGTGGCAACAATCTCTGCAGCTGCCACATGAGCAACATGAACTTGTTTTATCACCTCATAGCAGAAGCAACAGTAGCAGCAGCAGCATCAACTTGGCTGATTGAATGCGCGCTTGGCAGCATTTGATTTGTTTAAAAAAATAAAGCACTCAAACTCATACATACACACTCACACACACTCACAGACACTCATCAGCTGCTATGTGTATCTATGTGAATGTGGCGCCAAGTTGGCCCCAATTTGTGGGTGGAGGAGGAGTCGGGCATTTGCCTAATTAGCACTCAATGAGCAACTGAAGAGCTGTCGAGGAATTTTGCGCTCGTCCGCTCAACTTGCAACAGCTGCCACAAGTACTCGTACTCATGATGCTATCTTCGAGTACTCGATGCCAGCTGACAAGGCCGCTGCCGCTGTTCGCTCCGCCTTTATGGCCTATTCACCAGCTTTAGCGAGGGTTGCTTTTAAGAAATCTTATGTGTGCTACGTGACCGTCCATTAATACATCATTGCTTTGGCCCCGGCTGTGACTCCAAATGAGCTGCTGATGTATTGGGAATGGAGTGATGGAGTCCCTCCGCCCCACCTTGTTTGCCAGTGCGATATACCGCTTAGCTTTTGGGTTTGCCTTTATTTTATTTTTGGGTGCGATTCGCATTTTCGTCATGGTCATAAAAACGCATTTTATGCGAAACGCATTTTGGCCTTCTTATCGCTGGCCCATACAACGTAGACGGACTTTTTATGAACGCAAATAAAAGTGCGCTTAAAATACTTATATACATACCTCCTCCCACTTCACTCCTCTCCTCTCCTCTCCTAGTCCTAGCCATAGCCCTAGTCCTCCCTCAGCGCTTCCACGACTATGGCCAAGAAGCAGCAGCAGCAGCACACATAAACCCAGCAGCAAAAGTTTTAATGTTGATTGCGTTTTGCGTTAACGTTAATGTTGATGCTGATATTTAATTTTAATGCGTCTCTCAGCGCCTCTATCTAGCACTCTCTCTTTCGCTCACTTTCTCGCTTTCCTGCAGGATCTGACCAGCTGAGCAAGCTCGGCCAAAGGAAATAAATCATTAATCGCCGAGACGCATGTTAAAAAGAAAATGCGACGAGAAAATTAATTTAAATGTATATGTGCTGTCAATTTTGATGACTTCCTACGGAGTTGTGGGTGTGGACCGAGCAAATTCCAAATTCCAGCAGTTAAATTTAATTGCTTATGCTTGTAAAAGCGCAGGCATAGCAGCACGAGAAAAATGTTATGACATTTCTATAAATAAGCGCGGAAAAAGCGAGCGCCAGAAATGTCAAGTGGCCCAAAGAAGGTCTCATAAATAACCGAAATGCTTCAGCTATATTAAATCACAACAAAATTAGATATGCATATCTTTGGGGGAGCAGCAGCAGCAGCAGCAGCAGCAGCAGCAGCAGCAGCAGCAGCAGCAGCGGCAATAATAGACACTGCTTATTAGAGATCTGACATAAACTTCCTCATTCAGAAATTACCTGATAAATATTTCGTTAAAGAGGCTGCCACAGGCAACAAGAACACGCAACATTAGCAGCGGCCAATGATGCTTGTGGGCGGGTGGGAGGTAGGGCGTGAGGCGTGGCAGAGCAACAAATAGTTGTAAAATGCACAGACGAGCCACAGAATTATAGGAAAGAATATAATAGCAAGCAAAATGTGGTAGCTGGAAAAGAAATGCAGACAAATTGCCGGAATGCTGTTGAAGCAGAAACAAAAACGAGTACGCCAACAACACCAGCAGCAGCAGCAACAGCAGCACTAACAACAACAACGGCAGCAACCGCAGAAGTAGCAACAACAGCTAATATTAGCTGAAAAATAGTTTGGCAATGTATTCAATGCAACAGCAGCAAAAGCAGCACCACCAGCAGCAGTGCGCATTGAAGGCTAATAAATGTTGCTGCTGTGCGGCACCGAAACAAAGCGGAAGCGTTGAAGCAACCAAAGGGCAAACCCATTGGCGAGTGAAATGGGAGCTGAAAATACACAATGAAATTAATTACTAGCATTTTAAAGAAATTTTGATGTTCTCAAATTGCAAGCTGCTAGCAACGTTGCTAATGAGCATACACTAAAGAAATTGAACTTGAATACCTTTAAACTTAGTTCCGAAAATTGCACTTAAGGAACAATTTGGCTGATGTGAAAATAGGCTATTGCAATAAGTAAACTCAGCAATATCAGTGGATACAAGTTTTGAAAAGCAATAATAGACAAATGATAGCATCTACAATACATGTTGCTGGCAGGCAATATCAACATCAATGAATTGAAAAATAGGCAATATATTTTAAGCAGCACTAAATTGAGAAACAACCAGTTACCAATGACAACGTGCAATGTTGTTGTAAATGCTGTTGCTGTTGCTGCTGCTGGCAATTTCAAATCAATTTTTATGAATCTCACCGGCAGCACACAATTAAAATGAAGCTGTCAAATGCATGAAAGTCCAATAAAAAGCGTAACAACCCAGCGAATTTATGCTGCATAAACAAAGCGCTTCTTTGCTGATGACACAAGCAGCGAGTGGCAACAGTAACTACATCAGCAACAGGAACTGCATCAGCAGCAGCTGCAACACGATCAATGCGTGGGCGTGGCAAATGAGGTACGATAATGGCGTTAAATACAGAGGCTGGCTGCCTGCTAGTCAGTAGTGTTCGCATTAAATTTACACACCAGATGCGCCGCTGTTAGCAGCAATTGCAGCACAGCAGCAGCAATATCATCAGGAGCAACATCAGCGATTTGAGGGCAGGAAGGAAGCGCCCAAGATGCGTTGGCAAGGTGTGAAGTGTACAAATACCGTGTGAGGGTTGCTGGGCGAAATATGTCGTAAAGATTTTTATTGCATTTTTATGGCGCACACGCAACAGCAACAGCAGCAGCAGCAGCAGCAGCAGCAGCAGTAACAGCAACAACAACATGAGCAACAATAGCAGCATCAGCAGCAACATGGCATTTTTTTGTTGTGCCAGCTTAATGATAAACTTTAACGTTGCTTGCATTTCGGCTTTGTCTGCCGCAGCGTTTTGAGTAAATAAACGGCGAGATTGCAACCGCAGCAGCAACAGCAACAGCAACACAGAAACCGTAAAATGCTTAAAAATGAAAATATCTATACAAAAACAAAAACAATATTGAACATTAGAAAAGTGTGGAAGTGCTGAAGCGACCCTCGCTTGCCAGCCCAACCGTCTGCCTGGGTGGGCATAAATTGATTGCTGTTGCTACTGCGCAGTCGATGTTGCTGCCGTTGTCGTTGTCGTTGTCGTTGCCGGATTTTAATCATTTGCCGCAGCTTTTATTAAAAATTTTGGAAGAAAAAAAAAAGGAGCGACGTCATTTTATTGTCTACTTACTGTTCAACCAAATCCCATGCACAAATTTTATGAGCCAGCCCATAAAAATGCCTTAACGTAGCTACCCCTCACCCCTACTCCCCTTTTGCAAAAACCCCGAGGGGCACATTTGTTGTTGTTGTTGGGGTGGAGAGTTTGGGCATCAGCAGCAGCAGCAGTAGCAGCTGACAATGTTTACGGTTACAACTGTTTGTCGTCGTTGCTTGATGCCAAAATTGATGACCATAATCTTGAACGCAGCTACTCTGAACGCTGGCAAGGATGCGCTTTTTATGATGAAGCGTCACTGCAGCAACAGAAGCAACAACAGCCAAACAACCACCGACTGTTGTTGTTGCCCCCCACTCCGCTGCAACATTATTCATGGGCTGCGGCTTGTTGGGGGTTTCCGGGAGGTAAAACGACTATGAGCGGCAGCATATTTTATGTTTTAACGCTGTCGAAATCGGGCAACAACAACAGCAACAACAACAACAGCAGCATCTCATACATCAGCATTTAGCAAAACCAACCGCCCTCATAAACGAGGGGTTGTTGTTGCCAGCAGAGGTTGGATTCTGGACGGGGGGAGGAGTACAAAGGCGGGCGTTTGTCTTGCGGTTTTTGCACTTGCAATTTTTGGCCTGTCAGCGACTGTTGTTGTTATTGTTATTGTTGCCATTGCTGATGCGGCTGCTGCTCCTGCTGTTGCTGTCGGCCTGCAATTTAACAGCTTAAGCGCATATTTACAACGCATTTTGAAGTGTTTTGCTGTGTCGCGAAACTAGCCCATAAAATAATGCTGTTTGCACTCAAAAAGGGGGCACAGGAACACCCCGATACCGTTTTCGGTAACAAAGGTAGCCAAAGGGAGCCAAGGCGACAGAGCAGCTGAAATCCGCTCTTAAGCTGCTTGGGGGATTTGCAATAACAGATGGCCAAGCCGAGCTGATATATTGGCAAATGCTTTCACAATGAGGCAACATCATTCTCGTTGGCAATTAGCAAAACGGGGCCACAAAATGACTAATATTAAAACTGAATCGGAATACCGGAAGCATTATGAAGATATTTAACCAACAGGTTTCTCAATAACACTTTGCCTTAAGAGAAGCTTTATTAAGAAGCCCATTGTTGATTTTAGCAAAGTAAGTAAGCTTGTTCTCGGACCTTAATGTGGCACGATAATGATCTGATTTATAATGAGCTCTGAAACACTTCTTAACTTTTAATTTTCTCCAGCAATTTATCTGTATTTACCAAGTCAATTATAATTAGAACTTCCCTTGGAAATCAAGTTCTGTAGTCACTTAAATAATACATTCCATTTAAACCGCTTTTATAATAATGTTATAAACTGGGAACATAAAACAGAAAGGAACTAAGACTAATCGCATTAAGGTCCATTACTGGCCACACTCATTATTGCGAACAAAACTTAAAGATTAAAAAACAATGTCACAACATTAATTTCTGAAATTGCTCAATAATTTGACCCATTTCATATTTATAAGCAATTAAAAAATATATATTTTTAGGAACATTATGTTTAATGATTATTTCCACTCTATAAAAGCCAAACGACTGTCCTTACTAATTAATAACTATAAAATTTGAAATTGGAAAAACTGTGACAGAAATTGCTCAACCATCAGACTCAGGCTCATTAGCCTCCATTCCAATTAATGGATTCTGCATTGGAAAATAGACTGCCATCAATTAAAGCAACCCAAGCGAATCTGCAGACCATATTTCGTATGTCCCAACTCTCTCAATTCAGACTCACTCAACTCGACTTACATACACATACATATATGCATATTTGTCTATGTATGTGTCAGGTCTTGGGGTCTGTCTGCCAATTTCCCAGGCAGCCAAACTCAAAGGCAATGTGCCTTGAAGCCAATTGCCGCAGTCGTCTCATTTGCCATTTGTCCATTACAAAACAATGCGATTAAGATTCAATTTTCCATTTGCAATTTGCCATTTTCAATATTGGCATTGATTGCATGCGTTTTAATTGAAGTTTTGCTTTTAAATTATGTGACAGCCAATGGCCAATGAAAAAATATAAACAAACAATCGCCACGAGAGACGATCTGCAATGCAAACTCAACCACATGCCACCACCACCACCACCACCACAAATAGGTAGCTCGTGCAACGTTTTATAAATAAAGTGCAACGCGTTGAAGCGAAGTGTGCAAGAGGGAAGGAGGACTGTGGGGATGGGGTGGCTGATATCAGCTCCATTTATGTTTTGGCAATAAAATGCAAATGGTAAAAAGTCCATAAAAATAAGAAAGAAAGAGAGCCAACTTCTCGGTTCACAGCCAGTTCATACGCTTATGCTACTTAAAAAAGATTTTATGTGCCTGCGTCGATTTCAATTTCGAACTACTTTCAAATCGCTTTCTGATGTTGCTGCTGCTTATGTTGCAGCAGTAGCCGTTGCTGCTGCTACTGCTGCTGCTGTTGCACATTTGCTATGCTCTTTGGCTGCTGTTGCTGCTACTGCTGCGACTTAAACTGTAAGTCCATAAAATGCTTCTGCCACAGCACAAAGGGATTTTTCTCTCCACATACACATTTGTGTGTTGAATATTTTACGTTTCTGAAAATTTGATGAATCTGTACAAATGCGTAGCACTGAAGCCAACAGCAGCAACAACAACAGCAACTATGGCTAAATGGAGTAAATTAGGGCTCTGCTAGTTAACTGTAAGATACCCTAGACATAAGCGAAATTCTTGAATAAATATTTGCCATTTTAAAATGATACCACAAACAGAAAGACCAAGAACTACGTTTCAAAATTGGCTAACTCTAAAAGTTAAAAAGGTTATTTTCTTGAGTTGTGTACCTGTGATCGCACATAGATCTTCGATTATTTACACCATGACCATGATTTTATGTGTACAGGGTATAAGAGCAACAGCTAGTTGGTACAACTTCAATGCCGTTGTCGTCAGTCAGTCAGCACACGAGGAAAATATCCATCAACACTTTTGTTTTATAGTCGCTCGCCGTGTCTATCTCACTCTCTCTCTCTCTCACTCTCTCTGTCTCTCTCTGTATTTTTATCTCTGTCTGGCTGCTCTGATGTTTGCTGGCACACATCCGTCGGTCTGTCTGTCTGCCTATCAATTTGTTGTTTGGCCTGCCTAGCAACAACAACAACAATAACAACAATAACATCAACAACAAAAACAGCAGCACCAACTCTTTACACTTTGTTTAGCTCCGTGGCCGTTTTAATAGCTTTCAACTACTTTGTATCTCAAAGATACAAATTGCTGGCAGCTAAATTTGTGAAATTAAAGTGCACACAAATCCAGAGACTCAGTGCGCTCTGTCTCTGTCTCTGTGTCCTATCTTTGTATGTACATATGTATATCTCTGTTCGGCAGCCACGCCCACCTGCATAGCTAATTGTATTTCATTTCGCATGTAAACGTTTTGTCAAAAGGATTAAATGACACGCCCCACCCCTACACACGCACACACTTACACTCACAGAGAAATAGTCTGCCTCCAAACCGAAGCTGAGCTGGTAATTCCACATGTTCCATTCTATAAGGCGACACACATTAACCAGCCTGAAGTGGGTAACATGAGCATAAAAGGGAGAAGGGGTGAGGGGAGTATGGAGTGTTGAGCGTGTAGCTTCTCATGTGTGGGCTTTGACTAATGCGCTTTCCATTGCACTTGCAGCAGCAACAACAACAACCACTACAACAACAATGGGCAAGCTTACACAACGACTTACACGAGCTTTAAGCTGTAATTGAAGACTGTCTCTTGTTGTTGTTGTTGTTGTCGTTGTCACTTAGCAATTGTTGTTATTGCGTCAAATTTTTGTGGGCTTGATACAATAGATAAATATACATAAGTCCACTGATTAAAACAATGGCAATGCAATCACAATTGTTTTGGAAAGTTCGAATATGTGCTTATAATTTTGAAACAAGATGTTTTTCTTACCGAAATTCTATGATGTTATTATATTGGTGGCGTCATAGATATTAATTTGGGGCAAAGCTGTAATAAAATTACGAAAGTTTTTGTAAAATGTAACATCATAAATTTAAAATTAAAACATCTGGTTCTAGTTTACTCTAGACGCCAAACCATGATTGAAATGTCATTGCTTTTAAAAATCGGTTCACTGTTGACAAAATTGTATCTAGACGCGATTTTGAATATAACCTTTGTTTTGCGAACTCAAACTCAAATTTTATGTTGTAGAGCTCAACTGCAGAAGTAGTCTCATGAGGGGGAACAAAAATTACAATAATTTTGTATAATATCTAATTTTTATTGTTAAGCAACATTCTCCTATCAAATCTAATATTTAACTTTAGTATAATAATATAATCTTGAATTCGACGTTCACTTTGACAAGTATCAAATGTTTTATTTTTCACATCGAACCGAACTTTTGCTCATTGGAAAAGTTTCCATGCAGTTTCCATCTCACAGCTGAAGCAATTCAATTGGCCAATACGAATGATAATTTAATCAAATCGAAAACTACGTCAAATATCAAAATAACGCTGCGGGAGATAAATAGATAAAAATTCGCTCAGGCACAAGTTCTACACAAAAAAAAAATACACCGCATGGTGCGAAGCCGGACAAGTTGTAAACAATTGAGGCACTTGATTAATTAATTAATTGCGAAAATCAGGCAAATTAATTTCGCATTAGAAACCGCTTGCTCTGTTTTTCCCACACGCAAGAAAACAGAAAAATTACACGTACAATAACCAAATTATGAACAGGCAAATGTTTTAATCAAAATGGACAGCAGAGGGTATGCTTGGAATGGCAGACAGAAGAAGGGGGAGGGCGGATGATGGTTATGGGCCGAGGCTAGAGGTAAACTGAGGCAATGAGCACTGGCGCGTTGGCGATGTATGCCCCGAAGCGGCGATGTAGACGGAAATAGCCAAGAAATGCTGAGATCGTTACTCATACGCCAATTTACTGTGCACTTAAGTTTTATGAGAATTTAAGATTTCCTGCAAATCAGTCAGAGAGAAAGTGAGAGTGAGAGAGCGCGATAACGTTGCACGTTGCCCAAAGCTGGACAGGAAGCGTGGCGGCATTGTAAAAAATCTAAATACGAACTTCGTAAATAAAAGACCCACATAAAAAGTAATCAAAACTCTGTCGAAATATTCGGTGTTTCTCAGAAATTGCATATTGGGTCAACTGATAAGCGAAAAGCTTACTTTTCTGGGCTTGTTTAACTGGAAATCAACCGTTAAATGGTTGCGTGTGTTTTGGCTTATCAGCTGGGAAAATTCGCTTTAATTCTCCTGCAATTGCCTAACAAACTTATGACAACAGCTATTTAAAAGTGTTGCAAGTCACAATTTTTGTTAAGTCGAAATGTCAAATTAAATTTACTTCAACAGTTCAAATAATAACGCTGACGTTGCTTGCACGACAAAAAGCTCACTGCGCTGCAAAAAACATATTACAATTACGAAAGTGGATTGTATACTAGCTAAGCAAAGACACAGACCACGCAAATATTCGCTTAACGAATATCTTTTAAGCAAATACTTGCTTGTAGCATAGACTTAAACCCTTGAGTCGTTAATTACAATTAAAATTTAGGGTTTTAGTAAAATAAATTTAAGACATTTAACATAAAATACAATTTAATAGTGATTAAAATAAATTGAAATTCAAATTATAATTTATTACATTTACAGCGAACACTTCATTTCGGAGCACACAGTCATGGCCGTTTTCACATCGCAGGGTCAGGTGGGTGGTCCGTGCCGTTATATGCCCGCCACACGACGGCAGAATCACCAATGCCGCAAGGAGACCGGGTTGCCGGGTACGCTGAGTGAGGCACGACGTCTGGCCACCACCCATTGCGAGGATCAGTTTCGCTATGATCGCTGGAACTGTTCGATCGAGACGCGTGGCAAGCGCAACATATTCAAGAAGCTCTACAAGGAGACGGCATTTGTGCATGCCCTCACGGCGGCGGCGATGACGCACTCAATAGCCAGGGCCTGCGCCGAGGGGCGGATGACCAAGTGCAGCTGCGGACCGCGCAAACAGAACCGGGTGGATCAGGACTTTCAGTGGGGTGGCTGCAACGATAACCTGAAGCATGGAAAGCGGGTAACGCGCAGCTTCCTAGATTTGCGCGGAGGCGATGGGGACGAGGTCACCGAAATATTGCGACACGACTCTGAGGTAAGTTCACACAACTAAAACTAAATTCCAAATAGTTGGCAGATTTAAATCTGAACTTTTGTATTTTTTGTAGGTTGGCATTGAGGCCGTCTCCACGTTGATGAAGGACAAGTGCAAGTGCCACGGAGTCTCTGGCTCCTGTTCGATGAAGACCTGCTGGAAGAAAATGGCTGACTTCAATGCCACGGCCACACTGCTGCGCCAGAAATATAACCAGGCCATACGGAAGGCTCCCAACCAGCGGACCATGCGCCAAGCACCGGCGAGTCGCATGAAAAAACCAAAACAGCGACGCAAGAAAGTAAGTTTTTTACCCCATTTTAAGGCGATCTAAAGATGTTAATTTTAAGTGTGAAAACGTATCAATGTATAAATTTGTTCAAATCGTATACAAAGGTTTAGCTTATCTAAAAGATATTCCGACAATCGAAAACAGCAGAAGAATAATAACTTTCGCTTTTGCTATGTATGCCTTATTTTTTAAACAACAGGTTATTTTTTTATATTACATAAGAATTAATTTGCCTTCACACTAAACTAACATTGATATATATTTCTTTGATTTCAAGCAGCAACAACAATCGCAGTACACAACGCTGTATTATTTGGAGACCTCGCCCACCTACTGCTCGGTCACCAAGGATCGCCAGTGTCTGCATCCCGACAATTGTGCGAATCTATGCTGTGGGCGTGGCTATACCACGCGGGTCTTCAAACAGGTGGAGAAGTGTCGATGCCGATTCAACAATGGACGTTGCTGTCAGCTGATCTGTGACTATTGTCAGCGCTATGAGGACAAATATTTTTGTAAATAAGTAGGCGGGCCACTCCAGTTTCCATCACTATCTATCTATCTGTCTGTTCCCACACTCCCTCTCTGTCTCTTTCTATATATATACATACATATATATATATATATCTAACTATATAACTCGCTCTCACACCCAGCATACACATAGAACGCTCTCTTTGTACTTTTTAAATGTAATTTGTAAAGTTTTTTGCTTGTATTTTTTCCATTCCTAACTTATAAAAAAAACTTTGATGAAATGATAAACAAATCGAAAATAATGTGGCAAACGATAGAAACGCTCAGAACGAAGGCTAATAATACTAAAGGCCAATAAAATCACAGAAATACAAACAAACCCACACACACACACACACAGACACATAATCACGTGCGTACACACATACATACACCATACATCTATATCATAGATAATACCATATACATATATTTAATAACAGTTAGCTGCCGTCGCATACAGAAAAAAAATCTCAACAAAAAAATGGCAAAACTTCATTTATCAAAAAAAAAAAAAAAAAATTACACTCACATACGAACAACTGCAAGAAGCAGACGCTAATAACAACAACATACCGCAACAAAAACAATTTTAATAAGTATTTAAACATAAAAACAAACCAAAAAAAAAAAATTACAAAACAAAACAAACATAAAAAAAAAACAAATACATGAAAATGAAATGAAATAAAAAGTTTCACTGAAATTGCAAGTATCTGATTTGGGTCTCCGGGCACTGGAACCTTCGATTCGAGCTGTATTTTAAATTTAAATAGCAATTTTTGATTGACCAAATTATGCTGGTTATCATTGGAAATAAATTGGAGCTTATGCACCAAAAGGTAAAAACATATTTATATGTTGTCAACTTTATTTCACACAATCCCTTTGCGAATTGTCTACTCACGACAATACTTGACATACATACATAATTATATGTATGTCCGTCACACCTATATTAATTCCAAGAGTGAATTAAAAAACTTTTTATCAGCTCAGCTTTAAATAAACTTTATAAACTTTATTTCTCAATGAGAAAGTCATAAGAGATCACATGTCAAACCATTGAAGCCGAACTTTTGTTGCATTCTAAAGAAGGACGAACGAAAAACAGCATTAAATACTCCTTTGAAAAGTTTTGCAAACGTATCCGATTAACCATGGTTGTCAACCTGTGGAAATGATAATTCACTCTTGTTTTTATTGATCCTGTGTGCGTACATGGTGTACGATATCAGAGGCACATAAAAACCACATGTACACACAGTGTACACAGTGTGTTGTTTGTTTACCCTGTTAGACAAGCAGCCTTGTGGCACGCATTTCTTAGTTAAGTCATCAGTCTCGCCACCCTGAGCAACGCCCACCTTGACACTGACACGGATATGCTTTGTCAACATTGCTGAGCTCGTTGCGTGTGAAAATGTTTCTTGCATGCTTTTTGCATGGCTTAGAAGACAACAACAAAAACCTCTGGAACAATGGGGGAGAACAAAATCATGACATGATCCCATTGTATCCTCAACTGTCACCGTGTTTATTTAATATCGGATTCAAATGTAATGTCAACATGTGGTTCTTACTTAAATGTTATTGAAAATTGTTGCCAAGAGAAAATCAAGTTATCATCACTTTGTCGATTTGAATCATGAATAAATGAATCGCCCTTGGTATGAAATGATGGGTCATTGAAAAAATATTATGTTTAAATGTCCTAAAATCATATAAGAACCCAAATATTCTTATGGCTGCATCTATTATAAATCTTTCATAAACAATTTATTCACTTTTATTAGGTAATTGCATAAAAAATGCAATTTACATTTTGTTGGTTTTTATGTTAGCTGCTTTTGTTTACTTTTTACTTCTCATTTGAGTTCAAGCCACGTTAGGAGCGCATTTGTCCAACGCATTTCCCAACTGACACATTGACAGCCCAGCATGTGGCACAAGCAACAGCAACAACAAAGTTCCCAATGGGAAGAAACATTCAATGCCCATATTATGCAAAAGAATGTGCAGAAAATTGGAAAAGCAGAAAACGTGAAAGTTTAAATTTGTCAAAGAATATCCTAAAGCTTGGAGCACACATATTGTTTCCATAAACAATTATCAGCACAAGTTAACTTTTTGTTTTTGTAGATAAGATAGCCAGACTTAAATAAAGTTTAGCATAGTAAAGTTTGATTTAGGGCAGCTCTTATTATAGACACATTCGGAATTCTTTCTGTTCATTATATTAATGTATTTTCAGTTGACTATTGACTAATGATACTTGGTCGTAGGAAAGTCCATCCTGCCTACGTGTGAGGCGCATGAAAGTGTGCTCCCATTTATTTGTTTTAATTGGGTGCAATTAAAGCATAACTTGACAAATAAATATTTTAGCTGGGAATGATAACCAAATGTCCAACACTTGAAGTTGAGCAGAATGCGACAAATTAAATTGGCAACCTGAAAAACAAGCAGTCAGCATTATCTTGCACTTGTTGTTATTGCTGTTGTTAATGTTAGTAATCTATGTGGAACCACATGCAGTATGACGGTATTAATTACTTGGTCAACAGAGCTCACACATTAAAAAATACTACACGTGTGTGTACAGATCCCCCTCTAGACAGCTCACCCCTGACACCACAAGCCCCACCCATGTCGACTAACTACTTAAAAAGTGATTAACGAAATGCAGAAAGAAGCCGAAAAACATGTAACATCAAATGCTAACAAGAAAGAAAACAAAGCGCTAAAATAAAACAAAATGCAAATGCAGGTCGAATAGACAACAATAAACAACAACAGCAAAAAGTGCATGACAAAGTAAACAAGCGAAATGAAAAATCGGCAAACTCAGCGGTCACGTAGCGAACGAAAGCGAAGAACAAGCAGACTTGGATCGGAGACGTTCTAATGAGAAAGCTGAACAGAAGCTATGATTTTTGGGCAAACTAAGTGGGTTGGGAGTGTTGGGAGGGGGGCATGCATCATGCATCTCAATTGCCAGAAAGTGAGAGCGCAGCGTTCGAGCTGCATTCGAGCGTCATTCGGTATCTGACAGATACGTGTGCCATCGAGCATTTGAGACGCCGCCAACGCCAACCGCTGCCATACAAAACAAAAGCCAAACGCTGACCGAGCTGTGGCAACATTTCCATGGAAACTGCCAAACTGCCAACAAGTCTATCGATGCTGCTGCTGCTGTTCTGGGCACTGCTCTGTGGCGCGACAATTTGGTAAGTAAAATATTATACATAAATAAATAGATCAAATAAAAGAAATGCATCTGATCCCAGTTCGGCACTGCCCAAAAGTGAGCTGCAAATGCTGGAGATGATGCAGAATATTCTGGGTGTGGATAATGGCGATTTGGGTGGCCGCAGCCATCGATCGAGGCCCATAATGTTTGCCTCTTCCGTTCCCTGTGACGATAGCATGGCGGAGGACAGCAGCGATAAATTGAGCCTGTTCGACGATGATCTCGACGAGAGCGAAGAGTGTGCCGACTATGGCCGACCATGTGACCCTGCACCACCTAACGACACACTTGAACCATGCTCCCGTCCAATGCTGCCCATGCAGCATCCCTGCTTTGTGCGTGTCATATTGCTGCGCACCCCACTAATGCGACATGATCCTTGCACAAATTTCACGCTAGGCATGCAGCAGCCTACAACAACGACAATGACAACACCCACAAGCCCAAGCACGAGCACCACTACCACTCCGAAACCAAAGCGTAAAAAGTGCAAGTCCAAGCAGCGAAAAGTTTCACCATGTCCTACAAGCAAAGCCCATAACTACAACAACAGCACCACAACAAGCCACGCAACAACAACCACTGAAGTGGAGACAACCCCAACAACAGTAACAACAACACCTCGACTGGAAGCCAATACAACAGCGAGCACCACCACAACGACCAGCACCACAACACCAAGCACCACAACAACTGAAGAAGAGTTGTCAACCACAGTGGAAATGAGCACCTTGCCACCCATGACAACAATAATAACCACAACGGCGCCCAGTAGCACCACTCTGGGCTACGCAATGCAGAACCACCTAAAGTCACTGCGGAGTAGGCGGCGCAAGAAGTTGCGTGATAAACTGGCAAGGGTACCAGACAAGCCCCAGATTAAAGTGGATGGCGCTATGCAACCCAGTGATACTTTTCCGGTATTTCTAAGCAAACAAGCGGCCGAGTTACGATCACGTCCAATGTCCACCACATTAGCGCCGGAAATGGAAACAACAACTGACTGCATTGAAGCTTCAGCAGATGAGGAAACGCCAACGGAAACCGATGAGAGCAAAACAAACGAAGACCAAGAAGACGGCAAAGAAAGTGAAGGTATGTAGCGCCACAGAGGCCAGAAACTCGTAATATATACAAAGCTGAAAGCAGTCTGAACAAATCGTAAAAACATTGCATTTTGCTTCTCTTATGGTAAACTTTTTGTGTATTGAATTTCAAAGTACAAAATTAATATATTCCCAATAATACTATAGCAAGCGAAGACTGTGAGGATGCCGAGGATCAGGACACAAATATATGTCCACAGTTTTCAGCACCTGAGGCGGGTAAGGCACAAAAAAAAAAAAGAAAAGACTAAAAACGATAAAACTTATATCAAACTTCTCTCATTTTGACAGCCAACATGAGACTCATGCCGTCGTCAGGTCGTTTTCGCAAGCCCGTCAAGAACTATGTGGAGCCCATTCTATATGAGGGTCAGTTTGCCAAGCCACGTCAACGGATTGGCATGATGCCACAGCGAAGAGATTATTACGTGAGCAACAAACAGATTATGCCCCGTCCTAGACCTAAGTTCCGGGAGCCTTTGCCCCACTCGATCTACATGAACAACATTGTGCGGGGCCTGAGGTGCAGCGATGAAGCTGGCAACCCAGTCGCCCCTTCGGTGCAGCCAAGACGCTTCCGGCCAAGCAGACGACATGGACCAAGCTACGGCCAAATGGTCCCGAAATCTTTACCGCCATCAAATTCCCGTGGTCGTCTTAATCCCCTGTATGGACTAAGCTCTGCTGAGGATCCGGATGCTTATGGCAACGATAGCGATCAGTATTATGATGATGAGACACCGGAACGACTCGCCTGGCCACGTGACCATCCTCTGCACCCAGCCTCACCCACAGTGGACCCCTGTCAGGCGGAGCTAAGTAGTCGGGAAAGGGAGAGAGATAGGCATATGCTCAGGCAACGGGAGCGAGATCGAGAAGGTGATAGGGATAGAGAGAGGAAGGAGAACAGCGAGCATCTTCTGAACTATCCGCAACGTTTGTCGCCGCGTTTCTTTACATAGCCCAACAATTAGCATAAGCTGACACTATCAAGCACACAGTAGCATAATAAACAACTGCACCACCTAATAATTAAATGGCTAAAATTTGATTGATACAAAAATACACGGCCAAAAGCGCAAAACGGTTTGGACACGAACCCAAACAACTCTCTCGGCGGGTCGTCTACGTCAGCAGCGCCAATTCAATTGCTTAATAAGAGCCGAGGTTGCCTATCCACTTGTCAGTCAATGAGTCGCAAGCACGCGCCCGTAATGACCAGACGAGGTGCAATGGCACCGCGGGGCCGTCACCTGATTGTACTGATATACAAAACAGTTGCAGGGAATGCCAAAGAAATTCCGAAGCCTAGTGATAAGGTCAGGACTGTGATTGATAAGTAAATGAAGAAAAATACGCTTATTGGCGGCAGCAGACCAAGCTGTTGTACTTACTTTTACACGCACTCGTCTCATGATGCACACAGCAATAAGCTCGCAAATGCTTACGACTACACTCGCAGCGTGCATGGCTGAAGTTGTGTGGCAGCTTTGAGCTGACACCAAATAGTAGTAATTTGTACGATTTATGTTTACCAAACGTTCATTGATCGGCACACTATTCAATTATCTTTTGGTAAATATTTAACAGCAAAATATTTAACTATACAATTTGGAGAGTCAGATCGGCCAACAAATACAAGGGAAGTAAATATGTACAAAGCACAAATGTTAATTGAACTCGAGCAAATCCGATTTTTATCACCAATGTTATATATACTTTGCTTGTGTATATGTACTTAGTCATCAATAGTTTTATCAAAGTTTTCATTTTATTTAACTTTGATATCTTTGGATGACAGCTCATTATGCTTATCGTCAACTGCCCTTCCGACTGCTTACGTCGTATACCCTGTAGTTTATGGAGTAGCGCACCTTTTGACAACAAATGACTGTTAAATCGGGCAACCAAATATTCATTCTTAACACATAACTACAAAAATCAAAAGAGCGAGCCCCAAAGGAGTCGCCGCCCCAAAGACTTACAAAATGAAAACAAATTTCAGACGACTACCTGGCCCTTCTCAGCCCTTTCTCTTTCACACACACGTTCGCGCTCTCACTTGGATTACAACGCTGACAACAGACTTTCGTGCACTCTCTGACTCATGTTCTCTTTCTCTCTCTATGTCTGTTTGTAAATTACTCTCTCTGTGACATTGTAAATGTCACAGGACGCCGAGTAGCTGATGCGGCGGCGCATGAGAGCGTTTCCAAAACACAGAGCGGGGGAGAAACAGACGGACAGCGAGTGGGAAAGTGTGAGGGAGAACGCCAAGTGGGAGAGCGTTTTGGCAAGCCGAGTCTATGGTCTATGGGGCAATATGTGTACTGATTTTTAGGTTCTCCTGGCTCGTTGCACAGTGCGGACGTGTTTTTTTCAATTCGAGCGGAAAGCTGCACGAAACCCGAAAAGCCAAGAAAAGTGCAAGAAAAACCGTTTTGCAACAACAACTTATACCAAAATCGAAATCAATTAAACCAAATCTTAAGAAACAAATGTAACATAGCCAATTAAATAAACATTTTTTTAAGTCAAATTTATTGTTACAATTTTGTGAATAAACTTTACCTGCTTGTGTGTGTGTGTGTGCGTTTAATGTGTGAATGCGTGTGTGTACCAAGTATTAAACCGAGTCCAAGTCCCGTACCCTATAACAAAGTGCATTTAAATCTTTAAACTAGTAGCAAAAAAATCTATTAGCTAAATATATATGGCCATAATAAATATTTAATACCCAACCAATATTTTATGTTAATTTTAATGAGCCAAAAAGAAACCTGGCAGAGCAAATTAAAGGAAGTGAACCGACAGCCGACAGTGAATAACCAATGCCAAAATCGATAAGTTATTAAAAATAAAATCCCAACATCTTCACAATAAGCCAACAAAGACCAGTGACAACCACAAACGCCAACGTAGTCATTCTTGTAATTGAATAACACGCAAATTTGCGTAAATAAAATAGCAAACACTGCCACAAAAAGAGCTAAACATTAAACTCGACTGCAATCAAGCTAAACCACCGTTTGAAATCTAAATAAATGATAAATACCAAATGAGCAGCATTTAAAGGAAGAACCACAGAAGCAGCGACCAACTAACTGGGTCAGTAAGTAGCAGCCAGCAGCAGCAGCAGCAGCTACTGTTGCCAACTTTTACGCCCAACTCAACCCTACAGCCGGGGCTTCCTGGCATATACGGTAAGTTACTCTCAGCCACGTTCAAATGAAGCAAGCAGCGGTCAAACTTTTCACTTTTACTTGACAGCTCTTCAAAAATACCCTCTACACATTAAAAATTGATCAATTTGATTATGACAGAGTTGTAATAATATTATGTTATAAAGAGCCCAAAGTACCCGAATCTATTTCACCTTGATAAAGCAACCTAAATAAACAATAAATATATTTCGTATGCCATTTTTTTTAGCTTTTTCCAAGCTCAGATATTTACAGCCCCACTTTTTTTTGGGTACACATAGTATTCTTAATCTCCCTTCTGAGTCCTCCAAATCTCCCGAACTGATAACAAACACAGCATATATTTAATGCGGATTTGATCAATTGTTTTTGGTCTGCCTGTACAGGGTATTTTATGGTCAATCACTCTGAACTCGACCAGTGTAATTAGTTATTGTTTTCGATTGCGTTTTTGCACCGCCTAGTTGGTTAGTGATGGCGTCAAGCACGAAACGAGCTTTACATTTTGATTAATTTGATAAAAAAAAGCAAACAAATAAATTGTGTAGTTTTGTATTATTTATACTCATTCAATTCTGCCTATGTAAAATGACTCAGTCAGAAAGGTAACTAGAAATGACAAATTCTTGGAATTCGTTCTACATTAACTTGACTTCAATGTGGCCTACGACTTAGAGTTAACAGCAGCTGACAGATTTCCTGCGATAAAATACAGGTTAATTAGATAGTGGATTGCTTTCAGCAAAAATGTATATGCTTCCAGCTATACATATATGCTTTCCTTTGTCTGCATTTGTATTGGTATATTCAAAAATAACTTTTAATGTTGACTTTCCTAATGCAAAATTTACTTTGAACTGATAAGAGGCGAAATATCAAACCATACACGGGGTATTTTAACCTTCGAGGCTATTTTAAGTAGTTCATGTCATTCATTCAGTGAATCACCTTGTAAAGCGGGTCAGGGGGTCAGCATTGTTTTTATACCCTCAAGTGCTTTGTTGTCTTTTACTTGCAATTCAGTTCTTGGCGCCATGGCCAACTGAAGATGGTGAATTCTAATTGGAAGATACGCCAACGCTTCTTCGCATTCAATCCTTGCCAAGTATTAAGAGCCTTAGGGGCATTTGATTATTTGCCAACTTTGATTAGATTTGGCCAAAATATGTACATAGTAAACGAATTTTGAACCGAATTCTATTAAAAATGGGTTTTTTTTTATTCAAACGTGATCTATAAGAAAAGTTTTTTGTTAAAAGCATTTTGTATGATCTTGGGCATATTCCTTGATTGCTTTTTAAATTAGTTCTATAAAAGTAAATAAATATAAATAAATGATATTTATAGAAAATTTAGAAGTTAAAAGAAAGTGCTTTATTACGTTTTGTGCAGGTGCAAGGCTTACAAAATTGGATTTCAAAAGAGCTTATCATATGTCACTCCCCATTGCGCATTAATAAGTGTTTTTTGTTAAGCTTTACTTGAGCAACCTGCAGAAACACTTGCGAAGTTCCAATTTCTCGCTGCGGCAATGGGAGTCACAAAGCAAACTTATTGTTTAATCTACATTATTTCGACTTAATTGAAAACACATTGTGCAACATTCTCAAATGGATATCGAAACTGAATCTGCAGCGCGCAAATACAATAAATATTCCAAATAGTCGGCAACCAGGAAGTCAAATAAGCTGAGCTAAAGTCGGCGCCATGAAGCAAATATGACTTTTTAGGTTAAGTTCACTAGCTATTAACTACTGTATATGTATGTGTGTGGATGGGTGGAAATAATGGGACATGCGTGTATCACAGTTTATATGCCACTCTTGCCACAAGCGAAGAGTCTAAGTTCTGGCACATGCAAAGCATTCGGGACAAGGACATAAAACCGTTAACGCCAAATGTTGACTCCAATCGATGGTTATTATTACGCGGCCTGTGAACTGAGTAGCCATTTCCCACATTACGAATTCAGTGCCCCGTAATGGACATGTGCTGTAGTTACTTATGCAATTTCAATGGCTGACAGCAGGTACAGCATTATTTTGGCCCTCGCAACTACAAAGTATGCCAGGCAAGCGCACAGCCAAGTGGAAAGGTCCTTCTATAATTAGCACATGTGTGTGGGTGTGTGTGTGTGTGTGTGTGTGTGTGTATCTGTGTGTGTTTGCAGTCGTATGTGGAATTACCCTCGAAGCTGTGCGTATGTCAAGTGACAGCTTGCACTTGAGAACAGCCAACTTATTCTAGACTAAACAGCTTACAGTTGTCAACACAACCTTATTAGTCTCACAACTTTGAAAAACACTTATATTTTCATTTTCATTGTTTATAGTATGGAAAACTCAATTCATTCTTTTTGCCGGCTCCATGTGAAATGATTTTTTATGTTTCGAAACCAATTCTGTTTTGTCTTCAGCGTCCATCCAGTTAGCTGTGAAGTTTGAATCCTCGTTATCTTTTCAGAAGGTTTCTATTTGCATTTGCTTTCTTTTTATTAAGTATCTGTCAGCTTAGTTTAGTTTTTGTTTAAGCTTAAAACATGCCTTCAACCGGTGTGCCTTGCAGCGAACATATGACTTTAAATTAACCCAAAAGCTAAACGTTCCCATAACCTTTTGACACAAATCCGTGCCTATATTTAGATGCGACGCTTTTAATGAGACCGCCTGCTGCATGAGTGCTTGCTGGAGAGTGCGTCTGTGGTCGAGTTTTAAACAAATCCACATTTAAACCACGCAATTTGTTGGGTTATATTTATATGCATATGTGGCTTTTGTTGTCAACGCATATGTGTCGTTACACCGCTGTCTAACTAACCCACAATGCCTCCATCTCTGTTTATAACCATACACAACGTATCCAAGGACCCACCAAAAATTTCCATTTACATTACACAACAAATCGTTAATATTAAACTCAACCTTATTGGACTTTTCCAAAAACCTTTGGAATCCTTTTAATTATTTGAATAGCATGCCTGGAATGTGATTTAAATTTATGAATAAATTACAATTCTGCCGCACCCCCTTTGCGAAAAGCTGGCCACGCCCTTGGATGTGGCGTTAAAATATAAAAATCAATACGAGCCACGTTTTCGTTTCATTTGCTGATTTTTGCACACACTGCGAAATTGAAAATTTCATTTACACTTGACACTGGCACGAGCCCGGGGGCCTACATTCTCGACTTACATACGTACCGCTAACCCCTTCCACCAGCAACCGGCTACCCACCAACCCCACTGCTCCCTTCCGCACAATCGCTTTGGCATTCGCACGTTTTATGTGCCTAGTTTTCCTATAAGCCGACAAACATAGTTGGTTACAAAACTTTGCCTACAGTTCTCATATCCGCTATGTCTCCGCATAGAGGAAAAAACTGGCGAAAAACGTCAAGTTAAATAGAAAAATAGAATGCAATGCGAGAGGGGCTGGAGAAGCCTCTGCATACAATCGTATATAAAATAGCAGCGCATATGCAAACCAAATAGGAAAGGCGCATTCGCGACATGAGAAAATGCCATATTATGCAACTAGACTCTACTTAAAACCAATGATTTCATTTAATGGATTAGTTTATTTTGAGATTGAAATTTGAAAAATTAATTATACGGCCTGCCAGGTTTCGGAATCATCGCAATCACAGCACACTTCCACGGAGTGGGGAAGTGGTGGAAGTAAGAATTATAGCCCGAAAATCGATGTATCGGTGTATGGGCATAGATCGAAACTTCAGCAGGCCATAACTTCGTCAAAACTCAACTGATTTTAAAAAGCAAGGGCTTTTTGATCATAGTTTTGCCCCTAAATCAATCGTACATTTAAAGTTGAAAACGAAATTTGAGGTCGGAAGACAAGTAAAAATTATAGCCTGAAAATCGGTATATGGGCATATGGGCATAGGTCGAAACTTCAAAATGCCATAACTTCGTCAAAACTCAACTGATTTTAAAAAGCAAGGGCTTTTTGGTCATAGTTTTGCCCCTAAATCAATCGTACATTTAAAGTTGAAAACGAAATTTGAGGTCGGAAGACAAGTAAAAATTATAGCCCGAAAATCGATATATCGGTGTATGGGCATAGGTCGAAACTTCAGCAGGCCATAACTTCGTCAAAACTCAACTGATTTTAAAAAGCAAGGGCTTTTTGATCATAGTTTTGCCCCTAAATCAATCGTACATTTAAAGTTGAAAACGAAATTTGAGGTCGGAAGACAAGTAAAAATTATAGCCTGAAAATCGGTATATGGGCATATGGGCATAGGTCGAAACTTCAAAATGCCATAACTTCGTCAAAACTCAACTGATTTTAAAAAGCAAGGGCTTTTTGGTCATAGTTTTGCCTCTAAATCAATCGTACATTTAAAGTTGAAAACGAAATTTGAGGTCGGAAGACAAGTAAAAATTATAGCCTGAAAATCGGTATATGGGCATATGGGCATAGGTCGAAACTTCAAAATGCCATAACTTCGTCAAAACTCAACTGATTTTAAAAAGCAAGGGCTTTTTGATCATAGTTTTGACCCTAAATCAATCGTACATTTAAAGTTGAAAACGAAATTTGAGGTCGGAAGACAAGTAAAAATTATAGCCTGAAAATCGGTATATGGGCATATGGGCATAGGTCGAAACTTCAAAATGCCATAACTTCGTCAAAACTCAACTGATTTTAAAAAGCAAGGGCTTTTTGATCATAGTTTTGCCCCTAAATCAATCGTACATTTAAAGTTGAAAACGAAATTTGAGGTCGGAAGACAAGTAAAAATTATAGCCCGAAAATCGATATATCGGTGTATGGGCATAGGTCGAAACTTCAGCAGGCCATAACTTCGTCAAAACTCAACTGATTTTAAAAAGCGAGGGCTTTTTGGTCATAGTTTTGCCCCTAAATCAATCGTACATTTAAAGTTGAAAACGAAATTTGAGGTCGGAAGACAAGTAAAAATTATAGCCCGAAAATCGAAATATCGGTGTATGGGCATAGGTCGAAACTTCAAAATTCCATAACTCAACTCATTTTAAAAATCGCGGTAGTTTTGCCCCTAAATCCTAAGTGCCACAAAAAATAGAAATATCTACACTGGCCGTGAAGCAAAAGCATCATTCAATTACTGTTATGGAGAACAACATTTTGTAAATGTAATTTTGACGTTACAAAAATAACGCTCCACAATTTGCTGAGCACGTTAAATTTAATTAAATTGCATTGCAATAACAGCAAAATCAACACGAAACCTTTAACCACGAACAGCAACACATACTAACATACACACATCTACATACACACACTTACACATTACCGCACTGGCATCCTTTGGACAGCTTCCGCTACCAGAGGTACGCTCTCCCTCTGCCCCCCACTCTGGTTTAAGTTGTAATGTGCTAATAACGAGATAATTATATGAGAAACTGATAAAATAAAAAACAAACGTATTTTAAGGGACACGACCAAAGAGCGCAGGCAAAGAGTTTAAGAGAGCAAAAGGGAGAGAGAGCAGTCAATGCAGCAATGCGCTCTGTGCAACTGTTGCAGCCAAAAGAGAAACAAAGATGGAGAGAGCGAGAGTGCGCTTATCACACAGAACGAACAAACTGTATATCCACAATGCAGCGACGACAAACAGCTGAGCCGGCTGCGGAAAACTCTAGCTGACGACACGACTACGATACGCCCGCCTAACCCGGCCAGATTAGTCTGGCGCGCGACTCAAAGCGATGCGGATACGGTTGCAATTAGCGTTGGCCGGAAAGTGCTCGAAGTGTAAACGATCCAAAACAATTAATCATGTACTCTGCCATTAAATAGCATATAGGCAAGTGTTGCACAGCGATTAATTTGTAGTCATTGATTGTGTTAGTTCGAACGCGACTTCGACTTTGTGGCAACTCCTTTCGTTACTGCTTGTTGTTGTCCTTTGTGTCTGCAGCAACGCAGTCAACGTCGCTGCTGCTGGCGCTGCCATTACAGTCGCAGTCGCTGTTGCACGAGTCAATAACCCGCCGCCGCCTCTTTGTCTCTTTGTTGCTGATTTTAAAAGCAAACAACGACATTGGCAAATTTGACTGTGAATTTGTGGAAATGAATGCCAGAATGCCACAGCAAACCCAGAAACAGACGCAACTCAAACATATCCTTGGAAATGGCAGGCTGTCCAAAGCGATAACAACGGACTGTAGCAGGTAATGCGTACACCAATTCAATAAACAATTTTCAACTCCAAAAATGTTCCATTAAAAGTCTAGACCAGATGTAAAATATACATAAATTCATCTGTTTGTCTATCAACGTAAACAAACACATAACTTTGTAAATGCTAATGGCTTTTCTCTATGCCATCTTTATATTCATTTAATTTCCCATTTTCCAATGTATTTCGTTAAATATGATTAATTGCAGAGAAACAAATGGGGGCTGCTATCAATATATCTGCTAATCTAATAATGATCACTAACATAATCACTCATAGTATAAATCAAAAGGCAGGCAATTCTGATAAGATTTGATTGCTTACTCAACTTCAACAGAGCATAGATTTCCCTATTCCCTATTCTGATTAATATTTCTTAAATTGAATTTTCATTACAAACGATTAAAATTTAAATTACTTATATCTAATAACAATGGTTACTTCGAGCACTTTATTTATTTTTAATGTGGCTTCTCCGTTCTATAATCCTTCGCTTCTCCAGTTATTTCCTCATAAATTGTAGCTAATAATGCGTGTCAGTTTGAAAGGCTGTTATTTGCTTAGCCGAGACTGTCGCACAATATGAAATACGTATACTTTATTAATATATGCTAAGTATTTAAATTAGTCACACTGAAGGCAAATCCAAGAAATCCGAACACAATAGCTTTTCCATAATACGCAAATTGTGTGGCATTACTGTGACTACACAATTTGCCCCCAATTAAGTGACAATGGAAACTTCCTCGACACGCACACCTAACATAGCACCCATCTAGATGTAAGCATTACGAATAAAGTGGGCGGCAAAATCGGTAGGTATAAAAAGCATATCTCAAATAGAGTCAACAATTTCTAAACGGCCACGAAACTTTTCCGGCAATTATCGTTAATATGCGATTAGGCCATAAATTCAAATTAACGACGTCTAATTGAATGCGTAAATAAACCAAGCCGACACGACCAAAGGGCTTCAGCCATATCAGAGAAGGAGCTATGCAAACAAAAGATAAACTATCTGCATCTCTGGAGAACTTTGGCTTACTTTCCGTTTTGTTTCGAGACAACCAAGTGTGTGTGTGTGTGTGTGTGTGCGTCTGTGTATTGCATTGTTATAGCCTGCACTGGGTCAATAACATGGCAAGTGCATATGTGTTTTTGTCTGGATAACTATTGTAGTTACTATGATAAGGTGCAGAGCCTCAACATTCTCTACGGCTACTGTCAGGATGCATTCGATAGGCAAAACAGGCACTTCTGGCAAAACTCTTCTCTCCCAGCCGAATTTCTGCAAGGCAGCTTCTCTCTCTCTCTCTTTCTCTTTCTCCCTCTCTCTCTGTCTGTCTCTCTCGCCTTCGTCTCTCTCCCTCTCTCTGTTTGTTGTACTCATGCTAAACTGTCTACCCTATTTGGCATTTCTGTTTTGCTTGCCTTATTCTCCAGTGCAACATCTAGGCGGGGACATTGATCCCATTTGCCTGGCTGAACCACGCCTCCCACGCCCCCATATCTTATGTATGTCATTTCCGCAATGCAACATTTGACATGAAAAGCTTGTAGCCTCTGCGGCACGCTTATGGTACCCACAATGCCCCTTTGCACCTCTTCAAGTTGATTAAATTTGCAATTTATTTTATATATATATATATAGGATTTTATTTTTAGAAACTTTGCTTCATATTTGGCACTCTGTTAATTAATTGAACAAACGGTGCAAGTCTGGTTTTTATCCGATCTGTGAAATATGATGTTTGTCTGCGATTAGCATGAGAAATGTTACCATGAACCTTGGACCCAAACCATTTCATTTAATTTCATTTGACTTAGTATGTTTATTTATGGTTTTTATTTATTTTAATCGTATATGCCAGCTGGGCTTTGGCTGTCCTTGCAGCTGACGCCTGAAATTCATCGCATTAAATGGCGTCCCTCAAAGACAATAAAAGTGGAAGCAATCGTGTCAAGAATGACATCAGCCAAGCTTGAGGATATATACCATTTGTGCACGACTTTATGGTTTAAATTTGCGGCCAGGGTACGGTCGACCACTTAACCCGACAACTGAGCAACTTGGCAACTTGGCAACTGGGCAACTATGTATTAGCTACAAGAAAGCGAATTTCCCAGCAGACGGCCCTGAATTTCATTGGATTTATAACGTGACAAGGCCTTGACAAAAATATATGGCTGAGGCTTTGTCAAAATGGGTTTAAAAATATACTGCACAAGAATTGTACAAAAATAAATAACAAGTGCTAAAATTGTTCACAGATAATTACCAAATAATAAATATTGAAAGGGTTATAATTAACTTATGTAGAAACTGGACTTTAGCTGAACTAATAATTCTTCAATCAATTCATTTAAAATTTAATATTAGTAGTAAGGAACTTAAGCCAAAGTAATAATTCTTTAATTCCAGCGATAGCTCTTTATTTAGAAACTGATTTGTCCTCGGCAACACAAGTAATTTCTTTTCATCGAATGCCCCTCTTAATTTATATAATAAAAGAATTAATATTTTCATTAGAGTTGATTAACAAGTTATAATTTTCAATATTAGAGGGTTCCGGCGAATCATTTTGTGCTTTACATGTGAATTTGAAATGTCAGTCAGGTGATCCAATTAACCGGCTAACCAAAGGCTTGGGTCGTTGAATTGTTGTTGTTCATCAAAATTTTATGAAATTCGCAGCGATATATCAAAGGAAGAGTTGGCGACTCCCTTTTTTTTAATCAATGATAATATTTTATTTACATACAGACAAATGTCTTACGCTACCCCAATATAGACTTGAAGAAAATTATGAATATAATGTTAATTTGATATTATACTCCAATTCAGGTTTTTATCACAACAATTCAACTTTTTCTAAGCTTGAAAATATTGATTTAACGAACAAAAATAGCATTTTTATTATTATTAATGCTAGACACCCTACTTCTATTTGTTTATCAATATTAAATGTCAATATTAGATCAATTCTAAATGACCTTCCTCCCTCATTTCCTCCCTATCTAGTCATTTCTATAGATACATATTTGAACATTAATTAAAGAATAATAGGGCATATTGAGAATGTCGGCTAAAATAATTTAAGAGGAGCATTTATTGACACTTGAATCTAAACTAAATGACCAGAAACAAGTGCTATAAAATAAAGCAAACAAAACACGAAAACATTTATGGATATATATTTGAACTGGTCATATTTTTGCTTACAACTGTGAAATTTGGCGAACATCATAAATCCATCAAGCGGCACAAGCAAAACCGTATACACAATATAAGTTAAAACCAAAAATATTTTAGATAATGATAAGCTCCACAATTGCCAGAAAGTAAAACCTTATCGAGTGATTTGTTCGAGTGTTTAGCGGAATGACGCGCCAGCCCAGAAACGATAAACATCTCAGCTGAGAAGCTTGTCACGTTTATTAAACAATTTAGTAATCAAGTATAAGTTCTCAAGAGGTTGCGATAAGTCTTGAACAAGCAAACTGCAAATGAAAATATATACGTTGATTCCAATAAGGCTTTAAGCTTTTAAATTGCAATGAATCTCGCCTATGACACATTTATGCCCAAGGAGCTTAATAATTTTTCAAATTTTCATCGATAAGATGGGTAAGATCTGACGTCAATGTTACATAGCTTACTAATAATATTAATTATACAGACACTCGAAGAGGTTGTCAGAGCTGGACTCTTTAACTTTTATTTTTATGAAGTTATCATTCAAGTGTTTGCTCACAGGCGACCCACGTTTAATAATGTTAGAGCAGTAAATCAACATCAATTCATCAATATTATATGTCCAGATTGTCAAGTGTTAATTAACGATAATTTACTGAACCAAGAAAATAAAATTATGAATATTCCAACGGAAGTGATTCTAACAAAACAAATAAATATCCCAATTTCAGTAAACATTCAGCTGAGATTTATAAAGTTACTCGCAAATACTTTATTAAAATCAAAACGCGTAATTAAATCAGACCGACTTTAATATAGTCGGTTAGCCAGACAGTTTGAGTCTGTGTTAAGTCTCTAACCATTTATAAGGTGCCAAAACTCGATGCGGCTGCCAAATTCTAGTTTAAGCCGGTAAAATGCTGCCACTCCGTTTGCGTCGCTTTTTACGCTACCAAGTCTAGCAATTTGTTACACAATTAATTTCAATAAATACCAACAGGCTTTATAAAAACAAAACACGACATGCTCAACATATTTTCTTGATACTTCTCCGATTTCTGTTTACAGTTTTCCTACGATTTTGCCTCGGCAAACAAATGTTTTCCATACATATTTTTCAACATATGTTTATAGAAAAATATGCGAGACGACTCCAGCAAGTAACTGACACTATTGATTATTATGTCTAGCCAATACAAATAAAATCGTTAAAAAAAAATTAATTTATGTATTCATATTAATACATTTTTTGGTTTTTTTTATTTTGAAAAGTGATAAACAAAATGTTTAGCAAATACCAGTTCAATGCGGTTAATAATATAAGATCAGAGGGCAGCAACAAGAATAAATATTTATTTACATTTTTAATGTTGTATAATAAGTTTGAAAACATGTGGAAACATATAACAGATAACTTGTCTATAAAGTTCGCAATTTGAATTGTCTGAAATGCTCTTAGCATTAGCTTTCAATTTCCCTTTTACATAGAGACAGTTTTTAGATGACTTTAATTAATACACAAAATTTTCCAAGGCTTTTGAAATGTTTATTCAATTTTATTATAATTTTCCTAGAAAAAATATAATAAAAAATTAACTTCAACATAAATAAAGGGCTGCCTTGTCTTGTCGTTAAAATCATTTAATTTTGTAAGCAAAAACAAATGAAAACCTACCCCAAGCCAAGCGAAACAAAGCAGAAACCCGGCGTTATCTGAAATTCAAAATAGCTTAGATTATCCGTATTTTATTCATGAAAATGATTAATAAAATATGAATACAATTTCATTAACAAACAAGCAATCATTTGAAGTACACTAACCTATTGTGAAAGGTCTTTGGCATCACACAAAAAAGACTTTTTAATATAAATAAAAAATTAATCTGGTCGTAAACCTCATTTTGATTGTGCGATTATGTTGAATTGAATAACTGTTTTTGTGCATATTAATCAATGGACTCACTGCAAAAATCAAATATGTAAATATAAATCTATATTGCAAACATGGTTAGTTAGTTACTACAACTAATTGCAAGTTAGGCAAACAGCTTGTACAGTTAAGTTACTCACACTGATAGAAGAGAGCCTCGAGACTAGAATGCACCCTGGCGATAAGAAAAAAAAACGGCGAATATCGATAAAGTCAACAATGTATGTATATCAACGTTTGGAAACACATTTTGTAACTGAGTCTGTTGGATTTGTGTATAGACATGCTAAAAGTATGTTTCCACTCTCCCGTTGACACACTGTGTGTTCTGATCAACGCACAGTGGCACGAGTGCTATTAGCTCTGAACGTTTTAAGCATTTAGTATTTGAATTTTAGCTTGTTGGAAGTCAATGTGGAAAAAATGAAAAATCGTATCTGTTATTTTGTATATAAATGAGTGATTAAAGCTCAATATTAATTATGGCTTGATACTAAAATAATAAAAAACACGCTGAGCCACTGTGCAGCCACCGTCGGCGTCGCTGTCGACGTTAATCGCAGCAGCAGCAGCAGCAGCAGCAGACGCAGCAAACGCAGCAGTCGCAGCAGCGGGTTAAGCGCCGACGCTGCTTCGCTTTAAGATCGGCCAGTTAGTAGTTAGTCTGCAATCGCACGGGCTTGGAGCGAGTCGTAAGAACGGCGTGATAAATAGCAAATAGATCCGAGCGACAAGCAATTCGAACTTGACAGTTTCGACAAATATTGTGCCTATCTGCGGCTATCGCACAGTTCGGTTTCGGTTTGAACTGCATCAATAATCGTCAAGTAATAAACAAATCAAACGCGCAATACTAAAAACGATACGCGATCGTGAGTTTTATCGGTGACAAAATCCATATTTGAGTCAAATCCCCAGAGTATGGCCAACAATTCTGAAAATGAAACGTAAGTAATGAGTAAAATAAACTCTTAAGCCACACGACAAGTGCAAAATACAATTTGCTATCAGTTGAATTTTTAAGTAATATGTCACCTGGTAGTCAAGAGTTCTTAAGTTGTTCAAAAAAATTATTTTCCTTTCTTGATTTTATTAGTTATTAGCAGTCAATTATAGTAAACACATAAAACATACGCGTGACGTTATTCCTTGGAACATGATTACCTTTTACTACATTTTAAAGTACACACGAAGTGGGACTCAAACCCACGACAGCTGGCAAAAAAAAAAAAATAATAATGCTATTGAAAATGTCACAATGGGAAATTGACGAGCTTATCTAAAAAAAACTTTAAGCAACGATCATAAAAGAGATCAAGGACAAGGGCAGAATAAGTTCTGATTGTTCTACATTTTAAAAATATCTTTTTCAAAATGATTTATCTCTGGGTTTAAAAGTTTAATTAAACACTTGCTTGAGCAAACTTGTCAAAGATTGAAATGTGTGCATATCTGCCGGCTGCTTGTTTTTATAAACCGGCGCTACGTGAGTCACTTGATATTGGTTTGGATGGCGACTGGGACACTGGGAAAGTGGTTTTATGTTAACATTTCATACGATTGAAATTGACACAGTTTATAACGGCACTTGGCAGACAGCTTGGAGGGTCTGTCTATCAGTTGGACAAGCATATATACATGTATATGTAAATATATAATTATATATGTATATGTAGACACATACTTCATATTTATAGATAAGCATTTTAGACTGTTGATAGCGCTGTTGTTGACTCAAGATGTTAATAAACATTTACGACAATCGTGATACATTCACTCTGTAGACGTAATGAAAATTGTATTAATTGGATCAATAATTTTGTGCAAATATATACTTTTTTAAGGAATTTCGCAAGTCATGTCCAATTGAATCAGATAACACTGCACTTATTGAATCTATTGAGAAATTTGAAATCGAATACCATTTTCGTTCTAAGCCTCTATGCCGGGTATCTGGTAGTCGAGCATACATGATCAGTATATTTATTTATTTGCTGGCTTAACACTTGTTGAATAATTCAAAAATGCTCTTCTAATACTGACAAGGTTTTGACCTGATGTTACAACCACCTCAACACGTTTACTTGGCAATCTTTTAAATATTTTGTTTGGAATTTAAATGTATCAAATTTGTAACGTAAACACTAACATTGAAATGATTGACAGAGTATTTACTTACATGTTTCCCATACTCAATATGCACAGCAAATATTTAAATAGACACAAATTATGCAAATTGTCAAATAGATTAATTAACCCAGCCAATAATATGGTTTAAAACTCACATACAAATCAATTATTTATACAGTTCCAGTATTCGATTATGATAATGTTATTTTTTATGTGTAAATTATAACACATCGCACAACGCACAAGCTGAAATATTCACCGCGTATATGGAATGCATAAATATAAAAAATAACAAAAATCAACAAAATCTTTTGAGCAACTATAGCTGAATAAGCGAAACAATTGTTGGGCATAGTTCATAAATTAGTCGCGTGTGGAATTAAGCTAAACTAAACAATGACAGGCATCGCTGCCCAAACACAATTAATCGAAATCATTTTTGGAGTACTTTGTGATTGCCTGTAACGCTAAGTGGGCGTGATTCTCAGAATAATCAAATGTGAATGTTTAATAGTGCATTAAGTCAACCAAATGACGCCACTAAAATTTATTCAGATGGTTAATTTTCTATTCTTTTTCGAGCTGCTCTTCAATTAATGGAAGGCATAGTGGAAAGTACAGGTTACTGTTTTTTGGGTGTACAACATTTGCAAAAATTAAATAAATTTCTTTATTTTGAAATATTGATCATAAGTAGAATACACCTCAACAAAACTAATTATTTGGGAATTTATTCTGATTTCTTAAAGGCCTTGGAACATGAACTCCTCAAGTGGTGACGATGAGGCGCCAAAAGATCCCCGAACCGGTGGCGAGGACTTCACTCAACAATTTACAGAAAACGATTTTGAAGGTAAGAAAATAAATGCAACTCTATTGCATCACGCGGCGTATACGCAATTTATGCCAAATCAGTTTAATAGACTTGAAAGCTGAGTCTTTGTGAAAATTTTACTTACTTAACGATTTTAGGCACGCCCGCGTATTTGGCTCAGGCGCACCTGAGACCTTTCGTATTACGTAACCCAAAGAAAAAAGGCAAAATGCCGACAGGGAAGGGTGAATGGGAAATAGAACAAAAGTTGCCATGACAAGCAACACATTTAGTGTCGTGTTAATTTGCAAAACTACATTTTAAAATGCAATGCGATGCAATGTGTTACAGAAAGATGCCACTCCCAAATATCTTGATTTTTTTTTAATTTGTATCACGTGATTTACTACATAAATTGTTTGCTCCCTTTATAGATTGTTTTTTAATCGCTCTTAATTTTTAAGTGTTAGTATATTAATGAGCCAATTAGATCCAAGTGGGGGATTTACGCGAATTATTCATAGAATACGTGAACTGCATAAAAACTATTGAATAACTTACACGACTCAATGAACTTAGAAAACCGGCTAATGCAATTTTTTAAAATATAATTTTCCCTATTATGATAATAATTCTGAATAATAATAGAATTAATGTGACAAGCAACGACAGAGATGTCAAGACTAATTAAAAAGATTTTAAACAAACAAATTTTTGTTTTAATTTTAAAAATATTAAAATCGGATTATGCAGGTTTTCAAAATATTTCTATGAGAATAATTTAGAAATTGATGTGACAAGATATTATAGGAATATCCTTTATAAATGAGTTTAGTTCAATTAATTTGGAATATTTATGCATTTTCGCAATTTTCTGTTAATTACTCCAATCAAATATTATTGTTTCTCAACCAGAACCATTTATTTTAAATTTTATTTATATTTACATTGTTTTAATATGAAATTAGTATTATTTTTCGTTGATATTACAAATTATATGTTGCTTATCCTATTGACCAATCCATTATTCAATCCACATACATTACCTATCACCATTACATTTTATTCACCCCACTTTGATGCCTTTTCACACATTTTATTTTAATCCATTTCAAGGCGCTTTGTACCCTCAGTTTTTCGTGAAAACGATCCCCACTGTATTCCCCGATGAATTGCAAATGAACTGCATTAACATTAGCTTGCTAAACGCCCATCTATATATATACGAATATATGTATATATAATTGTCTTTTAATTTGGCATGCCTATGTACTAATAAGGTCAGGCTAAAAAATGGTTACTTGTAATTAGTTAAAATTATGATCAGCTCGAGCTCTAACAGCTGCCCAGCACAGTACAGACGATCTCACAATTAAAATTGTTATAGGACTAGGAAATTAATAGATCATAGTACGTATATAGATAGTGGAGAAATAAATTAGTAATGTACATACATTGTACATTTAGCCACTATATGTGAGCTTATTCAGCTGCAATTAGGCACACAAAGCTAGTCCGAACTAAAAACTAATACCCTGCACATGAGACAATGCGGCGTATGCGCAAAGCCGCAATGGTTGACCCGATGCGAAAGTCGGTTGTAGCTAGGGCAGATCGTAGCGCAATGGTATAAAACATAAACATACTGTAGCCTTAGCTCTTATCGATTACAAAAGCGGAACGGAATAAGCTGACCGACTTTTCCATTTGATTTCCGAGAGCAGAATTATTCACGTACTCGCACATAGTATGTGTGTTTATTTTGTTATTTTGTTGTTGTGTTTGGTTTTGTGTTGTAATCAATTAAGCGACACATTCAATTTGAATCCACGCATGCAGGACACCGTGCACATACCGTTTATGTGGGCGTACACGTGCCAGGAGGACGACGCCATTCACAGCGACGCCGCAAGCATCACCACAGTGGCCCCGTAGGAGGCGCGGGTGCTGCAGCAGCGGGTGCGGTAGCTGCTGGTGGCGCTGCCACTAGCAGAGGCAGCATCAGTGACAAGCAACAGGAAGTGGAGCGTCCAGGTGGGTGGCATGGCACCAACTATTCCACAATCCTAATATATATTTACTGTGCATGTGCATGTGCGTAAGTGTGTGTGTGTGTGTATGCGGGCAGAAAAAAAAAGTTCCGAACTGGACACATTGTTGAATGAATGATGAGAGCAATTGCGAGCTGACGTCTGCGGCCAATCAACGTTGCTGCCTCAGAATTATACCAAATTACAGGACACAAGACTCGTCACAGTGGGATCCAAAAATTATAACCATCTTGAGGAAATCATAGCTTGCAAAGGTTCATTGAAATGAAGATAGTCAGTTATGCACGGACGAATATCAAAGATGAATAAATTATTAGCAAATGCTATAAAGATGTTTGTCAAATCTGTTATCAACCCGTTGTTACACTTCAAATCAACTTGTGAAATGTTTTAAAAGGTGTTTGCCAATATCTCAGTGATTCAGCCGATCAGCTTAATGCATTATTCGACTGACAATGACCACCATTATTCTGCTAAGAAAGTTCAAATGTGGTTATCAAATATTTACAAGATGAATGATTCAAATTACAAAACTTATTTTTACAATGTTTAAAAAGGTTAGCCAACCTCCATAGAAACATGAGAATTGTGAAAAGTGAACTGTGCAGAAAATAAATGTTAACTTATGCTGAAATCAAGCAACTAACTACACAAAACAATTTAAGCAATACAAATCAGAATTATCACAATCAATAAGTGAAACTTAATATAAGATTAATCCGAATATAAATATTCAGTTAAAAACAAATCATTTCTATAACGACTGCAATAATGTGGTTAAAACTTTGCTATTGATAATAATTAATTGCAGTGCAGATCTATTAAAATTAAATTTACTTAGCTTTAACTTTAAAAACTCAGCTAGGCTCATGAATAATCAACACACACATCAGACATCATTCACTACAGGCCAAAACTGTGCCAGCCTCACTATCACATCAGACACGCAATCAACTAACCCACAGCTACTAAGTGGCCATATGGTCGAGAGCGATTCCCGAGAGGATCGGCCCAAATGATGTGGCCAATTAACCGGGCAACGCTTAGACCCTGTGGCTGTCTCCTTGAGTGCCGTAAATGTTTTTACTGACCCATTTATTTGACCATTCTTAGCGACACCGCCCGCACAACGTGTACAGTTTATATTGGGCGAGGATGTGGACGATGGCTCGCATGTTTCGCATCCTCTCTTCTCCGAGATGGGCATGCTGGTGAAGGAGGGCGATGAAATTGAGTGGAAAGAAACAGCTCGCTGGATTAAGTTCGAGGAGGATGTCGAAGAGGGTGGCAACCGCTGGTCCAAGCCACATGTGGCAACACTCTCGCTGCACTCGCTATTCGAGCTGCGTGGCCTCCTGCTCAATGGCAGCGTCATGCTGGACATGGAGGCCAACAATTTGGAGGTTGTCGCCGACTTGGTATGCGATCAGATGGTCAACAGTGGCACTCTGCCCGCCGACGTCAAGGATAAGGTGAAAGATGCACTGTTGCGTCGCCATCGGCATCAGCACGAGTATGCGAAGAAGACGCGTCTACCAATCATCCGCTCCCTGGCAGACATGCGCAATCAGTCGTCATCAAAGAGTGAGTAGTGCCTTTCTTCATTATCAGTTTACTCTAAGCTCATCTCGTTCGTTTGCTGCGCATCATCATCATGAGTCGAGATTCTTTCTACTTAACCTACATTAACTTCAATATTAACCATTATAAAAATAAACAAAATAAAATGGGGTTGCTTAGACGCAAGTGGGCATTCGTTGCATGCCACATCGCCCGGTTTCGGCGGTTTGGATGGACACCGTACACCCGAGACGCCCCGCTTTGTGTCCAGTAAGGATCAGCGTGGTTGTTATCTCGCTGTTCCCACAGGTATTAGAGACACACACAAACACACACACTCTATCTCTCTCTCTCTCTCTATCTCTGTCTCGCGCTCTCGCTCTCTTTCTCCAAGCAGCTTTTCAATGCACCGCAAAATGCTCCAGATCCACACCACAGCTGTATAGAGAGCACGCACCACCCATCTAGCAAATAGATTCGCAGACTCGTAACTCTGCCTCTTTACTTCTAAGTATAATCTCGCATCTATCCAGCTCACTCATACAATTCCATCTGCAATGTCCATCTCAAATTCATCAATCAACCAATCAATCAATCAGTCACTCGAAACACTAGTTAAGTAGTTAAGTCACAAATGCAGTGTTGTGCAACGTCAGTGCAAAGCATTTGCTAAAACCACCTCTAACGATCGCTCGCTTTTGCTCCCCAACTGGTTACTCGTTCGTTGAAGAACAGCCGACATGGGCGCTGTTGGCGTTACCACCTGGTTCCATGCGGGTGCCTCGCCCTCGCATGCCCCGTCGTCCAGCCCACAAGGACAATCGACACAGCAACAGCCAACGACAACCCAATTGCCAAGTAATTGTCTTATTGGCCATATTTTTGTGTAAAGTCTTTAAATGGTTTAACTTCTTTGCGTAAAGTGTACCTACCATAGCACGCTGTATTTAAACAACGATCTGTATCTAGTTTAACTTAATATTTCTCTCCTTTTTTCTATCACTCTATAAAATAAAAATTTCCAGCTATTTTCTAGCTGATTTTCAACCCTTACAACTTTTTTGATACTCAGCTCTATTTATCTGCTATGAAACTCCTCACGATATATTCCAAGATACAATAATATTCTCCTACTTTGTGCCGTCTACTCACACGCAATTTTATCGAGATTCCTCTGGGTTTCACATTTAATAATCTAGACTTGATGCAGCTGACTTATCGCGAGACTCTTAGAGATATTTTTCTTTTCTTTTTATTTTTATTTTTTTTGGTTTTCATTTCGTTGTGTTTTTTATGTATTTTAATCAATCACAATACTACGACGAAAATTTACAGTTGAAGAGCATTCTGGCAACGCTTTAATGGCAACCACGCCGCTATCGGCAACCGCCAGCGAGCCCGGACCCCCCGGCAATACCCATGGCAGTAGCAATGCCCTAGGAATGGGAATGGGAATGGGACGTTTTCTAACAGTGCCCGGCAAACCCAGCAACAAGGCGCTTGGTAAAGAAACCAAATCTTCAAATCTTCCAAATATCAAGAATCAAAAAGTTATCATTACCGTTATCGTTACCGTTCGTTTGCGTGTCTGCCTCTTTGTTTTTACTGCAAATATGAATCCAAGATTTGTTTCTTTTTTATTGGTAGTTGCAAATAAATAAATTAAGGCTGAGATCTAGAAAAAGAAAATTTGCATGCGCGTTGCTCCAAGAAGCATTGGAATCTACATATAAGGCAATTGTTTTCAGATATTTACCTTGAAGTACACTAACCCTTATCTCTACACATTCTAACACTCACACACAAACACACACCACACACTCACAGATACACACACCTTTGCATGCTTGTAACTCAGAGTATTCAATAATATTTTCAGCGCATGATCTATCACAAAAATGTTTTTTCGCCCTGGAATGAATTTTATTAACTCAACTTTTTTTGCACTTCTATTGTATTTATTTCTTTATTTATGATTTATGTTGTCGTTTGTCTTTGTTGTAATGTATTGCCTATATCCGATAAACAATATACAACAACACCAACAACCCGCACGCCTACCAATACCACCAATACCAAAAAAAAACCTACTCCGTACCACCTATCTATGCGTTACCGAATTTGACTAATGTAGAGAAAAAATCAAATTCCAAAAATTTGCGGTCCAAACAAAAAATGCCTGTGATCACAGAGGATATGGTGAAGAGTCCCAGCAGCCAATCGATGGCCAGGCAGACCAGCGGCACAGAGCTCGCCGAGCAGCAACACAAGGGTAATACGCATTTCATGCGCAAAATACCACCAGGAGCGGAGGCAAGCAACATTCTCGTGGGCGAGGTTGACTTCCTGGAGCGAAACCTCTCATGTTTCATACGTCTTAGCCAGGCGGCTGTCATGGGCGATCTGACCGAGGTGCCAGTGCCAACCAGGTGAGCTAAGAATCAAAGGGATGCATTACGTCCTATTAGGGATTTTGGTGATCTGTTAAAAGAGGTTTCAAACTCATCTCTGATTACTTCAATACTCTAGCATTTTCTAAAGATGAAGGCCTCGGCTAATCCCTCTTTATATCTTAACCTCTTCACAGATTTATTTTCATACTGCTGGGTCCACCAGGCAGCCAGAGTAACTTCCATGAGATTGGACGTGCTATGGCCACACTGATGTCGGATGAGATCTTCCATGAGGTTGCATATAGGGCACGCAAGCGTGACCATTTGCTTGCTGGCGTGGATGAATTTTTGGATGCGGTTACAGTATTACCACCAGGCGAATGGGATCCAACCATACGCATTGAGCCACCAGCGGCAATACCATCGCAAGAGGTGCGCAAGCGGCCGCCAGAGCTGCCCAAGGAGGAGATCGATGAGGAGGAGGAGGAGCAGCGTTTGCGCGAAGAGTCCGGTCTCTCGCGATCGGGTCGCCTATTTGGCGGCCTTATCAACGACATTAAGCGTAAGGCGCCCTGGTATTGGAGCGACTTTCGCGAAGCCCTCTCCATGCAGTGTGTGGCCTCGTGGATCTTTTTGTATTTCGCCTGCTTGTCGCCCATCATCACGTTTGGTGGCCTGCTCTCGGAGGCGACGGGCAAGAACATGGCGGCCATGGAATCGCTAGTCTCTGGATTTGTTTGCGGCATGGGCTATGGTTTCTTTTCCGGACAGCCGTTAACAATTTTAGGTTCCACTGGTCCAGTGCTGGTCTTCGAGTCCATTGTCTATGAGTTCTCTGTGGGTCAGGGCTGGGACTATATGACATTCCGTTTCTGGATCGGCATGTGGGTCGCCGTCATTTGTTTCATCCTGGTTGCCATAGATGCCAGCGCCCTCGTCTGTTACATAACACGCTTCACCGAGGAGAATTTTGCCACACTTATCGCATTTATCTTCGTGTACAAAGCCATCGAGAATGTAGTCGTTATTGGCAAGACGTTCCCCGTCAACCAAGGCATCTACGATTGCATCTGTACACCACCGTTGCAGAGCAATGCCAGTATCTTGGAGTTTGCCAAATACAAATGGGACTCGTGTGAGGTAAGCTGCGAAAGTCCTATCGATGAACTCGTCCTAACTGATCTTTCTCTCTGTCACTCTCTCTCTTTCTCTCTCTCGAATGTAGTCCTACAATGGCACTTTGACGGGCTTAGATTGTGAAAAGCCACCCACCGAGAACGTTTTCCTCATGTCCGTGGTTTTGTGCACCGGCACTTTCATCTTTTCGACCATACTCAAGGAGTTCAAGAATGCCTTGTTCTTCCCATCCATTGTGCGCCAGTATATCAGTGACTTTTCCGTGCTGATTGCCATCTTTTCGATGACCTTCTTTGATTACTCGCTGGGTGTGCCCACACAGAAATTGGAGGTGCCCAATGAGTTAAAGCCCACGTTGAGCACACGTGGTTGGCTTATACCGCCATATAGCGAGAGAAATCCTTGGTGGTCACAGATCATTGCAGTGTTCCCAGCAATGCTGGGCACCATTCTCATCTTTATGGATCAGCAAATTACGGCTGTGATTGTCAATCGCAAGGAGAACAAGTTGAAGAAGGGCTGCGGCTATCACTTGGATCTCTTTATTCTCTCCGGCCTAATTGTCATTTGCAGTGTGATGGGCTTGCCCTGGTAAGTGTTATGTCGAGTTTATTAAATCTAATGGAACTAATGGTTGTAAATTAAGGATGAAATTTAAATGCCAAATTAATCTAAAGGATTTTTCCGTATTTCGTAGTATTTTCTAATTTAAAAATGTGGTTTATCTATTGCAGGTTCGTAGCTGCTACGGTGCTGAGCATTAATCATGTCAATTCATTGAAGCTGGAATCGGAGTGCAGTGCCCCTGGCGAGAAGCCACAGTTCTTGGGTGTGCGCGAGCAGCGTGTGACTCACATTATGATCTTCTTGACCATTGGCGTCTCTGTGCTGTTGACACCGCTGCTCGGATACATACCGATGCCGGTGCTCTTTGGCGTCTTCTTATATATGGGCGTGGCCTCGCTTAAGGGCCTGCAATTCTTCGATCGCATCCTTATAATGTTTATGCCAGCCAAATATCAACCGGACTACATGTTCCTGCGACAGGTAAAATAAAAATAGTTAATCCTCCAAGATTCGTATTAACTCCTGATTGCTTTGAATTCTTTTGTTTTGTCTCTTTAGGTGCCCATTAAACGCGTGCATTTGTTTACCCTCATTCAATTGGCATGTTTGATTATTCTGTGGCTAATTAAGAGCTTCTCATCGACATCCATTTTGTTCCCGCTGATGTTGGTCGTTATGATTGGTATACGGAAATCCCTCGACTTAGTGTTTACGCGACGTGAGCTGAAAATCCTTGATGATATCATGCCGGAGATGACGAAACGTGCGGCAGCAGATGATCTGCATCAATTGGACGCTGAGGTGGGCTTTTGTCAGAAATATTTACCCTTCTTCGGTGGTCGCGGCAAGCGCGAATCGAAGGGTGGCCTCGATGGTGGCTTTGATGGTGCCGGCAACAATGCTGTCGCCCTCATCAAGTGCAATACCTCAAATGCAAATGAGAAGGAGTTCGAGGCACAAAGTAGTCTGCTCAAAAATTGAGCAAGGCACGCAAAACACACACAGCAACACAACAACAACAACAACAAGAACCACAACAAAAAGCAACAAAAACCACAACAACAACAACAACAACAAACACCACACATGCACACGCCGTTTGACTCACCTGGTCACACTCAACACACACTGACACAGTGCTGACCATTTCGTTTGCGTTTGCAGTGCTGCACAATCCACCACAGAATAATTTGATTTGCTATCTTATAATGGAAATTATTTTTAGAGATTCTTGCATTTTGTTGTATATAAATGCATATACATATACATATTTTTAACAGATATATATATATGTATATATTTAGAGTATAGTTTATGACTCTTTCGTATATGTACATGTTTGTATATACGAGTGAGAATATTTATTATGTTTTTTTCTAAACAGTATTTTGTAAATGTTTTTCCTTAATTTCTTTTATATCGTAGCATGCACTTTTTGCATTTTGTTATATATATATATATATATATATTATTTTTTATATATATACTTATCTGTTTTGATATATTTGCTTACAAATATTTTGTGTACGTTCTTTCTTATATGCTGTCTTTCCTTCTTTTTAAACATAATGCTCAATTATAATGCAATTGCCATCCAATTCCAAGCGAAACTATACCTAAGCTATTGGTCCTATTTGTATATGCTAACTGAAATTCTATTATTTTCTAGTGCATATTAATCAATTATGAAATGTGTTATCTTTACTTAAACTATATACTGCTCTTACTATATTGTATTCACATCTATCTGTACATGTTTATGAAATCTAGCTTAAGTAGTTTGCGCAAATGTTTACACCATGTAAACGTATTAATTGTTAAATAATTTTATAGTCAAATGACAAGAAATCATAGTACAAGTAACTAACAATTACAAATTACAAAGCAAACCTAATTGGCAAAACAAAAAAAAACAAACAAAATTTATAGTGACATTGTTGTAATTTAAAAAGCCAGCACCAAAAACAAAAATAAAACAACTATTTGGCATAAAATTAGAAGCAAAACCATCTAAATTTCTAGATTAGCATTACACAACACTACACCGATTTGGCTCTGATTCGCTCTCACTTGCAAAACTCTTGCAGCTGTTCTTTAAAATCTCACCAAACCACACAAGCTCCTGCTCCTCTTCACATTTTCTCTCTCTTTCGCTCAAGCAAGAGTTCTCTCTCTGTCCACAAAAAAAAAAAAAAAAAAAAACAGAAAAAGAAAAAGAAACAATGCTATGAATGTCTTATATATATATTGAAGGACAATCATCATCAGCATCAGCCACCGCCGCCCGGTACGGGTGCCACCTACACTACCAATCCTGCAGGTACCGGTTCGGGTCCTACAACTATACATATACCGTTGTCGGGCAACAAATTGGGCAGCAATGCTGCGGTAGCTGTGCCACCGGAAGTGAATCGAACAACTGTCTGGAAACAGATCAACAAGGATGGCACCTCCGAGCAACTGATCATACCCGTCACCGTTAAAGTGCGTCAAATCAATGGCAATCAGTAAGTGTACCAGTAGTACCAGTACCAATCACGAGCACCTCAATCAATGCGGCTAGCTAGCAACTGAAATCAATTCAAAACTCAATCGCCAATCATGCTAGGTTCTAAGGTCAAGCAAGAAAAATGTATTTTGGTTTTTTTTTTTTTTAAATATGGGCATTTCCATATAACTACTAATACGTGAGAGGAAGGAGAACAAAATTGTGATTAGCCAATATGTATCTTGGCTGTGATACATTTAAAAATTGACATCTAGTCATTGATGATACGATATGAAATAAGGTTCCTCATATTCTTTAGTACTATTTGTAAATAATGTTTTTTTTTCTGAATGATGGACTTAACATTTGGCTTATGTAATTTTGTTTGTATTTGTTATTACTATCTTGATACCAAGTTGGAACTGGTTTGTGGAAATGCCCATATGGAAAACATATATGTCTTGATATATGTTCCTATATACATATGTATAAATATCATTCATTTGCATTCGACCATGCTCCTCAGTTCCTCGACAAATGCCGCCCACTCGCCACGCCTATCGCCCATGCACGAGGCCGATGAGCATAATGAAACACCAAACAAAGCGATGACGACAACAACAACAATAACAACAACTCTGTCGGCGAAGCAACAGCAGAATGCGAGCAGCTGCAAGGAGGCGGCTGCCAAGCTAGAAGGTGTCGTGGCCAACACTCAGACCCCAGCCAATATAACACCCGTCTAAGTGTTACACTATTACTACCTAACTACCTAAACTAGCACACCATATGGTGTTAGAGACAGTCCACACAAGGCTTAGAAGAAATGCACAATGTTCATAAATAGATTGTTTCAGAACCGGACTTCAAGATTAGCATACATTTGGCGAAAATGTGAATGTGGAATAATACATACCAGTATCATAATTAAATATATATATATATATATATATATATACATAGCATATTCGTAGTGGTTTTTTGACAACAGTTTTGGTGTGCCAGTAGAATTAACCGTCTGTCTAAATAGTTGAAGGCAATACAAAAAACATATACATAAATATCGAGCAGTAAACGTTTCTCATAGATTTTGGGCTCAGGTACAAGCTATACAAGTATTATTTTTACATACTATCTGGCTCAAAGGCTAACTGAATAAATATCTATTCCAAAAAAAAAGCACATGTATACACTTTTTGAAAGGAATTTTACAACAAATGCAAACCAGACATTACCGGAGTCAATTTAATGCAATATTAACACTCCCTATATACAAATAATATATATATATATTCTTTCCTATAAATATCTACTATTCATATATGGTTCCTTTATGTTTGCTTTTAATTTAGTTAATACTTTAACAGTTCGATGAAAGGCTCTCGATTTTAAATTGGTTGGGATTGGATAAGCTGTGATCTTATAGTGCAGATACGTGATTTATGAATTGCGTGAGAGGAATTAGAGGAAAGCCGTCTTAGATATATTTAGTCAGAAACTGAACTAACAAACGAAATGCAACTGTAAAATGTATTATAATTTATGCATTATGTTAAGTTCTAAATGATATACAAACACAAACAAATACAGACACAACACACACACACACACACACACACACACACACTCACGGATACACATTTATACATTTAAATATACGCATAAATATTGAATAAAAGTAAAAATTAAATATTTGTATGTTTCATTTTATGCGCCCAATACCAAAAATAAAAAACAAAAAATAGTTCTAGTCTCCTTTGTTTCAGTGTATAGTTCTCAGTGTGGCACATTGTACATACATACATATATTTATATAAATAGCACCAATAACATCTTGGTATTTGCCTGCTCCCATTAAGCATATTGTAATCAGCCATCAATCAGCGATCGAAATAATCATTTGCATCGTGTTGATGTCTAAATACCACATAGAATGCTAGTAATCAAACCTCTCTGTCTCTCTCTCTCTGTCTCTTTATAACTGTATGTATGTATTCTGTCAGATCTAAAGTCTAGCAACATTCAGTGGATAATATTAACACAAACATTTCGCTTTTACAGAACCCAAAATTTGATACGCCGAAGCAATTGTGGGGCGGATATCGTTCATCAACAGAAACATCCGTTTGAATCGATGATTTAATAATATTTATTATATTTGTATAACTTTCGTATATGTCTATATTTATAGTATTATAAATATGTATTTATGTACAAGCCACCGTTACTGTTGCCATCAGCGATCCCAATGAATTTCTAGTGCGTTTAAATGGCACAAAATTGCAACAAACAAAATACACATATAAATATATATATTTTAAATATTGCGGCTTTACCATATCAGCACACAAATTAACAAGAACATCTCAAACTACCTGATCCTGGAATTTATTATGAATAAATGTTTTAAATGTGTTTTAACAAACATCTGACTTAAAATAATTGATTATTGCATCTGTGGCTCTGGTGTTGTCAATTATTGTTTTATTTGTTGAGCACACTTTAATAATAAACTACAGTGTGAAAATGTACATACTCACAACAATATTTCTATTTGCTGGATTTCTGGTGTTTATTATGAATAAATGAATTAAGAATTAAATATTAAATATGCTTAGCGCTTTTTCAATAATGCGCGCGCATCTCAGCTCTAATAATCGATTGTTGATGTATCGATTGCACAGCAGAGGGTGGATATTTAACAGCACTGTTGTCGTCGCCGATTTGCAGCACTCTTTACGCCATCAGCTGTTTTTGGGGTTGCGGCATCGAGCGCGTGTTTTTAGTAAAATTTTTAATTTATCAATTAAAAAGCAGACAAAATGTCGCTTATAATGCGTGTGCTGAACGGCAATCTGCCGCTGCGCCTCAGCGCCATGAAAACCGTGCGTCAGGTGAGTGTTCGTGATGTTTGACACAATCAGTCCATCCAGTTTGTCCAATCGGCTCATTATGTAATTGAATTAAATGCATTTTGCAGCTGCAATGCGGCTACAGCTCGCATGCGAAATATGCGGAGCACAAGGCGATCGAACGCATCCGCAACATTGGCATCTCAGCGCACATAGACAGCGGGAAGACGACGCTGACGGAGCGGATTCTGTTCTATACGGGACGCATTGCGGAGATGCACGAGGTGCGCGGCAAGGACAATGTAGGTGCCACCATGGACAGCATGGAGCTAGAGCGACAGCGTGGCATTACCATACAATCGGCGGCTACCTATACGATGTGGAAGGACACCAACATTAACATAATCGATACGCCCGGTCATGTCGATTTCACAGTGGAGGTCGAACGTGCCCTGCGCGTCCTCGATGGTGCTGTCCTGGTGCTCTGCGCCGTCGGTGGTGTGCAGAGCCAGACGCTGACTGTCAACCGACAAATGAAGCGCTACAGTGTGCCCTGTCTGGCATTTATCAATAAGCTGGATCGGTTGGGCTCGAATCCTAATCGGGTGCTGTCGCAGTTGCGCTCCAAGATGAATCACAATGCGGCCTTCATACAGCTGCCCATTGGCGTGGAGAGTCACTGCAAGGGTCTTGTGGATCTGGTGCAGGAGCGTGCCATCTACTTTGAGGGCGAGCACGGTGCAGAGTTGCGTCTGGACGAGATTCCGAAGGAGATGCGCTCAGAGAGCCAAGAACGTCGGCAGGAGCTCATCGAGCATCTGTCGAATGCGGACGAAACCTTTGGCGAACTCTTTCTCGAGGAGAAGCCCTTCACCGAGGCGGACATAAAGGCGGCCCTGCGACGCACCTGCATCAAGCGCACCTTCACGCCCGTCCTGGTGGGCACCGCGCTGAAGAATAAGGGTGTGCAGCCGCTGCTGGATGCCATCATTGATTACCTGCCCAATCCGGGTGAGGTTGAGAATCTCGCCTTCATCGAGCACGACGGCAAGGAGAAACAGCAAATTGTGTTGAATCCCGCTCGCGATGGAAAGGATCCGTTTATGGGTCTGGCCTTCAAGCTGGAGGCGGGTCGCTTCGGCCAGCTGACCTATTTGCGGTGCTATCAGGGCGTGCTGCGCAAGGGCGACAACATCTTCAACGCGCGCACCAACAAAAAGGTGCGCATCGCTCGCCTCGTCCGTCTCCACTCCAGTCAAATGGAGGATGTCAACGAGGTCTTTGCCGGCGATATTTTTGCTCTCTTTGGCGTCGATTGTGCGTCGGGTGATACGTTCACAACGAATCCAAAGAATAATATGGCCATGGAGTCGATATTTGTGCCGGAGCCGGTGGTCTCGATGGCCATTAAGCCGAACAACACTAAGGATCGGGATAACTTTTCCAAGGCCATTGCACGCTTCACCAAGGAGGATCCCACCTTTCATTTCTACTTCGACAACGATGTGAAGGAGACGCTCGTCTCGGGCATGGGTGAACTGCATCTGGAGATCTATGCCCAGCGCATGGAACGCGAATACGGCTGTCCTGTGACGCTGGGCAAGCCCAAGGTGGCGTTCCGTGAAACCCTCGTCGGTCCCTGCGAATTTGACTTTCTGCACAAGAAGCAATCGGGCGGATCGGGACAATATGCCCGCATCATTGGCCTCATGGAGCCGCTGCCGCCCAATCAGAATACGCTGCTCGAATTCGTCGATGAGACGGTGGGCACCAATGTGCCCAAACAGTTTGTGCCCGGCGTGGAGAAGGGCTATCGCGAGATGTGCGAACGTGGCATGTTGTCCGGCCACAAGCTGTCCGGCATTCGTTTCCGCCTTCAGGATGGTGGACATCACATTGTCGACTCCAGCGAATTGGCCTTCATGCTCGCCGCCCACGGTGCCATCAAGGAGGTCTTCCAGAATGGCTCCTGGCAAATACTGGAACCGATTATGCTTGTCGAGGTCACAGCGCCCGAGGAGTTCCAAGGCGCCGTCATGGGTCACCTGAGCAAGCGACATGGCATCATCACCGGCACAGAGGGCACCGAGGGTTGGTTCACCGTCTACGCAGAGGTGCCACTCAACGACATGTTCGGCTATGCCAGCGAACTCCGGTAAGCTCACCCAGAAGAAGATCTCTCAAACATATTTATTCTTTCTTAATCTTTATTTATTATTTCCTCTGTGCAGCTCCAGCACACAGGGCAAGGGTGAGTTCACCATGGAATATTCCCGCTATTCACCTTGTCTGCCCGATGTCCAGGATCAGATTGTGCGCCAATATCAGGAAACCCTGGGATTGGGTCAAGCCGAGAAGAAGAAAAAGAAAAACTAAGAAAAGCGCGCGCTCAATTAGTTTAAATTTTAGTGTTTAAAGTCGAATGTTTTTTGCATAGTTTAATTTTAATTTCATACAAAAATCTTTAGTTTTTACTGTGATAATCGTTGCATAATATTTAACCAAAAACAATTTGTACAGATTTTTTTAAAAATCCTCCAAATGAGTGTCAATAAATTGTAAAGTACACGGAATAATTAAAATAAATCAATATTAGAAACAAATCACAAACAACTAATAAAAGTTACTGGGTAATCATTTTTAATTATTTTACAAAATATCCAATATTTTGGCTAATTAGTTAAATTAGGTATACTTTATATTTCCAAAATATTTCAAATATTAAATGTTGCGATTTCGTCACTTTCTCAATATACTAACAGCTAAAAAAGGCTGGTCACACTTCTTTAACAGTCTGATACTTTAACAGTGCCATTTCGAGCATTACACTTGCACTAACCATTTTATGTTAATTGCCGTTGTTGTTGCTTTGTCGTCGAGCGAGCGAGGCGTGCGTCGCGGGTGGAATTAAACGAAAATTAAACTAAATATTGAACAAATCACCGAAGATAAGTGCGTTTTGCACAGAGAAAAAAAATGCACCAGAATCAGAGTACGACAAAGCGAAAACAATAAGGAAGCAGCTAAGCAGGTCAGCCAGAACAACAGTCAATTAGGTTTTTCCTCACGCGCAATGGAAACGTAAAATCACAGAAACTAATGAAAAGCGAGAAAAGTGAAGGGGCAAACAAAATTAAAAGTCAAACAAATCGTGGGAAATGGAAACAGAGTCCTGCTGCTGCATCTGCCTCGTCTTCTTCTCGTTTTCCATGTGTAGTTGTTGTAGTTTAGGATATCGCAGGAAAATTGCTGACCACAGATATATTGTAAAAGGCGCGCGTTCGGCGTGGCAAAAATAATTTGGAAAATTCAATACAAATAAAACGGCGCGACAATAACAAAAGGCAAATTTTGAAGAAGCAGGCTGTGTGTGTCTCATTTGTGTTTATGTGTACGTGTGTGTAGCAGAAAAGTGAAGAAGAAAAACAGCAAACAAAAAAGAGAAAACACAAAGCGAACTGCAAAAACAAACGAAACAACAGCAATAACAAAAGTAGCAGCACTGGCCACAGCAACAACAACAATAACAGCGGTAATCAACACTAACAACAACAACTACGCTGACTATCTCTTTGGGCATTTACTCACACACAGCATCTGAGCAGCTGACTGCATATATTGGCAGTCCCTCTCTCTCTCGCGCGCTCTCTATCACTCTCTCTCTGCTCTGCTTGGCACAAAATTAAAGAACGCCTACGCAGATGTTGACGTCGCTGCCATCGCTGCCGTCGCTGCATAATAATGCAAAAGATAACAACAAAAAAATAACGAAACAACTAACTTCCAGCCGCTGGCCCCTTAACTAGTCAATCCCTTTGCACAGCGACAACAACAACAACAACTGCAACAGCAACGAACTTAAGCAAACATATCCGTCATATTAAGTAAAAGTTCTAAGTCTCTCAATAACATATAATTCAATAACAACAACAACAAAAAAACAAAAACAAAATGGATTGGATCATTAGCGATGAGTTGGGTTTGACGGTCGGTCACGTTGTCGGCTGGGCGGCCGCCTCGGCAATGGTCATCGGCGGCGTTATACCCTATGTCCCCCAGTATATCGAGATCAAGAAGACGCAGGACGCCGACGGCTTCTCATTGTACGTCTGTTTGGCCCTTCTGGTCGCCAATTCGCTAAGAATACTCTTCTGGTAAGTCAATAATTGAGCAGCTTGCTCTGCATTTTCCTTCCAGTTGAATTCTCCAACTGCTGTGAGAGATTCACAAGGTAAAGCACATTTTGTGCCCACATTGTTATCTAGATCCTCTTGGTGCTTAACTTCGAAGTTAGACGGTCGCTTATCAGAGGCTTATCGAGATTATCAGTTTATGTTCGTTGAAGTGCTCGTATGATCTCATGGCATATGGCATTTGTGTCTAGCCATGTCATTCTTTTCAGTCGATTTGTAGATTGCGTCGTGACCATTTATTACATTAGCCAAGGCCCGATGGCGTGTTTTAGTTTATTGAACGTACTTTCCATATCTCAACGTATTTAGAATATCTTTATGGTGCGTTAATTCGATTTCTTGGGGCATCAGCATTATTAGCATTATTATTTTCGGGGTTTATGATTCAATAAGGTGCGAAATGGAACTTGAAGCGGTGCGATTGCTTCGTTTCATTCGATGTATTTTGAATATTCAGCTGTTACTCAAAATAACATTTGGGAACAACTGAACAAGCACATGTATATATATATATATATATATATATATGTATGAATATATTTGAAAACCACTTAAAATGCGGTTTGCTTTTTTTGTGTACTGTATGCATTTATTTATTCCTCACTCTTGCAGCAATAACAACGATGACACATTCAATTGGCTTTTGAGTCGATTCAGTCGTAAACGCAAATGAATCAAATTCAAACCAACAAATTTTAATTCAATTTGAATAACTGTGCAAATGACTATCAATGTCAGGGTTCCTTTCAGGCCGAACCAGCTATAACTGCCGCTGGGCAAATCACATGTACACAGAGAGAAACGCCGTGTGCAGATGCAAATATAATAATAATTATACTATAAAATAATAGCAGTTTTTTTTTTTATTGTATAACTTGTTTGCGCTTTGCGCATTCATTTTAATTTTTTATTTAATTATGAATTTAGCTTAACTTTATTGCATTTAGTAATTCTCCGTGTGTACCCTTGTTGTTATCTTATTTAAGTTAAGTTAACCTTACCTTTTACACACTTAAACGATGAGTTTTGTACTCAACACTTGTTTAGAAACTCAAGTCTATTTAAAGATTATGGGATATACTAACCATTTGCTTATGCTATCGGATAAACAAATCTCTTTAAATATTTCACTTGGCTTGACCACAAAAATGAGATCAAACAGTTCTGAAATTGAATATTTGTGCAACGATTGCTGCTTGCTGCTTGCCTGCTTGCCAAAACCAATACAGAACGTGTTGCGAATTGTTGTTTCGAGCAGCTGATTCAGCTGGAGGCCATCAACAGTCTGGGACGGGCAACGGTCACCGTCACTGCCATCAGGGTCAACCACTTCCACCTGCTGCTATGTTGGTATCGTTCATTTTGTATATTTTTATAAGTTATGCATTTTTAATTCCATTTCCGAGGGCGAAACCCTCATAAGTTAGTTATAAATAAATTGTAGCAAAGAAAGAAAAGATTTATTCGGCGTGCCGAAGTTTAGTTACTCTTATGGAGGAGCAGCTGAACTGCTCACATTTAAAATACACTAAATTTAATTGAAATTGACTGCTGCCAGGTACCCAATACCCTCCTCGGCAGGGTATAAAAACGAAGGCAGACGCAACTGGTGGCAGTCGTCAATTTGTCTGACACGTTTTTTAGTCAGCCGCAACAACAACAATCGATAATTGAATTGCTAGAAACTTGTCTAGAAGCTATTTGTCGGTCTTTCGCATACTAAGTGAATCAGCTGTTTTTTTTTATTATTGTTTTTTAAATATAGAGAACATTTTTTATTCTGAATACCTTGCGCCAGTTAATCTGGGTGCAGAAGTACCTCCTCATTCAATGTTTGCGTATTTATAGCGTGACTGCAATCTGCGGGTGGCGACGTGGATCACGCGATTCCGTTGGTCACATATCTGTATATATATTTATATACATAATATACATGTGTTTACTGTGGGTGCGCTATGGTTAATCAACATTTGAACAAATATCACGCATATGATTTATATTTGCCTTGACTATCCGTCATACTATTTGATTGTTCCTTTTATTGATTCTTTGTTTAAAGTTCCCAACTGTTGTTATCACAAAAAAATGTGTTACAAAATTCTGCTAAACGCTTTTATAATTATCGAAAACCACATTTTATTGTTGGAACGCTATAGTCGATATAGCATGACTAGGCGATACCCTGCACACAGCCTTGTAAATGCATAATAAGCTTGTTTTTTATTAGTTCGCTCATTATGAAAACACGTTTTGATTAACAAGGTTTGCGTTTCGTATTCTATTTTAATGAAATTTGTGAAGTTGATCAATAATCTGTTATATATCCATTCGAAGGCTATATTTTTACAATTGCATTCTTACTCGAATTTGTATAGTTATTTACGGAACGGGGCAAGTTATCGATTGTATAAGATAACTTTGGTGTCCAATTTGTAGTCTCAAGCTCCTCTAGTAGTCGTCAGATCTTGTATTATTCTTAGATTTTCGTTTGCAACCTCTTGCCCTGAAGCGTCAAACGAAATCGAAAACTATTTTTTAGTCATAATTCCATAAACTTTTCTGTCATTCTGTTAAGTTGGTATTCAAAGTCAACAGTTTTCTTTAGCTATTTTTGTTTGCCAAATAAGTGGCAATTATATTCTATTGTTGCATCTTATTGTGCTTCTGAGTACAAATTTGCCTAGTGCCAATTGAATAACACGCTGACAAGTTAATTATCATTACTGTGTCTAATCGCTGTCGCGCTCACAACGTTCCCCCAGTCCCCCGCATTCTCCGCAACTGTTCACACATGTCCGGCCAAGTGCATTGGCGAACCTCAGCCCCGGAACGATTTGGTCATTTTGTGGAGCACATAAAACACGAGCTCGTAAAAAAAAAAGAGGAAAAGTGTTTGCAGTTTATGCAATTTGTAAAACAAATAGTCTCGAATTCACCGTTGGCTGGCATTACTCAGAATGCAAATTCATATTTATAAGCGTGAAAAATTAAGAAAAAATGTAATTACAAATGCGACTTTGTAAATTGGAATTGTTGAAACGCTCACGGAAAGTTCTAGAACCGTTTCCGGGCATGTTCGCCTGCTCCTCACTTTCATTTGTTATTGTTCGCATATTAAACATTGTTTGGTAAAATGTGTAGTAGTTTTTTTGTTCTGTTATATTATTTTCACACCTACACAGTTGAAATGTGCCTTATGTTCGATGGGTTGAATGAGCTCATCGATTTCATCGCGAATCTACTAATCAAATTCATCGCGATAAGCGACAACAACAACAAAAAGCAAAGCTGAGCAGCAAAACTGAGAGTAGAAAAACAAGAAACGTATGCAAACAAAATTAAGTCATTGTTTTAAATACTTCAATAGCTAAATGTCAAACATATACGTGAACATATAAATTAATAATTTCTACTACAAAAAGGTCTCTATTATATTTGTATACCCTGAACCCATTAAAAAGGGGCAAAAGGGGCATAATGAGATTGTGTAAAAGTATTTAACATGCCACGGGAGACCCCATTAAATATACATTTTCTTGATCAGCTTCAACAGCAAAGTTGATTTAGGCACGTTTGCTTATAAACATGCCTCTTTCTGATAGCAATAAAACACAAAATTGTAAAGATACTTATTATATTCCCTGACATCTCTTTGATAAACTGTAGAATCTTCTTTAAGATCTGATAAGTAATACAGATTTGGTTAACCATTGTACTTAAAAGCTGGATTCGGCATATTTTCTGGTCGATCTCTACTCGAGCATGTTAACTAGCTTTAAATATAAGCTACATAATATTAGCAAAATATTAATACCATCGATGACTTTTATTATAACCGCAATGTGCTACTATTCATGCGCTGTCTTTGGGGCATTGTCTAACTTATCAATTATGCTTTGGCTATTACATCAGCTTTATATATTTGCATACTTGCTCACACCCAAGAAAAATGCCTCAAATTTCCAAGAAAGGAATCTCCGGACAAATACGCAAAACTAACACAAAGAGCCGAAAACCACAAAAAAGTCCTTTTTTTTACTATGACTCAATTTGCAGTTTGGGACAACGCTTCGTGACTAAATAAGTAGCCCACATTCAATTTGATTGAAGTGCATTCGATTTGAATAGTAATACCCATTTTCGATGTACATATACTATATATAGACGTGTGAAGTAAAGTAGTGTAAAGTGTTCCTAAATAGTCGCACATTCAATCTATTTATTGCTCTCGTATTTGCACATTAAATATTTGCACAAATTGAAAGAAAAAAATGGTATATGATCAAGTAATGAGCCAACGAAAATGATATTAAAGTGCTTGTAATCGTTATACCCTGTACACATTATGTGCATAGAAGTGGGTATGTTGTGCATATTGTTGTTGAAGAGCTTGAATTGATTGATTGATTGAAACATAAGTTAAGGCAAAAATCTCCTCTTAGTAGCACTCTCCCTCTCCTTGCCTACAGGGCATCTCTTAGTCAGTCAGTTACTGGTTATGTATGTGTGTATTATACATTGTATTTATATATATATATATGTAACTATGTGTGTGTGTGTGTGTGGTATAAATATAATTTTTAAGTACACCAGCACCCACTTCAATTTTGAGTGCAGTCGGCTGTTGGCAAATGTGCAAAGTTAAAAGCCGCTTTAGTTGCGAAAGGCCAAAAGAGGGCAAACAAAATTGCCAACAATTTCGTATTACAGCCATTTGATGAGCATGGCATGTTTTGCGGGTGGAGGGGAGTTCAATGAACGCTCGTGTGGCAAATGCGACATTCAAGTTTTATTCGCTAGAGGCAGCATTGGGTGTGAGCATTGCAGATATAATTGCTAATTAGAATGGAAAAGAGAAGAGAAAGTAATGGGAAGAAAGTTGCTATATTATCACCTAACAAAGAAACATAATGTATAAACTTAAAATGAGATATATAAACAAACAAATTACAAATATAATCCAGAACTTTAATCTCTGTTAGCCCCTTGCTTGTGCAGCCAAATCAATATATAATTCTTCAATGTTTAGTCTCCGCAATGAGCAACTTATAAAGACCACCGCCCAGTGCTTCCTCAATAGATAAGCACCCTCTCGGAAGGGGCCCCTCCGACCAATATGTGTAGTTACTGATACGTCCTCATTCATTCTTTAGATATAGCACAACAACAACAACAACAGCAAACATTTGAGTTCACTTGAGTTAAATGGCTTTCTTATCGCACCCAACGTGCACTCTCCATAATAGATTGTTCTTTGCAGATAAGTTAAGCCTCTTAGTACAATTAAAATACTTACGTAGAAACTAACAAAAAAAAAAACAAAAAAAAACAAAAAAAAACTGAAGAAGCATTAAGTTAAATAATACTATAATGCCATGATAAGCCCCCATGCCAAAATAGCATTCAATAATTGTCAATTAATGTAAATGTCGGATGACATTAATGAAGTGTACACAAACACACATTCATAATGAATTTAATTGAGTTATTACAGTGAGACTATATCACGTAACAGAATTATCTATTAATATTATCTAGCAATATTTAATAGCTGGAAAGAAGCTCGCTTGAAATATATATAATTGCACATGTTACGTAAGTACAAAAAAAAAAAAAACTTCTAATTAAAGACATGCGCGTATTTCCTTATTATTAAATTAAAAATAGAGTTTTACAAACCCAATACACATTTGCTATATTTAATATATGTTGATTAAAAAAAGAACCACAAATTATTTGTTAAGCTGCCCGACATCTTCCTACAAATATCGATTTGACAACAAATTATCAAGTTATCGATAGTATAAGTTAACTTTTATGTCCAATTTGTAGTCTCAAGCTCCTCTAGTTGCTGATCTCTAAAGCAGTTGTCAGATCTTGTTCTATTCTTAGATTTTCGTTTGCAACCTCTTGCCCTGAAGCGTCAAACGAAATCGAAAAATATTTTCTAGTCATAATTTCATAATCTTTTCCATTCCCAAAGCCAAATTCAGTTAAACTATGTTTAACAATGCGCCGAATGCCACGATTAAATTTTTATTAAGTTGATGATAACTGTTTTCCGTACATTCCAGTTCTGACCAAAAAAAAGACAAATGTACTTAAAGTGTTTCAATATGCTGAAACTTGGCATTAGACGGCAACTTCCTTATCAGCCAAATAAAATTGTATTGCCTGAATAATGCCATATATCTTATCTATTCTTCAAACCAAAAAAAAAAAAAAAACGAGTGTCAATAAGCAGATATTGCATATAAAACAAATTTGACATTATTGGTTTAATATTTGACCCACTTACTCATTTAGTTATTTATTTTTAATATGCTCAAAAATAAACAAAGACTTTTGAGAATATCTACGCCAAGGTCAGGGGGCCGGTTCGGGGGGTGTGCCGCGTGTTTGAATTGTGGCTTGAGTGTTTTGTCGTGTGTCGGTAGGTAGATACCAATTAGTTTTTGGGTCGATCCATTTGCGTCTGACCAACAAATTTAGCCAAATTCTTGCTTAGCCATGAATGTTGATGGTTTTTTTTGTGTGTGTGTTTTTTTTTATGGTGTTACCTTTTGCATGCAAATTAGCGCTTAGCACATTTCAAACCGGTTGGGTTCTACTTTTAGCTTGTGTATTTATATATTCAAATTTCACATGACTCATTTTGGTCTGATTGGATTTAGGCTGTGGCTGTGCGGCGTGCGATGTGAAGTAATACTGAAAACAGTAGCTGTCTTCCACTTAAGATTATCTTGCTGCTTTTCTACACAATTTATAGTGTAGTTGTTTCCAAACACTATTATTTTTCTCCCTTTAGAGAGTATTATAATGGAATCGTGAACATTATTAATTTTTATTTTATAACCTTTGCAACATTTCAGCAAATTGCTAAGCACTTATCAGCTTTCTAGATGATTCGCTTAGCGTTTCGGCTTAGAATTTTCAATGTACAAAGCACATTTGATGCCATTACTCAGCCGAGCAGCTTTTAAGGCGGCGATTCCTGTCTTGATAGCCGCCTGGGTGCGGTCAGTTGGCCTAACCCAAAGGTTAACACAGTTCGCGCTTATCTGCTCCTGCTCCATGGCCAGCTGTAGCTCCAGCTCTAGCAGGTTGCGCTGAAGACTTTCACGTAATTAAAAAAAGTAAAAGTGAAAGTCGCATAAGGGCGCGTGTCTCCAAATCGAGGCACGTCATGGTTCGTGCCTGGCTGCAGTGCCTCGATTAGAGAAACGGAGGCGTGTGGGATGTGTTGTGTGTATTGAATCTGGAGTGGAAAAGCTCAGCAATTTTGTTCCGCTTTTCTAATTGAGTTTTAATGCTTGGCCTTCGCTCTTGCAAAGTCCCACGGGCTCAATGCTTAAAGGTCTTCGTGTACCTTCTGTTGTGGTCATTTGTTTGTAACGACTTTAAGCTCTCAACTGATTTGTGTGTGTGGCATTTAATTTGCTTGCGTTGCCAAAAGCGCTGTCGACCGAACGACCCACGAAACTAATCGAAATGTCTCAACAGGAGCAGCAATAACATAAACCTCAACAACAACAACAACAGCAGCAACAATAACAACTAGCAACAACTAGTACAGTTGGAACAACCGTGGCAACAACAGATCGATTCTTCGACCTTACCTCGCATCGCCATTTTTCGTTTTGAAATTTTTTCAATGTTTACAGTTTCGGTCTGATGACAGTACAAACAGAAAAAGCAAATGCTGATACCGCATTAGAACATCGAACCCCATCTACTCTCCTCGTCTCCCCCTCTCCACCTCTGCACATTCCAAATGTCCAACAACGCTGCCGATTGACGCAAATGATTTGCTTAGCACCAAGTCAAACTATTCGTAAAAAAAAAATAGTACAACTCATTGCCTGTCGGAAATATTAATAATCTATGAATGCGATTATCTGTCTCAATACAATACACACTTTTTGCATTATGTTACCATTTATATATTTGTCATAAAATGGGCCAAATGAAGTTGTGCAAAGGGATATAACAGACTGGAAGATGCATATCTGCGCCCAGAACGTATTCCTGACCAGCATCAAAAGTCGGTTTGGTTGAGCTATGTACTATAATATAGTATTGATCGATTGTGTGAATTTCTTTAAATTTATTATAAATTCAAAGCAGGGTATCTACTAGTCGAGCGTGCTCTGGCAGAGCATTGTAATTTGTGATATATGCCTTACTATTTGTTCTACATCTGATAAACTATGCGAATACAAGAACTAATTATTACTATACCATTTAGTACTCTTGATGCCCTAGCTTGTATTCATTCATTATTATATATATAGTTTAGATTATTTTGTTTTTTATAACACTATACTTGTGGTTTCTTTAAAAAGATAACCTTTACTTGCATAATTCCCAGCTTACTCAATGGTTTACTTAAATCCTGCACAAATCTAGGATTTGTTCAACTTTTGCTCGGTTTGCTCAAGTTCACCCAGTTGGTTGCCTTATTGAGTGTAGATTGTAGTTGGCCCGGGGTGGTGTTTGCTGCCATTGTTTTATTCCATATCTGACATCGACTTGCCAACCATATTTACGCCTATATGCAAATTCCGGAGTGCTCTTCATTTTCTCTGCCCCCCCTCGCAGCATCCAACCGGCAACATTTGCAACATTGCTTTTTATTTTGCGCATTTTTCTTTTGTGGTCTTGTTATTCCGCCCCTTTGTTTGCCATCTGCTTGCTGGCTCTGCCGTTATCACTTGTGGGTGTTGCCGTAGCTGCTGCTGCTGCTCCGCCGTAATTTGGAATAGCTTCCCCACCCAGCTGTACCGGGAAATATAGTGTGTATTGTGTTGATGGGCAGTGTTGCGGCATCTGAGAGTGATTTTCATTGCGCAAATAAAGCAACTTAATATAATCAGTATTGCCATTATGCGTTTCGTTTTGTCATCAATTTATTCTGCTAATCTCAACTCCATGAACTCAATGAACTTGACAACATTTCATTTTGCCATGACCATCGACAGAAAATGCGAAAAAATAAGGAACATCAATTTGAAACAAGTAAGAATGCTCCATTCTCCAGATAAGTCGACTAGGAAATGCCCTGCAACCAGCCACAAAAATGTAAAAAGGTCACGAAATGACTGCCAATCAGCATTTTAAATATTTGGAGAGTATTAAAGCATTCTTGATACTCCAAAATCCTTGGCGTCTATTGGAAACAAAGACCTGCTACAAAGTACAAAAAGTAGTCTAATTCACTTTCGATATTCGATGTACAAATAAATATATATTATTTATAAAATATGGCACCACAGCTAACAAACTAAAACTCTAATGATATCTACAGCTAATTCTGGCAGCAGGTGTTTTTGCCAAAAGAATTGGTGTCATTGCTTTATTTCGAGTCCATCACTCTTGAGCTCATCGACTTGTGCCCAAAGCCCAGCAAGGTCATCCAAATAGCTTAGCAGCTTAAGACAAGCAATACAACACCCCCAAAACGACCCAGTTTCTCATTCAACGCCTCATCAAAGGGAAACGGTGCCGAGTCGCGTTGAGCCTTTCGCTTTTCAAGGATAATTACTATGGCCTGTGGACTGGTTGTGACTGGTTGACTGGCTGCTTCATCAGCGACGCCTTATTTACACAAATCTTGGCGGCCGCACACACACACACACACACACTCACACACAGATGGCCACTAAATGGGCGCATTCAATGGAACAAACCTACACTATTCATACTGGTTCCTTCTTATTTTTTGTTGTCGTTGTCTTCATGCACAGATTCAGGCTTAAGTGGCGCTCGGAGAAGGCCTGAAGATTCAGTTCGTTAGGAGGCCTCTTCACACGGCGGCGATGATGACATGTGCTCAATTGGTTTGAGTGCTTCAGCTGCTGTTGCCCAACTTGCCAAGTGTAGCCTACTTCCAGGCAAATTAAATTTCACTGTGTGTTTATGTATGTGTGTGTGTGTGTGTGTGTGTGTGTGTCTGTCTGTTTGCGCTTATGAGCAAACAAAACGGCGCACACACTTGAGCAAACAGTGCATTAAAGCCGGCACAGTTTTAATTATAAACACACACACATACACATGTCTGCAAACGGACATCCTGCCACACACACACACACATACCTCAATCAGGGGAAGGGGGGAGGGAAGGACACACAAACCTAACAAATAAGCAAACACACAAATTGTCTAACCGAATGTGACTTCATTTGCTAAGCCAACTGAAGGCAGACCCAAAAAAAAAAGGAGAAATTGCTTAAATTTATCAATGAAAACTTCATCAGCATTAAGTGGCACTTGTGTGTGTGTATCCTATACCCTGTAAGTTGTGTAAATGGGAGTTTAATGAACTGGATGTATAGTAGAGTATAGTACTATATAAACATGATTTTTCTATCAATGATTTTTAATTTTAAATGCAAATAAGATGAAGATCAAATTATTTATGAAATATATATACCAAATTCTCAATATTTATTCATAGTTTTCAGTAGCTGTGCTTTAGGTCCTCAGACAGGATATTTGCTAGTCAGCCAACCTTAAAGTTTTCCATGTTTTTTTTTTTTGTTTTGGATAAATGTCTTTATCCCCCCTTAAACTTCGTTTGTCTTGCCTAGAGCAAGTCTTTCAGTCAAATCGTTGCGGCTATTTGCACAAATTGCCCATGAAAACTGCTGTGTGAATGCATGTGTGTGTGTGGCATGGGGCCAGGGGCATGAGGCATGGGACGTCAGTTGTCGGTTGTCCAACGAGGCGGCATGCATAACTGAAATTGCCTACATTATATTGGGGAAAGCGAGAACAATCCGTTTGCAGCCAAATATGAAGCCGCCAAAGCGTTTGCAATTTTATCGATTTTTTTACGACTTTTGCAAACTACTACATATATATTTTACACGCACAAGTGTTCAAAATGGATTGTGTGTGTGTGTGTCTGTGTGTGTGTGTGTGGCTGTGTGTGTGTGTGTGTGTGTGTGGCTGTGTGTATTGGTTTTGCGTAACTTTTTCTGCTGTTGACTCTGCTCATTTGCCAATTTAAAAGTTAAGCTTAACAAAGTGGAAAAACTATGGCAACAACTTGTATACACTCAAAAGGAAATTGGATAGTTTAATAAAAAGTAAAATTTTCTTACTAAGATCATTTTTCCCGTTTGTGTTTCACTTCTTTTTTATCACACTTAACTGGCAGTTTTTGTCGTAGCAACTGTGTTTCACAATTTGACCTTTTAATGCTCGAAAAAAACGTAGTCAAACAATTGAACGAAGGGGAGCGGGTGCGAGGGGTGTGCAGCTGCAAGTTGCAGATGTCAACAGTGCTGCAAATTGCACTTTGTTGTTTTACGGGTCGCGCAACCAGCAACAGAGAGCAACATTTGATTAGAACTGATAAAAGGGGTTGCTGCTACGTGGCTCAGTGGAATAATATTGGGAATAAGTGCCGTTTTATGTGCCACCGATGCCCCAACTGCCGAACTGCTGCACTTAAAGCCAGCAAACTGCAAGTTTTCAACTACTGCAATGCAGAAATAGCGAAATCTTTAACTAGGAATCGGAATCGTTTTTGGGGTTGACAACCTCATTCATATATATGTAAGGAGTGGTTAGAGTGGGATTACGGTGCTGGTTAACAGATTAATGGAAGAAGGCTGAGATCGTTAAGGTTAAGATCGTCAATAAGAAGTCGTCCAAGTCCCGAGTACCTAAAGTTGTATAAAGTTGAAATCCAATACTCATATTTCTCTGTAATATACCTATAACTATATTAGTAATAATAAGCAGCACATAATCAGTCCTACATAAATGTGGTGGCAATAAACCCAAATACCATATTCCGTTTGATAATTTTGCCCAGAAATGATTTCAATTTCGTACTTTTCTACCGATTAACCAAATAGGCAGTTATTTATTTATGACGGCAGTTATCGCCCCATTTGATTCTCGCAATCTCGCACCAAGCTATTTACGAGTATTTACCCATTTGTGCATGTCATTTTGGTAACGAGACTGTGTTGCCAATTTGTGTATGTAGGCTTGGCTCCCCAAACTTGGCCACAACTTGTAATTAAATTTCATGCAGCACACAGGCAAAACGCGTCCAAACGGGCTGGCCAACTTGTTATCGCCGATAATCAAAAACGCTGTCTACTTTTGGGGCTCGCTTCATTTGCCTGCCGCCAGCTGACATTTATTTAGGTTTTCGTATTGACAGTATGAATATTTTGTGTTATGAACTCTGTGCGCAGAGACTGATCACAAATCACCCAACAAAAGCCATTCATTAAGAGCTTTTAATAGGAGAGCCTATCGACAACGACACACAAACAAATCCCCAACAAATGCGTTTGGATTTTGCCTTTCAACTTGCTTTCCTTTTCATTTTTCACCAAATTTTTCTTCTTTTTTTTTTGTCTGCCTGGCCAAATGCTTAACACGTTCCAGTTCCATTGTTTGGCCATTTCACTCTGTAGTTTTTGTTGTTGCTGCTGCTGTTGGCCCTTTTGCCACAAACGTGGCCAATACTTGCCGTTGTGTCAGCTGCGTGACAGCTTCGCTTGACACTGAGCGTTGTCTGCCAACCATTTACAAAAATACATTTTCAGTTCCAGCCAGCCCCTCTTAAAGCACATAATCGATTTTGTAGGCGCAGAAATCTGTGCATAAATCATCATTTCCCCAATGACTCTCAATTTATTTTGAAGGCTCGCAAAACCAAATACTTAAAACATTAATCATATTTTAATATCCCCAAGTACATTCGCCACAATTGACTTTGTTCTAAAATAAATCGCGTATTAAATCTTACTGATATGCCTGAGTTAATCACAATTTTAAAATAACCATTTTGGGTTCTTATCTTATGCAAATTGTTCTTTGAATTAAGTTATGCAAGGTAGATCTATGTTTTGCCAAGAATATCCAAGAATAAAGCATTCTTGATATGACTACATTAGTACAACTTTGAGGCATCCTCTTAAGCCATTTTTAAAGGGTGTAGGCATTAAAAAATTTAACAAATAAACCTTATAAAATATTTACTATTTTTGTATTGCCTGTAAAAAAGGTTTGAGTTGAGGGAAAACTAAACAATTTGTTTGGTTTTTTATTAGTTTGGGAATTGCATAAAAGTTGTTTTCACCTTTGCTCAACTGGGCATAACATTAAATGTCAAGCGCTTTTGACCTTTAACTAACTTAGTTGGAGTGTGTTTAGCATCCATTAAAAATGTATACAACTTGCGTAATCATATGTTGCCAACTTTTACTAGCTGAATTAACTTAAACTTATTTAATTTAACAACTTTGCCTGTTGAACAGAAGGAAGCGCCTCATAAAGTTCATATATCCCTGATCAGATTCAGCAGCCGACTCTATATAGTCAAGGACTTCAAATTGTGCCATAGATAAACTATAATTTGATCTTATCGATAACTATTATCGATAGTTATATCGAGCTATCTCGCAGTCGAGCTGATTCTGCCAAACCTTTCCTATTTGTTTATTTTGTTGACTATTTTATGAACACTTAATGACCTCATTAGGCAAAATTTGACAGCAGTACTCAACCATTATTCATTTATTGTGTGTGTTATGTCCCAGAAGCCATTCGGAGTCGATTCACTTCAATTTATTAAACCATTTTCGTGGGGGCCAATTATAATGCCATTTGGTGTATCTGGCATAGCAACAACAAACTAATGTGATATTTAATCATTCGCAGGTTCTCCAGCCGCTTTGAGCTTCCACTGCTGGTGCAGAGCGTGGTCATGAATGTCACCATGTTCCTAATGATACACCTGTGCGTGAAGGTGAAACGCATGGGCGCAAATACACGAGAACATACGCTTCGTGGTGAGTGCTCCTGCGCCTCCTCCCCCGCCTTCCGGCTCCCGACTATCTGCTCATAAATTCGATTAAACCGAACATATAAACACATTATTCCTTTTTAGGCGACGAGCTGCACTTGCCAAAAGTGCTGACTGACGCGGATACAGGCGCCTCCGTCTCCACCAGTGATGCAGGTGTGCTGAAACGTGCCCGTTCCAGACATTATATAAACGGTAAGTCTGCCACAGCTCGAGCCACATTTTTAAGGTGCAGTTCCCTATGAAAACTTTTTTATGTGCTCTTCATTTACTGTTCGTGACAGCAGCGACAGTTGACGCCAATTTCCGGCCATATCATGTTATGGTAACACACAGCACACACACACACAAAATATAAACTCACATTTTCAATTTGTATGGTGTTCCTTTGGAGGCTTTATCTAGAAGCGCCATTTGCAGTGTATTATTTTAGCCTTCAGTCTTATCAATCTGCCTTCGCGCAAATGGCAAGCACAATAAACTGGGCTAGTAGGCGGAAACGTGGCCCATAAATTGATCAATGAACAAGCGCCACTGAAACCACATTGAGCTAATTATAGTGGCACGCCTTGGGCTTCTTGCTTATCTATCTCTTGTGTGTGTGTGTGTGTGTGTATTTGTGTTGCAAGTTTGTTTGCCCCTGTTCAACGCTCAAAAGCAGGCAACAATAATAGCGATTGATTTCGGAATACTTTTGCATTTATATAGCGTCAAAGTAACACTATCGAATAATGGAAAAAAATATCAAAATGTTTTCTTTCTACATCATCACGACAATGCAAATAGAGCAAAGGTTTTTTTCTATATATTCACGATACGAATCCATGACTCCTAGAACATAATCCGAAATTGATTCGGGATCAGATATTGGTTTTTTAAGGCCTTTCTTTAAGGTCTGGTCTTGTGTAACAGTTTCGATATCACCATTTTTTAAAGAACCTGAGAAAAAGTTATTTTGTACCCATAAAAAATGATTTTCTCAATTGTTTTTTTTTAACGGAAAATTTAACTGTTCATTTGTCATACTACATATTTTGAAAGAAAAGTCTTTTCATATTTACCGTGTCTTTTGTATAACTGTTTAATTTAACTTCCGTTTCAGATCTGGACTTCAAATACTTTTGGAACTGGACAGATTTTCAATCGTATTTGGACATGATGCTCCTCGTTTGGGCCATTGGCGCTGCCGTCACTTATCTGATGCTACCCGTCAACTGGTTCATGGAAGCCATGGGTTTTGTGGCCGTTTTCACAGAGGCCATGTTGGGTAGAGTATTCTAGCAACTAGCACGGATTATTCAAATAATCAAATAATAATCATATTTATTTACATTTTGCAGGTGCGCCGCAGTTTCTGCGCAACTTTCAGAATAAATCCACATATGGTATGAGCATACACATGGTGGTCATGTGGACGCTCGGTGATATGTTCAAGACTGGTTACTTTGTTGCTAGGAAAGCACCATCGCAGTTCTGGATTTGTGGCACGTTGCAGGTGCGTAAAACCCGCTTGAAATAACAATCAAAATGTATCAGAAGGAACAAAGATGAATGGCTAATTTATGCATAATGAACTTAACTATTAATTACAAAACACACGACCGATTGTTCCTATGAAAACTATGTATATATATATATATTTGTATACATATGTATACATATATATATGTATTATATTTTACTCGTCTTCAGACAGAGATTCACATTATCCATCCAGTCAGTTGTGGAGTTTGATACTTTATAGTTTGATAGTTCTGTATCGTGTAAGATAACTATTAACACAAAACTCCAAACAATGTAGCCACTTATGATTAAATCTTACCATTAACTAATCACTCAGCTAATTGGTCCAACTAATAATCGATAACTTTCTCTCTTTTCATTGGAAATGGGCTCACAGGTCAGCCTGGATCTGGCAATATTGATGCAGGTTTGGCTGTATCGCCACAATACTAAGCCGCGCGATCTGCGACGCGGCGATTAGCAGTTTGCCCCCGAAGAGCAACAGCAACAGCCTCCACTTAATCAACACCAACAACAACAAATAACAACAACAACACAACAACAACAACAACACGAACTGCACATTTCGCATTCCGAGGAACGACAATTATCGCTTCCAATTACAATCAGCAGCAGCGGCGACGATCATCTGCTGACGGCACGTGCTGATGACGAGCACTTTAAAACTCTCGACTTTGGCCAGTGTCACGACAATCGAGCCTTTCAGTATCATCATCATCATCATCACCATCACAACAACAATAACAATAACAACAATAAGCTGTTACTTTCCCGCTCGGCCGGCAGTGGCAAAAGTCAGAGCAGAAATGAGAGCAGCAATGCCACCGCTGCCGTTGCCGTTGCTCTCGATGATCTCGAGGTGGTCATTGTGCACAAGTCGAGCAATGTGCGAGGCGTCAGCAATGGGGCACAGGAGCACAATCACAGTAACAGCTGTTGTCATCGGCGCAAGCGACACAATGCCACACAGACGCCAGTGGCACGTTGTGGCTGCTGCTGCTGCGGTTCCGGTTGCCATTGCCAGGTGACGCATCATCATTGCCATCATCACTGTCATCATCATCACTATGGCAGCAGTAGCGGCGGCGGCGGCCTCGGCGGCAAGCGACGCCATCATCATCATCATCATCATCAGCAGCAGCATCATCATCATCAGCAGACGCAATCCCGACAGCAGTTGCATTCCAAGCGCAGTCCGCTTCCAGCCAACAAGGCGAACCACAAACACAACAAGTCTTCCTTGGACTCCAGCGAGGATCAGCATCTGCATCAGCAGCCGCAATTGCATTCGACTGTCATTGCGATTGAGATTGATGCGGCCACCGTAACGGAGAATAACAGCAGCACTGCCACCTCCAATTTTCCATATAAGGTCGCCAGCGAGGGCGGCGGTGCGCCCATGAATCTAATTCCGCTCTGTGAGCAACATCGTCAGCGGCGGCGACGCGGCTCCATCAACTCCAATACGACCATCGAAACGGATGAGCTGTCCCGAGACGACGACGCCGAAGTTGACGATGACGCTGACGATGACGACGACGACGACGATGATGATGTGCGTCTGGGCGTGCAGCCCGAGGATGAGGAGCAATTGACACCATCGATTGCCAAACGGCCAAGCAGCAGCTCCAGCAGCACAGCACGCGCCTTTGCCGGCTCAGTTCCGCCACGCAACGAATGCGTGAGGATTAAGCGTAAACGTTTCGAGCCCGATGCGATGCAGGATTATTGCAGCAGTTGCTCACGTTGTTCCAGTTGCAGCTGTGATCAGGCGCGCACCAGCTCCTGTAGCAGCCTGGACGAGGATCTGGCCCATGAGATGACCGTTGCCGCCGACTGTCATCGCTGTGCGAGCAGCGAGCACCAACAACAGCAACAACAACAAATGGGCAGCCGTCGGAGTAGCTTGAAGAGCTTCTGTTCCTGCCGCACAAACAGCTGCTGCTGTGGCCGTTGCAGCGACGAGGAGGGTTATGCCGGTGGCGAGTACGAGGACGATGACGATGAGACGACCGGACAACGTGAATCCTATCGCACCGCTGCGGATCACACGATAAGGAGCACTCCCACACAGGATGCAGATGCGCATAGCAGCACCCTGACACCGCTCAGCACCGAAGAGCACACGATGCGCAGCGAATTGGCTGACAATGATGATGATGACGATGATGATGTGAATGCCATAACCGATGCGGATGCCTCCTCGCTAAGTCAGTCAGCCGAATACTTTTCGCTCGCCTCCGCCACGGGTGGCAAAGAGGAGGCGCCCCACAACACCACCAATAACAATAGCAATAGCAACAGTGCCAGCTGGAGCAAGCATATCCGACTCAAACGCAGCCCCTCGCCACTGGACTCCCATTTATGACGAAGTGTCTCGCTGGTCGCCTGGCCAGCCATCGATGTGAATGCGCTGCTGCAGCAGACGATACGCAAATCCGCTGTGCTGCAGGAGTTGCCAGTGAAGCCATGCACACCGCTGCCGCCGCCCAGGGCCCAGTTGCAATGTTCCGGTGCAGCAGCAGCAGCTGCATCAGGTAGCAATGATAGCTCCACCGCCACGTTAACGCCCAGCGTCATCACCGTTGCCAAGCAACCAAGAACTCGCACCGCTGTCATCTCTCACAATGGCATCACGAACACAACCACAACCACTTTGCCCGCACTGAGGACGAAGCGCAGCAGCGCCAAGTACTCGCCGGTGGGTGGAGATGCAGCCTACAGTTGTGATCCGCTCCAGCGACGCTCCACAGAGATCATACTATAAGCTACAACTTCTGCTTGGCTGTGTCGACAACAGAGTTTTGTCCAAAAAAAACAAACAGAAAAACAGGAAAAAAAAAAAACAAAAAACAATATTCAAACCAAATGTCATGTGCAAACATTTCGTGAATTTTTTACATTATTTTGTTGTACATCCCAAAAAAAAGTTTAAAGGCCCCATTTAGCTGTTCACTATGTTGTTATTCGGGGGTTAACCCTCAATCAAAACAAAAAAACAAAAAACAAATAGCGAAACTTTTATGTAAATTATATTATTTCTGAACCGCTAGCAAAATTAGCTATAATTTTGATAAATGTGTAATATTATTTTTAAGTGTGACTATTTGAATTTAATGCCTCAGCTCTTTGATGACTGCTTTCGTTTTTAGCATTTGTCAATGGCTTATATTAACTAATTACAAATACATATCCATTATAATTATAATCCAATATAATCTTGGCAAAAAGACTTGCAAGCGTCTGCGGGAGCTGAGGCAAAACGACCTTGTTTCATTGATTTCGTACAAGTTTTTAGTCAATTCCTCTTAGCCAAGTAAGTTAATGCATGCCTAACTAGAGTGTAAAAAAAAGAAAAACAGTAATAATATATCTATATATGTGAACATCAAACATTAATCTCGATATTGGAAACGTAAAGAACACATTGTACATTTTTATGATTTTCTAGCAGAATTTATTAGCTAAGACTTCAAATAAAACCAAACGACAAACGATTTTATGTTTTTATTTATGATTTTCCTTTTGCACCACACAATTGCCACAATTTTTCTACTTATGTTTTTATTTAATTTGATAGATATGTAGCACAGAAGAAATGCACCCACTTATACTATATATTTCCATAGATATATAGCGCAATTTTCATAAGTTAAAGCCAAGTATATGGCGACTATATATGAACCATAAACAGACGATTAAGTAAAAATAGAGATAACGCCGCCAAATATCTTCCTTGCAATGTTGAGATTCCGTTGAAAATGCTACACACAATTTATTAACCAAATAACTTATTTATTTTTAAGCTAAACTAAACATCAAGTGCTTGAAAATATTTTAAAAATATTATAAAAAAAAGAGAATAAAACAAAAATTTAAAATTTACAACTCTACGAGTTAAGACAATGTGTTTAAAAATTGCCTAAGAATTTGTTGATTAGTGCATAGATGACGTCTTGTTTGCAGTATAACCCATATATTTATATACGTATATTGATTATTATGATAAAATTATATGTATCCAAATCATGAGTAGCCGCCTGCTACAGGCAAAAGAGAAACCAAAATCTCCGAATCATTACTATACATAACTGTTCAACTATACAATCTATGTCTTAAGTCTACGCATTTCAAGTATATAATATTCAATTCAGACTATATACTATATACATATACTCGTATTACTAAGTATATACTACAGAAGCAATATTTGCATACAATTTGAATTAAAACAATTATTACAAATACAACTGTAAAAACAATGCGTATTTGTTCGTTTATCTTGCGCAATTTACTTTATTCTCCAAATTGGTAAAATCTTATTCTGTAAACGATTGAATAAAATTATTATTAGTATAAAAAAGCGTTAAAAATTAAATTTCAACTGTATCAGTAGACTTAGTATTTTAGGTATTTTTGAGCTGTGTCATGACTGCTGAGTAGGGTTACCAGCATTTGATAGAACAAATGTTAACCGATTCAATATTTGAATGTTAACAACATTGACAACTATCGCGGAATACGATACAAAAAAAGTCATTGCATGCATTACCATATCAGCATTTCATTTCTTAACTAAAAACAATACGAAATACAAAGTGGTTTTTATTTGAAAAGTATTTATTTTTTATCAAGTCCGAACGAATGTATCATCGGTGTGATTATCAACACTAAACTTAACTAGCTTAACAGCTGTCCAACAGTGCTCATATATCGATATATCGATATTTTGTTAACTTGTGACCTGAACGAACACAGTGTCTGGTGGTGTTAACATTGGTGGGACGTGTTTCGCTCGAACCCAAAACAAGAAAAAAGTTACCTGGTTTTTTTTCGTGCGAGTTGCAGCGACGTTCTGCTAGCGCTTAATTATTAAAAATAATTTAAAATTATTGACTCCAATATTTGTAAAGTGAGCAAAGCAAACACATTAAGCAAAATAAAAATCTAACAGCGGCTGCAGCAACCAAGCCAACACATAGTTCTTACAAAATAAAAAATAAATAAATAAAAGACAAGAGAATTCGTTGCTGTGTTGATAAGAACGAGCTGACATAGTGAAGAGAAGAGAAGTGCTAAGTGCTGGTAAGTGTTACACAGCGAGCCCTAAAAATAAATTGTGTGTGTGTATGTACATATTTGTCAAGTGTGTTTGTGTGTATATGTGCGAGTGTGCGTGCGTGAGAGTGCCGTTATCTATCCCTTTTGTGGTCTCTGCTCTTTTGGTTCCGCAACTGACAACATTGTCAATTGGTTCAATTGAGCGAGCTTTTCACACGAGCACATCTCTTGCACTTCTTCTATTTTATTATGATTCTATATTCAATAGAACAATTAACACTTCCGCCATTACATATGTGTGCGTGTGTGTGTTTTTGACTATTGCACTTTAGCTTTTGACATTGCTGTGCGCTGCGCTTTAAAAGCTGCTGCTGCAGCAAGTCAATGGTGCAAGCAGTGCGGCAATAGAATGCTGCTTGTCGTCCATTCAATGTCAGTTTTTCATTGAACTTGATATTGAAAATTTGAGTGGGTTTTGTCTGACCGAAGGCTAAAGACTCTAAGGCCAAGGCCTAGTAGCCCAGCGCCTCTTCCTCTTCTCAAGTATTCAAGTGTTCCCCTCTCTTCCAGTCAATTCCAGCTTGTAAATTATCATATATTTTACCGCTAATGGCCACTTACGTAGAATGAAATTAAAGCTGCGTAGATAACAAACTGTATATTTGTTTATGCCGAAACTTATACTTATGCTATACAGAAATTTCCGATTTGCTTATTTTACTGCTCCGTTGGAGCTGAGTCAACCAGAATGATCAGCTTAACGGGATCGAAATTGTGCGTTTTGTTTTTCATCTACCTTTTATTGCATATATATTTACTTTCATATAGCTTGATTGGGAATTGAAACGAATTGTCCATTAATATTTATTGCATTAGTTTTAGTTTTAATTTTGCATATTCCTAAAAACATCTGACTCTTTAAAGCTTTTTAATAAATCACTGGGTCAAATATCTAAAAATAGTACTTTAATTATAATAGACAAAGACGATTCTATGATTTCCTAGAAAAATCGTCTCTTAAAGTTTTTCAAATATTTAAACTAATCCTTCAGTATACAAATTAAATAAATAAAAAAAAACAATTATAATAGAAATGGAAATTTTACATATTACTCGAAAAGATTTCGCAGTTAAAGCTCATCAAGAAATTCTTTGTTATACAGACTATCTATAAATAAACATACATCATAATATAGTTATAATATAAACTTACTATTTTACATATTCCCACAAATCAAATCCCTACAAAAGCTTTGCAAGTACTTTAAAGAAATCCTTTGAGTCAGAACGATTTGTGTTCTTTATTTATAATCAATTGTGTTGTTGTTGTTGTTGCTGTTGAAACGCCTGCAAATGATTTTCTGGCAGAGCAGAGAGAGAGAGAGAGAGATGGAGAGAGAAATGCGATAAAATAGACCGGCAGAGAAATGCGCCAATTTTATTTACTGCTGGCTGACATTTCGACGCCCACACGCAACTTGAAAGCGCCCAGAAGGCAAAGTTCGCTCCAAGTGTGTGTGTTGTTGTGTGTTTTTCATGAATGAATGGAAATGGAAGCGAACGCGTGCCAAGCAGCGAATGCGGAAGTGTGAACAAGTTAGAATGAGATGGCGACAGTTGTTATTACCGCCTGCCGCCTGCCTCCGCTACTGCTGCTGCTGCTTGCATCGCCTTAAGCTTCTGCCGACTAACTGTTTCTCTTGTTGTTGTTGTGGGGAGCACATCATGAATAACCCAAAATGGAATCGACACAATGGGGGTTGACTTATACGCTTTGTGCATTTAAATTGTCGTTGATCAGTTGAAGTTTTGGGTCTCTTAATAATCATCATCATCATCATCATTGCATACATAGATAATTTGACTTTACTTTCATGGGCAACTTAAATAAATTTCTCGATTTACACACAGTCGTAAATTGATTATGCATGCACTTGATTGCCACCCCAGAAGCCACCTCAAAGCACCAACGCAGCATTTACTTACACTCGTGTGTCCTGTGCGAGGACTCTATAAATAGAAACCGGCTGCGCCGATTAGATGAAAGTTTAGTGCGTCAGTGTGCGCTGAGGATTTATGAATATTACATGAGTATGCGAGTGAATCGAGCTGATAAATAATTTCCATCATATGTCAGACGGGTGACTTCAAGGACCTTCTAGCCTGCACTTGGCTATATTTTTTTTGTTTTATTTTTTTTTATATATTTCATTTTACTTTTAGCTAGCTCCTAGACATCCTGTGTTCCATTGACGTCAGCGTTGTGGTTCCTGAGTGGCACAAGTTGTATATCGAAGTTGTTTGACTAATGGAGAAATTAAGTAAGGAAGAGAAAAGTAAATATATCTCGGCATATCATGCATGGATATAAAAAGTGTTCTGCAGATACTGAATTCTCAATTTTTGATTTTATTAATTATTAAAGCATACAAATCTGTCCTCCATGTTGGAGTTAAATACATTACAAAATCAAAGCGAAATTTAGCTCTCTCTCAAACAAAATATTTTGATGGTTAAATGTGTAATACGCAAAATAATTAATTTGCTTAACCAAAAGCAAATTAACTTTTCAGCAAAGGTTGCACAAGTTACGTGTTGATAGGAGTCGTCTCTCGGCTGCAGATAGTGTTGCCTCTTTATGGCTCTCCAGACAACACTCACGACCGACCCATTCGAGCTGGGTTGGTTCTCCTTAATCACTCCATTTCACATCTGACACGGGCATTAATCGAACCGCTAACTAACCCAACCGAGCAGACGAGCTATGAGAGACAAGAGACCCTTGACCATCATCCTCATCATCATCATCTCACATGACACACGCGTCAGCATGTCGCCCAGTTGTTGTTGCTGTTGGAGACGGTCTTGTTGAAAGCAATTTCATAAATGGCTTCCGTTTGCACAGGACACGCGCAACGCCGCTGCCATTGAGAGGGCCTCTCTCATTGGCAAACCTTTGCATCCTTATCTCGCCTGAAGATAGTTTGCAGTGCCCGACTAGCAGATACCCTGCAGACAATTGCTTCAGCCTGATACGCAATTCACGCATATTTAATGGGCATATTTTCAAAGTGGTATAAAACATAGGGTAGGGGATATTGTGTGTGTGTTGACTGCTTTCGGGCGCTGTGGCAGCTTCTACGTGCCTCAACCGAATTGCGAATAATATAAACAAAAATGAAATTGCTGCGTGGGGCAAAATCTATAGGACTATGCCGTCACACACGACGCGAGAGTGATAAATAAACAGAGACAACACAGCTCAAGGTCAAAGTTGAGCAAAGAGCAAAATAACTTTTTCCGCCCACACTTGAGGCTAACTAATGTTGATCCCAATGCGTATAAAGAATAATAATAACTATTTTACATTGCTTTTTATACTTAATCCATCTGATTTAAAGTCTGCGAACTTGCAAATTTGTGTGCATCAGCAAAACCAGGAAGTTAAGGATGTTAATATGAATGCATCAGCGGTATTTAAAGCCGTGCCTAATTCAATTAGCTTACATTAACCAGCGAGTGTTTATAAATAAAAGAACAAAGCCAAAAGAGAAGAGCAGCAGCAAAAGCCGCCAATGAGCAATGAGAACAATGGAAAAAGCACAACAGACTCGCTGAAGGAGAGTGATTGATTGAGGGGGTAGGGGGAGGTAGAGAGAGAACAACTCACGACAATGGCGCGCAGCAGCAACAATAACTGATTGCCATGACAGGCGCAAAGTGCATCGCAAAAAAAAAGGGAAACAATTTACTGCCAAAGGCAAACAAAGAAACTGTTGAGCAAGCAAATTCCCTCGCTCGCTAACTCTCTCTCGCTCACTCTATTTCCCTCACTGCTGCGCTTTGTGTTTCGCTCGCACCTAGACATTGCTGCTGCGCTTTTAATAACTTTTCCTTAGCTGTGGGGCCGCCAGTGTTGACTAATAATGCGTACACAAATTTAAATTCCAATTTAAAATCGCTACGAAAACTGCAATGAAAATCAATATTCTGCCAAATGCTTGCAAGTAATGTACAACAGGGAAGTTACAATCGACAAAGTTGTTTTTTGTGTTTTCTGATTTCGTGCTGCTTTTATTATGACGCTGTTTCGTGTGTTTGCGCTTGTGATTTGCATGCAGCGCCAACTACAACAACAACAGCTGTTTGAGATTTGCATGCCAGTCTAACAAAAACGACACCAACAAACGCTGCCTGCCAAGTTGTTTATTCCAGTGAAAACATGCACACACATGCATATTTTGTGTGCTTACAATTACATACAAAAAAAATAATGTTATATTCTTTTTGTGGCTTATGTGTAAATTCAAATATTTTCCCACGCTCAAGTACAGGAAATCATCATAGTTTGCAGTGTTGTGTGACGAACCAAACAATAATTAAAAAAAAAAGAAAAACCGAAGTATCATTTAACGATATATATCAGCTGCACATTTAGAGTAAGGGACACCCTGCTTTTGAATCCAATTCCATAACAAATTGAACAGTCCAATTAAAAGCTAATTTAACTATAGTTTTGCTTTCAACGGCCACACTGTGTTATTAGCTGCCCACAACTTGCAACTCGGATTTAATGGTTGCCATTTGCACGACCTCCACGTGATCTAAAATTATCATTAATATGTCAAAGCTGTTACATATGTATATACATATATATAGATATATGTCGACTCCCCTCTGGGATAGGTCAGTGCTTCCACTACAAGGGTGACATTATCGATTTTCACAACACTAGATAAGATTAGATAATATACCCTCCACAGAGCTAAACATTTCCAATACGTAACTCCTTTTTACGACCAAATGGCTTTGTTAAATTCCATTTATTTAATAGAAATGCAAATATACCGTATATAAATGATTCTAAACTGATATCATCTCAGCTGGATGCCAAAAGACAATTTGAAAATGCCTGTCTAGCATTGAGTAAACAATCCGCTTGCTCCCCGTTGCGCTTCAAGTCTCAAGGAACTTGTGTCCCAGCTTGGCCTTCTCCGGAGTCTGGAGTCTCGTCTGGGCTGAAAGCAAAAGTGTAAAACTTGCAGCAATCTATAAATAGTCGTAGTCGCTGAGCAGGAAATATCCAATCAACAATATATCGATAAACAGCCTAATGCGACCTTAACTGAACTCCGTCCCTTAATGACTTTTCTGTTCTATTAATAGTCGACTTTCAGCTTACATATGTCGTCCGTCTGATGTGCTAATGCCATTTATGCCGTCCAGCGATAAATCAATCAATCATAATTTGTATTTCTCGGACATAGACGAGAAATGGTAACAGTTCGGCGGTTAATTGAATTGGCAGCTCAATTGGCCCATGAAAAGAAATTGAAGCATGTGAAAAATGTACACAAAAATATTGATAACCGATTAAATGAAGCAAAAATATAAAGTCAAATGTTTGTTGAATAAATTAGAAATAAGAATAACAATTATTTAAGCCATTAAATTTATCTGCGGCCTAAATATAATTTTACATAGCAGAAAATGGACCGCTGTACGTATGAGATTTAATAAAAAAGAGCTTCTTAGGTTCCCAATAAAAAGTGAAAGAATATTAAACTTGTATGCCAACGTAGCTCACACTGAAATCAAGTCAAAATACCCGACTTTAATATTATAACACTGTTGCCAAATTCTGTGAAAAGTTCAATTAATGAATTATTTACCCACTGTAGCCTCATGGCGTACTTTGGGCCACTAAAGCTGGTCGCCTTGGCCTGGCCTCTTGTTAACCTCATCAACTGATGCATTTGATAATAAGAATAATAATCATAAATTAGCACGGACATTATACAAACTGTTGCCCCATGGCTATTGGATTGGCCTGGCTCCAAGCCTGCTCCGATCCCTGTGGTGCCACCCCACCTGATGTCCGGCTTCCAAAGCAACGGCTCAGCTAATTATGCGCAAGTGGAACAGTTTTGGCCCATGGTCAACACCTAAGCAGCTGGCATCCACGTGCATCAAATCTGTGCCCAGTCCTCCACACTCAGCATCCACTTTGCTTATAAGCTGGCTGTAAAACTTTTACACATAAAAGTTGTGAAGTAAATCCCCCACTCCCCTTCCACCCCTTGATATTAAGCGATATCTCCCTCGCCCAGCCACGCCCCGCCCCGCCCCGCCCTTCCAGCCTGACGGCCTGGTAACTGTTGGCTACGTCGCAATAAGCTTTTTTATATCGTCGTCGCTATTTTGCTTATTTTTTTTGTTATTCTTTATGAGCTTTAGTTGTTGTTGCGCTTGCCTCGTTCGTAGTTGGCTGCGAGTATTTAACATATATGTATATACATATTTATATATATATACACATATTTTTGTTAAGCTTGAAAACGTCAAGGATGTTGTCACAGCTGTTTTGTACTGCAAGAGAAAGAGCGAGAGGGAGAGAGAGCTGCTAGAGAAGTGTCTTTCAAGTTCTTTGTTAGCTTTCGCAGACAGATTATCTTTAGAGACCCATAAATAAAAACTATTTAACAACCCCACATCTATATATAAAGATGTTCATTAATGGATAACAGCCTGGTCCAATGTTTGCATGGATTACAGGGTATCCACACATAGTCAAGCCAATAAGTTACACACTTGTATGTTTGTATGTTTTCTCTTTCATTACTGATTCCAAGGTCGTTGCGAAAATCTGTATTTCATGAAATGGGGTGTAGGTCAGGGACACAAAAAACGGGAGGTTTGTTTTCAGCTGAAAGTCTTATCACTTTCTTGCGAATTAAAGCAAACTTATTAATAGATAATAATAATATTTGTATTTTGTTGCAACTCTTATTCAGTTTATCTTATGTTTTGCATTGTTCCTTCATTCGTATGTACTCAAAAATTAATTTCATGTTATTTATTAACGCTGTGAACCATGTTTTTTATCTCTGCTTGCAGCACAATTGACGCTGCACCACCACAAACATTTTATAAAATAAAGACTGAACAATTACGCTCACACACACACACACACACACACACACCGACACACACACACTCGCTCAATAGTGAAACTTAAAACTAGAAATAAAATCCACCGCTAGAAAAATCAAAGAGAAGACGCACTGCAAAAATGTCATCACGTTCCAAAGAAAGAGTCGTTTCCGTTCTTCGCCAAATTTTCCAAAAGTCCAGGAACAATAACAACAACAATAATAATAATAACAACAACAATAACAACAACAACGATAAGAGCAGCGATGAGGCCGATGGCGCCGAGCACAGCAGCAGCAGCAGCAACAACAACAACAACAATAATCTGAACAACAATCCGGTTATTGAAGTCGCAGCCGCCTCCACAGCCACTGGATCTGCTGCAGGCGCGGCAGCAGCAGCACCAGCCGCAGCAACAACAGCATCTGGAGCTGCAGCAAACGAAGCTGCAGCTGGAGTTGGAAATGGAGCCGGGACAGCAGCTCAGTTAAGCCTACGGAATGCTCTTTTGCGGCAGCGCGCCGAGCATCCAGTCTGCGAGTCTCCGGGCAAGCGACTCCGACAGGATCACAAGTAAGTGCAATGGCAATCACAAAACATATGGGAGTAAACGCTAATATAATGATCCCTAATTTAAATGCTTTTCAGAGTGGCACCAGCTACTGGACGCTCGCTGTTGATGCCACCCGATACCACCATCCGCTCGCGTCGCCTGATGAAGGAGTTCCGCGAAATGGAACGCTTGCAGACCAAGAACGATGCCGTTTTTACGGTAATGCCAAAATAGAAGTGTTTGCATATCTTTGGCAAAGTCATTTTCCCTACTTTATACATAATTGTCATTATTACTATACTAATATTAATTTATCATAGATGCAGGCATAGCTAGTAAAATATTTGCTCCTATAATTGTAATGGTCCTTAGCACCCAGTATATATTAGAAGATGCCATGAGGAGAGCATGCAGAAGGCCTAAATGAAATTCCTTAACTTTTGGATTTGTTGCTTAACTTCCTTGCAATTCAGTATTAATTAATATAAACATGTAAATATATTTAAGATTAGCTACTGCGATGCTGTTAAAACTGTCATTCCTAGATTTCTATTCATTAACTCCACACGAAATTTACAAGAATGAAATGAAAAATAGGGTATGTTTAAGGGCACGTTTTCAGGTTCTCAGGTTAGCCCTTCGTTAAAATCTGTAAAGAGAACTTCTTAAGAGCCTCGAATGTATAAGATGTATATTAAAATCTTCAATAATATGATATTTAGAGTGGGATCGAACATAGACTATTAAAAATGGCTAAACATTTTCACGAATTTAAAATTGAATTACAATAATATATAGTTGCACAAATAATTCTCTGCTGCAATCTAGAAAATAGTCTGTACAAAAATAATTTGAAGCTTATTTCTGCCTCTTTACAGGTGGAGCTGGTCCACGACAGTCTATTTGAATGGCATGTGCGATTGCATGTCATCGATCCGGACTCGCCGTTGGCCCTCGACATGGTTGAGATGAATGTGCCGGCGATTCTGTTGCATTTGAGCTTTCCCGACAACTTCCCCTTTGCGCCGCCCTTTATGCGTGTCGTGGAGCCGCGCATCGAGAAGGGTTATGTGATGGAGGGTGGTGCCATTTGCATGGAGCTGCTCACACCGAGGGGCTGGGCCAGTGCCTACACCGTCGAGGCGGTTATCATGCAGTTCGCGGCCAGCGTTGTTAAGGGTCAGGGTCGCATTGCGCGCAAACCGAAAAGTACAAAGGAGTTTAGTCGGTGCGTCCTACGAAGTTAGCTGCCATTTGTAAGCATTTCTTTATCCAATTTGTTGTTGTTGTCGTTGCAGCCGCCAGGCAGAGGAGTCGTTCCGCTCGTTGGTCAAAACGCACGAGAAGTATGGCTGGGTTACGCCCTCCCTGGCCGATGGCTAAGGATGCACTCGCTTGCTGAGAAGCCCGCCGCATGCCATAGCAGCCGATGCGTTTGCCAATTTAGTCAACTCAAAACGGAAAAGATAATTTCCATTTACATACACATAACACCGCTCATTATGATACTACAAACTAGTTGTAGGATGCTTCTACAGTATACTGATTTCATTTATCCTCTAATTTAGTCAAGTAAATATCTAAACGAATTCAATTGTCGCAAATGAATACCATCCAAGAGAAAGAAGAAGATGAAACCAAGAAGAGTAACTGGCGTCAACTAACAAAACAAAGAAATTAGCTTAAAGTGTAATTTAGCTGTAGAACACCCATGAACGTTTCGCAACAACAAAAAACATTATATTTAGTATAAAAACAAGTATTATAAATTCAGTGAGATACGAAAAAAATATGATGTTCCGCATTACTTACACATATTACTTATTATTTACGGCATAAATTAGCTTATGCAACCTACTTGGATGAAAGTATCTCGGAATGTGTTATTATGATTAGTTGTGATTTTTGTTAAGTTAACTACCAAATTAAAAATTAGCCTGTACACACATACATCTTGGGATGACCACTTTCTTAAGTTTCGCATATAGTAAATATATATATATATATATAAATGACATATTTTCACTGCCTTTTTCAATTGTGCGCGTGCTAACATAAAGTGCATGTGAAAAGTATGATGTTTTTAAGTGCGCGCTCTCCCAGTGTTGCACAACGTTAAAGCTTACTGTATTAGTGGTCGAGCACTGGCGTGCGACTCTTCAGACAGCCGATCACCGCAACGCCACGCATTTGTACTTAAGCAATTACCAACAAAATTAGTTTTGCAGACATGAAAAGAGAATATTTCGGAACATATTTCTAATTTAAATGTAGTGAATAATTGTTGTACATACTCGAGCAACAAATTGTTATTCATTGCTGACGCTGATTTTGTTTGAATGTTTGAACGTATCTGTCTACTATGCCCGTGGCGTTATCCAACACTGAGAAAAAACTAAAACTGGCTGAAGAAAATTGTAATCACAGGACATAACTTTGTAAGTAAATTCAACCATTTTGCTAAGTTGTTAAGCCAGAAAAGGGTAACAAGAAGCAGCAACAAACTGTAGCCCAACTAAATTGTGCAACATTTGCATGCCCTAACTGCAAACAGACGGTGTACAAAGCAAGCAAAAAACTTGCCACTCGCAGTTGCTTGGGCGAAAAAATATTGACGCCGACGCTGACGTCGTCAACGACGACGACGACGTCGACGTTAACAGCAACGCTGAGAGCTGCATAGGCGGCCGTATAAGAATTTACGGACAAATCCTAACTTGGAGCAACTAGATAAAAAAAAAAATGCACCACATGCATTTTGAGCTGCCCAAGTGAACCGGACAAACCAAAAACTGAACCAGCGCCAGATGAGTGCGAGCGAGCGAGCAAGAACAAAAATGTGCTGTGTGTGTGTGCATGTATGTGAATGTGTGTGCGTGTGTGTTTGTTTGACAGGCAATTTTATAGCAACTGAAACCCACAAAGCATTAAAAATACCCACAACGTAGCGTAAAGCAAAAAAAAAAAAAACAAAAACTAGTAAAGAACACACATAGTTTTTATTTATAGACGACGACGACTCGTTTCAATGGACACGAACGCCAGCAGCAGCAGCAACAGCAGCAGTAGTAGCAGCAGCAGCAGCAGTAGCAGTAGTGGCAGCAACAGCAACGATGAGCTGCCCAATATGAAGCAGAAGCCAGTTGAGGGCCAAGAAGGGTCTGTCCCAATGGATACGCTAGAGCCGTCACCGAGCAGCAGCTCGAAGACGTTGAAGCGCTGCCTCAGCGTGCCCATAATCCGCACGATGTCGGGCAGACCGACACCAACGCCGATGACGACACGGGCCGCCGCCGCAGCAGCCGCTGCTGCCAGGGAGCAGACACCAAAGAAGCTGCAACAGCAGCAGCGTCCCGAGTTCAATCTCAGCACAGCGGCAGGCATCGATTGCTTTGGCAAGAATATTCACATCCGATCGCAGCCCAGCTCGCGTGAGGTGTCGCCGGCTCCGATGTTCAATCTGTTTACGCAACGTGCGCGTCGCTATTCGGCTAGCTACAGTCCGGCTATAAGCGGCGGCGGTGCGGGTGGCATTGGTGGTGCTGCGGCTGGTTCAACAATTTGCCAGTCGGCGCTGTGTTTGACGCCACGCGTCTCGCAGCTGCGGCAAGAGGAGTGCGCGGATCTGAACAGTCGTGAAGTGAATCACGAGCGGGAGGTGCATCTTGAGATACAGATCTCGCAGAGCTGGGAGGATCTGACTCTGGTCACCGAGAATTGGTCGTGCAAATCGGATGAGTTCTCAAATCCGCTGCAGGTCGTTCTGCCACCGACGGGCGGCAGCAGCAACAGCACCAGCTGCTCCAGTCCCAGTCCCACCAGCAATCGAGCGGGAATCCGTATTCCGTATTCACCATCGCCGACAAGGCGCACATTCTCCACACGGCGCTCGATGTCGCCCATACCAATGCGGCCCTCATCTTTGGGTCCCGTCAAGCGCAAATTTGAGTTGGATGACAATAATCCAGGCGTCAGCAACTGGAGCGTCTACTCGCCACCGCCAAAGAAGATCTTCACCGACAGGTAAGTGAACGAATCTCGACTTTGGATGCTTTCGTTGTTTGTTATTTAAATTGATCAGAATTAGAAATGAGAAAAAAAAATGTTGTACAAATTTTCCATCAATGATAATTGAAGCAAACAACTCATTCGAGGCCAAAGTAATTATAATTCTCGTTAGTAACTCAACTTTGTCAATTTGCAGTCGGGGCTCGTCGCCCGTGTGCCAATCGCCGTCTTCCGTGTGTCCCAGCCCCGATTCGGGCACATACGATGGACGCAACACGCCCAAGCTCTTCATATCGAAGCTGTGCACCAACAACAATGCTGGCGGCAGTGGCAACAACAACAGCAGCAGCAGCGGCTGTCCCTCGCCAGTATCAGCCTCGCCGAGCAGCATTCTGCCCGTAAATGGTCTGGATGGCATCTGCCTGGCTGGCAGCAACAGCAGTCAGAGCCAGAGCATCGATGAGGGCATCTCGATAGCGGAGAGCGAGCCAAACACTTGTCGCAGTCGCACCTCGTCCATATTGTCGACGGCATCGTGTAGCAGTGTGCTTGGCGGTGGTCCCCAGTTGCTTGTCAACGACATGGTGGACGATGCCACACTGATGGATGATGCAAAGAGTGAGACGTCGTCAATTGGCGGCTGTTCGACCATCAGCATTGAATCCTCCTCCTGCGACAGTGGCGCCAAGGCGGCAACATTTCTAAATCGGCTTGCCGTCGACGATGGCGGCTCGCCAATTGGCCAGAAGAGTTTCTACATCAATAAGCAGGGCTTCTCCGGGGCCAAGAAGTTCATTGTGAACCATGAGAAACTGGGCACATCGCTGGAGCCGAGCAAGAACAACAAAATGGATGTGCAGCAAAAGCTTTAAGCGATCGCAATCGCAATTGTATCATAGATCGAACTGCAGCTGCTGCTTATACCCTGTAATTTGTATATGCCGCTGCTGCCCCTAGTTATTATTATCAGAAAGAAAAAAAAACCAATTACATAGGCCTATATATATAATTGGCGTTATTCTGACCCAGCACCCACCCAATGTCCCGAGCTTTACTTAGTTCGCCTTAGCCATAAGCATTGTACATAATTAAGTTCGTAAAACACCACATTTTCTCTACATTTGCATATCACCAGAATAACTTTTGCCTTCCTTCTCCATTCTAATTATATCTGTATCTTATGTAACTCATTAATTAATTAGCAGCATGTGTTTTTAATATGTTTATTGCGCGAATCGATTGATTCTCTATGTATATGTCTCAACTACACAACGTTCACTTTACCAATGTCCTTTCGATAGATGATATTTGAGATATGATATATATACTTACGAAATGGAAATCACCTTTAATGTGTATTTACGTATTAAGCTATATTTACGCTACACTTAGTTGTGAGCTCGCTTAGATGATAGTATCAATCCAATTTTTGCCAAATATGTTTCTTATATATATATATATATATATATATGTATATGTATATTCACGTACGTATTATGTATATATGTGCGATCGATTTATGACAGACAGATTGACTGCCGTCTTTGTCTTGCATGCGAATTTAATATAATAATAATATATAATATATATAATAAATAATAAAAACAAAATGAGTGCGTTTTTTTTATTTATAACACAAATTGATTGAAGAAAATTAAATGGAATTTATTAAAGAATTTTTAATTCATTTATTGAAATCTCTGGATTACAAATACTTATAATATTGCATATTTTCTATTCTTTCTCTTCCTTATTTTATTTTTATTTTCTTTTAAAACTTTGTTATTGCAATTTTAGTTCTTCATATTTAATATTTCATTGATTTATTGCTGCGAAAAGCATTTTATTGAAATTTCAAAAAAATTAAAAACCATAAAAATGTCTATTTTTATTTTAAACAAATTCTATAATTGTGGTCATATTTTTTTGTTTTTATTGATAACGAACTATATATCAAGTCGCATATTATTTTAGAACTGCCGTAATATGTTGGTTCATTTTGGGATATAAATAAATTTGTTTGTCATAACGACATTATCGACTTATAAATTTCAAAATCACAAAGTATTTTCATATCGGCTAATGATTATTTTTAGTTGATAGGCTTCCGAGGCAAATAAGTACATTTATATATGTACATACATATATGTATATACTTATTATAATATGTATGTGGTATATGTGGCTCAGAAAAAGTTCGAACACCTGGTTGTGAGCGCCGAGCGCATTGCCCCACACCACGCTGCCAGTGGCTGTGGCTGTAGCAGTGTCGGTCAGGCACGTTAAGCCACAGTTTATGCCGATGCAGAAACATGCGAGGTGCCCAGGCTGTGGGGCGAGTGGGCGTGCATCGATCTATAAAAAAGAAACAAGTTTCGCAGGCACGCTTAAAGACGCTTCGTACTTGCCTGTCACGATTGCATCGCTCACTCGACTAACAAAATTGTGAAGAGGAAGAGGAGGAGTAGGAGGAGGAGGAGTGCGATCTGCTCAGAACTAAATAAACACCCACGCAAAATGCATACAAATAAGTGTTTGGCATGCCAGCCGCACAGGGCAACATCGTTGAAGGGCGCCCACTTGTGGGTCGTTGCTCAACACTGTCGTAAGGCTGACGCAGCCAAAGCTCTCGCTGTCGACGCTAGCGCTGACGCCAATAAAGCAAAATACAAAATAAATGGCAAATAATTAAAGACTGCTGCTGCGGTTGTTGTTGCTGTTTCGCAAAAAAGGAAAAAAATAAAAAAACAAGAAATGGTTGCGCACGGAGCTCATGCTGCTCGACAGCCACTTCTGACTTGCTGTTGCTGTAGTTGTTGGGAGCACGAATCGCTTCGCTTCGGTCGTGCTTTAATGGAGCTTGCCTTCGTCTGCGTCTTCGACTTCGTCGCCCGCAGCACTACTCGCTGCGCGCTGCTCGAAGTAATCTTGAAAATCGTGAGTTGAGTTTTGCGCGACGCTCGCTGGTTTCATTTGGCGCTCTCTCTCTCTCTCTGTCTCTCACTCACTTCTGTTCGATGTCGATCGTTGCTGCTGCTGTTGTTGTTGTATGTATGTATGTATCTGTGTCTTTGGGGCCTTGCTTTCGGTTCGCCCTGCGCATTTTCTTTGTTTTTCGTTTTGGTTGGCGTTGCTGAAGAAAAATCAAGTTAACAGCCAACGCACGCAACGGTACAGGGTCTGGGAGAAAGAGAGACAGAGAGAGAGGAGTAGCGGCAGCAGCTTGCCGGGTCGCCAACGCTCTTTCTTTTATTATATTTTGTTTTTGTTTTTACATTATGCGCGTGCATTAAAAATAAAAAGCCTGCGGCGCGGTCGACGTCGCCGTCGTCTTGCCTGTTGCGCCCGCCTGTGTAGTTAGTGCTGCTGCTGCTTGTTGTTGTTGTTGCTTCGCTTCGCTGATTCAGACTGCGCTGCGAGCAGCGGCAGCGGACCGACTGAAACTCGACTTTTGGCGTTTGTCGAGGTTGCTGAGCCCGGGCAAGTGAGCTGCGAATCCAGTTTCTTCTTCACTCGGCCTCGGCGAACATCGCGAAACGGCCACGGGAAAAAAGACAACAAAAAAAAGAGTTGCGCGCCACTCACAAATTGCGTTTCCTCCGCCCCCTACAAATTGTTGACTGTTTGTTGTTAATGTACTGCGCTAAGGTATGCGATTGTTGTTGTTGTTGCAAGGACATAAACTGCAATTAGCATAGCATATGTACTGGCGCAGATGCTCTCTGAGATTCTTTTAGCTCTCATTTTGATTTGGACTCTATTGGGGTTTCTTTTTGTTGTCTCTTTCATTGATTAGGGCATGGAGCTTGCGCCTGCTGCGTGCGCCGACTGCTGCAGCGACTGCGTCAGCGCTGCCAACGCATGCTGTTGCACGGCCAGCGCTTGCTGTGACGTTAGCTGTCAGCTCCTGCGCCCACCCGACCCCAACACCTACGTATACAGCGAGCCGGAGGAGAACTTTGTGTCCATCGATGATGCAAAAATCAAGAGTCTGCTGCTCAAAATTGGACAGCAGCAGCAACAGGAGCGACAACGGCAGCAACAACAACAGCAGCAGCAACAGGAGCGACAACGGCAGCAACAACAACAGCAGCAGCAGCAGATTATCGAGCTGTTGGACGATGATGAGGCGAATGAGGAACAGCAGCCACCGGTTATGGTGATCAGTGCAGCGCGTAGCTTGAACCGCATCTCGCCCGATATCCAACTCATTGCCACGAAAGTGCAGCAGCCTCAACGAATTGTGGCCAGGATTGAGCTGAGCGACAGCGAGAGTGAGGAGGCAGCAGCAGAAGAGAGCGGTGATGATATCGCCGATGATGAAGATTTGACTGCTGCGACTGCAGTTAGCTGTGAGCTGGTGGAACCGAGCCAGGTTATTATACTGCAGTCGGATGACGATGAGGAACAGCTTCAGCCACAGACACAGCAGAATCAATCGAAATCACCCACAAAGAGACGACCCACCCGACCATATAGGAAGCGAAACAGTCGCCATTTCTACCAGTGCCAGGCATGCGGCAAGAAGGTGCAGTCCAACTACAATCTGCGCCGTCACATGATGATACACACAGGTGAGATGCAAGTGTGTGTCCCACTTGTGCATCGGGCAAATCTTCAGTCGAATGAGGCAAAAATAATGATTCTTACTACGTGAGATTCTTTCTTGATTATTGGTTATTGTTTTTGGAAATTTGTTAACTTTTGGAGAAGTTATGGGAGTGAAAATAAGTAGATAAAATTTGTGTATAAAATGCTAAGTTTAAATGCAGTTTTAAACTAAATGCCAAACTAAGTAAATCAGTTGAGTTTTGGAAAAGTTTTCGGAGTGGACAATTTCTGACTCAAGACTACAGCAGAAACCTATTTTTTATAGCGCTTCCCCAATCTTAGCTTATAGTTTTATGACAAGTAACCATTTTTAATAACTCTTTTACAACTGTTTATTTTCCTCCCAGCACTACCCATACATAGTTAGTATAAATATTCCCCCATTTGATGAGCTAAAATACTCTGGTTTTTTTATTTATCCACGCGACAGGTGAGCGACCCTTTCCATGTGATTTGTGCGATCGTCGCTTTCGCGAGTTTAGCGATCTCAAAAAGCATCGTCGGCGTCACACGAACGATCCGCGTTATATATGCATGATCTGTCGCCTGCATGCGCCCATGGAGCAGGACTCCACTCGCTGTTCGGAATGCGAGGGCAAAAATCTGGTGTTTAATCCGCCAGGCTGTGAAGTGCAATCGGAGGAAGAGCTGGACTTAGAGCCGAATCAGGAATCGGAACCCGAACTCAAACCGGAGGAATTTCGAACTGAGGAACGCGCTGCTCAGGCTCCAGCTGCAACTTCGATTGAATCACAGCGACCCATGTTGACGGTGACTCTTGTGCCCGCAGCTCCGCCATCCGCTCCACATGCAGCAACTGCTTCCGTCTCCACATCCGCTTCCCAGTCACGGCCGCCGCTGCCACGCAGCTGCAGCAGCGCCAATTCGTCCTCTTCGCTGAGTAATGATGTGGCGCCCAATCGTCTGGCCCGATCACGCAGTCGTCGCACATATCCCTGTCCCCTGTGTCAGCGTGTCTTTGGCACGCGCCACAATCTCAAGCGCCACTACATGATCCACACCGGCGAGAAGCCGTTCAGTTGCAGCAAGTGTCGCAAGCCCTTCCGCGAGTGCTCCACCTTGAAGAAGCACATGGTAACCCATGTGCGCGAGCGTTGGTACAAGTGTCTGCGATGTCCGGCCAAATATCACGATTATCTGCACTACACGGAGCATCGGGCGACTCATGGCCTGGACACGCAATTGGAGGCGGACTCGGTGAGTCATCACAGACAGCGTTCATCTGACAGCGAGGATGGGGATAGCTCAGTGGAGGATTGGCTCGAGTGCTGCGAGTGCCAGGTGCGATTCACCCAATTGGATGCTTACACGGAGCATCTGAAGCAGCACGACTTGGAGCTGTACGGCGTAAGTGTCGATGATCTGAATGAGGAGGAACAGGATGTAGATGTCGCCTAATGGTCAACTAGCTTAGATTCATACAAAACATTCCAATCGTTAAACGTCTGGCATTCAAATGTACGACATTACTTTTCCTGTGAAATCAAATCTCAAGATGCTGTTTAAAACATAAATCTCCAATTGCTGATATTGAGAAATCCCAAAATTAATTTCCATATAAATTAATTATGATTATTATTACAATATAAATTAGTTATGATTATTATTTCAGTATAAATTAATTATGATTATTATTTTTTATATATTGTATTCTAACAGAATTTGCCAGGAGTCCTTTTTATTTTTTATGAAATGAAAGAAAATGGTAAAGTTTACCAGCTGAATATTCGCCTATTCGAAATAAAAAACTGTTTGTATTTGCTTATTAAGTTATCTCATAAATATTATTATATATTGTATAAACAGAAAAGCAGATATTAGAAAGTTCGTTAAAATATACAAGAATTATATATTATAAGGACACCATTTGGGGTAGTAAATCTAAAATCCAGTTTATATAATCGCAATTGAATGAGACAATTTTAAGACGGTCACGATAAAAAATAGTCTTTAGTAAATATAGAAAGATTTCAATTTCATTAGTAGATTGCACAGTTGACTACCCCAAATGTTTTTTTTTTCCAATTGATCTAAAGTGTTTTTAAGTACAAATTGAACTAAACATAAAAAGAAAGCAAAGCTTAAGAAAAATGACTGAGAAGTGCGCTTTGAGCACTCGATAAGCGAGGATCCATGTTAAGAAGTCAACTGGCAGTTTATTAGATGTCCAACAGAACGGGTTTTGTTTCCTTGGCACACTTGAACACCGAACGCATCATTTTCAGGAAGCCCGTATCCTTGGGCTTTTCCAGACCGCGTTGAACGCGATTCTTCATGACCGAAATGAATTCCTTGTTGCTCAGCTGATTGTCGTCTATGGATTATGATAAGAATTAAATTTCTTTCAGTAGTTAATTAAAGTTGGCGTTATTTACTGTTCTCATCGAATATGGTGAATACGACATCGACAACGTGATCGGACAGGTTGACCATGGCCACCGTTTTGGCCACATGCTGCAGTGTTTGCTGATCAATCGAAGCGCCCGCAATATGATAGAAAGTCAGCGCAGTGTCCACGTCATTGATGTTGTTCAGAAAGTGGAAGAAGTCGAGGTAATCCTGCTCGGATATGCCAGTGCCATGATCACGAAAACGTCGCTTGACGCGCTTCAGTTTCTTTTGCTTCTTCTTGGGCGGATAGCCGGCATAGGCGAGCAGCAGCTCGGCAAAGTCCGCCTCGGTTATTTTGCCCTCCTCGTTGGGCTCCTTGCGCTCAAACTCGAGAGAGAGTATTTCACGCTGCAGTTGCTCCTGAAAGTCTAAAAACTTTTCGATCGTCAGCTTCTCATCCATGTTTGGCCCAAAGAAATACGTTATCAAGGCCGAGTTAACGCCCTGGGGAAATGCAGAAATCACTTTTAATACAGCTCCATTCCCATAATAATAACACCAATATTTAAAACGTGTGTGGAACAAATAGAAAAATTGTAGGCGTGTGACGATTTCCCAACTGGGCGTAGAATGGGTGCAGTTATTGAATATTCAGTAACGTGAGTAGAGTGTGGGTGAAAGGTGTGGTAGCAAAACGAAAAGGTTTAAAAAGCATTTGTTGTTGGTTATCACAAAAGTACCTTCAGGGACTGTTAGTAGTCAAATAAAGGAAGTGAAGTATTTATATACACAGTTAGACACACATTTAACGGACACGCGTATTCAATAGGATTAAAGCCAAAAGACAGAGAATATACAATACAAAGATCGTTTAGTACGGCACTCTAAATACTCGCTCGCTCGCTCGATCGCTGAGTTGAGCTGAGAGAGTCACAATCAATATTCTAACGACAAATACCTTGAATGTGTTACCGGTGTTTGCATGATCGCGATGCCGGGTGCCCATGCTGGTCTGCTGCCGCACTAGAGTCGCCACCATTTCAAACTCCTCGCAATCCACATCGCCGTCCCCATTCAAATCGAACATGCGAAATGCAATCTCAAAGTGACGCCGTGAGACTGTAAGAAACGATTAAGAATTATGTAAGTCAACCATGGAACACTGATGTCAATATACTTACTGGAAAGTACGGTGAGCAGAAAAATATAATCGGAGAACGTGATCAGACCATAAGAGCCCAGCTTATAGAATATGCTGTTCTTCTCCAATTGCAGATTTAACTGATCCCCCACGGACTATACAAAATAGTGTAGTTAATGCACAAGTCCTAAAATTAACAACAATCAAAATCGCATTACCTTAGGATCGTAGCGACGATATTGATCCAGCCCCAAGCCTGTGAAGAGCAAACTTTATTAATCACCTTCGAGCAGAGTATAGATTTACAGATTAGTTAGTTTTTTTTTTGGGGATCGATGTGGAATTGATATCGGAGGGTTAAAGCCACATACCATCTGGTTGTTTCATGCCTGGCGTCATGCTAGTCAAAAAATCGGTTGGTGTCATGTAGACCTCATGGCGATCGTCGGCCACCGGCACTTGGATGGTGGCAAAGTAGCGAAATACTTTATCTGGCGTCGAGAATTGCCTTATGCGATTCTCATACTCAATGATCTAAGCAATAAGCGGTCAGGGAAATTACAATTACATATTTCTTTGGTTAAGCTTCAAGCGATTAAAAACGCAGGCAGTGCAAGACATTTGGAAGGTGATAAGATATTGGTAAACTAAGTGCTGACGCCAACATAAAACTGGGACGCAATTGTGATCAGAATCGTGTTAGTATTTACAGTCTAAGATAAGCCAATTACACAACAATTACCATCTGGCTGCTTAATGCCCGGATAGATGGAGCGCAAAAAGTCCTCGGGTGTCATGCATACAATTGTCTGTGTGGCATCCTGCAGACGCACCGTGGCAAAGTAGCGAAAGATTTTATCTGGCGTCGAGAATTGCCGGATACGATTCTCATACTCGATTATCTTTGATATGGGTGTGAGTTTGTGTGTTGTTTTTGATGTTGTGTGTAAATAGCAACAGAAAATGTGATGGGCAAACATAAAGAGAAATGAAAGTCATAAGAGAACTTAAGTGAATAAGTAAATATTTATATATATAGTATATAGTATAAACAGCATTGCATAGTCACACTAATTGGTGCATCAGTTGCGTGGATTTATCTCGCATACCTTGCGCTCGCGAAAGCCAACTTTTTCCTTGATTTTTTTGCCTTCGTGCAGATTGATGGGGGCATCATCGTCCTCGTCGTCATCGCTATCGCTGTCTCCGCTACTCTCGCCATTTACGCCGGCCGCATTGGATGGACGCTGACCCGCATCGGCATCCACTTTGGGCACCAGCAAGCGTTTCACTCTAAAAATAGATAAATTCTTTTTACATATCAAACGATTTCTATTGGTTATGTTTTTAGGCTACTTACTTGCCCCAGTCAAGCACCGAGATGACAAACAAACTGAGCACCATAAGATGGAAATATTTCGTCACTCCAGGAGTCTTCTCTTCGCCATGGCCAAATTTCTTATGTCCACGCGTCTGTTGCAATTGCGTTTGGCATGCAGCACCAGCTGTTGTTGTTGTTGCTATTGTTGTTTTGCAACCTGTGTTGCTGATCAACGATGTAATTGGGCGACAGTTCTGTAGCGTTGTCAAGGTTGGACGCCTTGTTAGCGCCGCCAAAGCCTGTCGCGTTACCAGAAAACGCACAACAGACATTTCTTCAATGTTTTTATTTGAGTTTGCGTTTTGTTCGCACCTTTTATTTTATGCGCATATTCGCATTCGTTCTTGAACTAGTTATTTGTGAATGAGTTAGACTGGTTCCAATTTTCCAATAATATTCTGGCGCTTAACAACACCATAACTTCAAACAGCTGATTCTACAATCATGTGCGTCAGTTTGCATCGGTGCTGCTATTTTAGCATTTTTTACGAATTAATGAGAACTTATGAAATGAACAAAATTTGCCAAAAATTTCGCAAGGTTGTGTCGACTAGTTTCTGGCAAGAAGTCTTATTTGTGTGAAGTAATCTTAGGCATTTCAGCCACAGAATTATTGTGCTATTAGTTTGCACGTAAGCCGATTGCTTGGATTTAGTGTTGGACAATTTTATAAGGTTTAGCAAGAAACAGGAATTTTGCATTATTTTTAGATTTATTATTGTTAAATTTATCTTATATTATATATGTATGTTATTTAATAAGTGCTTTAGTTCTGAGAGTATAATTGATAAAACTTCCTTATAAATTAAATAAATACTAAATATACAAAATAAATAAACTGGATAGTACTTGTAATGAAATATATAGTTGTCCGATATGTGTAGGCTTATTTAAAATTAAAAAGAATCAATTATTACTGTCAGTTACACATATTAAATATATTATTTTACAGCCCTGTGATTAATTAAACAATTGCTCATATGCAAATTGATGAATATGCAATATTAATGAATTAAATTATGAAGTTGAATTTAAATTCTCCACCCGGGCAAATTTATGGCACAACTGGTGTCCAGTTTTGTTGTAGGTGTTGTTGTAGCCACTGACAGCAGTAACGGCAATCTGACATTGCACTCAAACGGGAAACGCTTGACCCGGACAACAGGTGAGCTTCCCTCAATCAATTGAACTTGTGCAATGAATGGCAAGGATGATGATGTTGGTCAATACTGATACCTGATTCGAATCTTGCGTATTTGCTTTTACCTATGAAGCTGTTTATTTGCGATATCGGCCTTCAGTTGTCATAAATATCCAGAACTTTCAGACAACAATCCAATTGTTGGCACTGCGCAATTTTAGACAAGAGCAAATATGTATAAATATCCATTTATCTCGAGAATTATCGTTATGACATGTAAGTAAGTATGAATTTTATGCTCTGTTCTGGGAGCTTCTAATTCGAGTAAATAACACATTTGTCTGGAGTTTCCAGCTTCTACGTTGTAACCAATTTAAATTCTATATTTACAATGCGAACAACAAAATTTGTACAATGTTGATATTTCAAAGCAAACAAATGCAACTTCTGGAAAAGCGTAAACAATTTACTGATGAAATTACGAATGAAAATGAATAAAATCAAATGAATTATTTAATTTCTCTGAATCATTTTAAATTCTAATAAGATTCTATTGTTGCAATCCCATTTCTAGATTTACTTTAAGCGTAAATGTTTCGCAAATTGAATGCAACGAGCGGTACAAATTTGGATATTGGAAGTGGTTAGCTTTGTGGGTATTGTGAGGAGCCATATAGCTTTGACATATGCGCCCCTCGCAACAATTGCCACATATGCTATGGGCAGCCCTCCCAACGATTGCAGCAGACTACATTGGATCTTGCGCCACGTCAGCACATTTCGTCAACGACGAACCAGGCGTTCAACGACGAGCAACCAGCGAGCAGCATATTACATAAGGAGACCCCAGTGGGCCACCGGTGCACGCGGCTCGGATGGATGGGCAACTGACACCACCACTTGGCTACCGTCAGCGCATTCCACATCGGATAGCATGAGACCCAAGTGGGCCGCGGCCGTGAGACAGGTGGTCGCTGCTCCAATTCCAACCAAGGGCAGCGATCACAGTAGACCGCGGGAGAACGGAACGGCATATCGGGCAGTTGGTGAGGCAACCGCTGCTCGGATTTCAGCGACCTCAGCGGGCAGCAACCTGGAAGCAGGTGACCGCTGCCTTACTCCCAGCGAGTACAACGTCGGCAGAAAAGCGTGGGAAACGCCCAAGGAAGCGAGTGCGGCGTCAGCAGAAAAGCGTGGGAAGCGCCCAAAGAAGCGAGTGCGGCGTCAGCAGGAAAGCGTGAGAAACGCCCCAAAAAGACGGGCCACCGACGCGATCCGACCTATAAAAGGGGGCGTCGCAGACCACCAAGGGTCAGTGAGTAAAAGGCCGAACAGCAAGTAAAGTACCAGTGTAGTGGAAATAGTACAGAACCAAAACAGTGAATCGTAACAGGACGATCCACCAGCGGGGAGCTTCCAAGGACAAGTATCAAGATAAGCTAATAATCATATCTAGCATAAGGAAAGGATATAATAAAAATCCTTTAATATACAAAACCACAGTGTTCTCAATAGCTCGGCTGAGTTTTAGCCCAGCTAAAACTGAACGAACTAAAAAGGTACGTTACAGTATGATATATATATTTTTAGTTGAATATATGCTAAGCAAACGATCTGATGCATGGGGAATACTTGAAAGGGATTCACCACTAATCTCTGTCTGGGGACCAAGGACATGATTTGGTAAATAATATCTTTTACCATTCGGCTACATTCCCAAATGTCTGAAATTGTTTTTGTCTCAATGATTTTGTGCTGAAATGTTTACAATATATTCTGGTACAATTTATTTTTGCTTACGTTTTGGGCGTGTTTGGTTTGTAAATCTTTATTTAAATGCCGAAAGGCCACAAAAGATCCCACAGCAAATTATAGTAATCAATTTGAAATTTTTGCTGAGTTTTCTAACTTTGGCTTTGGGTCAAAAGCATTTAACTCTAATAAACGCTCACACACACATAAACAAACACACATACAAGCATAGCATTGGGGAATTGTCCCGGTAGAACTTTAACTTGGCAAAAGTTTGAAATGGTAGCTTAAATTTTATATTTTTGTTTATTGTGTTATGAACTTGTAAAAATTAAACTTACTTTAAAAATTTCTCAAGTTTTAATTGAAAAATGAAACAATATGTTTGGAAATACTATATATATGTGAATTGATATGGGAAAAGGAATACGTTTGATGTTTTTTTATGCTTTTATTTTTGCAGAGCACTTTGGATATATTTCGAGCTTATATAAGTTTCTTGTGCAACTTTGATTGCCTTAACTTCTATTTTCCCTGTTAGCCGAATGCAGTTGAAACTTTCACTGAAGTTTCAAATATTCTTTTAGCCAACAAATTGCTTTCAATTTGTTCAGTAAGTTGCCCTCCGTAAAGCTCATATGTCAAGTGCGAACAGAGTCCTAAATTCTGATTTTTTGTTGCATTCGACAACAATTTATTAAACACTCTGACTTCTGGTCTTGAGTCGTCAAAGTGCTGGATTGATATATTTTACAGCACACTGTTGCTTATGCAGCAATTTGTAAGAGCTGTGCAAACATTTACACATCTATTTAATGCTTTGCATTTTCCCCTGTCACTTGCCAAGGCTCAGAAAACGGAAGCATGCAAATTAGCTTCGATATTCAGATATTTGAGGAATGTGTCTGCAACTGACTTATATCCAATTAATGTTCATAAGCACTTACGCTAAAACAGAATTGAAAGGACATCTGCCAAGTGGCCAGTTTGCTATTGAATCGCTTTCATAAATCTACTAAAAGCTTTATTAAGTCAGGACTACATTTAAATTTGCTATATATATTTGCACGATGCACTGCTTAAATGTTTTCAGACTAAATGAACATTCGTAGCTAATGAGTAGGGTGATTTGCAATGCATTAGAAATCAGAGAATAAGACACGTTTTCAATTAACACCGCAATTGTCGAACAAAGTGCTTTAAATGAGTTCATACAAAGCAAACATAAATAATCAAAAAAGGAGCAAGACAAATAAGAAAACCAAAGAGAGTTCATGGCTTGTTTGTGTGTGGGTGACACGGAAAATGGTAGCAGGCTGAGTGAATAAATATTGTTATATGCACCCACACAAAAATAAACAGAAGTGAAAACTTTCATTGTTTATTCATTGCCAAACCCCTGCTGAATGGTGGCTGACAAATGGCCTCGCCTTAACTCAACCCTATTACCGACTTTGAGAAGGAAAACACAACATATTAAAAATCAATGGATTTACGATTAAAACAACATTTTGCATTGCATTTAACCCCTTATTAGTATGAGAAATTGGGTGTAAGTACAATTTAAGATATCCGCATCGATGTATACTTACATATATGTATATATATATATATATATATATATATATGTATGTATATGTGTCCATGCCATTTCCGGGCATTTATCCCATTGCTACTGTTTATAGGCCAGTCAGCAATTTGTTTTTAATGCATCTTTAATTTGTGTGTGTGTGTGTGTGTGTGAAGAGGTGTTTGGTCAGCGTGTGTGTATGTGTGCAAAGGGAAAATTAAATAAACCTTTCGGAACTTTGTAACAAGGCCGTTGCCAGAGGTAATCACTTTACTTTTATGTCTACTTTATGTTGGCTGCATATTCTTTGCAGTCTGTTTTTTTGTTCAACAAGATTAACCAGAAGCATTTTCATTTTCCTGGCAACATTGTAAAAGAAATTTTATATCTGAGAAACTGGTTCTTGTCTCTTGACTGTTTTGCCAACTATATACGTTAATTTTTATTGCCCACTTATTCAGTAAGTCAATTACGTCTCCCTGATGTTCCCTCATTTCTGACATAGTAAAGTACATTTTTTAAATCGATTCTTGTAAACATTTTTTCGAATCTATCAACTCTTTAAGTATTTGTTGGAATAATTGGAATTTGAATGCATCAATTAAACACTTTAATTCACATTGCATAGCTTAATTGACTGGACATGCAATAATATCAAATTGCATGAAACCAACCATAAATATTCCGGTCATTAGTAATAAGAGCGCCACTATAAACTCAATGACTATATCCGCTTACGTCATTTCCTGTTATGCCAATTTCTGGTCCAGACCACACAATTTCCCATCACTGCATTGCAATCACAACAACAACAACAACCAGCTGCATTCCAGCACTCCTCAGCTTTCTATGTTTTTTCTACGTTCTACCTTGGAGAGTTGGCTGAGTGAAAAACTATTTGATGAAACACGACCAGGCGAAAAGTGAGCAATTGCACAAGGAGTCGTGTTTGCCACTTTGCACGATGCTGCCACAATAACAACACATAAATCTGGCAGCAGCTGTCAAGTACAGAAATTTCGTTTATTATGCCACTCAACAGCAAAGCCGGGCACAGCAGCTGGATGAGGAGAGTCAAGACTTCCTAATTGAGGATTATGGCTGCTATTGAATATGTGTACTAATTAAGGAGTTAATAAACTGTGTGCTCGCAAAAAATGTTAATATTTGTAAATATCCCACGGTGTGTCACATGTTACCAAGCTCACCAATCGTGAATTTCAAGTGAAAATGTTATTTTTCCTTGAATTATATTTGAAAATTTACATTTTAATTATCACGCATCAATTTGCACTTATTTAATTATCACTTCCATTGATTTGGCCACAGGCAATCTCAGCTTGGAAATAATAAACTTGGATAAATGCTGTGGAAAGCAGTCACTCAATTCAAACAAAACATAATTATGCAAATTCTTTTTATGAGTGTATTAAATGCTCAGGACATTAAAAATGCTAAGATGTCTGTAAAAGTTCTTGTTTGTTTTTTCTGTTACCGCTTCTGACGGTTCGGCGAAAACAATAAATGAAAGGGAATCGCAATAAAACATAATTATGAAATTGGCATTTCTGGAGCAGAATCAGTAAATATACTTCCTTAGATGCGTAGCATTTGTTAGCCGCACAATTGCGTTAGAATCCCCAAAGGTCAGCTACAAGGAAGCCAGTGGGAAATGGGCATTTCGACTTTCAAAATACATCAGCAAGCGCAGCATCTGCGGCATTTTTGTAGCTTCTGTTGTTCATAAGCACAGTGAAAAAAGTTGCAAAACATTTCGTTGCTTTTTACTTATTCAAAAGTATACGAAATTTAAAAGTTTTCAAAAGTCTTCATTCCTACCTTACCTAATATTCGCACTTTAAGCTGCTGCTGAACTCGTCGGGCGGGAAATGCACGTCGAACGGGCCAGCTGCGTGATGTGAATATATAAAGTACTACAGACTTGATAAGCATTAGCAAGGGGAGGAAACAATATTCACGTTTTTCGGATTTAAATTCATTGTCATAAATTAAATTACAATTACTTATTAACTCAAGAATCAACTGTATAATTAACTAATAATTACGGCCTTAAATGATTATTTTTTACATTTGTACAGACATGTAAGAAAAGCGTAAAAAGTGCAAACAGAAAAGAGCTGCTGAAAACTCGAGACATGCTAAAGGCATTGACGTGATTTTAATTAAAATTGCATATTATTCAGCTCAGTTTCAGTCTTCCCATTTCACTTGGCAGTGAAGCTCTCTTTTTTTGGTTTCTGTATTTGTCGGCCCAAAAGCAAATGCATTTTTATGACCATCATGTGGTGCAATTAATCAACACCATCTTTCTGACTGTGCAAAAATGGTTTACTCACAACAGCTTTTATTAGCGGCTGCTTTGATAGCTGATTGACATCAATTACCATCCAATTGTACAAGGACCAGCAAGTCAGCTCAATGTGCATTTAAATTGTATATTTTACAAGTACGTTTTTCGTTTTACATTGCAATTTACTTGATTTATGGTTTTATTCTTGTGTTTACAAACATTATATTTGAAAGTATCGTTTTGTGTTTGGTGTCACATTGAATTTCAACCAGCAGCGTAACACATTATTTATACATATGTAATAAATTGAAAATTTAAATGTTGAGCAATAACGGGACACGACGTGAGATAAATGCAATTATAAAAAACATTTGCAACCATTAAAACGTAATTTTGTATATTTTATGGCGTTGCTCTCTGGGGCCATTAAACTCATTACAAATTGACGCTGTCCAACTGGTTGTTGGAGGTGAATATTATGCGGCCATTATGAGTGCTCAACACCCCTCCTCAATTCCAATTTATCTCAGTTGTTGATGTGATTAATATTCCTCTTAGCCCCCGCCTTGTCAATTGGTGCCACAAACAGAACTGAGTTGAGGTGAGCGTTAATCAAATGTCAATTTCGACAAGGATTTCAAAAGGGATTCGGTTCGATTGCTTCTTTGAGGAGCAACCAAACAAGATTAGTTGGCGTGACGTCAATTTGCGCTTCAGCTTTTTCTCTTTCAGTGACAATTTGATTTCAGGAAGCAATGCACAAAATCACTCCGATTTTCCAGTCCTTTGCTGCAGAAGGCTTATCCTTGCCTCATCCTTTACTCAATTTGTCGCCATGCCTTTTTTTGTGGCGCCCTCAAGACCCTATTCATGACTGCATGCTGCATCTTTAAGTGTTTTGACGTTCAAGATATGCATTTTTGTATTTCAACGCATCTTTTTGAACATTTTTTTCTTTTTATATATGAAAAAAAAAACACATTCGCTCATTACATAACATATTCCTCTCAACCCTCTCGGTAAGCTGTTTCATTCCATTTATTGTTCGACTAGCTTAAGCAAAAGATATTATGAAAATGCCAGAAAAGCTATACTGGAGGAAACTGTAAGAACTTATTTTCCGTTTGAGTTGACCAATTAATGCTTAAATGTCTTTTGTCTTTTTTTGCCAAAAAAAAGTATGAATAAACAAAGTCCATTGGCTTGTTATTAATTGGTAAGTATTTAGTCAACTGCTGTCAATGTCCTTGGAACATTGTACTCGTGGCACATGCCACGCAGGGATGTCCTGTCGTGCTGTACCATTATCAAAACATGTCCGGTTGTCCTCCACTTTCATATATAGAGTCGACACACAAAATTCCACATGAACCAACAATAAAAGTGTTTTTGTTGAGAAAGTCACGTAGTGTTTTGCCCTAACAAAAATAGAGGTAACGGAAAAATACGTAGCATAGTATAGGGCGCAACGTTAAGTCATCAGCGTTGAGTAAAAATTATTTGGTTAGTCCGATAAAATGTCATCTTATAAATAATTTATATTATTTATAGCTACATGTTGAAGTTACCCAATAGTAATGGGTAACTCAAAGTAAAAGATACTTTGCAAATTTGTTTAATTACGCTAGCATAAAATTGGTTGGAGCTCGACAATGAGTCATTATTAAATATTATATTTTGTTTTATAGTGAACTATAAAAAACACTCTAAAAAAATTTTTTCAAGATAACTCTTTTATGTAGGCTAGTGTTAAGTTACCTGTCTGTTCAATTTGCAAGCTGTGCACCTTATTGATGGTCACTCTTCAGCTCAATTATGAGTTGATGGCCTTTTTACTTTTTTACTCGATGTGTTCGATGGATCCATTTGAACTTTCAGTTTCAATTCGTTTCAATTTAATTGCTCTAAAAGCCCTTCGTATCCCTTGGCCATTTTCCTGATTGCAGTAGAGTGTTGTTCAAAGTGTTGAGGAAGCTTACATTTCGTTGCGAAAGTATCTAAGGGCGTTATTTTGGATATCATAAAAAAAAACAGCGAATAACAGATTTGGTTTATTTTTTTAGCTAAAAGATAATTCGCTCATAATTTATTCCATAAATTTAAGTGCAGAGCACAAACTAAAGTTAAATACCTCATTAAAACTTTCATCAATAAAGCAAAACAGTTCATAAAATCCATATTATTCATGTAATCCATACAAACATTGGTATCCATTCGTTCAACTCCATTAAATATGTTGATTTGGGCAAAATCTTGTTAGAATGCTAAATGCGATTGTAATAAATTTCTTAACTTTATTCAAATTGAACTTGTCTCGTAAATTCAATTTTTTATTAGAGCAGTAAGAATACATTTGAGACTACAATTTTTCAAATTAACTGACTAATATCCGAAATCTTTTTTTTTTTTTTTTTTAATTTAGCAATTTAATTTAATATTGATCAACCTACTGAAACGTTATAAAATATTGTTTTGAAGATTGAATACATAATAACTGGGAATTTAAATTAATAACATAAACAAATAATTGGTTTTAACATATTACAATATTACGTAACATCAAATGTAAGATTAAATATAACATTTATTGCACATTAATGAAAAATATTAAAGTCCAGCAGTCCAGAGGTCGCTGGTGTGGAGGCGCTTTAAGCGTCTACGGGTTGTATTCGACCCTAGTGACGAAGCCAATGGGTTAACATGGTTATGTAACCGGACTTAAGCTTAAAAAGCAGGCCATCATGCCAAACGCGATCAAACGCTTGCTGGATATCCAGGAAGACAGCAGAGCTGTACTGCTTATTTTCCAAGGCCTCGAGGACATGCTGAACTACTCGATGAAGTTGCTCTGGTGTACCATGGTGATGCCCAAAGCCAAACTGATGATCAGGAATGGCACTCTGGAAGCCACTTACTGCCCACAATCTTAGATTATACGGCCTGCCAGGTTTCGGAATCATCGCAATCACAGCACTCTTCCACGGAGTGGGGAAGTGGTGGAAGTAAGAATTATAGCCTGAAAATCGATATATGGGCATAGGTCGAAACTTCAAAATGCCATAACTTCGTCAAAACTCAACTGATTTTAAAAAGCAAGGCCTTTTTGATCATAGTTTTGCCCCAAAATCAATCGTACATTTAAAGTTGAAAACGAAATTTGAGGTCGGAAGACAAGTAAAAATTATAGCCCGAAAATCGATATATCGGTGTATGGGCATAGGTCGAAACTTCAAAATGCCATAACTTCGTCAAAACTCAACTGATTTTAAAAAGCAAGGGCTTTTTGATCAAAGTTTTTCCCCTAAATCAATCGTACATTTAAAGTTGAAAACGAAAATTGAGGTCGGAAGACAAGTAAAAATTATAGCCTGAAAATCGATATATCGGTGTATGGGCATAGGTCGAAACTTCAAAATGCCATAACTTCGTCAAAACTCAACTGATTTTAAAAAGCAAGGCCTTTTTGATCATAGTTTTGCCCCAAAATCAATCGTACATTTAAAGTTGAAAACGAAATTTGAGGTCGGAAGACAAGTAAAAATTATAGCCCGAAAATCGATATATCGGTGTATGGGCATAGGTCGAAACTTCAAAATGCCATAACTTCGTCAAAACTCAACTGATTTTAAAAAGCAAGGGCTTTTTGGTCATAGTTTTGCCCCAAAATCAATCGTACATTTAAAGTTGAAAACGAAATTTGAGGTCGGAAGACAAGTAAAAATTATAGCCTGAAAATCGGTATATGGGCATATGGGCATAGGTCGAAACTTCAAAATGCCATAACTTCGTCAAAACTCAACTGATTTTAAAAAGCAAGGGCTTTTTGGTCATAGTTTTGCCCCAAAATCAATCGTACATTTAAAGTTGAAAACGAAATTTGAGGTCGGAAGACAAGTAAAAATTATAGCCTGAAAATCGATATATCGGTGTATGGGCATAGGTCGAAACTTCAAAATGCCATAACTTCGTCAAAACTCAACTGATTTTAAAAAGCAAGGGCTTTTTGGTCATAGTTTTGCCCCAAAATCAATCGTACATTTAAAGTTGAAAACGAAATTTGAGGTCGGAAGACAAGTAAAAATTATAGCCCGAAAATCGATATATCGGTGTATGGGCATAGGTCGAAACTTCAAAATGCCATAACTTCGTCAAAACTCAACTGATTTTAAAAAGCAAGGGCTTTTTGGTCATAGTTTTGCCCCAAAATCAATCGTACATTTAAAGTTGAAAACGAAATTTGAGGTCGGAAGACAAGTAAAAATTATAGCCTGAAAATCGGTATATGGGCATATGGGCATAGGTCGAAACTTCAAAATGCCATAACTTCGTCAAAACTCAACTGATTTTAAAAAGCAAGGGCTTTTTGATCGATAGTTTTGCCCCTAAATCAATCGTACATTTAAAGTTGAAAACGAAATTTGAGGTCGGAAGACAAGTAAAAATTATAGCCTGAAAATCGGTATATCGGTGTATGGGCATAGGTCGAAACTTCAAAATGCCATAACTTCGTCAAAACTCAACTGATTTTAAAAAGCAAGGGCTTTTTGGTCATAGTTTTGCCCCAAAATCAATCGTACATTTAAAGTTGAAAACGAAATTTGAGGTCGGAAGACAAGTAAAAATTATAGCCCGAAAATCGATATATCGGTGTATGGGCATAGGTCGAAACTTCAAAATGCCATAACTTCGTCAAAACTCAACTGATTTTAAAAAGCAAGGGCTTTTTGGTCATAGTTTTGCCCCAAAATCAATCGTACATTTAAAGTTGAAAACGAAATTTGAGGTCGGAAGACAAGTAAAAATTATAGCCTGAAAATCGGTATATGGGCATATGGGCATAGGTCGAAACTTCAAAATGCCATAACTTCGTCAAAACTCAACTGATTTTAAAAAGCAAGGGCTTTTTGATCATAGTTTTGCCCCTAAATCAATCGTACATTTAAAGTTGAAAACGAAATTTGAGGTCGGAAGACAAGTAAAAATTATAGCCTGAAAATCGGTATATGGGCATAGGCCGAAACTTCAAAATGCCACAACTTCGTCATAACTCAACTTATCTTCAAAAGCGAAGGCCCAATTTTTTATTAGAGCAGTAAGAATACATTTGAAACTACAATTTTTCAAATTAACTGATTAATATCCGAAATCTCACATCAAATATGGAAAAAAAACAAATGCCAACTGTTCGAGTAGAGTTGTAAAATAAAATCAATGACATGTCACAAATAAAGATTTTAATTGTACTAAAATTATTATGTTCAGATACAATTACTATAAAAAAAACCGAATTTTGAATCAATTGGCTTTTTGAATCGAACTTTTTTTTGTAACCATTTTCTCAACTTGATATTATTTTGCACAATTGTGCATTTTTTTGTGCGGTTGTTTCAACTTATTTTTCTGACTAAATTTGGCCAAAATCGCCAATTCAGTGTATGCAAATTTTTCAAATTTGAATTTAATAATAGGTAGGAGTGAAAAATACTCTTTGACATTGTAGTGGGTAAAATGGTGAGGCCATTTCTGTGGAATACATTTAATAACTGTCAAATTTTAAAAAGAGGAATAATAATAATGTTCTGCTACCCACTTTTCTCAAATTGTTTTACAGACAACAGAAATTCTTTGAATTTTAGGAAAGGGTGTATTGGAAAAAGTCTCTCATTACTGCAACGGTATAAGCTACATTGAAAAGTTCTTGTGTCTTTTCGTGTTCTCCTGCATTTTTTTATTTTCTGTTTTGATTGGAAAAACTTTTCGTTGGACAACTATATAACATTTTTTTATTTTTTTTGGGTAGTAACAAAGCTTTTATTGAAAGCAACAAATGGAAAATATATTTATTGTGGGAATGACATCTTTTATTTGCAATACATTTTAATTGATTGTAATTTCCAAAGTTTAAATTGGCACCTGCAGCTAATCAAAAGCCTCTCCAAAATGATAAAAGTGAAATAAATAAATATATATTAATATATTTAAAAAAAAGAGGAAGCAAAATATGAAATTATATTAACAGAATAAATATAAAGTAAGTTTCATACAATCTATAACGGAAAGCTGAATAAGTGTATGTGTATTGTAGAATATAAAACTGATTTCTGTCTAAGTAATACAAAACCATGTTTTTACTGATTAAACACTGGCAACGCAGACATCATTCAGAGTTATCGATTGCAATAATAATTATTTATTAATAATACAGGAGAATACAGCTGGGGTTGCACAGCAGCATATGTTTTTAAAGTAAATAAAAACAATGCAGTCAATAAAAAGAGGGAAAAACGAAAGTTTTTAGTCAGTAGTTAATCGACAGTGATAAATGGATAAGCGAAAGTCCATCAGCATTTTCCTTTTGTTACTGCACCTCTGGCTACTTCCCTTTGCGATTGGGAAAAGAAACAGTACTCTGAAAAGGCCAGATGTGAGAGGAAACAGTACTTTAGAAAAAATGCAAAATTTGGAAAGAAATAGTACTTTTGCAAAGCTTGATTTAGCACTAAATACAAAACTGTTGCTGGGTAGACAGAAGCTAATGAAAGATTTAGTAATGAATCCCAAGGAAAATTTAGATTTGGTAAGTTCAGCTGCATAACGCATTCATCAATGTTTTAATAGGCATTCTCGTCATCCAAAAATTAACAGATCGAACATATTGAATTTAAGAAGAACTGCAGTGGAATTGGTATGCCATGCAGAGTCGCCGAGGATTGTTGCACTTTTATGTGCCTAAACCGATTCAAAGAGTGTGTATTTTAAGCAGATAAATAAATGACAACAATGAAAATTTACCTATCAATATATATAAATTTCAAACTATAGGTAAGTAAGATTGCCAAATGCACATTCATTAAATTGTCATGTTCAGACACAGATGATGATCCCGTGGATCACTCCATCCACCATTACGTTTAGTGTTCTTCGCCTTCTTGATTACATATTCGTTGTTATCCAGAATTGATTTACTTATTGTGAGAAATGGCGGATAGAGCTGGCCAGATTTTGACGCAAAATTGAGCATAGACTTCACTTTCTGGAGAACTAAATTGGACCCGCAATCGGATTTGTTGTGATGAATGCCACTGCATGAAAGTAAATCAGAATAAACAGCGGCTAAAAAGAGCAATCTCCGATGAACTTACCACTTGCCAATGTGAAAGGCGCGTGATCCTCTGACTACCATCACTATAAGCTTACTCTCCATACACCTCTCCGATACGTGATCCAGGGACCAGTCCCAATTGTAGTCATCGTATGTGCAAAAGAGTTGGGCACACTTTCGTATATTCGACCAGGTTGTGCGATTAAAAGCCAAGCCCATATTGTGGCTGCCGCCCTGCCAGGGCATGCACTTAGCCTGCCAAAAGAAATTCAACAAATGAAATTGAAAACAAGTAAAAAATAGTTACGTAATTGACAAAGCCGTAATTTCATCGGTTCACTGCTTTCCGCCTGAATCTCACCTTTCTGTTGTATGTGAATGATGTAAACTGTGCCCTATAATTGCCAAGACACAAGACATTGCAATTTGGGCAAAACTCTGTACTGTCTTTCTCCATTACTTTCAGCACGTGTAAAAAGTCTTCAGCCATATAGTGATCTTCCTCCAGAAACAAATACAAACCTAAAACCGAAAAAGTGCAATTAATCAATACCAATCTTTGCTGGAATTAGCAGTAACCAACCATTATGATCTTTTGTGATTTGGAGTTCATTGAATACTTGATTCGCTTTCCACCACCAGTGGTGCTTTATCTGTGTAAATTTCGCTTCTCTGTAGTGACCATAGAGATCTGGATAAAATGCGCTATTGCAGTTAATGTTGACAGCCCTAAAATATATTAAATAAACACTCAGTTCATCGAATTTGTGATTGCATTTTGAAACTCACATATCTTTTGAAATGCTCCTAGGACAGTCATTGTGGTGGTTGCCAGGGAACTCATCTGGATATATTTGTATAGAGTATGGATAGAATATCTGAATTACCTTACAAAAATTAATGTTCTGCACAAGCTCGTTGATATCTTCATCGTAGTAATCGTGTGAGAAGACGAGCAGTACCTGCGAAATACCCCAAGCGTTGGATAGACTACTTATTAAATGCTTTAAGTAGTTTATACGTCTGTGCACCTATACGAATGAGAATTAAATGATTTTAGCCAAAATTACCGACTACCTTCGATTATTTACCTGAATAACAATTATAACCGTATCGCTTTGTAAGGGACCGAATTTCATCTCGTTTAGGACCAGCTGCTCATTGTTTTTAAATTTGATCCAATGTTTGCCTTTCGAGAGCGTAAAATTCAGATCCGGATCTAATGCTAAATAGTTGATAGGTTATGTGTATTCTGAATATAAATAAACCACAAATTAGACTCACTTTGTTTCGCATTCTTGGCCAAATGTGGATTTTGTTGGTTGTAATCTTTTTCCGGTTCCTCGGTAAATGAGTTATCCGTCTGTGGCCGACTTAGCAATTCGCCGGGGTTTTTTACTAACCAGTTTTAAGTATGTAAAAGTGTGAACGGTAAAAAGATCAAGTTCATACTTACATACGCTAAACTTGAAATACTCCACTAGAATAAACATAAACAGGAACAGGACAACAATGCTGCGAATATTAAACCTTGAGGATTTTCTACTCATGACTTAAATGATTCGATATTCGATATTTGTTTAGCTCGTATGCAATGATTACTATGATTTGTGGCATAGTTGAGACAAGTGTCGTTTGTGAAATTTATACACCACTCTCCATGCCAATTGGATAAGGGTAAATAAGTGTGTAAAATTGATTTAGTACACACAAACCTTAAGTTTTTGCAATCATGCCATAAATTTGCACTAAGTAGTTTATTAGACAGTTTTTAATAAATTGTTCAGCAGTTAAACAGAACTATAAATAATATATAAAATATTCGTAATAACATGCGCAGAGCATCAGCCTACTTTCTAATTGCTTTTCGGATTTAAGTTGTAACCACTTTTATTAATGTACCTTAAGCCAATACATTCAGAGCCTGTGTAAATATGAAAGGCAGACGAACTCACGCTTAAAGCCATCATTCTCCTGTCTAAAGACATTTGCCTGGTCAGAAGCAGCAGCTGCCAGAGGGTACTGAAGCAATTTCAAAGCGTCGTTTCCTTTGGAACTGCATTGATGCATACGTAATATTGACCTTAGGGCAGCAATCTCTATATTTTGAAGTGCAATTTTAATTGACAACTTACTCAACTTACTTATCTGAAATGTTTGTCTTACAGATATTTTAATATTTTGGAAAAGCAAAGTAAGCCTGAACATTAATGCTTAGCTTTAAGTTCTACACTCGTTTGCAAGGAATACCATATATTTTCCTTAAAAGTAAATGATTTTAGAAAAAAAAATGCTATGAAATAAATACCTTTAAAATAGGAGAAGTTGTGCAATAAAATGCTTGATAACTAAAAAGTTGTAATTTATTTATTTGGGTTTTGGCTGTTTGTTTCATACCTTCACAGACTTAAATTAAAGTATTGAAAACATATGTTCAGATTTGTAAGTAGTTTGTTGCCAATGTTATCGCTGTAAGTGCAGGTCGATTATTTATTAGTGGCCATTTTGTTAAGTCGAGTTGACGGGTTTTATTTATTGTTACTCGTATGCCGTTTATTATTCGTACAAATTAATTGCCATGTGGCGAGTATAAGTGAATTCGCTCGTTAAATTGCAGTCCAGCTAAAGGAACACTACACGGTAAGAAATTCTGTTTAAAATACGCTAACATTTTGGCTGATATCTAAGCCATTCCAGAACGAGTGTATTATTGGGTTTGTACAGCGAGTAACCAATTTAAATCAAGTTTTAGTTGCTGCAAATGACATTGTGTGAAAAAGTACATGTCCTGCAGTGTCAGCTCTGCCGAAGCTGAATGGAAATGAGAATCCTTAAAAGAAGGAAAAGAATACCAGCTGTGTCAACTGCGAAGTGGAATAGAGGCTGCCGTTTCCGCAGACGCTTGGCTTATGTTTATAAATGTTACATGCTCCACTTGGCTGGATTAGCCTCTCTTATTTTGCTCAAGGGCCTGTGGCACAATCTGCGTATGAGTTATTTATTATTTAACACTTTGCCTTTTTTGACAGAATACCAAACGAAATTGCTGCAATTTATGAACCTGCACAAGTTTTTGAGTTTCTCACAACAACTGTAATCTCCTGGCAGCTAAGGACGAAAGTTTGTACTTTCTGTTTTTTTTTTACACTATAAACATTTTTGTTTTCAAGTTAGCAATTTTTTTTCACATTTCATGCATAATACCTATGTTATTGTTATTATATTACGCAGGCCAAGGACATTTCTCGATGCCGCCTTCAAGCTGCAAGAGAATCACATCGACTGCTTTGCGTCCTAGTTTACACAGTCAACTTTTCAAGCATTTACATTTGGGCCCCGGCGCTCCAGTTCTCGGCGCATTCATTCAAACACGTATTTATTGTGCATTCATGCATTTCATGACCCACTGCCTGAGTACTTTTGACTTTTCACTACAGCCAGTGCGTATGCTGCCCTACACAACTGACCAAGTGGCCCTTCCCCACTTGTTAACCTTACCAGTGGCCAGTCGAGCACAATTACCGCCAAGAATATTTGCATATATACGAGTATAAGGGTTCATGGTTACATAATTTTACGTTCTAACTGGTCTGCTATGGTCTGCTCCGAGAGTGAAAGTAACATTTCCATAACTTTTGAGACTCCTTTTGTATCGGCAATGCCACTTTTTCTATTGTGTACTGCAAATGCTGTCACTGCTTCTTGGCCCACAAGCGAAATCACACTCAAAATTAAAAGAAAAGGCAAACAAGGATACGCTCTTTTTGTGCTTACTTATTTACAATATCCGAAAGCAAATCCACTATTCTACCATGCATAGCCATTGTGAAAAGGATAATTTATTTTTCATACTGAATAAAAAGCTTTATTGAAAACTGAAATTCAAAGCAAAATTAGATTACTGCAGATCTTGGGATTAGCAGAGGAAAATATGGTCAATGGCAATTCACTTCGATGATTTGTTAAATAGATTGACACTAGAAGTGCGAACAATAAGTTTCATTTTCAATATTCCGGGTCGTTAACAACATGCCAAGAAAGTATCAGGAAAGGAAAACTCTTTAAAGATTTTCATTTAGCCATTTTTTTTGTGTAGTTTAAACTTATTTATATGGGTTGCAGGCATAAGTCAGTGGCCCTAGTCTCTGCAAATTTTTGGAGGGTTGGCAAAAGCCCAAAAATGTGTGGCAATTGTGCTTATGCCTTCAAGCCTTAAGCGAAGACTTGGTTACTTTAATTAGCCTTTCGTTTAAATTGTATAAATTTGAAGGTTTGCGTCTTGTAGTCTTAAAGTATTTAAAGTCCTGCGTATAAAATGGATTCCCAATGCTTAAGCTTTGTTGCCAAACTATTTAATCAAGCTCTTTGTGATTTGCCAAATGGCAGAACGGCGGCAAAAGGATGCGCTTGTTCTTCAAGCAAAAGTAAATTTGCAAATTGTCGACTCAAATAAATGGAATGATTAATTATTTTGATTCTGGGTCGAGCTACACGCATGCATAATTTTACAAATCGTATTGTAAATCTTATTGTAAGTAATGTAAATAAACGTGTTTAATCTATTTTATGTTGTTCAGCCTTTTAAAGCATTTGGTTGGCAACAGGAGCACCTAATTTGAGATGAGTACAAAATGCAAGGTATATGTATGTATATGTATGCATATCCTGAGCTCACTATTTGGCTTTGGCTTATATTACCGCGCACGTTTTTAACATAAATTGCTCAAATTGGGATCAATATGCACACTTTTATTCGTGGAGCTAACCAGATAAAATTCCAACGATACAAAAATGCAAAGCTGTGAGCCACATTCGAGGCATAAGCATAATCAATGGCTTGAAACTGAAACGGATTCTGGAGTTTGCCAGCTTGTGTGGCATTTTTTTTCTTTTACATTTCTGCATCATTAAGTAGCTGAGCATGTCGAGAATATGCTAATAACTGGGTAAAGTGATACACATGAGCCTGCAAATACTCAGCAGGATGCGACGTTAAGCATACGCCATGTTGTGTCTCAGTGTTTATGCGTGTGTGTGTATGTGAAGTCATTTTTGTATATTTTTTGAAAGACAATGCCAAAGCACTTGAGCGCTGCGGTCTCATATGCCGCATTAAGGGAGAGACCATTTAAATCTGCATCTATCCTTATGCAGGATTCTCCTTTATAGCACCGACTTAAAGGAATCTAAGTTTGAAAAAATCCAAAAGAATGCATGACAAAAATGTGGAAAGGTTTAAAAGGCAAGAATTCAAGGATTCAAAATGCTGCATGACAAAATTCAATCAAAAAAACAAGTTAAATGCAATACCCCCCAAAACTTATAAAACTTTTCCAGATGACTTAATTGAAAATTGCGGACTGCAATTCACTTAAAATGTTTTTGCTCTTGGTTTCCTTTGAGTGTTTATTAAGAACTACTTTGCTGGTCATCTGAATTCGTGTCGAGTGCAGCAATTTACCAGTTGCTCGTTTTGCATATTTCAATATTAAAATACACGGCAAAAGTGGCAAAAAGTTGGATCTTATTAATGGCATCGACTCTGTGGAGCACATTTTGTTTGCAACATGTCGAGAGCAAACAGAGCAAATTAATTGCAGTGAAATTGAAAAGCTGACGTCGTTTTTTATTCTGACAGCATGTTGTGTCGATAAGTTATTTGTTTATATTTTTAATTACTCGCTGTATTGACAAACCGCTAGGTCGGAAAAACATGATTTATTTTACACATATACAAAGATCTATACATGTATACGTGTTGCCGTAATATGCTGGAAAAACAACTGCTAGATAAATAGATTCATTGCAACTTTTTCAGTGAATATATGTATGAGTAGACTCAAATGCTGTTGCTATGAATTAAACCTTGTAATCGTCTTTTCTTTCCTTTTCAACTGTCAAATTGATAAAATTAAAAGAAAATTGGCCTTTGTCCAGCTGTTGGAGTGTATACGAGATGGTGTCCGTACTTCCAGCGTTTAATTTTGTAGCCATCTTTCTGCCAACATTTGCAGAGCCAACAGAAACGGACAGCATTTGGCCATCTGGGCGAGCACAATGCAGGATTCCTATTCGTTGCTGCTGCCATTGAGAGCCATCTTTTGTTTTAGTGAACCGTCACGGCATGACCATACTCGACACGAATTGACATACCTTGACCACAAACACCCTCTCAGACGTGCTGTGCCAATTAGCGCTGTTAATGGCCCAGACATTCTCGAATTGCCAACAGCTCTCGAGGCATCCTCGGGCAGATGAGTAATTGACATTTCGTGGAGGGTTTCCTAACAGGTGCGTCAGGTGTGTCCGCCATATTTGTTACCTGCTTAAAGTGCTTGTACTGTGAATTAAGTTTACACAACAAGATGGTAAACCGCATGATGCCACCACAAACACACTTCAGTACACTCATTGGGTGTAGCTTGCAACACTGCATGAAATATGAATAATAAAATAGTCAAAAAGGCAACTAGTTGCTTATGTTCTTTTTAATGCATGTTTTAATTTTTATTTGATTGTGTGCCAAGAATTAAAGCAATTAAAATAAAATTCAGATGTGAATAGGTAATGAAAAGTAGATTCTTTGCCAGGAGTGATGAACCAAAATATAAAACACAAATTTACTTTTGCTTGAAAAGTTTGCTTGGCTTTCAGTTAACTCCTTTTGCAACTACATTTTTCTTTCAGTCGAGGCAAACCGGTGCAAGACAACACATAACACGATTCGCTCTCCAGACTATAAAGTTATTTTAGTACGAAGTGCATTTGTTTGCACTGTCATCCCGTTCTGTGTGGCAGGCAGTTGACAGTTGTTTATTTATTTCTTTCGTGCATCAGGCAGAATACTGGCCAACTTGAGCTTAGCTATGTGGCAACCGAAAAAATTTCATTAAAATGCAATTGAACTTTGACAGCTTCCAGGGGAATTCAATTGCTTTATGCTACGTGCCACATGAGAGCCGGAGAGTGCATAATAGAATGCTACAGTTTCTGATGCACTTCGTTTGGCTTGAGCCGAAAATGAATGCAGACTTTCTGGCAACTCCCACAACTCGTGTATGGCATCAAGTTAAGTTTTATCCAGCTTAACTACTTCGACTTAATGACTTTGAAACTGTGACCCATCCAAATGTGTGCGAGCTGTAAAAACTCAACAAAAATTGCTCCTAAACGAGATGGTTTGATGCACTTCGCAATGAGGCATAAAACCAGTAACTAAATCAAATATTTTTCATTATTTTTTTTTAGATTCCATATCCATAATAAATTTCTTTTACTTATATTCAGAAGTTTCAATTTAAAAATGAATTTAAAGAGAGATTGCGGAGAATCCATTCTGAAATTCAAGACAAAGCAAAAGATATCCTAATATGAGAGTGCTATGATTTTGTTTATGTGCTTGGAATCGTTAAATACCCTGGAATATTTGTAATGTTGAGTGCATGAAATGTGCAGTTCCCCAAAGAGAAAACGATGCCTTACATTGATGCACGTCATTTTCTGGTCGCGTAACTTTTACAACTCCAGCAAACAGTTAAAAGTATCTGGCTGCAGCTGTGGACGGGAAATAGCCGAAAAGTTTCAACATACTTGAGATTCTCTCCTTGGGGGCTATTGTACCACTCCAAAAAACACACTTGCGTGCATATTGAAACAATTGCTACATATGTGTCAAGTAAACCAACAAAATAACTATAATAATAATATATATATGCCAAAATATTAACAATCTTTTTCGCATAAGAGTTAATTCGTAATTAAATTCACCGTTTGGTTTCATAATACTACTAAAATTATTTATCATCATGACATTCATAAAAACACTTGATTTGCAATGAACCAGACAAATTGGGGTACGGTGAAAGGGTTTGGTTTAATTATAAAACGTAATTTGAAATCCCTATGAATTCCTGAAAGGGTTGGTAAATATTTACGAAATGAATAGCTGCATAGATTAAAATTTAAATCAAGATTAAGCAGTGCTTGATAGGCAAATCACAATCCATAGCAAGGACAAGGCGAGCCGAGGCTCAATGTTGAAATTGACTCCGGGGCTGTGTTGTCCTCCGTCAAAAGTTGGACAGTTTACGTGACTTCCTTGAGATAAACAATTTGTGTTTGCTTGTGCTTCTGGAATTTTAGAAGCTGGAGACGACATGGCACATCCTTGTATTTTTATGCCACAGCTCACAAACACGACAGGACGTCCGGTAATGGCTGAAACAAAGGCTGACTGAAATGCTCCAAAGGACAACACGAACATTGACAGCTGTCGGCTAAAATGTTTGTGAAATCATAACAAGCTGATAAACTTAGCGGGTCTTAGTATGACATCTACTACACATGCAAAGAGTCGGCATTAAGCATTTAACGCCCCCGTTGAATGTCCAAATAAAACAGAAACTTTGCCACCGACAAAGTTCTTTGCCGCTCTTTGTGGCACTTCCGTGACAGTCATTCCGGTACACAGCTCTCACATAGACAAGGCCACTTAGCAAATGCTTTGCATGCAATTGCCAACACTCAGGTTAACTAACAACAAAGCTGCTTACATTGTGGCTACTACCCGTCTGACGTGCACTTTAACCTGATATTGTCGTCACAAAACCGTTTCAATGAAGTGCCCAGCAAACGGTAAAGGCATGAAAAACGTCCTTCTCCCCTACTACTATTACTTATAATTTACTTTTTTATGCACTCAACAATATATTTGAGTTAAAAAGGTTAAGAAAGAATATCTTTGTCCTGGTGGAAGTCTGCTTGCCACTCTCTCAATAAGTTAGTAAATTGTTAGGACTACTATGTAGGTATGTATGTACATATATAAAGCAAAGTTTTGCGGTCTATATTCTTTTGAAGGACCTTCATGGCCAATGCCATTCAGAAAACTATTTTACACTCAGAAATTCAAAAGTAATCAAAAGTGGAGTAAATGGAAACAAAGTGTGCAATTGTAAAATGCAGTCAACGCAACATCGAGTCAAGTATCTTATCCCAGCCACGCGCAAAAGGGCAACACAACAACAACACACAGGCGAGCAGGACTGAGCTGCAGCTCTGTATCTGCTCCGTATGACAGCCGTTCCATGTTGCCATGTAAACGACGAATGAGGATGCCTTCGGAAGGCTAGGCTCACTCAATCTCAATAGGAGTGTCAGGCGGGGAGTGGTGGTTACAATGTGAATAGTGGTTCAACTTCTGGCAGCATTTTGGAAAACCGCAGCTTAATTGACATTTGATTAACGCACAGTTCCGCTCCGATTCCCTGGTCAGCCGGACAATGGGAGAACGAGCAACGTTAATCACATCGACAACTGAGACAATGAGAGAGGCACACGGATAGTGAGATGGATAAATTGAAAGCGCAACTCTGGCTCAGACCGCACCATAGTCTGCCTCATGGTCTGCGACATGGACAGTGTCAAATTTTAATGAGTCTAATGGTGCCACAAAATAATGCAATAATGGTTGTAAATTGACATTTTAATGGGCAAAAATGTGTTTTACCTTTTTACTTTGTAGATAACAATAGACACAATGTAAAAATAATATATATTCAAGCTTTCACTATAAGTTATATTATATATAACTTATATATATATATATTAATATAGATTCAACATTAATTATTCGTTGGCGACAAACCGACAATATTTAACCTTTAAGAGTTCGCCATCAAAATGAATAGCTTAAATTTTACCTTTCGATAAAAAAAGCAACACAAAAAAGAAAAATAATCAATAATTTGAAAAGCGCAGATGCTTGTGGGAAAGAGACAGTGCGGCAAAAAAATTCAATTTAGTTTACCACAAAATTTGTTGTCCCTGCTGGCGGCATCCGTTTAGTATTTGAGGTTGTAATGGTTTTCAGTGGTTTCACCAGAGTGCCAGTTGAAATATAATTTAAGACCTGGAGCCATCAGCTAACTGTTGTGATAAATTCTTACAATGTTACCGATGTTTTGAAGTTGGATTGTCCAATCGAGTTCTTTGCAAGTAAATGGGGCAAGAAAACGAAGGTAAAGTGCTTAAGTATGGCTTGCCTTTCAACTTTTTCCTTGTTTGACTAGTTAACTTCGGGAAGTATGCTGCTGTAACTCACTGTCAGATACAACTCAAGAGAACATACATAAATTCAAGCATATCTTTATCCAAATACACATACATATGTAGATTGACATGCAAATGCCACACTGCTGCACGGAAACCGAGCAAAAAAGCTGCCAAAATATGCAGCAAAGCAGAGACAGGAAATATTTATTGAGAAAATGTTGCAAGACAGCTGCTTGTTGTGAGTCAGCTTGATACCTAATGCTTGTTCAAGCGCGATTTGAGAAGGCAGAAATGCAGAACAAGGTTTGCTAAAGATCTGTTTATTTATGTCTCCTTCGAGTTTACTCAAGTATTTAAGTGTCTTTAAAAACTGAATTCTCGCAATCAGAAGCATTTCGTGTAAAATCTATAATCATGGCATGTTAGGAACTCATAAATTTCTGACTCATCTCTCTAATCATCTGGCGAAGACAGTCAGATACGGTTTTCTAATTAAATTTGATGGCTGGGAGCATTTTGCTTTAATTTAATTACCCGGCTCTTTGTTTTCGGCTACCAAAAGAAAAACAATCAGTACAAAGGAAACAATGGCAAAAGCCAAATCGTACAAAAGGCAGCCAAAAAAAAAAAAGCGTAAAAAAATGCGAATGAGTAAATGCCTAAAGAGCCGGAGACTGTAAGGACTAACTTAATACAATAAAATATCATTTTATGATTGTTTTATTTGCTGAGCGCAAAGACATTAAGCAGTCATCAAGTTGACAAAAGTTCGCAGTTTGTTTCGCTTGGCGTCGGAAAAAAACGGTTAATGAAAGGACACAACTGTCATCATAAATAATAATTATGAAATTGCCGTATTTTCGCACTGGGCTTCAAACGAACTTGTCGCATTTCGGTGAATACACTTAAAGGCGTTCACATCCAGACGCAAAGCAGACAAATGGAAAAATTGCCGCTTCCACACTCAATTAGGGGCATCTGAGGGCATTGCCATCATTTTTATGAGAAGCCGTAAGGAGAACTTTGGCTTTCATCATTGACGCAATTTTGTGGCATTTCCTACTGCTTTTTGTCGGCCCCAAAAAATAAATTGTGCAACTTTTTGTTGGTCTTTACTTATTTATACTTCACTCACATACATACATACATATATTTGCATACTTATAATAATTCAACAATTTGCAAAGGGCAGTTTGTCTTCATCCGCAAAATCATTCCTTTGCGTTTCATCAGATTCCCCTAGGCAAAAGATGCATCATGTCAAAACGTTGACTGGAAAGGGGAATTTTTGAGTGGATTTCATTTTATATGCTCAGCCTTGGAAGGAAAGTTATTTTCGGGCTCCTTAAGTGTTCAAGTTTGAGTGAAATGCTGCAGTAATTTACATAAATTAAAGTTAAATTTTTTACTAATTGTTTGCCAACATGGTGAATAAATTTCAGCAACTTTAATAAATAAATGAACCTCAGAACTTATGTTTCGGGAAGGGAATGAATATTATGTTACATTTATGCTGTGTTATGTAGGATATCTGCTAGAAAAAGTATTTCAAATCAATGTGTTTCATTAAAATACAAAACATAAACCACAACTGAAGAAACTGAAAGAGTTGAGCCTTTTGTAACTTTCCCAAATTCGATTATTTATACATTATATATTTCTAATCTAATTTCTCATCTCAAGAGGAGTAAATAATTTACAGTCATAATTTTAATTAAAATTGAATACAATTTCCATTTCTTTTTGGGGATGTGTTTCGCGTTTGTCACGCATATTTTGGACTTTATTTGCTAGTGAAACCTAATATTATGGGCAGGGCCTCTTCAGTTGAAGTTTTTGCAGTTGTAGCTTGGCCATAACAGCAGTGAATTACTGTTAATAAAGCAGTTTCATAAGTAAACCAATCAAATGGTTGGTTATATGAAGCCACAATTGGCCCCAACTGAGCAACAATTCACAACTATTTTGATTTTGTGCTTGGCTCAGCTGCCTTCGTTATCGTGTGACTCAAAGAAGGTGAAACTGATGAATTACGCCCAAAAATTGATGAGTTTTTTCAATTGAATTCGAAAATAAACCTGAGGCTTGTCAAACAATTCCTCAGGCAACTGTGTATACCAGCTGAAGTAAATATTGTTTGGATACATTTATCATCACAAATGGAAGGAAACCAAATCGTTGATGAACTTTTCTAGAAAATGTAAATCAACAAAATTTGAGCAGTTTTCAGAGAGCCACGGTGAATGATGGAATGATGGTTAACGCATATCTATGCAGTTATTGAAGATTGAATAAAGTAATCAACGCATTATCAAATTTGCTTTCACAACCCAATTGAAAATACAAATAAGAGAATCCATTAGGAAATGATGACGAAAATCTATCTTACAGCTGAGTAAATACTCGTAATATTAGACTTTGGCCTTTTGGCTAAGCCCACAGCTTACAGAATTCATCACAATGAAATCAGCTAAAATAAACTGCTGAAGAGCCAAGTGAAAATGCTTCGTAAATGGCCAAGACTAAGCAATTGCACAAAAAGGCTCAAACACAAAGGCTAACTGAAATTGCTGCGGCTAATAACATTATTTAATGGAAAAGTGGCTCTGGCGCCCTCAAACTGACCCCACTCGAGTTTCCCAGGCACATGCACACCCTTGGAAACCAATTTAGCTGTGCGTGGAGCAAACAATCAAAGAATTTGGGCTAAACCCAAAATCAATTGTATTACAGGAGAATACAAAATCGGAAATAAGAAACTGTTCATTCAGTCGTAAGTTGTAAAGCTTAGCAACATTTGATATTGTATAGCTTTATTTAATATGATTTTAATTACAATTAAAAAGTTTTCCCATTTCCTTTAATTGGCATTGATAAAAATCAACACACATTTTTCAACACCTTTAAAAGTTGTTCTTTTTGGGTTTACTCAAGCACTTTAAGCCAAAAGCTTGATTCTTTAAGCCCTATCATATTATATTATTAAATTTTTTTATTTTTATTGTTTTACGAAATTTAAAAATCAATTTATCAGACCACAATTAACTGTCAAGCCAAGAGTAAGGCCTTCAAGTCCATCAAGAGTTTTCATTGCAATTAAAGTAAAAAAAATATATGCATTTTTTTATATCTCCAAACCATACTACGGTAAAAAACAATGATGCGCCAGGCATTTTTTTGTATCCAATATTTTGCACATTTTTATAGAAACCGAATGAAATTTGTGTGGTTTATGAACGTCAGCTAACGGTCCGAAAATGTTGAAGCCACGATTTAATACAAACTTCCACAATTGGAAAATAGTATTCGACTAGAAGATGCCCTGCATTTATGCTGCGAGTGTTCAATAAATGGGAGCCCAAATCATCAACTTGAAATGGCCCAAATACAACATTGTGGTCAGGGATGAAGTATATATACAAAGACATACACATATGTATATACTTTTAACAGATAAATGAAAGCGTATGTCAATCTTTTTTTTATGTTCTGATTTTCGGATGTTTTTTTAAGTCTGCTTTTTGCACTATTGTTCAAGGTTTATTTAAAAGTTTTCCATTACACAGGAGCCTGCACATACATATACCGAGAGATGCATATACAAAGAAATTCAACAATAAAAACTTTAAATTAATAATTGTTCTGCAGCAGAAAAGTTGTTTAATTAAACTGATGTAAATGTGTTAAATAATGAAAAGTAAATTAAATATTTATGTATTAAGGGAGTAAATTGTAATTTGTTTAATTTGACAATTACATCGACTACTTTATTTATATTTGTTTAACTGAACACATTTTATTTAACAACTTACTTGAAATGCAAAGCTGTTAGCTTGATTAGCACCTGCTTTTGTGCATTAACAGACTTTGACAGGTAACACAAAATGTTCGCATTACAAAAGTTTCTCAGAAGCTTCTTTCTCAGCTTATGTCGCAGCTGCGTTTCTTTTTTTTTTTGTGGTAGTTTCGTTTTTTAGAGCTCTGTTGTAAAATTCTGAACACTTTACCGACAGCTGTGGGTGGGTCTTGTTCTTTGAACTTTTGACAATGAGACAAGTTAGCGGTGCCCTGATGGTGCTCATACCCTGTACTCAGATCCAATGTACAATATAAAATGTGGGGACTATCAGCTATTGCAATGTGACAAATGGAAGACTGTTTGGTGGTAAGCCAATGTAACATTATAATATACTTTAACTATCCGTTAACTGCTTTTGTTTGTATTATTAATTTCGAATGCTCATGTTAATAACTGCCTATTCGGAATAATATTGAGTATATTTGAAAGAGGAAGGAATCTTTTTATTTGATTATTCAGTGTTCAACATGTTGATTTCAGTTGATCAGTTGATCAGTTGATAAGCTGGCCAATGTTACGCAACATCTATAATCAAGAAAGCTGTCATAAGAGCAGTTCTTGACACCATTGCTGTTGCATTAATTGGGAAGATGTGATAAACATAAATTCAGTTTCTCTCAACGAGATTGGCTTGTAAGCTGTTCGCCTGAGGTCCACCACAGTGTTTACAGATTCAGATTTTAATCTTAAGTGCGAACTCATTTTCAAACTCACGCTTTACAGCATTCTATACCCATAACATACATGTATATATGTATACACGTATTTAGTTAAGTGTTATATAGGTAACTTGTAAACGCAATAACAACATAAAAGAGCAAGAGCAACAACCATGCCAAGAGGGGGGAGGGATGGGAGGTTGGCAGCTGAAATGTGTTCAAGTTAAATGCGTGACATTAACTTACTCTCAAATGGTGTCTAGACCAAAGTAGTCGGAGAAAACATTTAATGCAATTTGCATAAAACTGCAGCAAGAACTTGCATAAGAAATGCGTTTGTGTTGTAGGTTAACACTTTCGTAAACTGAATTAAATTTGAATAATGTTAATAAGGAAGGAAAGGCACAAATTCTATCAACACTTTTTAATGTCAGCCAAAATGCATTTTTATAAGCTAACACGATTTAATCAAAAATGTATAAATAAACAGCCAATAAACTTGGCTCTACCAGGGTATATAATCGTTGCCGTGCCTAAGATAACCACTGTTAACTGTTTTAATTGACTTGTAATGAACATAAAGTGCCACACAGCAAACATCTTGTAGCCGGACATTTAATAATAGACCAAATGACAAAGGCGAACATTTTTTGAATTCCGTTTCCAACCGAGTTGGGTGATTTTCATATTTACTATATCTTTTTTTTTTTGAATACCGAAAACTGAAAATAGTCATTTGAAATAAATGGCGACAATGTATTTGGTACTTAGTTAATACTTGGTAAAAGCAATGAAATAGCAGTAAAGAACAGTTGAGTACACAATCAATTAGACTAAATAGAGAAAGCAGAAAGTTTAGTGGAATGAAATCATCATCAAATAAAATAAATAGATAAAGTTGCAACACAGGTGCAATGTGGAATGTGGAGAGTAACAAAAACAAACGAGAGTAATATAAAATGAGGAACGAATTCCTCTACGCAAATACCAGCAGCAGGAGCCAAACATACCCAAGTATTTACGGACAGAATTAATTAATGCAAAAAGGAATTAACTGGAGTAAAGTGAGCAAACTTTGTATATCTCTACTCAGAGGTTATTAGCAGAAACTCTTGAATTGATTATGCATTAATATTTTGTATGCGACGCATGTCTGTGGCATTTAAATGAGTCTTTTGAAAATGCAATTTCAGTTTGAATGCAGCAGTTTGTGTGGCCTGATAAAGTTGCCAACTTGACTCTTGAGCTGCACACGTTCCAAGTTCAGAGATCTTCATTGGAATCCGTGCACTCGTAAAACTTAAGCAAATTCAAGCGATGGCTGTAAAACTACGGACGAAATAAAGTGGTCAACTTTGAGTTTTCATTTTGGCATTTAAGAACACAGATTACTCAACTTCATTTGGCGTTTCTGATAGAGTAAAACTTTACGTCAGTGCTCCAAGCCGTATCGCAATACGATTTGTTATGTACTTTTTACACTTTAGTGGATACTCCTCTCTTCGTACATATATATATAGTGATAGTGTGTGTGTCTCGGTTATTCGATTGTGTACTCGAGCATTTGAAGTGTGTGCCGTGGTGCGTAAGGATCTGTGGGCATTAACCGAGCAGTTGACAAGCGTCTTTCGACTTCGCTTTTAGTGCCTGTCATGCTGGATAACTCCATTGAAATTTGATTAGACACGGGGCCAAGTGTGTTACTCAAGTATCTACATTTGCATATGTAAATACGAAAAACTCGATATCCGAGTGATATGTAACGGTTACACATGAGCTACTCTTGCAGTTTGCAAGATTAACGAATCTGAAACTTTTCCAAGCAAGTTTTCAAGGTTTCATTATCAACAGCGATTTATCAGTGTTTATATTTTTACATGCATCAATAATCTCAATATATTAAAATGAAATTAGTTACGTTTAACAAAGTCGCCTAGCTAAACTTTTTCCTGGTCCAAGTTTTTCTCAAGCAATTTCCCAAATGACCTCACAAAATGTTTGAACCACAGCTATGTGTGTTGTGTATGTTTGTGACAGTGTGTGGCTGTGGCTGTGGCTGTGGCTGTGCCTGTGTATAAGTGTTTTACTCTCAACTCAATGCCAAGGAAATGCTGGCCACTCTCGTCGAAACTCTTAAATTGATTTGGTTAATTTGTTGTGCGAACTTTTGTGGCCCAGACTCTTAAGGCATTTAAATGTAGATTTAAAAGCCAAGTAAGCTAAGCACACGATATTTCAGACATATAATTAGCCATTTCTAACAAGAAACAACAACAATGACGCACATTTGGGAATAATATAGCTTTGTATGGAAATAAATGTTGAAATCTTTTTCATGTCATCTCCGTAGACCTGAAGATGAGTGATGGGTCGGGTATGAAGAAATGCTCTGGAGTCTAAGCAGTGTGTTTAACTTTGTCTGAAGTTATGCTGGAGCTAAACACTTTAATATGCATGTACAAAAATATAGTAATTTAACAGTAATTAACATAAGCAGTTAATCTTTATTTAATAACCTTCTGATCTTTATTGTAGCTGAGCAATTTATAATAGCAATGTTAAAAATATGTCAATATTATGATTTCGAAAAGGAAAGCACACAAAATAATAAAAATAATCAAGTCGAAACTGATTTCAAGGTCAGATTGCAGTAATTAAACAAATAATAATAATTAAACCAAGCAGCAGCTGACAAAGGTTTTTTTTTTTATTTTTAGCACACGCTCTCTCTCTCGTTCTCACTCACTCTTTGTCACTTCGCTCTCTCTTGTTTTGAAGTTAGCAGCAACAAATTGCAGACGAACAACAGAAAAACGCGACTCTGTTAAATTTTTTCTTCCGCTTGTCGCGCTCAAACAAAACATCGAGCCGCAACGTGCTCGAGCGTAGGTTGCGGCGTTTGCAACGCAACCAAAAGGTTGCAAGACGGAGACGGCAAAAAAAACGCGGACATTTCGTGTTTCGAACATCGAACGTGTCATTGCAGCGCTTGTGCACTTTCAGGAGCAGGAGTAAAATTGCCTACAACTTGTATTATTCGCTAACACTTCAACAACTCAACAACACACAAGTTGTATGCGGGCTCGATGTGCAACATGTTACAAGCGACAGAAATGTTCGACAAGGGAAATTTTGCTATAAATTAACAGCGAGCTGTTCTGTTAAGGCAATCCCTAACATGCCTAACATTTTAGTACGAACCGGAAGTTTGACGCGTGCGGTTCGATTAGCGCGTATTCGTGTAATAACAGCGAAGCTGTTCTGTCTGTTAAGGCAATCCCTAACAAGCCAGCAACAAAAGAAGCTACATTTTAGTACGAACCGGAAGTTTGACGTGTGCGGTTCGATTAGCGCGTATTCGTGTAATAACAGCGAAGCTGTTCTGTCTGTTAAGGCAATCTGTAAAATGCCAGCAACAAAAGAAGCATCAACAGAAGTAAAATTTTAGTTCGTAGCGGGAGTTTGACGTGTGCGGTCGGTATTGATGTGAAAGTAAAAAAATATTTTCCACACGGAATTTCACGACATCGCGCTACAAAAATTATTTGGCGAAAATGCAAAAATGTTAAATAAATTAATAACATAAGTAAACTAAATAAAATCGAAGTGACAACATTTGTTATGTGGTAACAAGCCAACATCAAAGTGTTAAAATTATAACAAAAGTAAATAAGAAATTGTGTAAGTGTCAGAAAACTGTAAATATGTTTAAATAAAATAGTGCTACAAGAAATTCCGTTTTGTAATAAAGAAATAACCAAAAATTGTAAAAATATAATCAATGCAAAAAAGTTACAACAGGTGTATTCAAAATATGTGATGTGAATGAATCCATGTAAATTACTCCTTAAAGTATTTAGAAATTTTGGGAGAAGGAAATGTATTTAAAGTGGCTGACTATTAAATCTAGTTGCATGTTTCCTTTGCCAGACTTAAAATATTAGCTCAACGATGGTTTAATAAATGTTATTAGCGTTGCTATATTAAACACAATCTGCATTAAAAGCGCTGCGAATTGGCACAATGTCAATTGCACTTTTTTTTTTTTGCCTTTTCTTTTAATTTTTGAGTCAAAAGATAAAAGCGTGAAAAATGCTAATTAAATCAACTGTATTTTGAAAGCACAATCAAAAGCACAAGCAACCAAGAGCAAATCGGGATAAAAAGTAGACTAGAATGAAGAAATGGAAAAAGAAGCAATATATTTAATTAAGGAGTCACAGCGCTTTCTTGGGATTTCTCATCTTGAATTTCTTAACAAGAGTTGCTTAAACAGCTGCCACATTACAAGTGGTATCTGAGTAATATTCACCACAGACAGAATGAAAATAGCTTAGCTTGTACCTTCAATAACATATTCGTGTGCAAGAATCTGTGACAGATGAATCCAAGAAACTGATTAACACCTAGCCACATGATGGCTCACAATCGAATATAGTTATGCTGAAACACAATCAATACACCTAATTATATTTACTGGTCAATGTGCCCAGTGTCAAGTAAAATCCGAGCTTATATAAATTGGGCCATTGATTCGAGCTATGCAGGATCATTATTTTCTCGCAAAACAAATCGTGGCGCGATGACAAAATAGCACAGACCCTGAACAAGAAATATTCGACCGACAATCAATCAATAGCACTCCCACTTCTGTTGCTGTCTGGTCCTCGGTTAAGTGCGCCATTACAAGCAAAAAAGCAGAAAAACCTTTTTGTTGTTATACCCTATACACATTTAAAAGGATTAAATTGATTTCTTACCCACGCACATCTCGAAAATAATAAGAGCTAGTTATTCGAAATTTACAGCATCCATAACTTGAATGTTTTAGATGCCGCTTAAGATAATTTTAAAAATACAAAACATAGATACGAAATAATGTTTTGTTACAGCGTGTGTCGTAGTCTCGCACTTTCGGCTCGAGTACGCTTAATTTTGATATTTTCTTGAGTGCTGACAACGCCGAAGGCGTTGAAAGGCCACCGAAAAAGCATCAAATAATTCAAGCGTGCCAAAATCCTTTTGTTTACCCGCTCGACCAAAAATTTAAGGAGTTACGAATGGATACGGGTACCACGCGCCAAAAAACTCTGCTGTCAATATACATATTGAAAATATTTTTTGTGACAACCTCAGCTTTTTTTTTTTAGCATATTGAAAATACCCATTCAAATAAATTTGAAATAGTAGTTGATATAATTAGCCTCTATCGAACATAGTTTACGGAATATTATTTTTAGTCAAAGTGGATTTTAATTGGCAATATCTTTGGATATTCCCAAAGTTATATTCTTTTTGAATACAGCCATATTTGTGATTTATACGTGTGCTTGTCTCTAACTTTGTGTACCACGCCGCGGATGAGTAATGGGCAACGATTGTCCGCAATGTTGATTTGATGGTGACTCAGTGAATCATGAAATGCGGCAGTTTTTCATAGTCAAAATTTGTTCATTGTTTTCAGTGCACGCATCAACGTGATGATGAGATTACGAAGCAAGGCTCTCGACTGCCATATTCACGGTCTGTCACCTGTTTGGAGCGTGTCCGTGCGTTAATCAGCCACATAGACACCGTTATCCATTTGTACCTAGACTCCATCGAAAAGCAGACACATGTGCGCGTCCACAGGAGCGTCCATAAAAACGTGACACATGGCGATGTACTTTTATGCCAGTAAGATATCAGCCATGGCCTGCGGCACCCGTTCCAAGCAAACCGTCCTGCAAAAGTCGCGCGGTCAACGGGATCGCGACAAAGACATACATCGTCAGCGCAGGGGATGTCTTCAGCAGAGCTCCGACAGCGAGTCAAGCACGGATGAGGCCGACTCTGTCAAGGCATCATCTGAATTTCCGGATGTTGGCATTTTCTCGCTCGATGTCCGCAGTTCGACTGTGAAAACGGTGACGCCATCCAGCCTGCCACTGAGAAAAGCACGCGAACAAGGAACGGAGTGTGCCACGCAACTTGATGCGAGTGAATTGGAACTGGGCTTTCGGGAGTTTGAGGTGCGATCGTCGTAAACCCAAATCAATGAAACCCAAAATAACCTATTTGTTTAATTTTATAGCTTACGAGTGCAAAATCAACAGCAATGGGTGCCAATGACACAGTTCAATACGATGTGCCCAAAAATTCGCAAAAGCGCAGCCAATGTGATATCAATTTTGAGGCAATTACAATCAATTCCTGCCATCCCTTATAACATATGTGTACTCTGTTCCAGAAACTAAAAAATATATAGCAAATAGAAATTAAAGCTTACAATTTTTGGCGAGAAGTTTGCACATTTGTAACTCTCATAATTTCATTTCCTATTCCGACCTCGTAATTAATATCTTTTGTGGGAACAGAGTATGCGGCAGAATGCAGTTTCCAGCTGCAACTTTGAATTATGTTCTTTTAATTTGATATTTCGGTTTTTTTTTTAATTTGCAGAGCTCTGTTCTGGGTTCCGGCGGCATTATGTACATAAATGGTAAAATAGTTTCTGGCCCGCTGGACTCATTTACTGATGTGCTCCTACCAAAGAACGTCAATGATTTGGATAAGGTAAACAATGGGAATGGGAATGAGAAAAGCTGCATTTGCATTAAATATATGATATTTAGCATCAGAATAAATAAATTAACTAACAAAAGCAGTCAATTAAACATTCATTGAGGCACATGCAAATAATAAATTGCGAAAAATTGTGCAGTGCATTTGAAATCAGACTAAAATGTTTGCACTGAATCAATAAAACATATGTATTTGATTGTCTTTTGAATATTTCACACGTGATTGTAATAAATAAATAATCTATGATTTCGAATTGAATGCATAAAAACAAATGCCAAAGGCTCAGTGAATTTAGACAAAACATTTGTAATTTGTGAATCGAATTCGTTATATTCTATAAAGGTATTAATATTTAGGCATAGTTGCCAATAAATTCACGATTTTTGACTAAAGTCCAAACCACAATTAAGCCAAAGTCGCCAAGATGAAGGAGCAGCCCAAGGCATACAAGTAAACGGCCCAATGTAAATAAAGCAACTAGGTTGCCACGCAGAGGCAGGATGCAAAGAACACGAGCACAGAGACGAGCAAGCACAAAAATAATTAATTCGTTGCAAACAAGTTGTGAGGCTAGCGCTAATTTGATAGAGATGCAAACAGATGAAACTAATTGAGTTCAACTCTGTCTACGTGTGGCTCATAAAAGCTAAGAAAATTCCATTCCAATTTGCTCTCAACTGTGGTTACCATTCATGACCCATTAAACTCTTACATGTTTCGCAGGAATTTCTGTTCTCATTCTTATTATCATCACGCTTGTTCTTGCGACCACACGAGCTGCTGGGGAAACTGTTGGACTCGGTACCTGATAGTGAATGCTTGGAAACACTAGTTGCCCTTCTGGCCGAATGGACGCAGAAATTCCCGTACGATTATCGGGACGAGCGCATGATGAATCATATAAAACATATCGTTGCTAGGTGAGTAGTGGATTTCTTCATTCAACTGTGATTTCCTTTTAAATGGCCAACACTTTTCGTAGGTGCTCCAATTCACATTTAGAAGCCATAGTCTCCCAAGTACTAAGTGCCTTACTGAACCGTTTGACTGATTTAGAGGGACATGAGGCCGATCTGCGTGCCTGTCAGATCAATAACGACAAGGTGTGCTAATAAACCGTTTGACGAGGATTATAATCATAACTTATCCCATTGTACACACTTTGCAACAGCTCGCTTCAGCCCTGAACTGCACAACTGCCACTCAATATGCACAAATCTTGTGTCGACTGGAAAAGAAATTGGCCAAGCACATTGGACCAGAGGAGTTTCTGCAGTGCAGCAGCCTGGTGCTTTTGGATAAACAGGTAACAAAATTGTTTATAATCTGACGAGAGTTTGATGGCACAGCATCCTCTAGGTGGTCAAGAATGTATTGAGTTATGCATAGATGGATGTCTCCTTACCCTTTTGGGAAATATATTTGGACAGCGCCACTTTGACAGTTACTTAGAAATATGTAGAGGAGAATCTCAACCATCTTTATTATCATCATGTCACATGCCACTAAATAATTTGTTATCCCAACGCAGAAGAAATGGGACCAACCTTCATCATCCGTCGGACCGCAGGGTGCACAGGATCCAAAGAAGACATGTAACCTGGAAACGTATCTGGACTGGTCGGCACGTCTGCGTCTCTTTGTCTGCAATGAGATACTGCAGGTGAGTCTCTGGGGAACAGGTCAGCCATGCGCAGAGTCAACTTCAATACATATGTATATACCAAAAGAATTTGTAGACCATGCGGATTGCATTAAAATTACCATGTTTGGTACAGTTAGTTAAATATGTATAGGCTACGTGCTGCCTGTCGAATGAATGGCTCATGTGACATTTTCACAGTCCAACAGGAAACCCTCTTCACCTCACTTCAGCTGATTTTGTTGGTCACGTGAGCCTGCTTGCTAAAAACTTTGTCAAGTCATGTTGGCTCTATTGTTTGTTTTTTTTTTTTGTTCTGTGACAATGTCTAACTAGCTTCCGTTAGTTTGTTTGTTGCCAGTAATCAAACATATACTTTATTTACAGTGCAGAGGAATCGAGGAGCGCAGCAGAACCGTGGAGGTGTGGAGCGGCGTGGCACAGTATTGTTTGCTGGTCGGCAATTACAATAGTGCAACGGCCATTTTGGAATCACTGGAATCGCCAGCCATATCCAGGCTAAAAATAACCGTAAGTGTATCATATAATACTTTCGGTTATAGATTTATCACTCTCCAATCAAGATATGGGCTTTAAATTCGAAAAGTATTAAATTAATTCAGCTTCATACTTCGAATCGTAGACAAATAATACAAAATTGTTCTGTGAATTTATTAGACGGCCCAAACATCATCTAGTAATGATTGTCGCCTATTAAGGTAATATGTATAACCAGAAAATTAATTATATTTAACTGATTCCAGTGGAGCAAATTGCAAGTGACATGTCAGCAATTGGATTGCATGCAACGGCATGCCGAAGGACATCGTCATTTATGGCATAAGCAGACAATTGTCTTAAATGAGCAGCAGCCAATTCGAAAGACTGATAAGCCGACAGCAGCCTCGATAACAAATGGGCCATCATTATCACCAGTGACGACAGTAGCAAATGAAGGCACAGCAACAGCCAGTGGGGCACTCCCGACTCGTGCCAGTGGGCGTCCAGACACATCCGGCTTGAGTTTAAGGCTCACAACAACAGAAGCTGCAACCAGTTGTGGCAAACCGAATGATTGGGTCGTTATTCCGGTATTTGCGGATATTGTTAAATTGGCACTGGTCGAACGCGAAAACTGTTTGCAGTGGTGAGTTGCTTCCTTAAGTCATCTTTGGCTTCTTAGTTCGATTAATTACCATTGAAAAATATCCATGAGAAAAACCTCTTTTTGCTTAACGCAACAATGAATTTAAGCCAAACGAAACAAATTTTAACAATCAATTTAACTTAATTTAATTTAATTTACTTTTAAAGCTTGATTGGGTAAACATTCTTAAAAGATAATTTATTGTACAAGTGTTGAAATATTTTCATAATGTGATACACATATCAAACGAGTTTATCAATAATACATATTTATTTTTAAGTACATACTTGTTTATAGCATAAACAGAACTCAGTGAAATGCTTTTCCATATTTTCTTTCTTTTACTGTTGCAGTTTACCAAATGGCCACATCAATACTGCCGCCTTCGATCGCATTGGGGCGATTGTTGGAGCCTTCACAAAGCACATGCATTCAATGAAATCGGTAGAGGCGCCTTCCAACGGGGAGTACGCCAGCTTCTGCTCCCATATGCAGCAAACATCCAAATTTGGTGAAGCGGGTAAGCAATTCTAAAGAATTGAGCTCATTTTTAAATACTCGTCGAATACTGGTTAGAATAGTAGAATTCAAAATTAGAATATTTCGAGGCTCACAAATATCTGTCAATTTACTTGAGTTGGACTGCATTTTGCAAACACATTTATTCAAGTCGCTTGTACGGCAAATACTCAACTTCATCCATTAGCAAATTAGTCTTCGACACACCCACACAGACAACAGTTTCTCATCCACTTTATAAAATTCACTTGGATTAGAATACCAAAAATAACAAATTGTCTTGATATGTGTTTACTTTATTTCTATCCCCAGTGTCGTCACATCAAGAAAGGAAGCTGCTTAATTTATTTAGAGAGATGCGCTCAAGATACGACGATATTTAAATATGTTCATGTTTAAGCAGCAAACCAATGCTTTAGAGCCGAAAATTAAATTGAAATTTGTCGGCTGAGAAAGAGAAATATATACACATACATATACATACTTATGTGTGTATTTGTAGATTTACAAGTTTGCAAATATATGTGTGTAAACGTTTATTTATGTGTGTGCATATGCAAATGTTTACGGGTTTGCTCATTAGGCAAACGTTTGGCTTAAAGGATTGGGCATCGACCAAATGAGCCACTCATTAATTAAGGATTTTGTTAGTGTGTCCTTATCCTTCAAGAGAGCTTGTGAATAAGCCAGGCAGCAAAATAAATTAGACATTAGTTATTCAAGTATTTACAGACAGGAGCTGCAACAGGCAAGGCATCTTCGATGCTCTAAATGCGTTTAAATCTTCACACATTTCCAACAGGATGTTCACTTAAGGCTAACTATAGTGGTTGCTTTGGTAGCTGTCAACAGTCACCGGACACGCTACCTGACAGCCGAGCTGAGTTGAGCTAAATAGATAAAGCGACGCCAATCGGTGGCCAGTTGCATGCCACACACTGACTCTTAAACAACTGACAGTAGTTGACTCTTGCTGCTATTGTGTTATTTCAAGATTCGATTTGTTCCTGTGGGGCTGTTGTCGGCTACTGCAGATAAATGACATTAACTGTTATCTATTACCTGTCTTGTCCGTCGTTGCCTAGTTTGCCGTATGATACCAGAACAATTTAAAAGTATTTTAGATTATTTTTTATGTGGCTGTCATTGTATCGGATCAACGGATCTGGGCAGTTTAAAGTATACTCAAACAATTGATTGAAAATAGTTTTCAAAGTAGATTTTATTGTCGTACTACAAACAATATTAATATAAATTTAACTTATCTCGTTTTATTTTTTAATTTTTTCTTGGTTTTCTAATGACAGAATTGATGATGGCTTCGTTTACGTGCGAGGAGCCCAACAATGCTGAAAAGATGATGTACGACTTAAATTAATAGGAATTAATTATACCATAAAATAACATATTTGGATCCTAATCGATTCAATGACTCCAATGACATCATAACACTTCACCATTTTCTGATCGATGACAGTGTTTGTAGATAAAGATGAAATAAACTGCAAAACATGATAATAAAAATCTATTGAATACAAAATTAATCTAATTGTTTCATTTGTCTTCACATTTTGCAGTACATAATACGGGAAAATGTTTGTATGTTTGAAAATGTTTTTTATTATCGTAGATTAAATGGTTTACTGAGTTACTTTCAAAAATAATTATTAATATCACATTATTGTACCATATTATAGAATCATTCATCGTGTATGAAAAACACCATGCTGAAATCAGAATATTATTTTAAAAATTAATTTAATTTAGAATCTAATCTGATGAAGTTTTGATTAATTTTATAGCCACATATCGAGTTCAGCTTAAGTTGACTAAATGTACCACATTATTTATTTGTGTACATTAATAATGATTTTATGTACATATGTTCCTTAAGCATACATTCGTTGTGAAGAGATTTTTCATAACATATTTTCTGTAAATGTCGAAAATGAATTTCTGTATTTTATTGATAAGTTACTCTGCACATGAGTTACGATTCATACAAAAATCAATTGTCAATTCCATTTGAAAAAATTGGAAATTTTAGCAAAGTCATATATCATTTTTATGTGAGCACAGTAAGCGTAAAATGTTTATTTGATTGCAGCCAAAGGGGCCCGAAACTAAAAATGTGCTATAAAAACAAATCAATTGTTTTCCAATGGCGACGGACAAACAGAGCCAGGTAAAATAATTCATTCCAGATGCAGATTCTGTGTTTCGTTATTGCAACTCTAAATATAACGAAAAAAATACAGAAAATATTTATGGGGTATTAAAACAAAATTCAAAGCAGCAATTGCTGATTCAAATTTGATAAAATAAAGAAAAAATAGAGAACGTGTCAAAATGTTGAAAATAACGGCGAGATTTTATAACAGGCACAAGGAGACATGGATGTAATATTGTGTTTTTCGGACATTACAGTCAAAAAAAGCAACGAATTTTATTTATGTACTTGGCCTTCAAACTTCTGTCTGTTACTCAAAACAATTTACACAAATATCGGCAATAAATAACATAGAGATATTTGCAAGTAACATACATACTAACCTGAGTAACTGAGCTGAACCAGCGAACCATCCGACCACAATGCTCTTCACGGTTTCTGTCTGTGCATAATTCGTGTGTCAAACTTTGTCCTGCGAGTGGCTGCAGCTTGCAGTTGTGGTCTCCAAAGAACCTGGGCCACCACCTGATACATTTTCAGATTTGCATGCTAATGAATGGCGCGGATCCACAGGGTGTTAAGTGAACTTTTTAATCTATTGGCGTGTTCTTCTCAAGTACTTTTCAACTATTAAATGCATCAGAATGGGTCAAATTGATGTGGAAGACTCGTGATTTGATTGCACTTCTGTCTTTAAAGTATTGTTCGGTAGCGTATCTATTAGACCTCAAATATGTGAAGCTAACCTAATATATCTAAAAACAAAAATTTACATATTTAAAGAACAGATTTTTATACCAAATTCGTTCCAAAAGTAAAAATGTTGTATTTCCATTTTAACGAATTTTAACGAATGAAAAGCAATTTAAGCAGACTTTATGCAGACTGTCACCAGCGTTAATAATAAGGTTTGTAAAATTAAATATTCGTTTAATAATTTAAGCCGTTAAATATAATCAAATAAAGTAAGCTTAATAGGGCTTTCAAGGCAATTATGATGAGATTTGCTGTTAGCAACTCTTCACTCGACTGTCATAACATCACTACTGAAAAAGTTATGGTAACTTATACCTTAGCTTACATAATTACGTAGATTTTTCGTCAGAAAAATTATGCCAGTTGCTTAACTTTACGTCTCTACTTAAGATCAACAATTAAGTTCCAGTTTAGTCAGTGTCAACTCACAACCATCTCGGCTGGGGTCGGAGATGCATCCTTCTGTGTGTTTCGTAATTTCACACATACATTATTTGCCCTCGAATGGCGAACAATTTAATTAAATACTTTGAAATGTGCGCAAAACGAATGCAGAAAAGGAACAATCACAAAAATGGAACAAGGCAATCAGATTCAAAGAAAAATGCTAAGTTTAATTAGCGGATAATCGAATCTCCAACAAGCGGATCAAATCAATTGATTGATTAGTCATTGTTCATTTGAGCAACTGTGCGTGGAAATGATTCTCATTTTAATTAAGAACCAATGCAAAATACTCGAAGCTGTGCTGTATTGAGCTTCGTTTGGAAAATCTGTATATGCATATCGCTCATTTTTTGAATGGCAGCTGCAATATTGTAATGAAAGCATAACAAAAACAGACATATTGCAGCTACCAATCAAATTAAGCAACGTATGTGTGATTGATGATTCTGGTTTGCAGTGTAGTTTCTCTTGTATTTAAGCGCATTAAAAGTTTGGAGATTTATATGTAACATTTGCCTGAAGTGATTGTTGGTGGGGTCTTTATTTTGGATCAGCTAATTATGAGCAGCGCTAACAAGTACAAATACTTAAGCACTTTTGAAACAAGTAACCAACGACTTAAGTTCTCATTTTAGCAAGTCTTACGCATATTTAATTAATGTCTCTTAAATGAAAATTCGGCGATTAATTTTGCATAGACATATGAATATTGTAGTAAATTTAATTTAAGCCGACGAGGCACGACAAAACTTTAATCTATTTTTTTACGGCTAATATTTTTTCTGCAGTTTTTAGGTTTTAAGTCTCCTGCATGACCTACATATGTACTACATTTAACTTTATTAAACTAAATAAGGGTTTAAAAAAAATTAGAATTTAAGGTAACATAATAAATATTCAATTACAAATAATAACAACTAAGCAAAAAAAAAATTAATTTAAAAAAAATGTTGATAATTAATAAATTAACAAAATTATAATTACAAAACAAAATATATATATAAGTTACAACAGAAAATAATATGCTTAAATTGCCTCTAACATCCGCCAAAATCAGTTTTACTTCAATGATGTAAAAACGATCAGCGGAGAAGATTTGGGCGTTAGGCCGGCCAATGCCGGTGAATTGAAGTTTCCATGCTGTCAAATTATTAGATTGGAACGGACTCACTTGGGCGGTGGGTGCCAATCTGCTCCGTGGGCATCCTTAACGTTGTTGTCGCTGCTAGTGCTATTTTGTCGTTGTGTTGGTGGTTTGAATTTGTGTTATTTGTGTATCGTCACATTTATGTTCTTTTTTTTTGGTTTTATTTCGTTGGCGGGATCCCATTTTTAAATCTAAATTTATTTTTCTTTTCACTGGCAACACTTAACGAACTTTCCTCTTTTTAAAAAAACACCTTTTCGACTGCCGACAGCCCCAACTATCGATATCATCGACCACGCCGCAACAGCTGTTCACATAATTATGGCCGCTAAATCAAATTATTTCTTTAGAAATGAAATAATGTCGTTCGAAAAGTTATTCCAAATATGCTTTAAATGGTTAACGATGGCATTAGAAACCGTAGCAAATGATAATTAATTAATCTTGAAAAAAATAAGTCGTACTGGCAGCACCGTCATTTACGTTTTGCTGTGAATAGCAAACAGCTGCGCTGCTTAGTGAATGTTCAAATCGGTTCAAGTGTACGTGGATTTTAGATGACTTTCACGACAGCAACTCACGGCAAACAAATAGAAAATTAACAATATTTGTAGTATAAATAGTCAACAATGCAATACGGCGTTTAGGATTAAATAGTGACAAAAAGACAAGACTTGGAAGTGCAACGAAATCCCTTATATTTTGTACAAAACGAAAGGTCAATCAATTGAATGCGACTGACTCAGACTTGCTGATAAAAAATATACAAAAAAGATAGAAAAAATAGGGCAAAACATCGACAACAAAAGAAACAACGCTCGCTCGATAATTATTAATTATTGATAATGGCACCCACACGCAGGCCCAGCGACGGCCTGCTGGCCCGCGTCAATTTCCCTCTGTATGCGGTGGACATGCTCACCAGTCGCCACATTCTCGTCGCCGGCGGCGGCGGCTCCAGCAAAACAGGCGTTGCAAATGGATTTGTAAGTGTCTCCAATTGGTAAATAGGTCAATCTAATACGTACCTAAACTAACCATAGCGCTTACCTAAAATAATTGATAATACCAAGTGTAACGTTTACTTTAAACTGTCTGCGATTGTCTGACCGTTTCCAAGGTTTTTCTTTTTAAATCAGTTTTGCTCTTTATTTATATTTGCCCAAATCTGGGATGCAATCTTTAAAATGTAGCTATTTTAATTTAAAAACACCTGCAAAAAAAAGACCTACCTCACTAGCGATTTATTTTGAAATATTTCCACTCCGCTTTCACTATCTTACTTTCCAATCTTCGCAATCTAATTTAATTAAAAAAATACCTGAGAAAATGGCTTGCAATGCAATTTACATATAAATATTTCGCCTCTTCAATTATAAACTTACTAATAACTATTTGTTTGTTTACCTTTAGGAAATCTATGAGCTTTACCACAATGGCAGCCACTTCTGTGCGGAGGAGGTGCTGCGCCACGAGACGGGCGCCAATGTGGTTATGAATTTCGCAGTGCGGAACAGTGACAGACGATCCTATCTGTGCGCCGGACAGGAGGCGCATTGCCAAATGTATTTTGTGCAGCCGCGCATTGAGGCCGAGGACGACAGGAAGCCGGCGCCCGTGGAGCGTCCACATGAGAATGGAGTGAGGCAACGGGCTGCCGGCCACTCTGGCGTGGAGGCGCTACCCAATGGACACAATAGACACACTAGTGGCAACAGCAGCAGCAACGGCAAGCCAACAACCACGGCGGACATACTTAAGCAGTTCCAGCGTCTGCGTTTCGACATTCAGGCAGCGGATGTGGTGCAAACGGATTTCCTGAGCAGCGCGGAGCCGTTGCAGCGTGTGGTGCGCATCAGCGGCAATGGACGGCTGATGGCCACGGGCGGCACCGATGGACAGCTGCGCGTCTGGAGCTTTCCACAGATGAAGCTGAGCGCAGAGCTGGCGGCGCACACAAAGGAAATCGACGATGTGGACTTCAGTCCCGACTGCAAATACGTGGTGAGCATCTCGAAGGATGCCCAGGGCATTGTGTGGGACGTGGGCACGGGCAAGCAGCATCACAAGCTGCAATGGCAGACGCCGGAGGGTGCCAAATACTTATTCAAGCGTTGCCGCTACGGCACCGTCGAGGCGCACAAGGACAACTACAGGCTATTCACCATCACCAATCCACTGGGCAAGGTGGGCAAGCAGCGTGGCTATCTGCAGCAATGGGACTGTGCGAGTGGCCAGCTCCGCACCGCTGTCCCCATCGACGAGAGCCTCTCCTCGCTGGCCGTTCGAGACGATGGCAGATTTGTGGCCATCGGCACCATGTTCTCGGGCAGCGTATCCATGTACATAGCATTTAGTCTGCAGGTGAGCAAATCTCAATCACAGACATACATCGGATATATCGGTCTTCGATTTATCATTTCCATTTGATAGGAAGTTGACATTTTAGAAGCTTCAAAAATATTCTAACAAGAATTTGTTTATCGATCGATTGTGGAAGATATTATGTATATATATATACTCATACTATATCGATATTTATCAGGTTTATCATTATTATATTAATTTGCCAACTATTATTTTGACAATTCTTATTGCAGCTAAATGATATAGTAGACTCCGAACTATCTTAACCTAATTTTGTAGGTAAAGTTTTTAGTTTGCTAATTTCAAAACTGATCTCTGCTATTTAAAAAATATATCTTTGTGAATATATTTAAATATTTGCATTAAGAGTTTCATCAGGATAGTTTCCAAGGCGATCGACAAGTATGCATAGATACAGACTGACAGAAGGATTCGTCTTTTAAAGCCAATTAGATATAGTTGAACCATATGTTTTGTGATTCTCCTGCTTGTCAGAAAATATGAATGTTAATCTAATTATGCTTTTTGGTAAACAGCGTGTGCTGCACATTCCCCATGCTCACTCGATGTTTGTGACCGGTCTGCAGTTTCTGCCCATTACCAACGAGGAGGGACCGCCCATTTCAAGCGACACGGAGGCCGCAGTGCTCTCCATATCCGTGGACAATAAAGTGTGCATACACAGTCTGCCACAGCGGCGTAAGTAGCCAACCAAGCAACCAACCAGTTACTCAATCCATTGAAACACACATTTCTCTCCTTTTTGCAGGCACGATTCCCGCCTGGCTTGCCATCGTCTTCATGATTGTGATGATATTCGCGGTGTTTGTGTTCTGCTCGTATATTGGCATTTGAAGACTGTGCCTCACTGCCGTCGGACCAGCTAAATCAATTTGCATTATTAGTTCATAGAAGAGAAACCACTGTGCGGGTAATAGGGCTGCCTCACCGCACCGCACCGCCCCCCGCCCCAAAACCATGCTCCTCCCACTAGTTATTTTAAGTGTATAGTTGTCTGTTGTGTGGCGGCTGCCTTATCGCAAAGTGCTCTCACCGTAATTTCCGTTATTGTATCATAATTTGCTCCGGTTTTGCAAATATCTCAAATTAACCGTTACTCGTTGGCGCTGCTAATTGTTATAAGGGGAATTAGCTGGCAATCGAATTGATATTTACTAAAAAACAAACATAAAACAGGTGAATGAAGTGCAGATATATAGCAATAAATTGAATACAATATATATATATGTATATATATATATACCGAATTTGACTCGTTTACTCCAATTGGAATTGTGGTTAGGCTCCATTTCCATTTGAATGAAAACTACTTTATTTTGATTATTTTCACGATTTGTTTCTTTTATTTTTTCGCTTGCGCTTGCTCTGTAATATTTCATGCTACAATTTATAACTATATGTATATATTACTTAGCGGTTACAAAAAATTATTTATGGCGCACTCGGAATATGCGATTTTACATAGACTTTTTTTTGTTTTTTGTTTGTTGTTTGGTTTGTTAAATTTAAACTTAATTACGCTTGCTTGCTCTTTGCTTATCAGTTCATTATTCTCCGTATGTAAGTATAATAAAATAGTGTATTGAATTGTTGTGTTTACCATTCGAAGTGCATTTCTTTTTTTGTTGCATGTTTTTTGTTTTGTTTGTTTTTTTTTTTGCATATTTTCGCTTGTATAAAATATAAAATGCATATCAAATTGATTTGTTGTTGTTGTTGTTAAGATGATTACTTAATCATATTATGATTTAATGGGCGCGCCATAATTATATAATTGCATTTATAAATATGTATGTTTAGAATTGTATGTATGTATGTATATTAATTGTATGTATTTGCTGCTGCTGCAGCAGCTGCTGCCGCATATTGCCAATATGGCTTTAATTAGCATAAATATTTAAATATATAGTATTTAATTATGTACGTAGCTTATTATTGTTATTATATTTGTTTTTTTTTATTTTCTTCTTTTTTTTGCTGTTTGTTTTTTTTTTTTTTGTAATTTTTATGGATTGGATTTCATTGTTTAGTTTTGCTTTCGTTTTCAAATACAATGCGACTAATTAAAAACACAAAATTCAAAGAAAGGAAACATTTAACAAAAATCCTTGAATTAAAAGTACATACACAAATATGTAAATAGTATAAAAACGTAATAGGATATTAATTTTTCATTTTCTTTCTTTAAACAAATTTCTCCATTATTTTTTTTATAATACTTTTGGCATTTCTTGCTGCTAAAAACAAAAACTCAAACATACGTCTGTCTCTCTGTCTGTCTGTCTGTCTGTCTGTTTGTTTGTTTGTCTGTCGATAAAGTAAAACTAATTTCAGTTAGAATTTGTTGAACAGTCTTTATGCTGATTGATGGCGGCTTGGAGCCCACACAGCCCACACTACGAGGCCTTGGCAAACTGGATGACAGAGTTCAAGCGCATCACCTTGGAGCCGGCGGCATTGTTCGCCGCATCCGTTGTGCCACTCGTTGTGGCGCCATCGTTAGCACCTGTTGCACTGTTGTTGCCACCGCCGCCGCCGCTGCTGCAGCCGCCTCCACTGCTGGATTCGCCCTCGTTCATATAGTGCTTGCGCTTGCGCAGCGGCAGCGTCATCACATTCCGATCGGCCATCATCAGTGAATCGCTCTCCGGCGACGAGCTGCGCTCCGGCGACTCCGTGCTGGAGCGCAGGCCGATCGCAGCCTCGACGCGACGCACAATATCCGGATTGGGCAGGGCAGATCTGTAAGGGCAGAACGAAATTGTTAATATCGTTGCAATAAATAATTAAACTAAATAGCTACTTATTTGCTCAAACTGTGTATTGTTGCTCGAGAAGCAGAAAATAACTGTTTTTATTATTTAAAGTACATTTTAAAAATAACTCATTGTATTATTTAAAGTATACATTTTAAACACAAATGCAAATAATTATTTGTGTGTTTAAAGTTTTCCCTTTTTACTCAAACGGTTTGTTTACCATTTGAACAGCTGATTGTTGCTACAGAGTTGCCACCCTTTGCGAATTACAGTTCAGTGTGCTTTTTAGAGAGCGCCAAGAAATGGTAGATTCAAAAAGCTCTGCAAGTTGCATTAGCAGCAAGCATAATTAAATTTGTTAACATTTAATAAAAATCAAATAAAATAGAAACTTAAAATGCCGATTAAAGTTCGGAGCAGTTTGAGCAAATATCAATTATTGTTTTTTTAGTAAAATCTTGACTAAATTGAAAGAAAAAAAATACTTACTCATATTTGGGCACCGGTGCATAGCCCTTGTGGAGTCCATGCCTCGCCAGATCGCCGCGCTTGAAGTGGTCGATGAGCACGTTCGCCTCGTGCGTGTCGTCATAGTTGGCCGCCAGATCGCTGACGTGCAACATGGGCTGGCTTTGGTTTGGCGGCGGTGTTGCAGTGGACATAGGCGTGGGCGAAGGCTGGGCTGTGGGCGTGGCTGCATGACCACGTCGCAGTTGCATCATTTGCCAGGCCGCCGCCTGCACATCCTCGTCGTTGTCCTCGCTGTTGTCGCGTCGCGCCAAACTGGCCGCCTCGAGCAGCGCGGGATTGATGGTGAGGCCAGGAGTGGGCGGAACTGCAGGATTGGTCGTGCTTGTGCTTGCCGGCAGCTCCACTAAACTGGACTGTGGCTGATAGTAGATCATGGGCTGTTGCATGCTCAGATCCGTGGGCAGCTCCTCGTCCGCATAGCTGGGCTGGAGTTGGGCACTGGCGACGCCACTGTCCCGACTCAGTGCATCCGGCTCGCTGGCTGAGATATTGTTCACATATTGTGCTGGTGGCGGTGAGGCCAGAGCGCTGCTCGCCGGCGAATATGTGGACGATGCAGAGCTGGGCGATAGCGGCGCAGTGGAAGCACCAGCAGAAGAAGCAGCTGAAAGTGTTGCGGCTTTAGAGCCACGTGGCTGACGTGGTTTCTTCACCGCAGGCGGCGAGCTAGGCGGCGAATTGTTGCTGCTCTCCGAATTGCTGGCCATGGACGAGGAGGAGCCGCCACTGGTTGCAGTTGCAACGCCGGCTGCTGCCACCGCCGCCTCCACTTCATCCTCGGGCAGCTCGTTGGCATGGCCCTTGATGTGCGCCTCCATCTCCTTCTTGTTCTTGAAGGTCTCGTCGCAAATGGTGCACTTGTAGCACTTGGCGCCATAGTGCTGCACCCGATGCAGCTTCAGCACGTGATTGTAGCCAAAGTCCCGGAAGCAGATGTCGCAATGGTACGGTTTCTCGCCCGTGTGCGTCCGCGAGTGCACCTTGAGCTGCTTGGAGCACGTGAATCCCTTGCCGCAACCGGGCTCCGGGCACTTGTAGGGCTTCTCGCCGGTATGCGTGCGCATGTGGATGACCAGCTGGCCGGACTGAATGAAGGTCTTCTCGCAGACGGAACACTTGTGCGGCCGTTCGCCCGTATGGATGCGCATATGGCGATGCAGTTTGCCGGAGTGCTCGAATGCCCGGCCGCACACGTCGCACTTGTACGGCCGCTCCTTGGTGTGGATGCGTCGATGCACCTGCAGATTCTCCTTGACACTGAACAGCTTGTGGCAGAACTCGCACTCGAACGGACGCTCCCCCGTATGCGTCCTATAATGGCGAATCTGCAAATTTTAAATGGGAATTTTCATTATTTTTTTTTTTCTCATATACAATTTATAAAAAAATTGCATTTAAATTTTTTTTTTTTTTTGCTTTCTTTTTTATTAAATTTTTTTTTTCAAATTTGCTTAACTAGATTTAATTTGCTCGTGTTAAATCTTTAAATGTAAACAATAATAAGTGCAACACACTCACACGCACACTCTGGTGGCAAGTACTTACCAATCGGGCGGGCACCGCGAACGTCTTCTGGCACACATTGCACTGATAGGGATCGGCGCCGGCGGCGACATTGGCCAGCGGCTTGATGGTCGGACTCTTGGGTATGCCCAGCGGCAGACCGGCCTCGTTCAGCTCAATCGGTGCAGAGGAGGAGGAGGAGATGGAGGATGTGGAGGAGGAGGCCCCACCATTGGCGACACTCTTCAGACCCATGGCGAGATCAGCATTCTTGGCATGCGATTTTGTGTGCGAGGTGTGAGCCGACTTGCTGCCAAAGGTCATGCCACACTGCTCGCACTTGAACTGCGGCTTGTTGCCGTTCGGCTTACGGATCGTGGCAACTGTGACCGCCATCGTTGTGGCAGCAGCGCCCACATACGTCAAAGGCAGCTCTGTTTTAATGCGCTGCTGTGTTGTTGTTGTTGCCGCTGTTGTTGTTGCTGCTATTGTTGCTGCTCCTGTTGATGTTGTTGTAATTGTAATACTATCATGTTGTTGTTGTTGTTGTTGTTGTTGTTGCAGTGCCAGTTGATAATTGACAATTTGCTGTTGCTGCTGCTGTTGTTGTTGTTGTTGTTGTTGTTGTTGTTGTTGCTGCTGCTGCTGTTGTCGCTGCTGTGGCGTCTGCAGCAGCTCGTAGTGCTCATTCTGACCGCTAGGTGGTGCAACGCCAATGCCGCCACTAGTCGCTGCAGTCAGTGGCGCCTGCAGGCAGAACTGCGTCTGACTGGGTTGCTCCGTCTTTATAAGCAGCTGATTAGCGGGATAGTAGACCATGTTGGTTGCGGATGAATCTGTGACACATTAGGAATGAGAACAGCATAAGCAGCAATTAGTAAGGGAAAGCAGAACTCTTCTTTTTCGAAATACAATTAAATCAATTACTAGAAAATAAATGTTTCAAAATAATTATAACGATAAATTAAAAAATAAAACTAAATATAAAAAAAAATATATATATGTAAGAAATAATATCTAGACGTATGCTTAAAAATAATCTTATTACTTTAATTCCTTAAAATTTAAAACAATTTTCTTAAATTCAGAAGAATTAAGCTAAATTGAAAAAGAGATTTGAAGACTTTAATCGTAAGCCCAAAAATATTTCCCAGTTGGCAAACAATAAAAACAATCACATTTCTCATAGACTTAAGACTGTTTTATTGTGTGCAGTGGACAATGAGTGGACAATTCGAAGACTACGATGTGGGCTTTGTCACTATCTAAAACACATACGTGCATATGGGGTTTACCAACCCCCCCTTGGTTCTGTTGTATAAGAAAACTTGACAACCTGCATTACGCATTTTTCCACGAAGAAACCAGCGAGCGGTGAGTAACAACGCAAAAGCCCAAAAGGTAGCCTCGCATTGTAGTCTTGGGTGGTTGGGTGGTTGGGAAAACCCATTAGGGGTTGGGGTTTCCCCTTGCTAGAAAAGCAGCAAGCACTCTAGACTCGGAAAAACCACCCTACGCACTCGAACTACGCAATTTTCTGTTATTGCCGGCCCAAGTTTTCTCGAAAAAAACGCGAGAGGGACAAAGATGGAGAGAGACAGGGAATGAGATACGCAACTACGCATTAGGTTGAACTGTTGGGGTGTTGTAAAATTTCCCAGATTATTGGGAAATTTTTTTGCATCCTGTAAGCTTGCAAGCCGGTATATTTAGACTCTCCCTTTCTCTCTGTCTCTCTTTTGTTGTTTGTTATTTTGATTGACTCTAAATACTCCCCCCGTTTGTCATAACCCCCCGCCCCACGCTAACCAGCAGCAGGAAAAACAGCGTATACCAAAACAAAATGGCGTACTCCACCAAAGGCGGAGTTGGGGTCTATAGCAAAGCTTTTCCGGCCTATTCCTTGAACTTTCTTTGCGTTGGTTTTCAATTGTTTTTTTTTTACCTTTTCCATTTGTTTTCTTTTGTGCTGCTTTAGTTTTGGTCTTCGATATATCCACCAATTCCGTGCCGGATTTGTTGAGTGCATCCATTATCCAATTCGGCTTGGCTGTCCAAGTCTTTTTCTCATTGGTGCGTTCAGTCATTTTGTATTTGTATTTTTATAATAATTTCCCAATTGGAATTTTCTTCTTTTTTTTACGCAGTCTAGTTTAAATGCAGTCTTAATTTGTAGTTTATTTCTTTGTTTTTATTCTGAGATCTTTTGATTTATGTTTAGGAAATTTTTGAAAGTTCTCGTTTTTTTACATGAGGTAGTCAAAAAAACTCTTGACATACTTTTTTTTTGTACTGTAAATCAGTCCTGAGTTTATAGAATAACAGCAGTCTTAAGTTCTATGTGTATTTCATTTATATTTTATTTGTGACATTTTATTAAAATGATTTTTTTTTGTTCACTTAAAACTTTTTTTTGCGTTTCTTTCCAGCTGTTTTTAAACGACAATTTTCATTTTTCGCGTGATTTTCTGCTTAATGACATGCTTTTTTATAATTTTGATGATTTTTTTCAAATCTTTGGACTGTTGCACGCCTGTCGCCTGTGGATAGTGCTGAAAGTTTTGGGGCTGTTGCTGATGATGATGATGGTGATGATGATGATGCTGGTGTGGGTTCAGGTGACTGGAGCCTTGAGCAGAGCCCTTATTCATGCGCATTTTTCTAAATGATCTCAATATATCGTTCATTGAGAAATCAGTCATTTTAGAGCTTAACACTCGGGCACACACAACCACAACCACAATCACACACACACACTCATACACACACTCACAGCACGCACTCGCACACACACGCACACAACGAAGAAGCGAGTGCAGAGTTCACATTGCCGCACACGAGGTTGTACGTTTGATGGTGCGCCGGAGACTGGTGGGTGAGTTGCCGAAAAATAGACCGAGAACCCAAACCCAGAAATCAACGGCAGCAAACCAAACCACCACCACCAAAATTGAGCCCATTGATCTGTGAGACGAAGAAAAATGTCCCACAAATTTCCCAATGAGTATTTTATGCTTCTTTTTTTTGGTTTTCCCTCCAACTATGAGTGGGAATTAATTTGAGCTTGAGTATGAGTATTATGTATGGGTATGAGTATATTAAATGGGAAATTATTTGAGTGCTGTTTTATTTGAGCATAAAACATGTAAGAAATATAATACGAATGCTATGAGTCATCGCAGAAGCGAACGAATAATCGGAATCTTATCATATTGATAAACAAGAACTTTCTGATTTGCAACTGAGTCACGCAGAATTTGATATACTAATCTACATAATACCTCCATTTGTACAAAAATAATATACCTATAATATATATATATATACATATATGGTGTGTATGTTTATAATTAGCGATTGACAAGGCTACAATAGTTTAAGTGACTATGTGAATTGTGAATATTTTTGCAAATCAGTTGATTAGATAAGATATGATTTGGACGGGCCTAACACAATAGGCTTAAAATAGCATCGAGCAATTTGAGATTAGAAATCGTATAATTTTTTGCATTCAACTCCTTTCAAAGTCGAAGCAATAAAATGTAATCTCAATAATAAATAAATAAACGCTATAAGCTAATTTTAAATCAGTCGATACAAATATTTAATTGTAAAATGAAGTCTGAACTTTTAGTTTTCTTTCTGAATTTTACAAATCGAATTTTTTATGATATTTGTTTTGCCTTCGACAACTGAAACTATGAAAAGCACAAAAAGCATGAAAGATTCAATGGTAAATTAAACGTTTTTTATTTTTGGTTCTTCCATTGCACACAAGTTCAAAAAACTTTTTCAAGTTTGTTGTTGTCGTTTACACCACGACCAGGTGTGTGTGTGTGTTAGTGTGTGTTCGACTGTGCGCCTCACACAATTCGTTAAACTGGCGCAAAAGTTCATTAACATTCGACACAAAAACTATTTTCGTTTGTCTGTTGAAACGAAATTAAAGACACACACACACACACATACTGATTTTTATGCATGTATTCTACTGATCGCCGCCTCTCCTTCTCTCTCTTTCGCTCTTGCTTAAGCATACACTCCGTCGCTTTGGACTTGCTGAAGGTAAGCCAAAGAAGAAAAAAAAAAGAATAAAGAAGAAACAACAACAAGCTAAAGTTTTATCTATTTATGAGGTTAAAAGCACGACGAGCGCACAACGAGCTCGGTCAATGATCGTTGAAATCTGAGATTCACCCCTCCCCTCCCTCAACCAATACAATCATATGGGAAATGCTCGTATGTTTCGTTTGAAATAGAGCTGTGTGTTTACCGTTATTTTGTTGGGATAGCTCAGAAATGGAGCGCAACGCAACGCTTTTAAACATGTCTTAAAAAAAACATCGAGCGTTGTCTGAGGTGAGTTCGTTATTGTTATTGTTTTTGTTTTTATTGTTGTTGTGTTGGATAGATCAGTAAAGCAATGCAGTGGCAAAGAGGTGGAGCGAAAGAGAGACAGAGAGGGAAAGAGAGAGAGAGATGTGAAAGATGAGAATTATTTGATTTGTATTATTTTGTAGACAATTGAAAAACAAATATACCGAAATTTTAAAATCATAATGCATTGACTAATAACTTTAATAAATTATTTAATTTTATGCCGAAATATTACAGATCTAAAATAAAATAAAATAATGGTCAAAGGTATCCAAGTATGGAATTAAGGCGCCATTTTAGCTGAAGCTGTATTTCAGTCTAATAACTATCTTTTTCGTATGCATAATTGTATTTGCAATTTGTATATGTTTAATATTTATCACGTATTACTCTACTTAGAATATGCAATAAATGGTCAGGAGGAGGCCACGCATAAGTCACACAATCCATAAATTAGTGAGTGCCCCTTGCAAAGAGCCCAGACCCAGACCCAGACCCTCAAGAATACAGCTCTACAAATATACAAATAGACCCATTTACATATGTAGGTGTATTTATGTATGTACATGTATGTAAATAGCTTCGAGTATCTATAGAGACAGCTACAACTTGACGTTATTCATCGTTGTTCTGCTGCTTCTTTTTTTTGGGAGGTCAATGAACATATTGTGAGCTTTTCTCTCGTTTACTGCCTCCCTCTCTCTCCCACTCCGATTTGCTTACGTACAAAATATTTTGGGGCCATTTGTATGGCGAGTATCCATTACAAAATTTTGTGCTTGTTCGTCTTTAAACTGAATTTTTAGCTTTACGTTGTGATAAGATACAATTCGCTTAACGTACTTTTAGTTTAGTTTTTGATTTTGTCCAATCTCTCTTTGAAACGGTAAAATGTGCAAAAATATTGAATGAAATGTTGGCTGTTGCGAAATCTGTTCAGGGACACACCTAAAAAGTCGCATGACCGATAAGATATTGATATTGATAAGCGAAACGTGTGGCATTTCACTCAAACTAAAAAAAATACGTGTGACGACGAAATCTTTACTTGTCAAGTTTTTTTTTTTTTGTTAAATACCAAAGCAAGTTGATTTTTGTTGAAAGCTTTGACAATTCGAATATTCCAGAAATTATAAGACTCGATCATAAAATTAGAATACCTGGCATTTATTTTGAATTCAGTCTATTCGCATATTCCAGAAATAAAATGATTTTGAGTATACAATTTTGATACTTGTCATTTATTTTTAATAAAATTTATAATTAAATTGATTAAAATTTTGAACACTGAGCTTAAAAAGCTTTTAATGTGAAAAGCTTTCTGTTCAGCAAAGCGCTCTTTATTATAAATCGAAACAGTTAATCAAATGTTGATTCATTTCGTCCGCGCTCGATAAAAAAAAATAAGGGATGTGTCCATCTAATGTCCACAACAAATTGCGAAGGTCTAGACGAAGAGATTAACGCAGAGGCGTCAGCAGTGGCCACCTACACGCAAATATCCATGTACCTTTCTGTAAGAGAGAGTGAGAGAGATAGATAAAGGAGGGTAAATATACATATACATACACATGGCCAAGCACAGTCAGTTAGTTGGCCTAGGTCAAAACGACGCAAAACGACGCCAGCAGCGAGAGGCGACGCAACGCAACGCGGCGCAGAGCAGATATGCTCTATACAGTGTGTATGTATGTTTGCATGTGTGTGTATGTAGTAGTTGCTGCTTTGCGGCGCGTGTGCAAATTAAAATAATAACTTTAATATTAGATTCACATCAGAGAATGACTTAACACTTTTTGCGCAATTCAATTATGACGCAGTTTGTCATTGTAACAAGCGATTTTGTTGTTGTTTTGTTTCCGTTTGTGAAATTAAATATTTCCATGTCAAGGTAGTAGGCAAAAGGAAATCAAGGCTGCCAAAAAAATAAAACAACCCCCGTCAGAAAGAAATTCACTTTCGCAAGCGCTTCCCTTTCATTTGGCAACCACTCTTTACGGTCACCTTCCCAGTCGCCCACAGCAAGCAAACACACACACTTACACAGCCTGCAATCAGCAGTCTGCTTACTCACTGCACATACAACTCACACATACACGCATGCATACAACGACATTTGCGCATTGCTTGCTCGCTGCTGCTGCTGCTGTTGTTGAAAACTCATGCACGGCCTCAGCGGCGCGTACGTATGGCGACACAATCACCAGGCAATGTGCTGTTGAAAACACTTGCACGCCCTCCACGTGTAGTTCAAGTTCATGATAAACGAGTGAAGCACACGACGGGCAGCCGATATGCAAGCGAGCAGTGTGAGAGAAGAGAACGCGTTGTGACTCTGCCAACGCTCAGCGCTGTCTGCAGTTGACGCTGGCGTTAGCGTTAGCAGCGCTGCCATTGCTGACGCCGGCAGCGCAGTGCACTTTTCAGTTTCTATGTGATATTTCTATGTGTGTTGCAAAATTCGCATTTCATATATATATTTTTTTTTTGAAGCCCCGTTTAATATTCAGAAATAGTGCATATGCTGAGCATTTTTTTGTGTAGTTACAGTTAACAAACAAATTACAAAATATCACTAAGAAAAGACGCTGCGCTCAGCGCAAGTTGAAGCGGCGACAAAGCAACCAACCTCGTTCTGCGCTCGCAACCCAAAAGGGTCATCAACCTACGAAAAGCTCAATGTACACACACAGACGCACATACGTACATACTATGTATGTGCTTTTGAGAAATGTAAAGAAAAGAAATCCGAAAACAAACTTATGAGTGTGTGCGAGTGTGCAAAAAGAAATGTGAAGCTTTAGCCAGAGTCGAAATTTCTGCTGCTGCTGCTGCCGGGGACTGGGGGATCGTGTTATTGTCTCCGCTGTCGCACAGGGATCGCACAGCCAACAACAACCACAGTCAATACACAAAAATTTGTGGAAACCTCAAAATAAATACATACACACACATACAATATATTCGGGTACATAAACAAGGAGAGAAGAGAAGAGAAAAAAGGGGCAGCATGCACAAGTGTTTCTGTGGTTGTTGTTTGGTGTTGTTTTATACGTGCCGAATTTCATTTCTTCTTTGTTCGCTGTGTGAAGAAGAAAAGGGATGAAAGGGGGGAGAGAGAGAGAGGTAGAATGAGACAGTGGGGCAGACATATTTTTTTCTTATTTGCATTTCGAGTTATTATTGTTGCTAAATAATTAATTTCAATGTATATATTTACAAGATGACATTTAAAAAATATTCAAGCAAGGAGTGGCATTAAAATATTAAGAAAACAAGTTTGCAAGTGCAAATAAGCATGACATATAAGAAAGAATTTGCCAGCGAAGCGATGTTTTTTTGGGTGGGGGGCCTGAGTTTCCGGGTCCTGAAAATAACATTATTGTTTTTAAATACTTTTTTGGGGGCGTATTCTTCAACATTCTCACTTAGGGGCGAGATTGCCAATAACGTAAGATAAAAAATGCATTAGCGTACCGGGAAATTAAATTCAACTTATTCTTAACTCAGGTAGTTCCGTTTAATTTGAATTTGAATTCAACAACAATTAGGAATACAATCTTTATATGCTTATAATAATATTTGCGTCAATACCCAATATCCTGTAGATACATTTCGTATGTATGTATATAAACACACACACACATACACACAAAAAATACCAGTTTTCAAATATTTTTGGCAAAACTCGTTTCGCAGGTTGCTTAAAAAACTAACCCTCGCAGAAAGCTTCAGATTCGCAATCTTGTTAGAATCTGTGAAATTACTGACCAAGCCTAAGGCATAACTCATTATATATGTGTTTGTATGTGTGTGTGTGTGCACTACGTTATCTAGCTGATCATAAAAATCACAATCAAACAAAAGAGCTTTCATCTACATAGTGTGGAAATGTTAATTGCATTAGAAAGAGACAGCTGCATATGTATGTATAAAAAAGCTGCAGCTGCGCCTTGAACTTGAATTTGAGCAGGCAGAGCAGCAGCAGCAGTAGCAACTGCGACTGCGAGATGGCCTTCAAATGAAGTTCGGTACAGTGAACAAATTGAAAATGAAATGCGCATAACAAACGCAAGCATGCAAAAGCTGCCAGCCACAAAAAGCAAAGAGTGTGAGAGCGATAGCGAGAGCAGCGCTGAGAGTGAGAGTCAGAGTGAGCAGAGTGTGCAATGCAGGCGCGTACAGCCAACGGCTGCGTCAAAAAGTGACGACGCCGCTGCAACTGTCCTTGAACTTGGCAAATATTATTTTTTTTTGGTTGTTGCTGTTGTTGTTGCCGTTTGGCCAAACGAAGGACAGCAGCAGCACTCACACGACACACACACACAGAAGGACGGCAATCGAATGCAAGCGCTGCTGTGTCCACCATTTGCTTTCTTAATGTGCAGCAGCAGAAGCGTCGACGTCAGCAGCGACGTCATTGCTAATATGGCTTCAAAATTCTCTGCCCATAGGCGTTGCTGTGGTATCGATAAATTTTTGCGTGTGTACGCGTTTAAGTTAAGCAAAATGGCTGACTTGAAATTTAATTTAAGGAACAAATAAATACATACATATGCATAAGCCTTTTAGAGTAAATAAAAAAGCTTTGTAAAATTTGAATTTATATAAAAATTAATCGCAACTTAGAGATTGCGAAAAAAGCAAATTCCAAAAAACCCCAAGATTACAAGTGAATTTATAAATGATAAGCTTAAATAAAGTACACAATTTTCAGAATTTCAATCGCTTTCGTACTTAATATGTGCACAAATACACACACATGTATAATTCTTAATATCTTGGAGCGGAAGTTTTAAGATTTCCGAGAAAGCGTCCACCGTTACCAAGCGATAAAACGAAGAAATCAACGATTTCTCAATTCTGTGTAAAAAAAAAACAACAAAAAAATCCAAAAACCTGACCACAGAGCACAAAAACAGCGTGAATCAAACAGAAAACCAATAGAATGACGGGAGAACAGCTCACTTCATTTAGTCAGAATTGGCAATTAGAACAAAGAAATATACAAATATATATACACATACATATATATGTATGTATGTGTATATGCTGTACGTAGCTGAAACCGATATTAGTAAGTATAAGCATGTACATACGTATATAAACAAATACACGCGCGAATTTGTTAACCAAGGTCAACAATTTTGTTGTTGTTTTTTTCTCGACTATATTAAAAATTATTTCACAAAAATAAATAGGCATTGGGCCTGAGGAGCGATTATATATGTATATGTCTATACATGCATGTGTATGTAGGCAAACAAAGAACATTAAAGAATGCTAACAACAAACAACAATCTAACGGGCAAGTTACGAGGAACTACAGCAAAAACATGGCGGATCGAGGCAGTTGAGCAGTTGATTCAAAATTGCTGGCGTCACAAGGGGTAAGCTACATGCAGAAATACACTCTACTTGGATTGGGACACACACACACACACACACATATATATATATATACATAAATATAAACATATACATATGTATACATAGATATGTATATACCTGTATCTGTATATAAGTGTGTATACAGAAAGCGAACGAAGCTTATTTACGCATGTCTGCGAACCGGCTTTTTTTTGCGTTAGAACAAATCGGAGGCAAGAACTCTGTATCTGTGTGTATCCGTGTATCCGCTTGAGTTCGCCTGTTTGTATGCGTTGCAATACAAAATTTAATGGGGTAGGCAAAGGGTCGGCAAGCAAATCAAAAAATCAACAATTCGTTTTTCTTAGGCTCACGAGTTTGCTGTGTGACCGACCATTAAATTAACGATAAGCAACCAATTATTTCAAATTCTTCATAAATTGTTAACAAGAAAAATATAAACAAAATAAAAATAAATATGTATGCTGATAAGCAAGGGAAAAGTATAAATATCTGAGTTATTTATTGTATGGTGGTGTTTAAGCGATATGCTTTCTTTGCTTTGCAAAGTTTATTTATGGGCAGCACTTGATAAAGTCGTTAAGCGATTAATTTTTGCACTCTATGCTCAATGAATCCATTAATTGTAAGTGAGAGTGAAGTTCAAAGGTATCTCGATTTATGGAGCCACATAAAAATGTACTCAAACGTTTGTGACAATATAACGATAAATTGTGATTATAAAGTTTGAAATGTATACGATTTGTGAATCACATTAATTATGGTATACAACTTAGAATTGAGTTTAGAATTGAATTTTAGTTATGACATTTTAGCCCAATCGAAGCGGGAAGTTCATTTGCAGAAATCTCCACAATAAAGTCGAAATTCTTCTTTAAAGCTGTCATCACTCCAGTAGTCTACATTTATCTGTCCATAACCGATCGCAATCGCCCTCCAATAATCAGTGGGCCACTAAAAAAAAGTGAACTTTCAGCACGGCCCATTCATAAAAATCAGACAGCGGACAAAAACCGCATAAGACACATTCAAATACCGCATCGATAAGAAAAAATAAGAAAGAGCTGACGTGCCAAAAGATAACACATAAAAAAGCAGGTGGAACGTGAATGAACGCAGCTATCTCAGAAAACCCAAACCCGAACCACACCCGAACCCGATACCCAATAACCTCAACATGGTGAACCACCTACGTAAATCAATTGGCGATTGCTAGCCGATAACTAGCGTTAACTATTCGGTTCTAGTACACTCAGCAATAATTCGATAAGGAATACAAAGTTCTTCTGATTTTTAGACATCATTTCTAAATATTAGGAAAACAATTTCTAAAATTTAGAAAGTCTTGCTTATTCTCTTCTTAAGAAATATTTTCTATTATTAAAAAATATGACTGAAAAGTACAAAAGTAAAAAATAACCATAATTTTTAGAAATAATCCTTTCTAGAATTCAGGAAAAAGCCGCGGATCTTATAATATAAATAATTCAATTTATAAACTAATTACAGATAAGTCTACAAATTCTAATATATGTAATAACAAAGTTAATATACAAATTCATCACATCGAAAACAACACCCTGAAAAACATATATAATTTAGAAAAATTCTCCACCTTGAAATTTGGGAATGCAAATCGATGTTTTTTGAAAGCTACATTCAAAAAATTAAGAAATTTACTTTTACTAAAATTGAGGTTCAATTTTTGATGAGTGTATTGACTCCAACTGCCTTGGGTTTTCTAACTTTTGGCTCGATACAATTTCCTGTGCACATGCCACAATATCAATTCCCAAGATTACCGCGAACAAGCGCTGCGAATTTTTGGCATTTCATGCTGCTGCTCACATTTTGTTATTGTGTTTGGCCCGTTGACGCTGGTACTGACCTTCAGACACAAAATTAGCAAATAGATAAAATACGAAAATACTTCACCAACAACAAAAGCAAAAACAAACACCAAATAAAAAACCATTTTTTGCATGCGCGGGACTCTTTTATCGCAGAGAAATTGCGCAAGTCTAAAGTCATATCAATGATGGTTATAGGATCATTTTGTACAAAATCGTAGAATAAAATGAAACAAATCAACATTGATGCTAAATCTCTATAAAATGTGAAAACTTTCTTTCATTTTTCTAATTTTTTAATTTATTTTTAACATTTTTCTTAATTTTTTTTAAATTAACGAAAATATTTGAAAGTTAAATTATATCATTTCTTTTTCTAATCATTCTAATCATATACTTGTATGTCATCAAATGCATATTACATTTGATTCTTGTTAGTAGAAAAGTCTGAAATCGATAATATACCGATCAATCAATGTCAGATAACATTTCCCAGTTCTATTTACTAATATCTGACTGTTTATGTTAACAAACCGATGTCAGTTTAACCCTGACCAGCCACATTCATAATATATTGAAGCACAATCATTATCCTTATCGTAGTCAAATCGGTCGAGTGCTAATTAGTTGGCGATCCTTTTATACTTCAAATTCGGCGCGTGGCGACGTGACTCACTCGACTCGAGTGAGTGAGTCAGGTGTGTTTAGGAAACCCCTTTGATATGGCCACAATTGATCATAATCAAATGCGATTGGAAATTGGTTAGAGTCACAAATTTTTATGAGACCCATTGTGGATGAGTCAAGGGCGGTCAGAGGTTTGAGTCATCAGGAGTCTATATAGTTGAGATAGGCTCTTTCTCTGTCCTAGGTGGATGATAGGTGATATATATTTATATATGTGTGTGGGTGGTATTTTGATAAAGATATATTTGTGTGACAGTGCTAAAATAGAGATATTCATCATTTGTTTTTTGTGTAAATTTTGCTAGTCATAGGGCGTATGCGTGATCATGGCGCAAAGTAATTGCTGATGTGTTCTCTCTGTATACTATGACGGTATATTCTTAGTTCCTTTATGTGAAGCGTCATCTGCTTGATTCTAAGAACTTGCCCAAGATTGTCAAATCTATTGCAACTAGAATGCTCTACATTAAGTATACGCCAAGTGGTCAATCTCAATCTAGCTTAATATTTTAGAACATTTAATTTTTTATTGAAGATAAATTTGAAAAAAAAAACTATGTAAGATCTTAATATATAAACTCTTTCTATACTGCTAATTTTAAAATTAATAAAAATTATTTAAAATTGTATTTATTCATTTTCTTTTTTTTTTACTTATTATTAATTATTTTCTTTATTATTTACTCTTTTTTTTCCGAATTCAATTCAAAAGTTTTTTAGCTTTTAAAATTTATGTTGAATAATGACAGAAAAAATCGATAAATTAAGTAATTAAAAATAACAACTAATCAAAATTTAATATACTGCTTAAATTGCTTAAATAATTTGTCATTATGTTGTGTGTATTTATATATTTCGAAACTCACCATAAAATTACGAAAATCCAAAATAAAAATGTAGAAATATTCCTTAGGATGTCCTTAATAATTCCAAAATGCAAATCCAAATGATATGGCTTGAGATTGTATTTGTCTAATAACTGTGTATCTTTTTTTATCAGATGGAACTGTTATTTTTTTATTTGTTTTTTTGTTGTGAAAAACACTTGTTGTCACGCGAACCGACGAGTGGCAAGTGTTTTGTAGAACTTTTTCACTGTTGCGCAGTCGAAGCGCGGCGAGGCATTCAAGAATAAAAAAAACGTCGGCGGTATTCGCAAATATTAGATGTCGCCGCCTCTCCGAGAGTTTTTGCAATTGTCGCTCGTTTGCTCGTTCGCTCTGCCAATTACCAAATGCGATTCAAGTGTCCGTTAGAATCAGAAACAATATGCGCGAGGCGTCAGCGTCAGCGTCGACGATCGACTAACCGAACTTGGCGATCGACTCGCTCTGATATTGAAAATTGTATAAGAATTCAGCGGCGAATGTTGACTGTTCTGTGTGTGCGAGCGAGAGACAGATTGAGACGGAGACGAAGACCGAGACGAATTCAAGCGAACAGCATACGACTTGTGTTTTATAATTGCGAGCTGAGTTCGCGTATATGGCGTATGCGTTCGTGTGTGTGTGGGTGTGTGACGCTGCGACGTTCGTTCTGTTGCTGCTGGCGTCTCTAATGCCGGCAGAGTTTTATTCAAGTTTAATTTGAACTTGTTGTTGTTGTTGCTGCGAATTTGTGTATCAAACGTATGTATTGTGTGTGTGAGTGTTATTTATTATCTTTGCTGCTTTTGATTATGACTTTGTGTGCGTAGCTGCGCAGCACTACGACGATTGCCGCTGTTGTTGTTATTGTTGCTGCTGCTTCTGCTGCTGCTATTAACGCTTTGTTGTTGCTCACATTCACACGCCACTATAAACAATATTGACCTAGGTTATATACTATATACATATATATATATACTTGTACCTTAGTGTTTCAGATATATTTTTTCTTTCTACTTTTTGCCTATCGCATAATTTTATAGCTTTTTTCTAGGTTATATTTTAGCGATATATTCTTGGCATTTTTCAATTGATTTCTTTCATATATTTTTTTAAATTTATGTATATTATATTTTGATCAGTCTTTTATAACAGTTAAGCGAAAACACAAATTAATTTTAAAATTGCACTTAAGTTTAGTTTTAACAGTTAAAACACATTTGCTAGTTACATTTTTTTTTTTAGCTTAAGCGATGATTTTTTTTAAGGCAAAGGAGATCAAATAACGTTTATAATTTTATTTTTCGTTTTATAACTGTCAACAGCAGCTTTTGCTTAAGGTTGTTGATGTTGTTTTTTCTTTTTGCACGGTTAAAAGCTTTCTAATACTATTGAAAGTTCTTTCAAGAACAGAAACAGAAACGCTGCCTTTTGCCGTGTACCGTTTGCCGTGTGTTGACGCGTCGCCAGCTCGCTGAGAAATACGAAATGGCGGCCAGCGTACACAACATTTTTGCCGAGAACAATATGCTGGCAGCGCTGAGAACAGAGCAGCCGCGTAGCAGTCGCTGCGCAGCTGGCGTCGCAGTATTGAATAGCAGCAGCTGCGGCAGCGTCGGCAACTGAAGAATGAAAGCGCTGCGTGTGCAAGCTTCAATATCTATATAAATATATAGATGTATGTGTGTATGTATGCATGCGTGTGTGAATGTATGTATGTGTCTTATGTGAGCCGGCATTTTAGACAGCAGCAGCTGCTGCGCCTAACGCATACATACACTCAAAGCAACGTAAAGGCTGAGTGCGATTTTTCCTTTTTTGCGGCCGCAATGAATATGTTGTTGTTATTTTCGGTAATTGTTTCGGCTTGGTTGCGTTGGCGGTGGCGTTGGCAGCGACTGCGGCAGCAGCAGCGGCAGCAGCTACAAACACGCTTAACTTACTCAATACAATTTTTATTACGCACACGAATATAATTCGTTTGGCGGTGTATGTTTGTATTGTTCTTCGGTTCATCCCAATGGTAGACATCGACATTTATTATTATTCTTTACTCTTGATTTCTTACTCCTCACATTACAACAGATCATCCTCGAGTGAAATCGTGTAAAACGCTTTTCGCACATTCAATGGTAGCAATTGTAGTCAGTGGATCGCAGGTGTTTGTTGGCTCGACTTTTTGTACCGTTGGTTGTCAGTAGAAGAGGATGGAATAGAGAATGATACGATTTCTGCGCTCCTCAAATTCATCGATTATTTTATCGATGTCTTTGTCGATGTCGTTTGACTTCGCCATCAAATTGAGCATGTCCGTAATTAGGAAGGCGCCCATCAGTGCATCCTCCGTATTGTCGACGACATCTACATTCAGCAGGTGCACGGGTCGATTATCAACGGAATTCATTGACTCCATGTGCAGCACAACCAAATCAAACACACGCTCCTCCACCGTGATTATAATATCGAATTGTTCTTTGGTTTCTTGAAAGTGTTCCGAACACTTTTTAATACGCCGGTTGCGGTCCAGCGTGTGCAGCAGTCCGTTCAAGGTGTAAAATTTTTTGTCCTTGGCTTCCAGGTCACGGTAGATTTCCTCGTAGCTGCTCCCAAATTCGTAGACATTTGGTTTGTCCAACGCAAGGCCGGGCAACTTAACCCGTTTGTCGATGCCGTAGGAGGGCACATTGAAGCCCTTTTTCGCCAGGAAACTGTGCGCCTCCATGGAACGGTTTATGTTCGATGAGCAGACCACAGCGACGCTCAGCTTGCTTGGGTCAGTCATGTCTACTTTGGCAGTGTTGCCAGACTGAAAGAAATCAATATATTTTAGAAGATAAGAATGGATAATTACCAAGTTCAAAATTGTTGTAATTTGAATGAATCTTGGATTTTATTTTCCTAAATCAATTTACAATAACAACTAAAACAAAATACGATTCAGCTCGCAATGACGACGACGGCGTCGACGGTGTAGGCCGTAATTTGTATTCTTATTACTATTATTATTGTTTTTGTTGTTGCTGTTGTTCCTGTTTTTGTCTTTGCTTTGGTTCTTATCACGGTTTTTGTTATTATTGTTGTTATTATTATTATTATTGTTCTTTCTTGTATTTGGTCAGTTGTTTTGCGGCATTTCTGTTTTCGCGCTTTGTTTTGGTGACGTATGTGCGTGTGTATCGTGTGTATCGTGTGTAGGGTTGCCAGACTGCGCTGAACAGTTGAGTGGAATTTTAATAATAATAATAATTTACAAGAAACCGATTCTAAGAAAGTTAAATGAATTTAAGTTCAAATGAATCTTGTTAAATATGGTTTTAATAATGGTAGAAAAAGAAGAAGAAAACAAATATAATACTAAAAGTCATTAATAAAACACATATTTTGCAAAAGAAGTGGGAAAAGATGAATTTTGTACAGTTAGTAGAGTTTACCCCTATGTTTTCGTTCAATTCGTCTTTTTCGCCCCATATGGAATAATCTGGAATACAAAATGGTAAATTTTCGACAATATCTTTGGCAAGTCAATGCCCCAAACTTTATAGCCTGCTGTTGTCTGCTGTTTTGCACGTCGACATCTCCACATCTCTGCCCCTACACCTCTCCACCGCTCCCCCTCCCTTGCCGCTACGTGTGACAATCGGTGCGTCTGTTTGTCTCCTACTAAAGTGCAGTCATTATTTGGTTGTCATTATTATTATTATTATTATTACGAGGAGAGTATTGACCCGAAAGATTTCTTTTGTCGGCCAGCATTTATAGTCAGCGGCGGCAAAAATTGGAATTATTGTGCATAAATAAGAAGTTCTCCAAAAGTTCGTTGAAAATTTCTGAAATTGCAATAAATGCAGAAGAAAGCAATCGAAGAAGAAGAAGCAGCAGCAGCAGCAGCAGAGGAAGCAGCAGCAGAGGCCGAGGACAAAAAGCAGCGCAAAGCTGACGTCAAGCATTTCCTTTGCCTGCGCTGCAGTCGACGCAGCTGCCGCTGCTGCTGCTGCTGCGGGGGGGTGTTTGGTTTGGCGAACCGAACGGTGCAATAAATTCAAGCTTCATCCCTTTTTGGCAACGACCAACACCAACAGAAACAGCAGCGAGCCAAAAAACAAAAAAAAAAACAAAAACAACAACGGAGAAGCAGAAGCAAAAAACAGCAACAAGAACCAAATAAAACTCAAACCCAAAATGTCTGCAACGTTGTCGCTTGCAAAGGGGCAACGGCAACAGCAAGCAGCAAGAAGCAGCAGCAGTTTAAGTTGTTCGCGTGGCGGCCGTGCAACGGTTTTCGACAGCTGACATCGGAGGCAGTGCCACAGTTTTCAACATGTGCTGCACATGCAGAGGACTTGCAGCCAACGGATAATCAAGAGTCTGTTGCACGTCTCTCTCGCTCATTCTGCACACATGCATATATATATATACATATGTGTGCATGTGTGTGTGTGTGTGTGTATTGTTGAGGCTGTGTGAGTCTGTGTCTGGGCGCTTGCCAGCAGGTTGAATCATTTGGCAAAGATGGGGCAAAGTCCAGCCAAACTTATACAGCTAAAGTTGTCTAAAAAAAAAAAAAAACAGTTTTCAAATGGTTTTTGCATTTTTTTTATTTTTTGACAAATCATCAAAATATTTTGGCAGTAGCTAATTTAATTAAAGTTTTATGTTCTTATAAGTTATAAAATAAAAGCTAAAAATAATTAAATCGGTTCACTTTGGGAAAGTTTATTGCATTGGAAATAGCATTTTAACATGAATTTTAAAAAAATATCATATTTTCAAAACTAAATTCAATTATACTCCAACTTTTTTCATTATTTATTTTTTTATATAATAATATAATCACCTAATATAATACAATAATATTTTTGTTGAGAAAATTATTTTGAGGTAAAAGTCGAAATGAATTTCAAAATATCTTGCTTATGTATAGCGACGACAAACAGCAAGATACATATTTAAAGATATATCATCAAGGACCATAACTGACTTAGTCATACATACTATACTGAATTTCTGTCTATTTTATCTTAAGATATAGATGTTTTACAGAAATATATAGTTGGCATGGCAACAATTTTTTGTATACTTCTTTTACCTTATATACGTTTTGATCCGTCGTGATCTTCACATAACGTTAATGATATTGCGGCAGTTCCCACAGAAAAGGGAAGAAAACAAAAATAGTTGTTAATGGAGACTGCTAATATATATATATATAAATATATATATATAGATATATATAATATATATCGACTTAAACACAGGTTATAGTTTTATTGACGAATTTACCTCGCTAATAGCTTTTCACACTCAAATGTAAGCAGTTAGCTAAAGTTGTGGAAATGTTTTTCGATTATCATGCTGCTCTCTTCTTATGTATACAGTTAATTAACTAGTTGAAAGTAGTGTTTAAAATTGTGTCTTTAATTGCTATCGATAATCGATTTATATCGACTCGGCTATGAATGCTGATCACGATATGCTTCCTTCCGGCTGTTCCACATGTTTGCACGAATACACTAAATATTTATAAAAAATCAATAATTATTAATAATAATTATGATTGTGGTTATTTTGTTTATCTATTAGTTCTCCAAAGTATATTCCGGAGTACACATTTTGGGGCTAGACTTTTAATCTTATCTGTCGCCAGAGCTGTTAGGCATTATTATGTAATTGCATATATAATGCGCCAATAACCACGTGCAACAAAAATAAACATAAACAACTCGTGGAATTGCGCAACCTTATTTGTGTTCTCGGTAAGCAACCTTCAAAACCGGGTATCAGAAGTTCAGCTTTACTTAAGAAAAGAAAGTACAAAAAATGGTTTCAATTCTTTTATAATTTTACTTTTTAAAAAAAATAAAAAACCAGAATTGAAAAATTGCTTATATAAAAGTCTAAGAAATAAACAAAAAAAAAAGTTGTATTTAAAAATAAATAAAATAAAAATTATGCACATAAAATTTGATTAAAATTTAATTTTAATACCTAAATATAAAACCAATATTTAATTGAAGTGCAAATCCAATAACTTACTATTAATATTCAAGGGGGAAAAACAAAAACATTAAACCGCTTATCTAATTTGACATTAGCTAAAAATGGAAATGGAAAACTACGTCGCTTAGAGATATTATCGCACAGGTTCTCGAAGTAAATGATTATATTACGTATACGCAGCGTGGAACCTGCATTGGAAAATAGTAGCAAGCTCAAACTTAAACTTGCAGCTGATGTAATCGTTATTATTATTATTGTTATGTATTTGTTTACCAAAACGTGCCCATTCATAGCATCAGGGAAGGTAGAGAGATTGGGAAGATCAACAAATACTTGAGCAAATAATTGTAAAGAGTCGTATGGAAAAAGAAACCATTTGCTTACCGTATGTGTATGAGTGTGTACATATATATATATAGATATAGTCATAGACTTTTGTTATTTCCATTACGCTTGCTTTAGAATAGATTAGTAAACAGATACATATCTTTATATGTGTGTACATGGGCATATCCAAACAATCGGATAAATAGATATATATATATGAACAACATTATATGCTTGTTAAGACTATGATAGAAATGACTTGAAAAATGACTTAGCAAATGACAATCAAATGTGTATAATTATAGATACTACTCGGTCGAAATTAATTAACGATTTTTTGTATTTATTCAGAAACCGTTCCCATAATTAAGGAAAGATACAAATTTGTTTAATAGTAATTACAACTAACTTTTAAAATTTATATACAAACTAAGAATGAAGCTTAAAAGGATTCTAAAAATAATACGAGATCCGTAAACATGAATTTTGTTGAGAGGCAAATCAGGGTGTTATGCAAGAAGTTATCTTTCTCTTAAGCCTGCTGATATAGTGCAATCTGAAACTGACTGGAACAATGCTTACTCAAAATTAAAAAAAAACAAATCTTAAATTAACATTTTCGAGTACTTTGTAATGATTACATCAATTTCTATCATTAAGAACTCCATTTTGAATACCATTTTCGCATGCATTTGGACATTTGGACAATTTAACTAATTACTCATAATTCATGGTAACTTTTTTATTTTTCGTCTGCTTGGTTTTTTTTATGGGCTTCCCCAAATTCATGCAACACATGTTGCACCAATATTGTATATAGAATAACCCCTGAAATCTATTACATTTTACTTTAATTTTTATTTTGCCTGTTTTCTGTGTCGAGTTTTTATTATTCGGCATTAAATAAATAAATAAATTAGAAGTGCCTTGGCTGATGCTATGTGTATATTATTGTATGCACATGCATATATACATACATATACATATATATATTATAGATTAATAATTTATAAGTATTTATGCACATCTGTCTTAGTTAATAACCAAGCGAATATCGTAAAATTACTAAACAGCTTTGTATTTTAGCTTAATAGTTACTGTAGTTTTAGCAGCAGCAGCTGTTTTTTGTATAATACTGTGCAGAGGGTACTTTGATTTTGTCGATAAGAATGTCACTTTTGCATGATATGAAATACAACATTAATCGGACAATGAGAAAAACTATTCCATTCAAAATATTGGTGAATTAATATTAATGAAAAAAATTCCCATTTGCCAGAGTATGCCAATTTCGGAGTGTTCAAGTCAGCTGTTCTTACTTGATTTTTTTGTTGTTGTTGTTAACAATCAATGGGCATTATATAATTTGATAAATCATTGGGCTGATGTCGCCAGCTGTAAAATAAATTTACATACATTTGCGCAATTTATGAATAATGCCCATTGCATTGAAACATGGTAAGTCGAACTTGTTTTCATTATTGAGCTGCGCGATGTAAATGAGCTGTATATCAATTAGCCAGCAGCAGCAGATAGCACAACAAACAAAAACTGCGAGCACAATGGCAAACAGCAGAGGGAGTGTGACGGCCAGACTGCGTCAATAATAACTGCATTACACGCGGCAGCGACAAAAAATTATAGATACTCTCTCCCTCTCTCACAGAATCGCACACTCTCGAACAGACTCATACACAGACTGAGAGCGCGAGAGAGAGAGAGACAGGGCTCGCGCACACTATGGTGCTGCATTCGTTGCTTCCTCCCTCGCCGCTATTGCTGCATCGTTCTTTTCTCCTTGTGGCTTCATGCGGTTCATTGACCGCCGGCACGTGCGTTGAAAACCCGTGCACATCCTCTTGCATTTGTATGTGGTCTGTGTGGAAAACATTGGCATTGCCTCCAAGGCGGCCAATACACGTTGCATTTTATCGCATGCACATGTCACTAGCGCTCTCTGTCTTTCGCTCGCTCTAGCACTATGCCAGCTACACACAAGTGTGTGTGTGTGTGTGAAATGGCTTATTATAGTCCCCGACTGAATGCCGCAGCTTGTAGTTGTTGATGTTGCTTGAATTTCTTATTTGCTTTACAGTTGCGCGTGGCCTGCACTTGTGTGCGTGTGTGTGCATGTGTTTTTTGTATTTTATTCTCAAGTAACTTGCATTAATTTTCCGTTTTATTTTCGGCTACTTTCGATGTTTACAGTTATTTTTAATTTATCGCCTTGCCTACATTGCGGGCCTCTTAAGTCATCGCCCATTCTTGTCGATTCTATTGCGATTCGCAACCGATAGATTGTTTGCCTAACTGCAAATGCATACATTGTATTTTGCACGTATGCAAGTAGGCGTGTTGGTATGTATGCATGTGTGTTCATATCTAATAACGAAATGATAAGAAGAATTGCACACCATTGTTTGCATTTGACCATCAACTTGAGCTTCCGGTGTGGCGGCCCAACTACTGGAAAACATATGACTACATTTGTTATATATTTAATCTAAAGTGCTGGGGACTAAGCTTTAAATTTATGCAAGCACAGGCCGAGATAACTGAATAGTGACAGTGCAAAATTAATAAGTATGCAAAAGCTTAGATTTTCCATGTCATTGCTGAGATTATGCAGCACTTCCAATTTCTGTCAACATTTTTTTTACAACTTGCGATTATGTGTTAAATTGATATTATTGATGAAAGAAGAAGAAATTATAAAAACAACAAATATTTGAATCTTTCTCATAAATGAAAAATTACAGCAATTTCACTTTTTAATTTTCTAAACCCTCTCTGTTAATTTACTTCAGAGGTAACACAATTCGATTATTCACCATAACCTAACCCAATATGAGTCTTAACCGAAACTTTTGACAGCGAATACTAAGCATGGATCTTATCATTATTATATAATAATTATCTATTAAAATAATTTATTATTCTTCATTTTTTAAGCACACATCTTTATTGAATGGATATATGAATCCATTCGTATTCATATGACTCGGAGTGTATGCACACTAAATGCTGATATTATTTGTGAGTTATTGCTCTGTCGTTCCGCTTGAAGAGTAAATTTCCGGGAGTGTTAAACCCAAATTATTATTAAGTTGTTGCCACACTAATATAACAAATCAAGAATATGCAAACTATTTGTAGTGGAAAAAATGTAAATTTAATTAAAAAAATTATATTATACTATAAATGAATATGCGTTATCGAATGGGTTATTTTTAGATTAGTCAGTCTAGATCTAGACATAAAAAACAATAATACGCATACATAAAGCATGTAGCTTTGTAGGTATGTCTATGCAGTAGATGCTAATTAAATTTCTAGACATCAAAACAGATTATGAATTCAAACCAGTTTAATTGTTTGGGGCACTCACTTCCCAAATGAATATTGAGGCACTACGCATTTTCATCATAATTCGTCGCTTCGATTATGCAATAGGTCTAGACGACACTTTTGATTGCTATCAGTGTAGATTGCAGTTTTCGATTTGCAGTGTTTCCGGCCCTTCGCTTACGTAAACAAATCCATCCAGAGTGGTTCCACATATAGCAATTGCTTACGAACCTCACACAATGTTGGCAAAAAGTGTTTAACGACGTGGGCAACTAAGTAGTAGTCACCTTTAGCAATATACAATATAGTATCAAACTATTTTTACACTGAAAAAAAAAATATTAACTTGGAGTAATTTTAATTTAAAGTTTCTCACTTCAAAAATGCATAAAACTAAACACTTTTTAGGGTTATTCATTTTTAAACATTTGTCATTCAACAATAAAGTGCAAAAATATTAAGCTTACTTGAAGAAATTACAAATGTTTCGTACATTTCAAAATTGAGTAGATTCCACAATTTTGTATTATATTTTTATATAGTTAATAAGCTCTTATTTAAGATATTTTTATAAAGGTTGTTAAAGAATGTTGTAAACTTATTATTATTATTTTAACCCGAGAGTCAAATAAAGGTTAAAGATTTTTAAATTTAGTTATTTTACCGATTGCATTTTGATCTGATTATATTTATTTCTGGGTTTTCCCAATTATTGTAATATGTTTTGGACCATTATACATATTAATACTCAAATTTTTAATTTAAAATTTTCAATTTAATTCCTCTATTTATATTTTAAATAATTTGATTTGAAATTTTTTCTTTTTGTGTAGTTTGAAGTACTTTGACTAGTCGCAACCTTCAGAAGTGGCCGGTCCAATCTGTCGTACATTGACTTGGTAAATTGTCTCTCTCTCTCTCTCTCTTTCTCTCTCTCTACACTATTCACTGTCTCATTGTCTTTCAAACCCGATAGTTTTTACACGTGCCGTGGGCAGCGTACGTCAAACTTAAGATGTAAAATTGCAATTTTTAGAACTGCACTCGTACCATGTATTTCTGTTAGTTTGTATACATATATAATCGTATTTGTGTATATATGTATATAATATTTTGGCCGATTTTATTATTGGCGTTGTGAGCGGTTCCGGTGCCGTTGTACGCTTTATGCTAATGGCCGGAACGTGTTTTCGAACAAAATGCACAATTCGAGATTTTCATTAGAAAATTATTATTTATCGCAGAATGGAGGGGATTGCTTTTGACTTATGGCTGGGACGATCCCTAGACAAGCAATTTTACACAGTTCTCCACATTTGTACAAATACTATTTAATGCCATTCTCAGCGATATGAACAACTTATCGAAATTGAACTGAGCGAACTGATGTCATTTGCTTTTACATACATTATTTTTTTTGTTTATATATGTATTTAGCAATAAATGAAAATACTAAGAATACTTGATGGGCAAAATAGGCAGAGATACATTTATCTATATATTGTTGCAACTTTTGTGCCGAAGGGGAAAAGTATTATAATTTTTTAATCAGTTCATTTTAGAGTTATAAGCGGATCGTTGTATATCTGGTATTATTATTATAAACTTTAAGTTTCTCGCATAGATCTATTAATCAATATACAAGTTTAAGCTAGTTTAAAGAGAAAGAGGATTACTATAACTTTATTTCTCAACAATCAGAGATTATTAACAAAAATTTATAATTAATTTAAGTTTGCTCGAGGTTTTAATATTTGTATATATTTATTTTTTGGTGATCTGCAAATGATTATTAAGTTTTTGTTTATTTTTCCACATATAAATTAAATTTTCTGAGCATCCTTTAGCATTTATAAATAATTTGTCAGTGTAACTAAAACTTTCTTTGTTTGAGTTGAAAGCAGATTAGTTTTTTTTGATTGCATTTTTTATTAGCTTCTGATCCTCGTTGGGTGACTCTAATTGTACAACAAGTGTCAAGGTCCATAAAATACCCCAGACATGATTTAGGAAATATAAAAAAGAATAAGTGTGCCAATCAGACCCTATAGATAAGGCCAAGCAGGCAGGCAAGCAAACGTCTAAAACGTAATACATATAAATAAATAGTAAGAGTTAACTTTTTAAGTGTTGAGGCTAAAATCCGAGATAAGTGTTAGCTAAAGGTCGATGTTGTGCATAGATTAGAAATTGAACTGGAAGCAAGAGCAGAGAAAGTAATTCAAATTAACTAAAGAGGCGAATTATTTTTCCAAGATATTTGTAATAAATTATCAAGAAGGATTTTCCCTTACTTTAGAGTTTTTCTATTTATTGGGCACTTCAGTCACTTCAGCTGTGCATCAGTAACTGGAATTTATATGCCAGATGCAAATAAAAATCAAGAGAAATTACTTTAACGCATATAAGTACACATACATGTGTACATGTATATACACATACATATGTCAGTATGCATACACACATACATTTAAATTACGTTGCCAATAAATAAGCCCCCAAAGGCAATTCCATGGCATACTTTATGGCTGGTGACACTTGGGTCCGCAGTGCCCTGAAGGCCTGGCACCATTTTTTCCTTCTTTCTTCTCTCTCTTTTCTCTTTTCTCTTATCGTTGTTTTCTTCTTTTTTTTTTGGCGCTGTCCTTCATTTCTTTGCACACACAATGGGCAAATTTGCTGAAGCGGCTCAATGCGATACAGAGGAGGAGAGGAGGAGAGATGGAGAGATGGAGTGCAAGAGAGGAAGAGAGAGAGCGAAGTTGATGGAAGGAAGCAAATGAAGCGTATATAATCGATACGACGTAGTAATAATTCCACAATCTATAATAAGATCTGAGTGATTAGCTCACTTGGCGCGATATGTCCTATTATTAGTTTCAATGCAACAAATTGGGCACGTAATATCTGTTATCGCCACCTGTGTCTGTTCAGAGTGCCTAATAGATTTATTATTGTACATTCACCTCACGCTTGAGCATTCAGTTCGATTACTATATACTCTATACTGAGCTGTTATAGGTCACGCAATTCGTCACTATAATAACATATACATGTACGTAAGCGTAAGAAATATGGAATACAAATTGTTTCGTAATTAGAAATAAAAACAGATTAGAAATATATGTAAACAAGCTTCCATTAAGCTAGAGTCTAAAACTGACTAAGATCATACTAAATATATAAATATAAATTATATTCTCTAGTTTAAATTCAAGGGCGTACCCACCTTTACGTAAAGGGGAGCTTGAATTATAATCTTTCAATAAATTTTAATGAACATTTCTGTAAATAATATTTTTTTTATTTGAATTTCATTCATGATATTAAATATACAACACATTTTCATAATCTTCTACTTTTTAATCGATCTTATTATTTTATATTGTTTTTATTTATTAATATAATAAAAAGTAATCAGCGATCACCTTGAAAATAAGTATAGTCCGCAGTTTCTTGGAGATTAAGCTGATGAGTGAATCCAATGGAATATCTGGAAAATTAATCGATTAGGATTTTTCCTCTATTTAGCATTAACGGATTTCAACCGGCTTACTCACTTTGATATCAAGCAAAGCTAATGCTAAACAGATTAAGGACACTATTGACAGCCTAGTACCCATTAAACTTCCCTAACTTTATCCTTAAGATACCTCAACCCCTAACTGGTGCACCTTCCTCCCCTGCACAATTAAAGGCACATTAAGTTGATTACAAATGGCCAAGATGTTTGAAAAGTTTTTGGCCTAAGCACATAACCGCCAACTGGTAGTGGCATAAATTACAAATTTTACGATTTAGATAGTCGGGCCCCCAAAGACAAGGAGTACGCCGTAGATAGGCCCAAGAAATAGGTTGTACTCCGTTCTATATGGCTGACGGTTTGCGTTTAATGCTCTCATTTCCGTCTTTTTATCTGTTTTCATGTTCAGATGTGTGTCAAATTGCCACCCACCCATGGTGCTGCCACCCCCACCACCCACCACCCATCACCCGCTTCGCCCTTCACCCTAGGCAAGGTGTGGAAACCACCACCTTCTGAGTTTCTGCATTATACATATGTTTACCCAACGCTGACCGAGAAATTTCCTTGGCTTTGGGGTTGGTTTGGGTTTTTTCCTATTGGCTTGGACTTTGGTTGCAGCTTCTTGCCTTGGCTTGAGTTTTCCGGCTTAGTTTTCGCTTTTCGCTCAAGTTCAATGACCTTGCACTTTTCTTTTCACTTTCTTGACACAAAAATTTCCTTAACTCGAGTTGGGGGTGGCTGATCTCTCTCCATCAAGGGTGGTTTTCTCTCTTCCTCTTGCGCCGATTGACATGCGCATCATTTCCTTAGCTGGGTTCGGTGGGGTGGGGTGGGGGTAGAGGAAAAGTGCTCTCCTTCTACGTAGACCTATGCGTGGCAGTCCTTTTTGCTTGGGACATTTTTTATTGTCATACTGGCAAACATTTTGGTTTGTTTGCTTTTTATTTAGATGGTGGGTGGTAGCGGGTGGGCATTGTGGCGTTTCCCTTTGGCATAAACCGGCCGGCATTGTTTTCTGTAGGGCATAATTTAATGGGCTTACGACAACTGAGACGATAATGGGGCCTGGGTCTATGGAAGCCAAAAGGGTAAGAAACATTTCCTTTTTAATGTTTACCTTTTATTTATTTAATTTGTTTGTTTAGCTAATACATAAACATTTTCATTTCAATTTCGAGCCTTGAAAACCATGTACAATATTAAATTTTTCTCGTGTATATAATTTTTTTTAACTATTGTCTTTAATTTATTAAGCGTTTTTGGTTATCACTTGGCTTCTGATCTATTAGAATTTGATTGTAGTTAAGATGATCTAATTATGAAAACGGTTTTCCTCAAGCTAAAGGCTTCTGCTGTCTTCCAGCTGGAACTTAACTTTATTATAAACACTAGAAAATAAATTACTCAGCATTTCCCAAAAAAAAAAACTTTTCTAAACAACAATATCAATTGCACAAAAGCCTTACGGAAAACCCGAGTTGATCTGCAATAAATTTCCACTTGAGCAATGGTATCTAGGTGGATACTTTATCCGATCACAACAACACTCAAGTGCAGCCTCCCCCATCAAGCTAAGAAATACACCCACCAAACACGAGCCAACAAAAGATCATCGAAGGGCCCCAAAAAAAAAAAAAAAACGCCCCCCTCGTCCGAAATAGAAAGAATAAAAGCAGCGCTGCGGGTTGAATTATAAAACCCGAAAAGCACAAAGAGAATAACATAAAAGCAACGGAGAGCGACGAGAAATGCCCCGCACATGAAAAAAATACACACACACAAAAACTTATCTAATACTATGGATACCGTTACTTGAGGTCACTGGCCCACACAGAGCAACTGCACTTGTATACTACAACAAACAAACAGACGACGCCGAACAACAAGCGGCACTGAAAAATAAATACAAGCACACTTACACACACACACACACACATACATACATAGGCACGTACGCACTCTCGTACGCACTCTCGCACGCACAAGCAAACAATTTCCAGCCGGTTATGTCATGCACATCAAATCCAATTGGGTGGGAAATTTACGTTGAGCGTTTTATCGCATTTGAGTGCGCAAGTCATTTGAGTGCAAGTCATGCAGGGCAATTCTGTGAGTGGGCTGGGAAATTTGAAGCGTTTTGAGCGCTGAGTACTTTGGATGGGTAATTTTGTTGTTGCTGCTATTTGTTGTTGAGTGTTTATATATTGGGTAACTTGAGGCAATTTGATTTCGCTGGGTGTTTATTTATTGAGTCGTTTTGTGTAATTTGAAACGCGATACAAACAAAGCACTTGGAAAAGGGAAAAAATATCAAAAATATTATTTACTGCAGAAAAATGTTGTTGTTTATTTATGATTTATATAAGAGTTGAAGAAAACAAGAACAAAAAAAATATTAAAAACCAATTATTTTTTAATTTTTTGATTTTATATGGAGTAAGAAATAACGGTTCATTTTAAAGCTTCAGTTGAAATTTCAGAAATATTTAAGTGAATTTCTGGAATTTAAATTATGTAAGTAATCAAAATCAGAAACAAAAAGAAAACTTAAATTAATTTTTAAAAATCGTAATACTTTTCAAAGTGTTTCAAAAATTACAAAGCTAATTTAGGTTTTAGTTTATTGGAAAATTAGTAATTCTTGAACACACTTATTTATTTATTTGTAAAATAGTTTCAAATCTTTTCCCCAACATTTAAAAGCTTATCCAAAACTGTATTCTTTTTTTAGCTACCTCAAATTGCCCTCTGCCAGCTAATCTCAACTCAAAACTGCCAGTTTCATTCAAACTTGCGCATGAAACTCACTCAAACTGCCATGAAATTCCCTCAACAATTTCCCTACACATGATTGTATGAAATCAGCTGTTCGAAATGCGCAAACTCCAAGCGACTACGCAATGCAATTGAAATTGATTTTGACTTACGGCGGGGAGACGACGAGAACACAAAACGCAGAACGCAGAATGTTGAACACTGAACGTTGAATGTTGAACGTTGAGCGCAACACCCACCACCAACACCAAGTAAACGGACGCCAGGGAAATTTGGAAAAACACCAAAATTTTTGTATGACCCATTTTCAGTTGCAGAGTTCAAAGACCTTTCGCATGTGAGCTACGAGCTACGAGCTGCGAGCTGCGAGCGGTGAGCGTTGAGCTTCGAACGGACAACCCCAAAAAATAATGTATGGGGCTTTTGGTGTTGCTTTTACTTTCTGTATCTAATTTAATATTTTTTTTCGTTTTTTTTTTTAACAACTGCAACTGTTTTCTAGTTGTGTGGGTGGGTTTCTCATGATGTCACTTGTGTAGTGGAGCCGGAGGGTTGATATAATGCACAATCATCGCACTCGCTGTTATGCGTGTCCCAAGTTGTGGATTGGTAAGCTGTCATATTATGGTGGTTGCTATTTGACAGAGCCTCCCCCAATCCCCAATCCCCAACCCCCTCGCAACCCCAAATGTTTCATGTCCAATTTGATTTGTGTTTGCTTGGCTTAGTTTGACCCACATCTGGGATTACTCAGTATGACTTTATTCATTATTCCATGTAAATATTTTATATGTGATTTTGATGGCATGGTGCGAAGAATATTAAATTAGCTAATTAAATAGTTTTTGTTTGCCAAGAAATCAACAAATCACAAAACATGCAAGAATAATAAACTTAATCAGTTTCTTTGTTCAAGAGTGTAATTTTAGGTTAAACTGAACTTCAACAGTTTTTGTAATCAGATTTAATATCCACAAAAATATCAAAATATTTATGGAGCAGTTCAATCTTTACAACACAATATAAATAATATTTACTAAATATATTGGAGCGTAGATTCATGATCGAAGCTGATAATTTTTTGTTTAGAATGACAGACTTTCATAAATAAACTGTCAGATAAAATGTAAATATAAATCTCTTTTTAAACAATTTCAAAAATATATAAAATATACATGTACATGTAATATTTAATTCTTGCAAACTTCTCAGCTTACAAATCCCGAGAATATATACGAGAATATATGAAAATAAAGTCAGCGAAAAATATAATTAAATTAAAACAAAAAGTTAAGCAAATACGTGCTTAATAAAGTAGCAAGAGTCTTCAAAAAAGTGTAAACTGTTTTTTTACCAATGTGAAAATCTATAAATCGGAGACGGAAACCACAAATCGAGCTGAAAGAACAAAAAATGGGGAAAAACACAAGAAAAGCGAATGAAACACGTCAATCTTAAATGCAGCACGAAAAGCGATCAAAAAATTAATCGCAATATAATCTTCAACCGAAAATTCTTGGGTGTCAATAAAGCATGTGTGTTTAAATGTGTGTGTGTGTGTGTGTGTGTGTGTGTGTGTGAATGTGGTGCTCCGAAAAGAAGAAATGAAAACAAACGCCGCAATTCTTGGCGAAGGGAAAGTTCAAGAACCCCATGAAAGCGTCAGCGCCATCGACTCTTACATTTACACACACACACACACACACACAGACAAATATACAGACGTACATAAATGGGGGAGCAGGAGCAGGAGCTGGAGCAGGGCAGAGGGGCGCCGAAAGCATTGCCTGTCTCACTGTTGAATGGACAAGACCTCCCCTTGTGCCCAAGAAGAGGCAGCAGCAGGCAGCTACCAACACTTTTTCCCCACTCACCAAAAACGAAAGTGAGTCTCGTGCCACAATCGTCTCGATTCCTCCCACAACACCCGCAACCGAAAGAAAAGTTCTGTTTCTTTTTGCCGTCAACGCAGAAGAGTTCGTTGAACCTGCTGCTGTCCCTGGGCGAAGGGTGGGGGGGGGGGGAGGGAAAAATTCGGAAGCAAAATTTGTTGAAGCTCTTGCAAGTGGAGGCCGATTGTTCCCATCCCCACTTTGTCTACTTACCAGATATGCTTACCACTCACACACCAACTCACTCACTCACTTGGTGGTTGAAAAGACTCCTCTTCTTCTTCTTCTTCTTCTTCATCACAAATTGGTTCATTTACGTGTGAGCTGGCCACACCCCCCCACAACGCCTACGCCTATGCAATGAGATTGGAGTTTCCTTTTTGTTCTCTCTGTGAGTGTGTGTGTGTGTGTGTGCGTGTGTCTGTGTGTGTATATGTGTGTGTGTGTGTGTAGAAAGTGAAAGCAAATGTTGCATTGATTTTTCGTTGGCTTTATTCATGTACATATTCACACTAGAAGCTGCACATATTGTATATTATAATTGTTTTTTTTTTTGTATTTTAATTTAAATAAATTTTTTATACATTTTTTATTTATATTTAAATAAATTTACAAGCCAAGGAGCTACTTGGGAAAGCAATAAAATATGCTTGTTTATAGATGAATTGAATTTTGTAAACAAATACTTTTACAACAAAAAATGTTATGTTCATGTGATATGTAAATACATATATCTACTCCTATCTCGATTTAACAAACCAAAGACACGACTTTACAGCTATATAAAATAGATGTCCGATGTGTTAGGGTAAAAAAGTTGTTTATTTAAAAAAGTTAAAAGTTGTGAAGATTTGAGAATAAATTAAGCATGCCCATCTCGGTTCGGGAAGGGTTTAACATTGCCAGACATCTGACTTTTTTACAGCCATTAAACACTAACTAAAATTAGCATATTATTTGGATTTCGGTCATCATAAATTTATGCAAATTAATTCAATGCAAATTGAAAAGGTCAACAATAGCAAGAGCATCAGAAGAGGGTGTTAAATTTACTTCCTTCTCTTCAATGTGTGCCAAGCATTTAATTTGTCTTGTATTTGGTCCGCCTAAAAGTATGCAGCATTATTTTAAATGTGTAAGCTAACACCGAGCACTCAAAATTGTGCTAAAACCGCTAATTCGTTCATTTCTTTTCAATCAGTTTCAAATAAATAAACTCTCAAAATTAATTTCGAGTGCAATAGCCATGAATATGTAGATAAATGTTTTATTTCAAACATAGTTCGTTATTAAAAGAATATATTACAAAACTATATATATATATTATATAAATAATTGAAAATGTATACCGACGAAAGTCTTGGTGTTTATCCGCTGAAACAGAATCAGCAGCTGGCTGATTTTATCGTTCCTTTAAGTCCAATTTGCTGAGCAGAGTTGAGAGCTAAACTCCACGTTTACAAGTCAAAAAACAAGCAGCTGATGGAAAGCCACTTGCAAAGTTAAGCTGAAATCGAATAATTCTTAGATCTCGCTTTGTACAATTTGTTGTTGTTAAAAAGTTAATCTCTGATTTGTAAATATTTGCTTGTTACTTGTTGTTTAAATGAGCACACAGCTAAACTCAAATTAATTACATTCCATCACGTGGGTAGCTTTATTAAATGTTAACATGCTTGTTCATTTTTTTTTTTTTTTTTTGCTCCTTACGCATTAATAAAAATATATTTTTAGATGTTATGCATAAATATGTATGTAAATCATCAGTTGCCCAACGATGCAGACTTGCGGCGCATCAATTTGTAGTTCTCTCTCATTAAGCTTACAAGATGTCAATTTGCTTAATTCAAATGAATAAAAAAAGGAGCAACAAACACATTTATATATATATATATATATATATATAATTGTAACAAATGAATTGTCTGCATTAACGTTAATAATACAAGCGTTAAACTTGAAATCGATGCACATTTTGTTTTGTAAAGTGAACACAACAATGGAATAATTGGAAAGCAACAATAATTTAAATGCCCAAAAAAGAGGCAAAATGAAGAAAGTATACATAAAAGAAAGGTGAATATTTACTTATAGCATAAACCAATAATTTTTATGATAAACAAGCGTACGTTGCGAATTGTTTGTAGACAATTAAAATGTGTGGACCCCAAACTCTGATTTGCGTGTGTGTGTGTGGGTGTGTATCTTGTGTGTGGTTGTGTTTGAAAAAGTCTTATTTAGCTAAAGATGCAGCTGCTGTTTGCTAGTCACTTGATTGTTGTTCTTTCTGTAAATTGTGTGTGTGCTGATTGATTTCCTTTACTGCGATGGCGCCGGTTGGGGCTGTGGAGCCAGACGTTTCACAAATCCAACGCCACCACGAATGATCTTGGCAATGGCGGGCGGGGAGCGAGCGGCCAGCAGCTCAAAGGCCAGGCCCAGCTCGGCAAAGGCGTTGCGCGGATAGGGATTGCGACGCGAGCTGTACCTCATGACCAGATAGTGATAGTAGATGATGGGCGTCATTAGACCAGCGTGAGCCCTATTGGTAAAAAAGCAGAGATTAACTAAGCACATAAATATTTACATAGCACACTACTCACATGAAGGTCAGCACAATTGTGTAGGGCATAATAAAGATCTCGCAGAAGGCGGTGGCCTTCAGAATGTTGGCCGCCTGGAACTCCACAATAGAGATGATGAAACGTGCGCCCCACCAAGAGTTCTGTCCAATCAGCTGAAAGAGATAATTTAATAAATTAGCAGCTGACAGAAAAGCTGCGACTCAGCTGAACTTACATCCAACAGCTTGAGCGAATAGCTAGACGCATGCAGCACGGAGTAGAGCACGACTGGGATGAGTACCAGCAGCGTTGGCCGAATGCTAAAGAAGATCAGCGAGTACATCATATAATGACAGGAGTCTTCGGCAAACAGTCGCGCTAGAAATTCGCGACTAAAGGAGAACGCCGGCACGCGCTGATGCAAACGCAGCGCCGAAATTGCCGCATTCGCCAGCAACACCTTGCTAAAAGCGCTCTGCTGTGATCTGTAAAAAAATATTGTCAGCAAGGATTAATATCACAATTAAAAAAGCTCAATATATACTATACTACTATAGATGAGAAGATATATATTATTTAGATATCTATATATATATACTTACATTAATATGGGCAATATATAGCTGATGGTAAAGAAGATGACAAGGAGGCGTAGCGCCCAAAGCGCCGAGTCGATGCGATTTGTTTGGAAATGCTGCAGCAGCTTTGCCGGTGCATTTTGCGTTGTCTGCTGTTGTTGTTGAGATTGTTCCTGTTGCTGCTGTTGTTGTTGTGATGTGCTGCTTGAGGCGTTCGGCTGTGCATCGCCCTGGGCGCTGTCGAAGCTAGCCTGCTCATTTGTCGTACTCATGCTTACAGTTGTGTTGGTGTTCCTCCTTCAGTTTTCTGCTGATATTCTTAGCCTGCAAGTTGGTTATCAAAACAAAATGAATACCATTAGACATTTGAACCTTATCAGTGGGCATTACAAACAAACGCACCGCTTATCAATGCCTCGCTAATCGTTGCCCTGATAAAGTTTCTGCGCCTCACCACAACCTACCCATAAAATTAGGTGTAGGCAATAAAACAAAAAAAAATTGCGACAGCAACACAAAATGTTTTAAATATCTTGTTTAGTAAAAGTTTCATTTTTAAGTTTCGCTGTCAGCTGTTAAATCTGCTAGCCAATTTCTATATTGCTTTGTTATCAACCAAGTTAATAAAACTAACTAAAACGATATTACGTTACTATGTATTTTTACTACTACAATTTTGTTTAATTTTTAGAAATAAAATTTAAAAAAAAAAGTAATAATTTTTAAAGTGCTTGTTGCAAGTAATATTTAGAAAACTGACAAACAGCTTTGATAGGGTTTTTAAATGGCACGCTCTTTTAATTGTAATTTACATAGACATTATAAAGATGTAAAAAAAACACAAAAACCAGTTGAATGGAAAGTTGGAAGCACGCACACACACACACACACACACACACACTTAATGTCGAAGGCGTGTTCAGAGTTGCCAAATCGGCGGCAATGTTGGGGTTTCTGGCTTGCAAATATGATGTAAATGCAGACAAGCTGACTGCAATTATGGTCGAGTTTTGCACAAGCAAAAAAACCAAACAATTAAATATCACTTTTTGTCTACATAAACGCACGATTATTTCTCTACAGATTTATCTAACGATCTCAACTTTGATATGAACTACTAAATCAACTGTTTTCTAGTGTTCACAATTAATTACGAGAGCTGCACTTGAAATCAGATAGGAAGTTAACGAGGCAGAGAAATTAAATGAGCTTTTCACGAAATCCGAACACACATTAAAAGCAATTACAAGATTTTGTACGTCAATTGCAGCACCGTTAAATCAGAGTTTCCAGCTAAATTTCCAGTGAATAACAAAAACGTACTGAGGAGAAGATGCCGAGACGGTTCGTCTGTCACTGACGAAGTAATAACCACAATGCGCACGCCGTTACGACATACAGCCGTCAAAATACAATACACAATCGCACACACACACACATGCATCGATGTATTGATGTAAATGTACGTGTTGGTCAAACAGGTGGCAGACACACAACAGAGGGAGCGGGAGAGATAGAGTGAGAATGCGGTGAGCGAGTGCAAAAGCAAAGTGTGACGGCGAAACATGAACAAAAAACGAAGCTTGAAACTGGCGGAAAATGTGTTGTAAATATGATTCAATGTTGTCATTAGCGCTGTTTTCTAGCCAAACTTGTTGAAATTTATCAAATAAAATAGGAGCGGGCAAGGAAAATGATGTGTATGTCTAAAATGTATTATTATTATACATTTACAAGCTAAAATTATAGCTTCCTCGAATATGTTTTTTGTTTTTTATTATTATTTTTATTTTATTTATTCTAGCATTTACAAGCTAACCACAGAACTTCCTCAATTATTATTCATTTGACAACAGAAAAACAAATAAAAAGCATAATGAAATTGAGGCTTTGAATGTACAAAAATTAGCAAACAATATATATAAAATAAAATGACTCCTGGAAACGCATGGTTTTCGCTTGGAGAAATAAAACGTATCTTTTTAATACCTTTTCTACAAAAACTAAGGTGATTTGGTCGTCGAATCACAGGCAACACTGACAGATAATAATGCACACAGGTGATAGATGGAAAACGTTTGTCAAATAGCAGTGACAGTAGTGGGTCATTAGGGGCCATCATTTCGTATGCAAATTGAAGGGCAGTAGATTAATATTGATTTTGAGGTCTTTCGATTAAACTGGGTTGAGTTGGGCGCTGGAATTTGACGAGTATAAAGCAGTAACTGATACTTAACATCGAAACGAAATGATCAATTATTTGTGGATTCAATTAAGCTAAACATTGTGAAATGGAAATATGCGAATAAGCTTCCAAAAATAAGTGACGTCACATGTGAGGCCACGAGGAACACGTCAGCTGCACAATTGAGAACAAGGTGCGCGCTCTTATTTATTGTGTGTGTGACATCCAATTCTGATTGTTCTGATTGACACCGCTGAACTCTCATGTTTGTAAATGTGTATGTGCAAAATGACAATTTAATAACACAACTATAGACGCATAGAGCACGTATTCCAAAGGGCACACTTCCATTATAATTCATTTCAACATCAAGAAAAACAGACCCTCGAATTGCTTGTTTCCGTTTTTTGGGCAACACGTAGCAACTGCGTATGATGAGCCGGTTGAGCAATTCTGACGACGCGACAACGACCTGCATATTTTGTCTGCCTGTGTTCACATTAATAAATGCACTTATATATATATATATATGTACAGCAATGTATGCACATCATAGGGAAATTAGGTTATTAACCATTGCGGGCGCACTTTTTTTTTATTCATTTTGAACACACTAATACTAGCAACGTGTGAGGAAAGTAAGCAGGAGAACAAGCGCTAACGATGCAGCTGATATATAATTAAAACCTAACACGCAAACTAAGTTTCAAAACAACACAGACTTACCCAACAAATGTAGCTAACGCACAGCGTTGTTTTACAAAGCGAAATTAAATTAAACAAAATAAATGTGTCGACACCAACTTGTGATTGAATGACTCCCGATATATAATTGTATGCAATACTGCCATGCTTATCGATATTTAGCTATCTGGCAGCACTCTGGCCAGTGTGTACATACCATTTAAAAGTGTTGGCGTGCAGCAACAGGCCAACCAGCCGCATTTAACAATTATATTAATGGCACAAAGTTTTAGCAAATTATAGCCATGGATAATAACGATGAGATGACATTACCTGCAGACACATTAGCCATACTTAATGAATTCTTGGCTGAACGCTCACAGCGTGAGCATGCCGAGGAGCAGCGCCAAATTAACAAAACCGGGAAGGATGCACATTTCGAGGAAGATTGGGTAAGTAAATTTTACTAAACACTTGTGTATTTAATATAATTATTGGGCGTCTTCAGCAACTCAGTCAATTTTGGTACAGTGAGCAGACGAAACGAACAATAGGCAATGCAGTGAAAAAGATTCTGGCTGAACGACGCAACGACGACTTTCGCATAGCTTTGTTATCCTGTCCTTCGCTATACGCAACAATTAAGAATTTACACGACAAAGGTACAAGTAAACAATAAGTATAAATACATTTTCCGCTTAAGAGCAATTTCACTTTCAGTCAACATCTTTGAGTACGACCAGCGTTTTGCTGCCTACGGCAGTGATTTTGTGCATTATGATTTTAATGCCGTCGACAGCAGTTCGGATTATCTCAGAGCCCATCACAAAAGCTTTGATTTAATATTCGCGGATCCACCCTTCCTCTCCCAGGAGTGTATGTCCAAGATGTCAAGGATAATAATCAGTCTGCAGCGCAGCAGCGATTCCAAGATTGTATTTTGTTCCGGCGAAGTCGTCGAGCCTTGGCTAGTCGACAGTTTGCCAGTGCATAAGTGCAGTTTTCGACCGGAGCATGAGCGGAATTTGGGGAACGAGTTCGTTAGTTATGCAAACTTTAATTTTGACCATTATATTATTGACAAATAAATAGCTCGAGTTTGATCGTGTTATGTTATGAGTGAAATTGAATGAATCTAGATTTATTTCGCTGTTGCATCGGCGTCCTTGCGCTGCTGCACCAGCTCACGCAGGCCATCCTCTTGGTCCTTGAGCGACTTTTGCAGGAATTCCTTTTTCTTTTCGAGCAGCTCGATGGCTTTATCACACTTCTCCTGCTTACCCTTCAGCTCGTCCCGCATGTCCTGCACATCGGTCAGCAGGAACATGCGCCCCACAGACAGGTAAACTCTGGAATTAATTATAGGAATAATAAATCTGATTGAAGTTTCTCAATGTTGAGCTCACCTGGTGTCATCTGTTAAATTGCTGGTGCCTTTTTCGGTTAGCGTATATTTGTGTTTTCCCGTCTTTACCATGTCGCATTTCATGTCAATCATGTTGATTTTTTTCGTAGTTTCCAACTTGTTAATCTGCATTTCAGTGAAGGCCTGTTGGACATTTGAGATTTGGGGTTGGGTTAAGAACAAACAGCAAAACAGATGAGTGTGTTTTTTCTTGCCCACGCGCTGCGACACCGGCAGTCGACTGGTTGCAGCCTTAAGCACATACCTTCTTCAATTCTAGATCCATTTGTGCCATTTTGTCTGTGTGTGCTTTGGGCTGTTGCTTATTTAGATTTTTAGCTATTTGTCTTAGGCACTAATTCTACAAAAGTTTAAACACCTGCGATTTACTCGAGAATTTTTTGTGGATAGCCAAGTAAATTGTGGCGGTCGGTCGATTGAATGTGATAATATATTGATATATTGTTAATGCAACGCTGATTTATTTTAATATATTCAAAATGTTCACAATTTATATTAAAATTACTTTTAAAATATTTTGAAAGCTAGAAAATAAGCTTATTGACAGAATCAGCAGAAAGTATTTTTATTTATTAAATCACTTTTGTGTATTGCATACTTTTTGGCGTTTACTGCAATTGTTAACAGCTGTTTTCCATACGATATTTTCCACGAGTTGTCATGTCTACACAGCCAAGAAAAATATTAGTATAGCAGAACCGTATATATTTTTAAATTAATGTCTGAAAATTATCGCATTAGCGTCTTAATTGGCTAAATATATATGTACATATGTTAGCTGTAGCTTAAGCAATGTCCATAATTGGACAGAACACACGTGTTGCCTGCATCAAAATATTGAACGACTTCGATTGACATCTAATGGAAAACAACAAAATTGCGTGTGAAGCAAAACAACAGCCCCCCACCGAAATTGACATTGGGATTGTGAAGATAGAAAAGTACGCGATTCCCGAATTTAATATCGCCGAGAAGATGGAGTTGCACTGGGAGGAAACGCATCAAAAGGAGCATCAGACTAAAACGTGAGCCATTTTTATGCTGCACTCTTTAATTGATATAATTTAAACCAACATTTTCTTATGTTTTCCAGAATTCATAGAGGTAAGGAATTATATATATGCGAATCCGATGATAAGGAACTGTTAAGTGCAAAAATAAATTAATCTACACATTAGATTGAGGGATTTTTGATTTTTTAATAGCAGTTCCTTTTCTAGCTTTATTTTTAGTATTTGTTTTACTTGTCTTTTTCTGAGCAATTCTATAAACAATTACATCTACATTTTATTCATTATTGCAGGTCAAAGAATGGTAAACTGGCGGGAAGCAGAAGTCAATTATCTCATTGATTTAATCAAAAGCCATTCCTATGTTTGGGATACTTCCGTGCCTGACTTTAAGAAGAAACATTTGAAAGCCCATTTTTGGTATCTGGCTGCCGACAAAATAAACGGAGCCCTGAAACCACGGACTCCATTTACTCGAAGTATGATTAATATTTTTTTTCAGTTTTCATTGTATTAATTAAAATATTATGTTTTTCATGTCAGATGATTGCTTTAAGAAATGGAACAATTTACGAACATATTTCCAAGCGGACCTCAAATCCGTTAAGACCAAAAATAACGGTAGCCTTTCCGACGCAGAGGATCATTTGGCTGGAGGCTGGAAATACAGTTCGAGAATGAGTTTTTTGCTTGGTTGCCGTGCGCCGCAACCAACGTTCAACCATATTGATCATTCTGTAAATATTACAACAATATTAGCCTGACTTCAACATTATTTATAACTAAATGTATATAATTGATTTAAAGGTATTTGAAACGTCGGCCAGCTTGTCGGACTCAAATGGAGAAATGGAATCTGAAATGGGATCGGGCGAACCTTGTGTAGTGCTCGAACCGCTAGCTCAAGATCATCAGGATAACGACTTTAATCGGTCGAATGAGAATTTTGACGATGTGCTCGAATCCATACCGGAGAGACCGCAGGCCAAACGCAAAAGAAAGCCAACAGAAACGACTGAAAACGCGTTGCTCCACAAATTGTCGGGCGTTATGTCGAACCAAACGAGTAAGAAACTGGAACCGCCATCTTATTGCTACAGCAGATATGTTGGTCAGTGCTTAGATAGGCTGGATGCGGATCTTAACTTGGAGGCAAGAGAAAAAATATGCGAAATCTTATTTAGATATGAAAGAATACAATTGGAGCGACAATAGACTGAACACAATTATTTTGTTTGCATACAAATATGTGTAGCTAGAATTTAAGTAGCCTTTAAACATAATGTTAAATGTAATGCTGACAACTTGAGAACTCGATTCAGTTAGGCCTAGGGTTGTGCAAATTGAAAGCCAACTATTGATTCATTCTCTGTAATTTACAATATGTCATTAATTCGTAGTTCTTATGTCCCTTTAAAGGGAATTATAGTAATATTATTAATAGCTACAAAAAAGTAAAGAGATATATCTTATGAGTAGTTTAAATAACAGTAGTATATATAACATTTTAGTCTGTTAAAAGTTTTTTTTTTATAAACAACTTTTTGTTTATCAACACAAAATCGGACTTCTACATATAATAATAAGATTGTTTTTTTTTTTTTTTCAATTTTTATCAATTTATGTAGTTTAACTTTATATTTTAAATTTAGTACTGATTGAGAATGAAAATCAACGGAGCGATTTATTTAACGAGCGTTCACTGTACGAATTATACAAAAGTCATTAAATATAAATTAAAACTAGAACAAATTGTTTCAGTTTTTCATATATGAAAAATGTTCCTCTGCCGAATATGGGCTGGAGGCACTTTAGACTAGCTATATGAGATTAACCTACTTTACGTACAAGAATTGCCGGCCAGAGAAGCCGGAAAAGTGCTTGACAGCCAAACCACTGAGCTGACATCAGCCGTAGTCGCATTCATTTGCCTGGAAACATGGAAAGGTGGCACAACAAGCTCGCTGTTGTTACTGGCGCCAGTGGCGGCATTGGAGCCGCTTGTGCCCGGGCAATGATTGGCGCTGGATTGCGGGTGGTGGGCCTGGCACGTCGCGAGGCCAAGTTGAAGGAGCTGCGCGAGAGTCTGCCGAGTGAATTGCGGCACAATTTCATACCACGATACTGCGATGTCACCAAGGAGGACCAGGTGCAGAGCTCCTTCGATTGGATCGAACGTGAGCTGGAGGGCGCTGACGTACTCCTCAATAATGCGGGCATCACACGGGAAACCGAGCTGGTTACACCCGGCAATACGGCTAAGCTGCGCGAAGTAATCGATACGAATATTATGGGCGTCATTTGGTGCACCCGAGCAGCATTCAACAATATGAAGAAGCGCGATGTCGAGGGTCATGTGCTGATCATTAACAGCATTGCCGGCCAGCAGGTGTTGAACTTTATCGACGTGTTGCCCTCGTTCAACATTTATCCGGCCACCAAGTTTGCCATTACGGCCCTAACTGAGACGTATCGCCAGGAGTTTCAGCTGCACAAGAGCAAGGTGCGTGTTACGGGCATTTGCCCGGGCGCAGTCAACACGAATATCTTTCCCGAAGAGATACACTTCTATGTCAAGGACATGGCCAGACTGGAGCCCTCGAACATTGCCGACGCGGTGCTCTACGCACTGAGCACACCGCCTCATGTTCAGGTGAGTCATATTGCCATAAATCCTCAATTGCATTAAATGTAAATTGAACGCTTTGCAGATACACGAGATTACCATAAAACCGATGGGCGAGATATTTTAGGCCTTCACGTGGAATTTGGTTTATGCCGTGCAGAAATATATGTATAAAACAACAACAACAAGTGCGACATGTGTTCAACTGTTTGCCTACTTTGATTTCTTTGGCTCTGCAGCTGCTGTTGCTGATGTTGCAGTTACCTTCAGAGCGGACAGTCGATCACGCAGCGCCTTTTCGTTGAGGGTGTGCATGCAGAGGAACTGCCCATTGAGGAACAGCACGGGTATATCGTAGCGAAAGAGTCGCAGATAGCGCACATTCTCCTTGCGATCGATGAACACCTTCTTCAGCTCAAATTCACCGGCAAAGTTCTGCTCCAGCTGCGCAAGCAACTCATCACACAGCGGACACGGCTCTTTCGTATAGAGTGTCAGTTGGGGCAAACTCTTCGACATTTGCATTTTCTCCAGCACCAACAGAACGCATCGTCCATCGCCCGACTCCATAATGACACAGCCCAAGCTGCCGGCGGGCAGGGCATGGACTGTGTGGGTGAGCACGTGGCTGGCAGTGATTTGCTTGACGTCGTGCGTGCTCACATGCTTCACGTTCAGCTCGGCTAGCATGTTTAGTTGTTGCTCGGGTGGATGATTCACGACCAGCTGCCAATTGTGCACATCCTTCAGCTGAATCGGCTGTTTGTTGCTCAGCCGATAGATTGCCTGTTTATTGTCATCCTCTATAAAGAATTCCCGCACCACAGCCAGCGGTTGCAATTGCAAGCGTTCTGCTGTTTGCATGGTGGTCAGTGCTAGTGCTGCAGCGCCTGGACACTCCACAGCATCCGACTCATCCTGCGCAATATTTGCTTGTGCCTTGGGCTTCCTGCTGGGCCGCATTCTGGCAGTGATCAACTCACTGGGCAGTGTGTCCTGCATCTGCTGTTTAATGTGCGTACGCGTATCGCCCAATATGATGCAACCATCTGTATCCTGCTGCAGGCATTCCAGCGACATTTGCAGCCCGCTCACCGAACACGCTTTGTTTTGGATCGCATGCGTCTGGCAGCTCTTCAGTCCCAGATTCTGGGCAATGCTGCTGAGCGAATCGCTATCCACAATGTCGCTGGAGGTGCATACAAATAGCTTCTTGAACTCCTCCCGTGGCACCGCGGCGCGCTTGACTAGCTCATCGATGATCAGGCCAGCCAACTGATCCTCCGCCTGGGCATACTCGAAGGAGTTGGGCGTTCGTACCGCGGCTGCGATGACAACTGCATTCTGGCTTGGCTTAGGGCTGTAGTTGCGCACCAATTGCCTTATGCTAAAGATAAGTTTAGTTTCAGTGGTAGTGGTAATAATAATCTTTATTGGAACGCACCTTTTCAGCCAATGCGGCCGAAATATTGCTGACATTTTTTTTTTATTTTTGGGTAAAATAGCTGTTTTTGTTATTGTCGTGTGTTGCGTTGCTTATTGTTATTTCGAATTTTCGATTTCGATAACACACATGTACACACACTGATCCGATCAGCTGTGACATTTCGATCTTGACAGCTGTCAACACAGCTGTTTTGCTCCGAAAATAACAGCAACAAAAACATTTACGGAGCGAAGCGGAGAAAGTTATTTTCAATTTATAACGTTGAATTGGGCAACAACAAGCCACTCACAATAAAGGCCAAGCAGCGCAACAAAACCGGTTATTACGTTCAACTCGCTAGTAATATTTAACACAACGCCGCTATTAACAGTTGAAGTTGCATTTAACTAGACCACGGCTAACAAATCAAAATACAAATGGAATTGACCTTCAAAAAGGCACGATTGGTAACTAGTGCAAACACAGCTGCAGATGCTGCTGCTGCTGCTGATGTGGGTGAAGATTTCAGCGATGATGCCGTGGATGAGCCAGAGATGGGCTGGTGGGCACTGCCGGAGCCTGCCCTCTTGCAGATCTTTGCCCGGCTGAGCGTCTATGATCTGGTCCAGGCGGGACTCAGCTGCAGGCGTTGGAATGCCATTTGCAACGATGAATTGCTGTGGCGCCACAAGTTCCAGGAACACTTTCGTGCCTCGCCAAGCATACCGCTCAAGCCGGGCGCGAGCAGCTGGCGTGCCGAATATCAACGGCTCAGCACAAAAATTCCTTTTGTGCAGACCCAGCGTCTGGAGCCGAGCGGCGGGAGCAATCAGGGCCACACACATCAGGTGCTGCACGTAAGCTTTGCCCACAACGGCGAAATGTTTGCCACCTGCTCCAAGGATGGCTATGTGATCATATGGAACGCACAACATCCATGTACTGGTGAGCTTTGCCTTTGTCTTTCTTAATCCTGCATTAATTCAGCATCCTTGCTTTTAAATTTTGGACCAATTCAGTTATCACAAACAGAATTTTAATTATAAATTTTCCCATTTGCTCTTTCAGAAAAATATGCGCACAACATGAAGCAGTTCAGCTGGAAATACACACAGTATTCCCAGTTTAATCAGACAGACACGCTGCTCCTGGTCTCCGGGGTGCACTTTGGTTCGCCTCAGAGCACTTCGGGTGAGATAGCCGTCTTCTTTCTGGGTGCAACGGAATCTCATCTGCGGTGCCGAGTCGTCAATCGTCCGTATGACATCTTTGGCACCTGGTTCAGCGATCAGTATCTGATATCCGGCGATCTGCATTGGCTGGCGCATTTGGTGAGCACCTCGGTTCTGTGGCTGAACAAGGCCAATCAGGAGGCGGACTCGGAGCATGTGCCCATCATGAGTCAGTTGTACAAGTTCTACAATCGCAACGCGAGCTCAGTGCGCGCCCTCATGATGGCCAGGTGTCCCTGGCTGGATGACTCCAATGATCCGTTCCCTCGCATGCAGCCAGAGGTAGCCGTTGCTCCCGCAGACTGTGATGAGCAACCCTCGACGTCTGCCGGTGCACTAGCCGTCGCCAGTGGCAATCCTCTGTCACATGCAGCCAGTTTGCGCCGCACGCGCAGCGCTACGCCGGAGGATAACTATTTGCCGGACATCAGTGAGCACAGTCAGGTGCGCAGATCGCGGGCACGACCCGGCCACACAACGGATGCGACCATCCACTATCTGGAGGAGTATAGGCGGGCGGCTGTCACGGCCACGGAGGAGGATGAGATGGACACCGAGGAGGAGTACGAGTCTTGCGAGGAATACGATGAGATGGAGAACAATGTGCCCAAGTATCTGATCTTTTCGACCGGCTCGAAAACATTTACACCCCATCAGATTGGCTTCAAGCGCATTCGCAACGTATATTTCCCCAAGAAACTGGATCCGGGTCCGACGCTAAAGGAGCGAATTGCGGCTAAGCGTGCCGCCGAGCAACAGCAGCAGCAGACGCCGCGCAACGATCCTGACTGGTGGGACTATGAGTCCGTCAAGGATCGCTTCGATCAGGTGGACAAGGTGATCGATCTGCATGGACACATCATTGGCATGGCACTCAGTCCTGATCATCGTTATCTCTATGTGAACACACGTCCGTGGCCCAAGAACTACAACATCACCAATCCGCTGGAACCGCCGCCAATTGCCCAGGAGATCGACATCCACGTTATCGATCTGATGACGCTCAAGCGAGTGGGCAACATGCTGCGTGCCCACAAAGCCTACACGCCCAGCACTGACTGTTTCTTCATCTTCCTGGATGTGTGCGACGAGTATGTGGCCAGCGGTGCTGAGGATCAACATGCATATCTGTGGGATCGCTACTATGGCATCAGTTTGGCCAAGTTCAAGCACTCGGATGTGGTCAATAGTGTTGCCTTCAATCCGAAAGACTCCCAGATGCTAGTTACAACCAGTGATGATTACACCATTAAGGTGAGTTGTCAGCATTTCTTCCATCTGATCTGATCTGATCTTGTGTATCTTATCATTAGGTTTGGCGCTCCCGTGCCCAGGCCACGGCGTACAACATCCCACTGAATGTCAGCGAATCCTTTGAGCTAAAGCCAAAAAATTAATGAAAACAACAACTGCCTGTTGTGTACCTGTGTGCAGTGAGGGGAAGTTTCAACAAATTGCAACGACTTGAAATTGTTACTTAAAAAACAATTTCTTTATATTTCGTTTTTCCAGATGTCTATCAAATTGTACTATTTAACAAACAGAACTTAATACATTTATTAGAATCTCTAATTTGAATTTGTTTGGTTTCGTTACTTAAAAAACAATCTGTTAAATTTTTCTTTTTCAGTTGTCTAGGAAATCTTTGTTTAAAAAACAGTAGATAATACATGTATTGGAATCTATAATTTACAAATGTTTTTTTTTGTTTAGGAAGCAAAAATTATGTTTTAAATGATGTTTTCATTTTAATAAACTGTCTATATGAACTGCTGATTTTGATGTTGCATTTTAATGAGAATGCAAATTGTTCTTTTTTTTTGTTGTCGTTTGTTAATGTTCGATTAAATGTAAAAATGTTTCGCCTAAAGATGATTTATTTTGTGTTTGGGGCATGTGACTAAGGCTATGGCTTCACTGTTGCCTCTATTTGTTTGACTGCGGCTGCTGTTGGATTCCCTGATGTACCTTAAACCATCTTCGATTGCGCCTCAGCGGATGTGGAAGGCTGTTCGATTGGGTGACATGAATCATTGTTATTAGCCGCTGGCGGCTTTTTGTTCCTCTTCCGCTTTTCGGGATGGCCAAAGCAATGCTCGCATTCGTCATCATCTTCTGAGGAGGAGCTCTCGCCGAAGGCCAAGGGTTTCTTGTATATGCAACAACCTAAGCACACACACACACGCACAAGAACTGCTGTCAATCTAATCATTTATAATAAGATCAACACTTACATTTGGATTTCATGCGATTCATGTGCTCATTGTCGACGACACCATCCTGGAAGACGACCCGGCGTTCTTCTCGCGGCTGTTCGAGGCGCAGCACCAAGGTGGGCGCCTCCGCCTCTCGGCTGCCATCTGCTTCGTCTAGAGTTTCTGTTTTCGATTTATCGGGCGAACTACTTGACGACATCTGAGCCATTTTCGATTGGCAATATAAATAAATAAAACAGCTATAAAAAAAGCAAATCAGCTGCAGCTTTTACTGGTGTGACCGAATTAATTTTTTCCTTAGCAGTTGTCGATAACCGATATAAATGTGTTTCGATTGCTTGCGTTGACGCTGGCTCACAGGTGGCGCCACATTGCCCGAGTGACTGTGCATCAGTGTGGCAACGCTGCACGCAAACGTCAAGTCGCAGCTGTCAGTCGTCTCGTACCGAAGATGTCTGCAATTGTGCGATATAATTTGTTAAAGAAACCGCAATTTGGTAAATAAACACAAGAGCTTTACTCATAAATGCCTAAGTTCATCATTGCCTAGCCAATTTGCACAGTGGTCGTTGCATTTAACGCGCAGCCAGCTGGCATTTACTAAATATTTCACTTGCAAACAAATTATGTAATTTGTGCGCACATCAAAACAAAAGTGCTGCAAAATATAATTTATATTGATTTTGTACAAAATTGGATTATTGCAGTTGCGGCGCTGCCGTCGGCTCTGCAGCTGCGCCTACAGAGCACTCAGGCCCCGCCACCCGGCACACCGCCACCACAAACGAAGACCAAATTTGGTCCACTCGCCGATGAGGATCGAATCTTTACCAATCTATATGGACGCCACGATTGGCGTTTGAGGGGTGCCCAGAAGCGTGGCGATTGGCACAAGACCAAGGAGATTGTGCTCAAGGGACCCGAGTGGATCATCAATGAGATCAAAACGTCCGGTTTGCGTGGACGTGGTGGCGCCGGTTTCCCCAGCGGGATGAAATGGTCTTTCATGAACAAGCCCGGCGATGGTCGTCCCAAATATCTCGTTGTGAATGCCGATGAGGGTAAGTGCATGACTAAGAAAGGGCACCTCCCCTATTCTACTCTACAAATATGTACCTCCACCAGGTGAACCGGGCACTTGCAAGGATCGCGATATTATGCGTCACGATCCGCATAAGTTGGTGGAGGGCTGTCTGATTGCTGGTCGCGCGATGGGCGCCCAGGCTGCCTACATTTATATTCGTGGCGAGTTCTACAACGAGGCGTCCAACATGCAGCTGGCCATTGCGGAGGCCTACCAGGCGGGTCTCATTGGCAAGGATGCCTGCGGCACCGGCTACAACTTTGATGTGTTTATGCATCGCGGCGCTGGTGCCTACATTTGTGGCGAGGAGACGGCGCTGATTGAGTCGCTGGAGGGTAAGCAGGGCAAGCCACGCTTGAAGCCCCCATTCCCCGCCGATGTGGGTCTCTTTGGCTGCCCCACGACGGTGACAAATGTGGAAACGGTTGCTGTGGCGCCCACCATTTGTCGTCGTAGCGGCAACTGGTTTGCCAGCTTTGGACGCACTCGTAATTCCGGCACAAAGCTCTTCAATATCTCGGGGCATGTGAACACGCCCTGCACCGTGGAGGAGGAGATGTCCATCCCCTTGAAGGAGCTAATTGAACGCCACTGTGGCGGTGTCGTCGGTGGCTGGGATAATCTGTTGGGTGTCATACCCGGCGGCTCCTCCACGCCCATCATACCGAAGAAGGTGTGCGATGATGTGATTATGGATTTCGATGGTTTAATTGCGGCCCAAACATCACTGGGCACAGCGGCCATCATTGTGATGGACAAGTCAACGGATGTGATCAAGGCTATTGCTCGATTAATCTCCTTCTACAAACACGAGAGCTGCGGCCAGTGCACACCTTGCCGCGAGGGCATCGGCTGGATGAACAAGATCATGGAACGGTGAGTTCAATATTTATCATAGTTATCTTTTTATACCCTAAACACATGTAAGAAGGGTATAATGGGTTTGTGTAAATGTAACAAACAGGCAGAAGAATGCATCTGCGAATATATATAAGGTATATATATCCTTGGTCAGCATCTACATCCGAGTACACCTAGACAGAATACATTTGCCTCGTTTTATCGATAACTGAATGCGTTTCTTGAATAACGTTTTTTTTTTTTAGCTTTGTTAAGGGCGATGCGCAACCCGCTGAGATTGACATGTTGTGGGAGATATCCAAACAGATCGAGGGACACACGATTTGCGCGTTGGGCGACGGTGCCGCTTGGCCGGTGCAAGGACTCATTCGTCACTTCCGGCCCGAGATCGAGAAGCGAATGCAGCTGCATGCGGAGCAGCCAAAGCGCGCCACTAATTAATATATACCGTTATAGCTAATTATACTTGAATTATGTTTTTAATCGCGCGTCGTTTCTTGAAAATAAAAATGTAAAGTTCTCTACTACAAATAAAATTATAAATTCTATTTAATGGTAAGTCCTTAATGTACTTGATATCCAATTTATCAGGCACCCCAAACTTGAGCGGAATGTTACGCAGACTACGAGGCCCACCAATAATGAATAAGTTTCCAACAGCCTTATTTGAAACATTTATAAAAAAGATAACGACCAAAAATAACATTTTAATGATTTCTTAACCGCATTTTAAGTATTTTTTAACATTTTCAAAAAGATATGTGTGCACTAATATTACTTTAACCGCAGCCGTGTGTTCAATTTCATAGTAAGCCCTTAATGTACTTGATGACAGCATCTATATCCTCTTTATCAGGCATCTCATATTCGGGCGGAAAGCTGCACAGACTAAGGTCACCGCCAATTTCCGACTCCACGCCAGGGTAATCCGCGCAGCGTCCAGGTATAAATTCATATCTAAAAGAAGATTAAGATTAAAGGTTATGAAGAAGTGTCATACAGACTAATGTAGTGCAGATCAAAAAATTGTAATAAAGTAGCAAGCACAACGAGATGGCCAGCAACGGTAAAAGTCCCGTTGGTTATTAATCTACGCTTTCCAAAGTGTTGTTTTGCCAGCTGAGAGCGTGGGGCTGGAGTGCGATCAGCAGAGTGCATCGCAATGAATTGCGAATATACGCACCGACGCGGCGTGCGAGGTTCACATAATGAGAACGAGCTTTCAGTCAGCGCGAGAGAGCTGGACGGACAACATATTGTGACTCGCTGCGATCGAGGCGTGTAATAGGAACATTTGTAGAAATGGATATCAACGAAATCACCCTACCACCATCTATGGCATTTATATATAGTTTATTTGTTATACGATTTCATTAACTTACTCTCTAGCTGAAATGATCTGCAGTAGCAGCAGCATCGCCAGACAATGTATTAAATATTTAAAAAACATTTGTTATTTATTTGTTTAACTTGTTTCCGCTTGCACGTTTCAGCAACGACTGTTTCAGTTGCTGTAATTGTTGTGCTTAATAAATGTTTATGCAAATGTGTAGCAGCATCGGTAATTTTATTCACTTATAGTTAACTAGTTGATGGCCACTTGAGCTATAAATACAACAAAATTCTTGTCACACGACTTGCATAACGCAATTATGATAAATCGCGAAATGACGAACGATTCTAATAACTTAACTAGTATTTGCCATGGGGTTGAAATTCAATCATTACAGCACAAAATGTAATTATTCAAGCTTATTGGAAGTGATTAGATAAAATACGATGCTGTCTCCTCCATAGGCTCACCTGAACAAAGATACAGAGACAAAATAAGCTTTTTAAGCTTGACATTAGCATGGGAACATAGAGCACTAAATACTACCGATCCCATCGACAGGCGTTGAATCAAATTACTGTCACAAAAGCTCAATGATATTGTTCCAGTCTTATTCTCTCATTTTACAATGGCGTGGGAAAATTGGAACTGTATAGTGTAGAAATAGATAGGTAGCATACATATATCTACCCCCTCTGCGTACGCCCTGGAATGAGTTTAACTCATGTGTTTTCGTCTAAATGTAAATTATAATAAATAAATTATTCAATCAAAATTTACATAATTTGTATAATATATATTATAACAAAGCAAAAAGGAAAACACAATTAAAGGTATATACAAAAGTTATAGTATTCAATAAAAATGAATTAAATTACGGCAGCGAGGCAGCATTTTTGTAAAGTTCAAATAATTTATAAATTATTTTTTCCCATTCTCTTACCTGTTTTTACCTATATACATATATAGAGAAAAACAAAACAATAAAACACAATTTAAATAGTAGCATATTTATAGCATTTATAGATTCTCATTGGATTTTTTGTTGTATGAAATTTGAGGCGATCACAAAATGAAAATGCTACAAGTAGTTTGTTCAGTTAAAGTAAAGTAATGCTAAATGAAATATAAGCGAACATATAATTAACCTATTGTTGAGTACTAGTGTCAAGATTGGTATCATTGGATAATGTTAGCGTTTTGTAATTGAATGTAACGCAACTAAAAGCGTCAGTCAGTTAACAGGTAAATGTCTATTTGACAATAGTCGTAACAATTTACCCAGTTAATGTAATTATTTTCTTTTGGATTCCGATACTGAATACATAAAATACTAACACAATCTATACGAAATAGAACATTTACTAATATTTGAATATTATTATAAGTGTGGTTGATTGACAAACAAAGACTGAGATATAAAACTAAGTAAGAAAGGGAAACGGAAACGGAATTCTTCTACATCAGATAGACATACATTCATTTGTGGGTATACTAAGTACATTTACCTTTCGAAAACTAAATATTTTTCTATGGATTGAACAGCACAGGTGTTCAATTTACAGGTCGTTTGAACGTTAAAAATGTTAGAAAAAGTGTAGAAAGAATGCTTTTCGACACATTTATATACAATTTTTTTTTACATTTTTTGTTTTTAACTTTTTTTCTCTTAAATACGTAGATTTGTTTAAATATGTATTTGATTTTAGTTTGTTTAATTGATTTTTTTGTTTTTCTTTTTTTGGTTTAGTTTTAGATCATGTTTAGTTTGATTTGTTTGTTAAACTTGGCTTAAAGCGTTTCTTATTGCTTATCTATGAGAAGGAACATAGTACAATATTATGTATGTATGTATGTATGTATGTATGTGTGTAAGTTATTTTCATTTAGTTTCAGCTTAAAGACTAAACAACATTTTAAACAAGTCACTATATGAGTTCTTCTATATGGATTCGTTATCTGTGTTTCAATTTCTATTTGCAATCAAGCAACTTGCATGATTAATCTGAATTGCAGCCCTTACATTCTGTTGTGAATAAGCGTTAACAACTATGTATTCATGTATGTATGTAGGTAGTAGCTAAACTATGTATAGAGTATATATATGTATAGTGTATTTATGTATTTTAGATATATGATCTCGCTTGTACATTTGTATATTGTTGCTTTGTTTTGTTTTGCCAACTAATTGCGAAGAGCTTTGGAGAAAAACATCAAGAGAGTTCCATAGAGGGGGGATAGCTTTTTGAGGGTCGAGTGTCAGAAGTAAAAAATATGTTATATATATATAATAATATATATATATATATATATATATATATATATATGTTTGTATAATGTATATCAAGTTTTAGTTTAGTATCACACTAGTAGAGATAATGCGAAGAAGCCTGAGCTCTATACTGCTTCGGTGTTAGCTTTATCAACTTAGGATTGAAAGCCCCCAACGCAGCCTCATTCGTCGATGAGGGTGCCGGCGGGACGGTATGCGAGCGAAAGCGCGAACGCAGGAAATTTTGCATGGAGCGCATCCGGATGATTGGCGCACAGGGCGATTGTCGTAGCGTATTGTGGTTGAGCGCCCAATAGATGACCGGACTGATGGCCGAATAAAAGTAGCCTGTTAAGTATAGATCGAAAAAGAGATAAATTCAATTTTTAATAATAATAATAATAATAAATAAATCCATCAGCTAAATATGGGTGCTTTATATTAAATATGATAATTGATCCACTTACCCAATAGAAGACTGAAATAGACTGAAGTTTTACTGCAGTATTGCTTATAACCGAAATTCTTGTAGAATATGCAGAAGACATGCGGTGCCCAGCAGACGATGAAGATTAAGGCGGACGCAATCAGCATATTGGCCAGATGACGACGCGATCGCAGTGTCGATGTCTGCGGTAGCGGAATACCAGGTGTGGCGGGACCACGGCCGGAACGATGAATGCGCTGCCGCTGTGAATGGGCACGAATCTCCCTCATGGCTCTAGAAGATTACATTCCATTATAATGATTGACCTTAGTTTTACAAAGTAATTCGAGACTTACCGGGGCGAAATGGGATTGGTAGACCGATAGGAGCCTGGCTCCAGTGCAGCGCTGGAGCCCGGCAATCCTGGCTGTAGATTGTGCAACTGTATATCGCCCGGACTGATGGCAATCTGGCCACCGCCATTGCCATTCGATGTGTCGTCGGCGGTGGTGGCGCCACCGCAACCCGCCTGCTGTGCATTCGCACAACCCGTCACGATGACCATGTGCGTCTGGCGGCGCAGTATCGGCATGGGTAGCGGCAGCTCACCATGTGCCGCCCGCGCCGTCAGCGACAGGGCGCAGAGCTTGCGACGAACCCCATAATGATTGAGGAGCACCCCGACGCCGGGCAGCACAAAGACCGCAATCGTGTGGAACATGATGAAGGATACAAACATCGCATTCGCACCCAGCTCCGAGGTGCAACTGATGCTAACCGGATTCGGTGTGGTGCCCGCCCCAGCTCCCTTGATGATCACCGACTTTGCAATGATCTTGTATGTAAATAGAAACGGCGAACTTATCGCTGCCGATGCAGTCCACGAGAGCACCGCCAGGGAGACGTGTAAATAGCGTCGCTGACGCAACTGCGCCAGCCGAGGATGCTTCACAGTTGCATAACGATCCAGCGAGAGCATGAAGAACGATATTGTGCTCGCCGCCACTGGCATCACCTGGAAAATGGGATTATAAATCATATCGTAAGAAAACCGAGCTAAACTTTTGTAAATTGCCATTAAAAATTAAAAGTTTTTTTTTGTTTTTATAAATAATTTCTAAACATTACGAAAACCATTTGTAAATTAAGAAAGGTTCGACAATCCCAAAAATGTGGCGATTGTTTCCATTTATTCGAAACATTTTCTATTATTAAGAAACCCATTTGTAACAGTAGCAATTCAAACACTAATTTTTAGAAAAAAATCCTTTCTAACATTCTCATTAGTAATGAGATTTACTGGTTTGGATTTTATATTCAAAATATTTATTTTATATGCTATTAATCTAATTTTGTAATATAATATTAATATTAAATTTTATTTTTATTTTTATTTTTGAAATCGTTTTTAAGAACTTTTATTTGTTTTTAGTCCACATTGAATAAGAAATAAAAATGATCCTATAAGCATTTAAAGAATTAATTAGTTTTCTTGAATTCTTTTGTTATCGTAAATTAATCTATCGATAAGTGATGTTCGATATTTCGATTCAGACTTAAAAACCGCTAAATTTCCTTTCAAATATAACTGCACAATTAAAAAATCTATGGCATATACATAAGCTTAAGCCGATCTTACCTGAACGAAGTGTATTATTTTGCACAGCAGGAGCGGTAGAGATCTGCTGCCTCGATTCATGGCCAGATTGAGAAGCGTGACTGGCGCCGAAATGCCGGTGACTAGCAGATCCGCAATGCACACGGCCAGCAGCAGGGGATTTCGCAAGCGCACCGACGAAGCCGAGCACAGGGTGAGCACCAATGTGGAGTTGCCAACAACGCCGCCGAAGACGACCAGGCCATAGCTGATGGCCAGCAGCAGAATGGTGAACGATGGAATCGCATGCTCTGTGTCCTCACCAGCACTATCGATATCATAAGGATCGATCAGCGTAAAGTTGCCATAGTTATCGTAGTCAAAGTCACGAAATGCAGCATCTCCGATAACTCCGGCTCCACCCGCGTTGCCGCCATCGCCAGCATAATAGTTGTGCTCGAGGAGCGCATAGTGCAGCTCTGTGGTATCGCTATCGTTATCGATATTGCTATCGACCGTGGCTGGCTGCTGCTGCTGTTGCTGTCGTCGATATGTGTTTTCCCACCATTGCTGCAGGTTGTTGCTATTCATTCTTCAATAACACTCGGGTATTTTTAATGCTTGGCGCTGCCGATCGTTGTCGATGCGTTTGTCTGGCTGCCTCATCGCATACTAAAGGTGCTTGCTGCTGGTGCTGCATGGAAGCAAATAAAAAAACGAAAAAATTAAAAAAAAAAATAAAATAAAAGAAGGTAGGAAGTAACAAAATGCCATCATCATCAGTCTTTCATACCCTGCACTTATTGCATGCTGGGCGTAGTTCAGCTGCGGCACACTTTGCCCTAATAAGTGTGCTATGTTTTGTGTATCGTAACTAGGAAATTTTAATTAAATAAAAATAATATTTATAAACATTGAATGGTTAGTTTTGAGCATTTAATTTATTGAATGTTTAATTTTAATATCTTTATTACATTACATTAAGTTAATAACTAAATAATAAACTGAAGCTTGCAGAACTAGGAAAACTGTCAATAAATATTTTTATTGTTAAAACTGTCATTGTGAGGTATCACTTAGTCGAGCTATTGCTCGAGCATATCATCTTGTTTTGTTTCAACAAGGACACACAAAGTGACAGCCACATGCACACACCCACACACACACACATATATATATACATATATATATATGTATAAGAGCAGAGCCTCTGCCTGACACTGACACTTATGCAATGCGAACAGGGCGCACTCAGAGATTAGTGCTGCGCTTCCTTCCGCCGTGTCCCATTTTGCAGAGCCAAATGAATGGCAACCTTGCACTTTGCGCCCTCGACAAACAAACCGCAAGGTTTGGCGCACCCCCTCCCCCCTCTCTCTCTCTCTCTCCACCACACTGCTCGTGTCGGGCAGTGTTGTGGTGCTTAAGCGCCATCTAGCGGAGTGGGACCAATCTGGAAGCTTAATTGCGTGTTTAAGAAAGTGTGGGAGAAGAAAGTGTAGAAGTAGAAGTGAAATTTAAATGATGCTGCATGCTGCATGGGCAACAGCAATAAATGCAGGCAAACTGAGGCTATTAAAAACTTTAATTGAAAACCTTATCAAAGCGGGCGAGCGAACGAACGAACGCACGGACGACCAAACAAACCCAACTCATTAAGCGGGCCATCAAAAAGTCAATGCTAGGGTGACTCAAGATTTGACCACGGCAAATGAACATAATGCGTGCGCTGGCTGCGTGACTCACCCTTGTCTAGCAATGATTAAAAGGCAGTCAGTGCGTGTTTTTCTGTGCGTCTGTGAGTGCGTGTGCGTGCACACAAAAGCTCTGGCAGACAGCGCGCTTTGTTGAAGATGTGTGTGTGTGTGTGTTGCTTTTGCTTGCGTCAGTATCTGTGGTTGGCGTTGACGGCTGCTAGTGTGTATCAATTTTTGTTGGTGGTGTTGATATTCCAGCCGCCGCCATTGTTCTGCGCAATTTGTGTGTGCTGCATGTGTGAATATGTGCGGGTGTGTGCTAGTGTGTATGTGTGCGGGTGTAAACGTCAACGTTTTTGCTTTTTGCTGTGTTTTTTGTTTCGGCGGCTCATTGTGCGGCGGCTGGATAATGTGACTGACGTTTGCTTAATCTGCTTAATTTGCGTTAATTTAATCGTGGCTTGGTGAACACACTGCCTGCGTGTGTGTGCTCAAGTATGGGCCACATTGTTGTCTGTGTCCTTTCACCAAAAGTCTTCTCTAAAGTAATGTCTATACAATAGCTTTATATATGTATGCATCTGTATGTGTGTCGCTTTGTAAATAACCTGTTGGGTTTGACATTGTAATCAATTGTATTGATTGAATTAATTCTGACAAAATACCACAATATAAAAACCCCAATAGTAAAAGCAGTAATTGTATATGGTTATAAATATTATATTTTAAATATTCTTGTATTTTGTTATGAGCTAATACCTAAAACTTACATTTGTATATTGTTGTTTTGTCGAAAAAAAAAACAAAAACTGTTCCGCTGATAAATTAAAATATATAGAAAAAAGTAAGTAGAAGATTATTTCTCGTTGAAAAAAAGCAACTGTTCCGCTGAATTATAAAACTATTTATAAAAATAAAAATGAATAATAATAAAAAAGTATAGAAACTTCTTGAATAAAATAAACTGTTCCGCAGAAATATTAAAATATAAATAAGAGAAAAATATAACATTTTAAAACATTTATAAAATCGTAGGAAAAACGACACAATTTTGCTCAACAATAAAATTAGCTAAAAAATACAAACGTAAATAGATCAAAGCAGAAAAAATCGTAACTTCCACAAAAAAAGCATTGGCAACTCTGTAACGGAGGCGTTAAAATTTCTTATTGAAAGTCAAATGAAATCTATATTAATTTACGTCACTCAAACGTCGGCAGCAGGCCGACCAGCCACAAAAAAAGGTGACAAAAGCGAATATAGCTGCCTTCTCCCCTCCCCCGCGCTCCACCTGGTGGGGCAACAAAGAATGGACAAAAGTGAAGCCAATGAGATAAAATGGTATCTGGGTTCCGGTGGCGTATGCGTAATACACAAAAAGAGATGGATTCGATTGTTGTGATTGGCCTTGTAATATGAAAAACTGTCAGCCACAGGTGATTTAATAACAAGGCGCCTACGCATACACACGCACACAGAAGCCGACTGGATACACACGCACACTCACACACACAGAGATCGTCCGCTGCTTTTGTCTGTGTGTGCTTATTGATTTGACAGCTAAGAATTTTTGGGTGAATGTATTTGTGAATGTCCAGGCGTCTTTTAGCTTATTCGTGCCTTCCACAATGCAATGTGTGTCTGTGTGTGTGTGCGTTTACCGTTGTCTTTGTGCTTCTCTCTTTAGCTTGGGCAAAAGAATAAGAAGCAGCAGCAGCAGCGAACCTTTTTCGGGAATGGCAACTTGTGCAAAGTTCTGTGCCGAACAATGAAAAGTGCGTGGGCAGGGCAAAAGCAAAAGACACAGCTCCCACACTAACACACACCAACACACTCCGGCACACACATTTATACAGACGAAATCTCATATTGGCCATGTAAAAAACGACGCCATAATTACTAGCCATAAAAAATGCGTGGCGTGGCCAAAAAAAAAAAAAAGAAAAGCGAAATAAGCTGAATAACAATTAGTGTTGTATCAGAAGGCGGCAACTCTCACACAAACACATACTGACACACACACACACATGCATACACACAGACACACACACACTGAGGTATACGTAATAACTTACAGTTTTGTTGTTGCGCGCTTCATGAGTAATCGAAATGCTAACGAATTTGTTTGCTGTTGATCCTGTTGTTGTTGTGTTGCGACTGTTTCTTTTTTGTTGTTTACTTTATCGAAGGCACTGTAATTTACAGTTAGAACTATTTTCCGTTTTTAAAAACTTTAGTTATTGCAGCGGGCGCGTATTAATCGTTGTTGTTGTTGTTTGTTTTTTATATATATCAAATACACTTTTAGCAAATATTTTTTAAATTTTTATTTAAATTTTTTTTTTGGTAGATTTTTTTCATTTATAAAATTGTTTTAAAAAAGTTTGTTGTTTGGCGAACGGTAAAACAGTTGTATGCGTGTGTGTGTGTTTTTGTGTGTGTGCGTGAGTGTGTGTGTGTGAGTGTAGGTGTGTGTATGTGTGCGTGTACGTGTGTGTGTGTGTGAGTGTGTTGGAAAAAAAAACTAAAATAAAACTCAGTGTGCGGCGTGCAAAAAGTGTTCCTCAATAGCGCACATTACACGAAAGGACTACGGCGGAAGACTGTCCTGTGTGACAGTGAAAATTGTGCTGAGGCCAAACAGCCAGCCAAACAGTCAAACAGACGGAGAGCAGAGTTCGGAGTTAAAAGTCGCGAGAGACGCCGACAGGCGCCGAAATAAAAGAGCTTTCGAGTAAGAAAACGACAAAAGCTCGCCTCTTGACTTTCGCTTTCATTCATTTGGCCAGGAGCCTGCTGGGAGACGAACTCAGAACAGCGTCGGGTTGAATGCAGACTATTTATAGAAACAAATATCTAGACGTAAAAAAAAACTAATTTGTATTAATATGGCTTTAAGTTTTTTTTTGATAAAAATAATTCTACTGTGTGATGAATGTTGACTATTTATAGAAACAAATAGATATAAAAATTTGAATTATTATTAAAAAAAAAATGAATGAAGAATATATCGGATTGATTTAAAATCCAAAATTTTAGTTATTGCGGCTTTCAGATTTTTAATTTTAATTTTTTTTAAATAATGTTCATATGCTTAGCTGAAAAATAACTCTAAAGCACGTTTGCCTAAGAGTCAAATATCACTGTTATTTTTTTAATTTATGGAAAAAATATATGTAGACTAGAAAAAATTGGAATAATTGTGGATTTAACTTTTTTATAAACATAACATTCAAATGCAAATTTAATATGTTTAGCTGAAAACATATTAAAAACAAAAATTTTAATTTAAAAAGATTTTGAAATGAATTATTAATGTTGACAAAAGAATTATTATTGCCACAGAGTCAAATATGATATTTGATGTTTATTTTTTCTTTTCATAAATAAGATCAGCTTTTAGAATTATACTTGCTAAAGAGGGGTTTTCCATAAGATAAGGTTTTATTTAGCAAAGATAACTCTTCACATTTGATCGCCAATTTCCGTCTAGATCCCAAAATTAAAAAATGCACACACAATTTAAATACTAACATGTTTTCTCTTTATTTAAATATTGTTGTTGTATATGATTAAAATGCATGATGTACTTTAATAGTGCAACTTGTATTGGATTTACCATCCGTTGTATACTTTCGATTTGTATATATCTTTATATTTGTAACGCATGCACTTAGTTATTACATTGTAGTTGTTTTGTGTTCTTTTTGTTGTTGTTTTATATGAAATACTGTAAATGAATCGGTCTTAAGAAATTATAAATATACGTATATTGGAATAGTTGGGTTAGACAATTGTTTTTTTTTTAAGCCTAATCATGGGCGGCAATAACTTAGAGACAGTAAGAATTTCACAAAAAAACACTTCATAAATAAAAAATAAATTACGAAAACTAACTACCCAAGAAATATGTATCGTAATCGTAATACTGATAAATACAAAAACGATATTTGAGATATGAGTGGTGGAGGTGAGTTTAGAGAATAGTAATTACTTTAAACTTATAGCATAAAATGTTTATGAATTATCCGTACTGTTTTTATTTTCTTTTTTCATTTAGTATAAGTAGCAGCAGAGTTTCGTTGATCAGTTCAAGTTTTTGTAGTACCTATGTATATATATAGAGCAGTATTATTGTTGGCAGCGGTATACTTAATGTTTGTATTTTCTTCTTTTAATATATATCTTCTTTCTTTTGTGTTGTTGGTTTTGCTTAATCTTCGATAGTATATTCGGGCATCTTCTCGTACTTCTGCTTGGTGGCCTCGTGAGTGGTGTCCACAAGCAGAGCCGTATGGGAATAGCCCATGCTGACCTGAGGTATTTTAATGCCATCCATTTTGGGCACCTCCTTGGGCACCGTCGACGACTTCTGGAACTCACCGATGCCCAGCTCACCAAAGGTGGGCGATGCGCCCCATGCAATCAGTGTGTCATCCGCTGATATCATAATTGAGGTATTGGCACAGCCAATTGAGGTTATATTCCAACCTGTGAGAAAAACCACACCAGTAGTTTAGTGGAATTCAATTCGTAGCAAATCCTTCTTACCTGCCAAATCCTGCACTGGCTTCGGATACATATTGGCCTCGCCCGTCTTCTTGTTCTGGCCAAACAAATAGAGCAGTCCCAGTTCGTTGATGATCAGGCTGAAGGTGGAACCGCAATAGATGCTGCGACCTCCACGCCCCTGGGTATCAAAGAACTTCATGAGACGCGGCACCATCTCATCCTTGGGCTCAGCATGGCCCAGACGACCAAAGCCTCCAAATCCCCAGCTATAAACACGTTTCTTCGAATCAATTGCTACCTGTTTGGGAGAGAGAGAGATTAAAATGTTGATATATATAAATATTAAATATTGAATAAAGCAATTATTACCGTGTGATTGTTACCGCATGCAAAGTCAACGATCTGAACACCATCGACCGGTGTCACATGACCCTCCTTGCTCTTCTCGATGTAGAGCACAACCTTTTTGGGGGATGTCTCGAAGTGGAATGACAGCTTGTTGGCATTCACAAAGTACTTGGCATCCGTATTGTGGCCCAATTGGCCATATTCCGGCAAGCCGAACGTATGCAAATTGCCCTTAATATCGAGTATGACGGAGAACTCGGCACCGCAACCTATGCGAATGATTGGCGGACCACGATAATTGATCGGTGTGGGTGCAAATACATTGGGATGGGCATTGCCCACACCGCACTGTCCGGATTTATTCTCGCCGCAGGCGTACACGGTGCCCGTGTCGGTGAGGAAGAGCGTGTGATGACGTCCAGCGGCCGCTTGGACAATATTCAATTGCTCTAGGGCTGGTATCAGCGTGGGCTTCTCCACCAACTTGATGTCTGAGCTGAGGCCCAACTGTCCACTGGGATTGCGACCAAAGCCGAGCGCCTTGCGCTCCATATTGATGAGGATTGTGTGCGCTGAAGCGGGACCACTGGCCACAGAGCGATACTGGAATGGGGAGAGAATCATTCAAATAAGCTCCCAATTCCAACTAATCCTCGGCTTACCTTCTCATCCGTGAAGCGATGAAAGCTGAACAAATTTGGACGCACTTTTGTGACATTTTTGCGATCGCGCTTGCCCGTCAAATCCCAGGTGACCATGCCCGCCAACAGCAGTTGACCCGGCGTCTTCTCCAGCGTGGCCAGTAAATCCTCTGGCAATTTGCTGGGCGGATCGAGATGATCATGAGGTATCAGCACCTCCATTTGACCAGCTGATTGCTGTTGCTGCTGTTGGGCGGCGGAGGCGACATCATCGTCGGATTCATCGCTGAACTCGTCCTCGTAGTCGGATTCCTTCTTCTTGGGACGACGCTTGGTGGGACCGGCCCCATTGCCACCTGCCTTGCGCTTAGCCGACATCTTTCTATTACCAGCAATGCCTCGCACTCTCTCTCTCACACGCGCTGTCTCTCTCTCGCTGTCTCTGTCGTTCACTCTAGTTCTTTGTCTTGCCTCTCAGCAGCTGTAATAAAAGAGACCATCAACAACGTTGAGAACCAGAACCAGAATTTGTACGCAGCAGAGCGTAGCGGTTTACGTTAGTGCTTCGTGCGTGACACGCATTCGTACGCATTATTTGTATTAGGGTGTTGCAAAAAAAAAACCCCGTTCGTTTTTTAATTGTTAGTAAGCACTTTTTCCATAAAAAGTGGAATTTCAAATTTGTGTATTAATTTTTCAGTCCGACATATTCATCGCGTACTTTTGCGAATATCTGCACGAGCGCATCTCTAAACGCAGCTCTCACACACGCTCTATGTGTGCGTGTGTGTGTATAGTGTGTGTGGTGGTTTTGCAAGCATGGAAAAACAAAATGAACGCCAACAAAGCCCGCTGCGATGCTAACGCCGACTACGCGATTTTTGCAATTGCCGAAAATCAACAGAAATTGGCAGAAAATCTAAATAAACGTAATTCGAACTGCCCGTTAATTGTATGGCGCCAAATGTTATGTATATATTACTATTACTTTAATTGAACAGCGGCTTGAAATCAAATTTGAAATGTTGGCGTCACTTTTTCGATAGCACCTCAAACAAAGGCAACTCAGACAATAAGCCGCATTAGTTGGTCGAAAACGCTTTTATATTTGCTAGCATACGGATTAAATGTCTCCCTGATTTGTATGGCGATATTATGCAGAAATAACTTACTTTTTGAGTTATACACTTAATAACTTTTTCGTTAAGCGTTCCCGTTCCTCGCGCAGCAAAAACAACAAAACCGAATCTAGCCAGAGGTACAAGTGTGTGCACACTTTGCCAAAGTAAAATGAGCTACAAAAATACCCCATCGATTCGATAAGATTTTAATGTTATCGTACACAAGTGCGATGTTTACTATCGATTGTTGTATTTCGGCCCTGGTGTATTTTGACAACAAATAAAAGATCTGGCTAGAAAATAAATTGATAAAATGGACAGCGAAGACACGGAAACGACACATTATTATCTGGATTGCGAGGGCGGCGTCGAGGAATGGCACTGGAATCAAAAGAGCACAAAACTCCTCGTCGAACTCTATTCGGAGCGACGTCACAGATTCCGAGATCCAAAGACACGCAAACGGGCACTGTGGACGGAAATTGTAGATGAGATGGAACGGGGAGGCTACAAGGGAATAAATGAGGACATCTGCGATCGCAAGTGGCGCAACATGAAGAAGACATATCGCACCTGTCGCGAGACAATGAAGAAGAACGGACGCAAGCGAGTCGCCTGGGATTATTACGATACATTCGACGAGATGTTTCACAACGATAAATCATCCTCTTCCTCCGCCATCAAAACTGAGAATGAAACTGTTGAGCTGCAGCCGCAGCAGCAGCTAGATATGTGTGCAACTGTGGACGCAAGCCTGCTGGCAGCGGAGCCAGATCTGTCTGTGAGCCAGGAGCAGCAGCGACAACTGCTAATTCTGGAGCGCAGCAGAATATCAGCCATAAAAGAGTTGAGCAAACGAATCGAGGAATCCAATGCAATACAACGGGAAAGGAACGATCTCCTGCGCGAATATCTTCGTCAATTCTAGTCGTATTCCTTACTAATTAAATATATATATATATGCATGAATCAGAAATTAAAATCTACAGCTCTTCAATGATTACTTTTTAAATTTGAACAAAATATAAATTTTACAATTTAAATACAAACTATTGAAACGAACTCGAACTTGCATTGTGAATATGCTGATGCTGGTGTCATTACTAGATGGTGTCGATCTGCTGCGCGAATTTTAGTTATAATATAAATATATATATGTATGTATAGAATCAGAATTCAAAATGTACATATTCAATGCTGTTTGTTTTCGAATTTAATTATTTTTTAAATTTTAGCAAATACAGCTTTTATAATTTAGCATTATTTGTCCAAAACTCTGCACGAGTTTATCAGCCAGGTTTAACTGTTATAATACCAGAAATAAAAATGTGCATCTATTCAAAGGTGGAATTTAAAGAATGACAAATATAAATAATATAAATTAGAATTATTTTGCGCATTGGTAACACCTCAACTCTAGCTGTAATTTAACTCTTAAATTTTTGTCTATATATAGCTTATAGGGTCTCTTTCGTGTATATTTGTAACATTATTGGAAATCGGACATAAATATAAATAGATTATAATTTCATTTAGCACAATGTGAACAGATACAATAAAAAATATAGGTTTACTTAGAATTGTATCAGTGGCTGTTTACGACTCTGGCGATAAGCTTCGATATCTGTCATAATGATTTTCCGATGAAGTTCGTGATTGATTTTAAACTCCTCCGAGGCAATTAGCCTCTTTTTCTTATCGTTGCTGTTGTTGTTGTTGCTGAAATCTAATACTCTGGTTACTGCTATCGGTGTATCACTGTAGAAGATCGCGTGCGCTGCTCCCGGCTGAGGCTGAGGCTGCGACTGAGGCAGTGGTTGTTGCGTACGTCTCTGCATTTTGGGCGTCGTGTGTGGACTTGTGTTGTTATTGCCTGCAAGTGGAAATAATAACGGCTTGTAGCCTTCTCTTATATTTGTGCAGCACAGTTTCTCAATGATTAGCTGCAATAGCGCCATTGCGATCGGGACGAACAAAAGCAACTGCACTCTTTGCAGGCAGCGACGTTACTGAAAAATATGTTTGATTGTCACTTGCTTATCTGCACTTAAACATGGCATGGCTGCACTCAACATGGCTGCTGCTCTAGGTGGAAAGGCCGCAGTTATGCTGTTTATTACTGAGCCTTTTTGTGGCGGTAATTCTTTCATTTGGTTTTGCAAAAAAAAAAGCTTAACTTTGCAAAGATTAAAAGTTGGCCGTGCACAATTCGAATTATATGAGATAGGATTAAGTTAGATTTAGCCATGCAGACCTCTAATTATAAGAAGCTCAAGTTCACACACTAGAAATAGATATATATACATAAGAGAGTCGCACTTCTCTAAATTAAATATGCTCGAGTTAAATTTAGCCCTGCAGATAAAAGCGAATTTTAGAATTTTTATTAAACTGTGCAAACGACTTATAATAAAATACTCGAGTACGAATTTAGCCATGTACATCTCTTCTTTTAAAACACTTTAGTTTAAATCTAGCCACACACATCTATAAGTATAAGAGAGTCGCAAATAAAAATTTACCCATGCCCTCGTCTAGTTATAAGAGTCTAATATGTCTAACGAGAACTTCTCCTTAAAAATATCAAAAGCAACTAATTAGTTAAGCAATTTTCAATTACTTTCGGACTATTTATGCCTATCTAGCTAGAAAACAAACAAAATGTAAGCAACTTTCGAAAGGGTATTTAAACGTCGGTGTGCCTAAAACCGCTTTGACTTTTCTTGTGCACACTACGATTGTAACGGTAAGCTGCGAAAGCAGCTGTTGTTGCTGACGTCACTCACCTGGATAGGATCGCTCCTGCTGCAGATTCGCTTTGGCGTTGCTGGAGCCAAAGTGGCCTGCCACAAAGGGCATGGGCGACATGACGACACCGTTTCGCAAACCCGGGGCACAATCCGGGGGCGGTGGCGCAGGACGATTAAAAGGATTCTGACGCCGGGGTGGCGGACGTGGCTTGCCCACCAGTGAATCCGACGGATCAGTGCGCATCTCTGTAAGAGAAACGTTTAAATTGTTGAGCATTTTATGCAGGTGGTTTTTCGCTTAGTTAAGCGCCTACTGTTTCTAGAGTCCTCGATTTCCTGAAGCTGTCGCTGCAGCTCCGCGACAATAATCCGCTTGTATTCGTAGCCTGCGCAGGTGAGCGCCTTCATCCACGCCTCCATGCTGTCGTGAGAGTCGGCAGCCAGGATATAGGTGCGATTCCCATTGAAGGCGATCTCGAAGCAGTAGTTGTCCACATCCGATTCCAGGGACAGCTCAATTGTGCATCCCTCGACGACAATCAAACCCAAAGGCTCCTTGTCCAGTCGCGTCTCGAAATAGAACAGCAAATTGCCTTTGAGCACAAAATAGCGTCTTTGAAATGACTTGTTGACCACACCGCGTTTGTTAAGAAAACCTGCGACATTAGTTATTATTATCATTATGAATAATCATACATAAATATCTCCAATTTTAAAATTGAAAACTAACCTTCCATGTCGAACGGCGGCGATCGGGCAAAAACACAAAGGTTCTTTTCGTTGATTTTCATTGTGATAAAATTAATGTTTGCCTGTTCCACTGAATCATGAATAATGCGCTGTTTGCATTAATTTTTTTAAAATGTATTTACATATATATTTACATAGAAGCGTACATTAATATATAAGCGGAGGCAGAACAGCTGTTTGATGTCATCGGCCAATGTTGCCACACCTAATTTAAATGTAAACTATCGCAACGAACTCTAGAGATGAGATATATTTTTTATTTACTGTTCTGTTTTACATATGTATTGTATTTCATATTATTAAAGTTATTGATTTTTCAGGAAAAATGCGAACGGGTATTTTTGATTAGTCGTGGCCAGAGATGGAGTTCAGCTATCTTAAAGTGATCCGCAATCAGCGACCACGATCTTCTTAGTGGTCTTGCCCGACTGCGAACCGTAAGATTCGATCTGCTTGACAACATCCAAGCCCTCAACAATTTCGCCAAACACAACGTGCTTGTTATCCAACCATGCGGTCTTCACGGTGCAAATGAAGAATTGCGATCCGTTGGTGTTGGGGCCAGCATTGGCCATCGACAGGATGCCGGAGCCGGTGTGCTTCAGGCGGAAGTTCTCATCGGGGAACTTGTTGCCGTAGATCGATTTGCCGCCAGTGCCGTTGTGATTGGTGAAATCGCCGCCCTGGCACATGAAGTTTGGAATGACGCGATGGAAACTGGAGCCCTTATAGCCAAAGCCCTTCTCGCCGGTGCACAGAGCACGGAAATTCTCCGCCGTCTTGGGCACAACATCTGACCGCAGCTCCATAACTATCCTACCAACAGGCTGGTTGTCGGCGGTCATGTCGAAGAAAACTCTGGGTAAAGTGCTCATTTTCGATCCGTTTGAATACTCGCAAACAAATTGATTGTGTGTATATGCTGACGCAAAAAAAAGGACTGACTGACTGTAGTGTTGTTAATAGATTAATCGATTCATCGTATAACTAATCGAAGAACGATCTGCTGTGCGCGTATCTTATTCAATTCTAGTCATCGTCCAAACAAATATCTGTGTATATATCATAAATTCAAATTTGCACCTATTCAATGCTGTTTGTTTTCGAATTGGCATTTTTTTTTTAAATTTTAGAAGAGTATAATTTGTATAATTTATATACAAACTATCGACACGAACTCTAGAGATGAGTTATATATCGTGAATATTCTGTTGCTAAAGCAGGTGTCATTAATAGATTAATCGAGTAATCGCTTAGCCTAGAAATAGTAGTCGATTGCGCAGCGCAAAATTTCACTTCCTGAAATGTCCAATTTGGTGACCGAAGTTGCGCTGTTAATGTTGGGATTTGAGTTTCACGAAATATATGGCGTTTCCCAACCTCTTGAATTCCACGACTCGATCCCAGCTAACCAGCCGCTTTAGAATTTCATTGAGCAGCCTATGAAAAAGGAGCCCGAGAACGGCAATGATCAGCCGCAGACTGCAAAAACAAAATAGAGCATCAATGACCTTAACATTAACGTTATGGAAAAATTAAATTAAAAATTGATGTAAAATATCGCTAAAATCACAAAACCAATCAAATAATAAATAAATATTTAAATTTAAATATATTTAATAAATATAAACTATATTTTGTCATTTTAATCATAATTTCGATTACTGGATTCCGATAAATTTGCGTATTTGAATGATGTGACCGTATTGGGGTTATTCAACTATCGACGGACCAAATATGAGTACGAGTACTCAGAGTGAGGTATCGATATTAGTCACTCTACTAGCAGAACACCTGAGTAAAGGTCGGTTCGACAGAAATATTCAATTTTTATCTCAAAATTCTGCTTGTCAGCCGTCCCCAAAACGCATATATAACTATTTATTTTCTATTCCGTCTCGTTTCCCCAACGATACAAAACAGGCTGCATAGTGTCGCGCGCCCCGCCGTGCGAAATAGACGATAACCGAGAAACGACAAAGGAGTATTTCGCAACCGCAGACGCAACGCTTGCATAATGAAAATCTGGACATCGGAGCATACGTTCAACCATCCGTGGGAGACTGTAACACAGGCGGCATGGCGCAAATATCCGAATCCGATGACGCCCTCCATCATCGGCACCGATGTCGTCGAGCGACGCGTCGTCAACGGCGTCCTCCACACACATCGCCTGGTGCAATCCAAATGGTATTTTCCAAAGTGGACGCATGCGTTAATTGGCACAGCCAAATCATGCTTTGCCAGCGAACGCTCCACGGTCGATCCGCAACGGAAGCAGATGGTGTTGAAGACAAACAATTTGACCTTTTGTCGCAACATCAGCGTCGACGAGGTTCTCTACTATGAATCCCATCCAGCTGATTCGAGTAAAACGCTGCTCAAACAGGAGGCAACTGTAACGGTTTATGGTGTGCCGTTATCCCACTATATGGAAGACATACTCACCTCGTCGATCAGCATGAATGCGGGCAAGGGACGACAGGGCCTCGAATGGGTAATCGGACTGATCAACACCGAGATGAAGAGCATCGCCGATTCGGCGGCACGTGGCACAGATGAATTGATCCACAGCACGAGGCGTTCCATCGACGAGGTCACGGAATCGGCCAGAAAAAGCATGGACGAGTTGAGTGCGCAGGCATCGAAAGCGGCAAAAGCAATGCACATTACATAGGGCGGGGAGGCAACGCTGGCCAAAGACTGTGTCTGTTTGTGTTTTTGTATGTGTGTAGGTCTGCTAGTGAATTTAAATAATTGAGAGGAGCACGATGAACGCGAACCATAACAAAAATTAAATTAAAATAACCAATTTGAATTCTTCTGTTGAAAATAGCGCAACAAATCGTTCAATATATATATATTTTATAAGGTATAACGAAAACTTTCCCATGGTTATCAGTAAAAACCTGCGCGTTTTTAATCGAGAGGGTCACACTCCAACGTACAAAGCCGATAAGGCGGCAGGACAACAACAACAACTGCATAGGCGGCGAGGGCTGCAGTATCGTAGCAACAAATTATTTATTTATAAATAAAACCAAAAAGTATAGTTTTTAATATTCAAAAAATTGTAAACGAAAAGAAATGAGAAAAAAATCCAAATAAAAAAAGCGGGCATAAAATAAACCACAAATCGCTCAATTATCGAATTACTTGGTTTGTTTACTGCGTATTTAGTTTGGCTGCCAACTATTGTTGACCCCTAAATGATTAAAACCCATGCAAATATTTAAAAATAAAACCAAGAAGTATATAATGCAACTGACAAAGCTTGCGCAACCCGCTTTGATCGCGTCTTTATTTCCTGATATTTTTTTTTTTTGTAGTTCACCGTGACGTTTCAAAGCGGTTTGTTTCTGTTGCCATCCGAATTGGCGGCTACGTCACATGACAATAAGCGAGCTGAGAGCTTTTTGTCTGTATAGCGATGGGCGCGTGACATTGCTGGCAGCATATGTACACATGTATGTGGTGTGTGCATATACAGTTAATATTGATATTGTACAAACAGGAATGTAGTAAACTGGTATTTTTCCCACGCACAATACTTAGTAATTTAAAAATATTGTGAATTATTTATTTGACACATTAAAATGTAGATCAAAATGTGGTTTTATTATAGTTAAAAACATAAAAATTCATATAAAATTGTAATACCATAAATTCTGTTGTACGTCCACAATTTACACACACACACAGTACCTATCGAATTATATACCCTTTTAGCAATAAATACAGGGTAGCGCACTTTTAATAAAACAGCTGTTTAAAGCTTGGCAGCCCACGTTTTCAATTCGCTGCTGCTAAAACATGCGCGGCATTCTCAGTCTCAGTCTCTCTCTCGCTCTCACTCTCTCTTGTGTTCTCCTACGCACGTGTACGTGCCGCCTATTGTAATCCAATTCGGGTTAGTTATTTATTATTAGTTTCGGCAATAAATACTAAATAAATAAGTATCATGTTATTCGCAACAAATATGTTTACGCTTTCGCTGTTTTATCAGCGCGTTCCAGTAACGGTGAAAATAACAAGAAAACAAGCCAGTGACGCCAGTGCTACAAATCAACGATTGCATTGCCATTGCCGCTGCCGGTTGTAACTTGATGCGTTGAAAAGCTGATCTGTGGTTGATAACCTTTCCAGCGTGGTCGTCGCTGCTGCTGCTGCTCCAATTGTCAATGACTTTGACAGCGTCGCAAGATTCCAGCGCTCAGTCTTCCCACAGAGCGTGAAAAGAACGCACATTCAAAATCCGGCTTGCAAACATAAAAGAAAAAGGCAAAAGAACGTTGTAAAGATTTATCGTCTCTATTTGAAAACCAGTGCCATAACAGGTGGGCGAAAGTGGAAGTGGGCGTGTCTACAGTATTTAGGCTTGCGTTAGCTGAACAGCGTTCTGTGAAATAAGTGAAATGAATTCGGTGACTGTCAAACGGTATCCAACTGGTGGCTTTAAAACTGAGTACATTTTTGTGCGAATTTATTGGAAAGTGAGATTTCAATATTGTATTGAAATGATTTGCAGAAATAAATAATTAAAATATGCAAATAATAATCTACTTGATTTGACAAATGTGGAAACTCCATCAGCAAAGCTGAAAAATTATTGAACGCAATTTTTTCGTTCTTCAAAATAGCTAAACTCATTTCCAATATTCGATGTGAAAATTTATTGGAAAGGGAGGCTTCAGTGCTGTATGGGAAATGATTGAAATGATTTGCAGAAATAAATAAATAGATAATATATTCATATAATATATTTTTTATTTGCCATAGACAAAGCCAGAAAATTATAGGCTTAAAAATAATTACGGCGCATGAGCAAAATTTTCTTAAGCTTTGAAGCTTTACATTAAGTTGATTAAATTTGTGATTTTATAAAATCCAACTTGATGTTGATAAAATGAGTGAAAACAAATATTTACAGTTCTTCTCTTATCACCTGCACTTAGTTAACCAACTGAGAGATGGGCATTCTGCGATACTACGATGTGGCCGCCTTCGATGCTGAGGAGGAGCAGCGTATGCTGCAGCGTCTGCAGTCAGTCGATCCGCAGCTGGTGTCCGTTCGCCTGGAGCGTTGCTATCACCTGGAGTATCTGGATAATCAGAGCAGTGGCAGCGAGCATCCTTTGCCACTGGCGGAGTTGATGTGTTGGCTGGTTAAGCAACCCCTTCAAGCGGAGCAATCTCTCAGCGAGCGGGCAGCTCTGCAGCTGAAGGACAAACGCACCCAGTTGCTCGTGGAGATTGGGCCACGTTTCAATTTCTCGACGCCGTACTCCACGAACTGTGTGAACATCTTCCAGAATCTCGGCTACAAGGAGGTGCGGCGCATGGAATGCTCCACGATCTATTTGCTGACCTTTGCTCAAGCGGCGACACGTGAACTATCCCGCTATGTGTCAGTGCTGGGCGATCGAATGACGCAGTGTATCTATACGGAGAGTAATATGCCGCGCGAAAGTTTCGATGAGCAGCTGCCGGCAGAGCAGGCCGCCTGGGACTATGTGCCCGTGCTGGAACAGGGACGTACGGCGCTGGAGCAGATCAATCGGGAGCTGGGCTTGGCCTTCACCGACTACGATTTGGATTACTATGAGAAGCTGTTTGGCCAGACGCTGAAGCGGAACCCGACCACTGTGGAACTCTTTGATTGTGCGCAGAGCAACAGTGAGCACTCCCGCCACTGGTTCTTTCGCGGACGTATGCTGCTCGAGGGCAAGGAGCTGCCCCGCACACTGATCCAACTCATCATGGACACGCAGCGCAATACGAATCCCAACAATACGATTAAGTTTAGTGATAACAGCAGCGCCATTGTGGGCTTCAGGCATGATGCGCTGCAGCCGGTGGAGATTGGCGTTCCGGGCGCTGTTGAAGTGCTGAGCATTGAATCAGATTTGATATTCACAGCGGAGACGCACAACATGCCCACGGCTGTGGCACCCTTCAGTGGCGCCACCACCGGCACTGGAGGTCGCCTGCGCGATGTTCAGGGAGTGGGTCGCGGTGGTCTACCCATTGCCGGCACCGCCGGCTACTGTGTGGGCGCCCTCCACATCCCGGGCTATAGTCAGCCCTATGAGCCCACGGGCCTGAAGTATCCCGGCTCCTTCGCCCCGCCGTTGCAGGTGCTGATCGAGGCGAGCAACGGTGCTTCGGACTACGGCAATAAATTTGGGGAACCGCTCATCGCTGGCTTTGCCATATCCTATGGCCTGCAGAATGCGGCTGCACCCCAGATCCGGGAGGAGTACGTCAAGCCCATCATGTTCAGTGGTGGCCTGGGCACCATGCCCGCCTCCATGCGCCAAAAACTGACGCCGGAGCGGGGCCAGCTACTGGCGAAGATTGGCGGGCCGGTTTATCGCATTGGCGTTGGCGGCGGCGCCGCTAGCTCCGTGGAGGTTCAGGGTTCCGGAGATGCTGAACTTGATTTTAATGCCGTGCAGAGAGGCGATCCAGAGATGGAGAATAAATTGAATCGTGTAGTTCGCGCCTGCATTGAGCTGGGCCCCCGTAATCCCATCCTGGCCATACACGACCAGGGCGCGGGGGGCAATGGGAATGTGTTGAAGGAACTCGTCGAACCGGGCTTTGCGGGCGCCATCATCTTCAGCGGGGAATTCAAGCTGGGCGATCCCACAATCACCGCCCTGGAGCTGTGGGGCGCCGAGTACCAGGAGAACAATGCGATTCTCTGCAAGCCGGAGGATCGGGAGTTGCTCGAAAGGATCTGTGCCCGAGAACGTTGCCCCATCAGCTTTGTTGGCGTGGTCACTGGCGATGGCCGGGTCACGCTGGTGGAGCAGGTAGCTCCCTTGGACTTACAGCAGGCCCTGCTGCCCGAGGTGCGCCAGACCTTTGGATCAGTTCCGTTTGACCTGGAGTTGTCGTATGTGCTGGGCGATATGCCCAAGCGCAGCTACGACCTCGCTGAAATACCCATTCCACGCCAGCTGCTGCAGTTACCCCGGAATATGCTGGTGGCGGATGCACTGCAGCGCGTCCTCAGCATTGTCGCCGTGGGCAGCAAACGCTTTCTAACCAATAAAGTGGATCGCTGCGTCGGCGGCCTGATTGCCCAGCAGCAGTGCGTGGGCCCCATTCAGGCGCCCCTGGCTGACTACGCCCTGACCACCGTTTCACATTTCAGCACGGCCGGCATCGCCACCTCCATTGGCACGCAGCCCATCATGGGTGAGTCATCACAACACGCATTTATCTCTTAAATTTATATTCCACCAATTGTATTTCAAGAACTTCAAATATTTTTGAACTAATTTGTTGTTTAATTTAACTGTACAGGTCTCATCAGTCCAGTGAACATGGCGCACATGTGCGTAGCCGAGGCGCTGAGTAATCTGGTCTTTGTGAAGATCAGCGAGATGGCGGACATCAAGTGCTCCGGCAACTGGATGTGGGCGGCCAAGCTGCCCGGCGAGGGTTACAAAATGTACGAAGCTTGTCTGGCGCTGAGCAAGGTGCTGCAGGAGTTGCGCATTGGGATTGACGGCGGTAAGGATTCGCTGTCGATGGCCGCCAAAGTGGATGGCGAAGTCATCAAATCACCGGGCACCCTTGTCCTCTCCACCTATGCGCCCTGTCCGGATGTGCGTGTACGGATTACGCCCGATCTCAAGGGTCCAGCGTGTGGCGGCAAGGAGACCGCATTGCTGTGGATCACCATTGAGGGATGTGCACGTCTTGGGGGATCGGCACTGGCCCAGGCCTACTCGCAGCAGGGCGAATCCACGCCCAACATGATCCAGACTCAAGTGCTGACCAAGGCCTTTGAGGTGACCCAAACGCTGCTGGGAGAGAAGCTATTGCTGGCCGGACACGATGTCAGCGATGGCGGTTTGATTGTCTGTCTGCTGGAGATGGCAATCGGTGGACTAAGTGGCTTCCAGCTGGACATCGGCGAGGCAGCAGCGGCCATTTCCAGCTACGATGCAGTCAGCGAGCAGATCGGCAACGACTCCTGCCTGTTGTTCAGCGAGGAATGCGGCTGGGTGCTGGAGTTGGAAGTGTCCCAATTGGAATTGGTTCGCTCCCGGTTCAAGAAGGCCGGCGTACCCAACTATTATCTGGGAAGGACTCGAGGCTATGGCTTGGCCACCTCACGAGTGCTCATCCAAAATGGCAGCAAGACGCTGCTCGATGAACCGCTGCTGAAACTTTACCAGCAATGGGAGCGCACCAGTTACGAGCTGGAGAAGCTCCAGGCAAATGTCGTCTGCGTCCAGTCCGAATACGATAGCCTCAGCTATCGCCAGGCGCCACAATACAAGGCACCCGCCAATCTGCAGGTGGAGCTCACCCTGAAGCGCTGCGTCCACCCCATTCGGGTGGCTGTGCTCCGTGAGGAGGGCGTCAACAGCGAACGTGAAATGATGGCCTGTCTGCTGAGGGCCAACTTTGAGGTGCACGACGTGACCATGTCGGATCTGCTCGCAGGTAAGCCCACTCCAAAAAGCACGCCTGATTTTAGAGTTAATCTGTTGCAATAAAAAGTTTAATCCAAATATTTTGCAGGCACTACCAGTCTGTCGCAGTATCGAGGCTTGGTCTTTCCGGGCGGCTTCAGCTATGCGGACACCTTGGGCTCCGCCAAGGGCTGGGCGGCGAACATTCTGCACAGCTCCTTGCTGCAGCCCCAATTTGAGGCATTCAAAAGGCGTGCGGATGTCTTCTCGCTGGGCATTTGCAATGGCTGCCAGCTGATGACGCAGATTGGATACGTGGGCGGCACAACAGTCGCTAATCCCGATAATCCCGCTAACCCCGAGTTGGCTCTGTTGCACAATAAGTCGCAGCGCTTTGAGTGCCGTTGGTCAACAGTGAGGATACCGCCCAACCGCTCCATCATGCTGAGCAACATGCACGACCTGGTCCTGGGATGCTGGGTGGCTCATGGCGAGGGACGATTCGGCTTCGGGCGCGAGGAGTTGTTAAGTGAGTTGCACAAGGAGCAGCTGGTCACGTTGCAGTATGTGGATGATGAGGGTGTGCCCACCACCACCTATCCCATGAATCCCAATGGCAGTCCCCAGGGCATCGCTGGCCTCTGCTCGCCGGATGGCCGTCACTTGGCTCTGATGCCCCATCCCGAGCGCTCCAGCGCCATGTATCAGTGGCCCTATGTTCCGCCGGGCTTTGCAGTCGACGCAGCCACCCAACTGGAGAGTCCTTGGCAACTAATGTTCAACAACGCCTTCAACTGGTGTGCCCAACTACTGGACTAATATTAACCGACATTCCAAATGTTCTTCACTCTATTCTATTATTGACATTTATTCCCATTACTTCTCCACTTTCCATTTTATATTTTATGCAATATTTAAATATTAAATAAATACAAATAATTCTCTCTTTATATTACAATTATTTTGGCAAGGCAAGTTGGGCCAACTCTTTCAACTTGGTAAGAAATCTTTTATCTAAAGAGTTGGAGTATACAAATAATATATTTATAAAATAATATTTATTTCGTGGTTCTCATCATATATTACATTTGCTGGATAACTTCATGCCGTTGCCAGATACATGCATATAAATTGATATAGGCAATACAAGCTACAATCTTATAGTTATAGTTTATGGAACATTCCAAATCCTCATTTGCATGCGCCAACTTTTGTCAAGCTGGGAGGAAACACAAATGAGCAACAGCACATAAGCTCCAAATAATGTGTGTGCCCCAGCAGAATATCTGGAACGACGACGCAGCTAACATCCACTGTAGGGCACATACAGGGAACACAGATACAATTTAGGAGCAGCTACAACACGTTGCGGGATTCAGATAGGTACGATATAGTGACGTTCGTAGCTAGACGGGACCACCAGCTAGTAAACGTTAAGCAAAACGCCTGCTATCGGGAGGGACGCCGGCTCCTGGGCGATGCAGAAAGTGTGTCGACAGACGCTCTTCAAATGCGCTGAGCCTGATATGTTGGGCCAAGCAGCTCCTTTTCCGTTAACTCGAGCGGCTCCTGGACACTTAGTTGCCTGCACCAGCGCCGCATTCAACTCCGAGCGCAGTCGGGCAAGTTGATGGCTTCACAGTCGTCCAGCTCTGCTGCTCAGCTAGTGCCTCTGGGCGTCGTGCTGTCGCAACGTGACACGCTATGAGTGAGCAGCTCAATAGCTACCGCTGTCTGCTTGTACATCGGCCGCAGCAACTGGGCATCGATTAGTGGATGCGGCTTGAAAGCGGCTATGTGGACATGCCGGCGCAGCAGCTGCAGTCGATGTGTGTGCAGTAAATATTGCATGCATTTGCAGGGAGTACGTGGCAAGCAGTTTAAGTACATGTCCAACTCGGCAACTTTAATACACAAAATTTGTAAAATAATAAACAAATTGCGACTTGTAAAATCGGAGCGCGGATACCAAACAGCTGAGCGCAAGAGGGTGCTGCCAACTTGTGTTCGGTTTGGCATATGAACTCGAAAACAGCTGAGCGCAACGGATGCTGCCTACCTGTGTTCGGTTAAGGAACTTGGAGTTACTGTTCATGGCTCTTCTTATTTGTTCTGATTTGTTTTTGGCGCGTGTCACTATTTAATTTAATTTGTATTTTTATTAATTTATTATTGTGTCTACCTTATTCGGCATAAAGCTTAACTTATTGAAATGTGTTCAGAAAGCAAAAAAAAACAAATGTCCCTTATAGCTAATGCTTCCTGTAAGTTCAACTAGTTGTTGTTGCGAGTAAAACAAGAGCACAACAAAGTGCGCAACAATAGTTGCAGAAGAGCAAACACTGACAAAATCCGCATGCGTGAGTTTTACCAAATACACAAGAGCTTTCAGTTCGAAATGCTCGCTTAACGTTTACTGTGGGCCAGAAAGCAAACAACAGTAAATCTCAATTGCATTTGGATTCACTTTAGTCTTGAGATTTTTAATGATAGACAATACGTTGATGACAATAGTTAAACAAAATTAAAAAAATTAGTCTACCGACTACTTTCAGCATTTTTATTTTGAAAGAATATTACAATTAAGCAATTTATTTATGCTCACATTTGTCTTGCACAAATTCCACTGTGCGCATTTTGAGAGCTTTCCACGCATTGAATTTGTGTGTAGATTTTTCGCAGGGGCCTGGTTTAGAGTATACACACATATTGCAGCCCTGAATCAGCTGGGAGTCGTCTCTAGATTTTGTATTCGCTGCTCGAAAACCAAGAAGTCAACATTTATTTATGTAGCCCGTAATTGTCAAAGCTAAATTAATGATGTCACTGACGCACAATCAGGTGATCGCCCTCCAGGTGGGCTACTCCTACAAGGATGCCAGCGACCCCACAGCTGTGCGGGCCAATTGCAGTTGTACGTTGATCCGCTGTCGCGATGGCACCAATATAATCGTGGACACCATGACCGCCTGGGATGGGGAGCACATGAAATCGCTGCTGGCTGCCCAAGGCCTGGAAGTGAATGATATTAATGTGGTTGTCTGCACACACGCCCACACAGATCACACTGGGTGCAACTATCTGTTCCAGCAGGCGCGTCTGCACATTGTGGGCTCGTGTGCCTCCAAGCGGGATCTGTACTTTGAGCATCCCAGCGCACTGGATACGCATGGCGAGGTGCTGCTCGAGGAGACGCCCGGCCACACGCTTGACTGTGTCTCTGTGATTGTACACAATACACAGTTGGGCGGCACTGTGGGCATTTGTGGGGATCTGTTTGAGCGGCGTGAGGATATTGACGATGCGAAGATCTGGAAAATGGCGGGCAGTGAGGATGAGAAGAGACAGGCGGATGAGAGGCAGAGGATGTCACAGCTATGCGCACACATTGTGCCCGGACATGGACCCATTTTTGCGTTGGATGCCGAGCTGCGGAGTAAAATTGAGAACTATCTGAAACTGGGGGATTGACAAGGTTGACAGCATTGATTGATTTAGTGTGTGTGTTTTAAGCAAGCTATGATATAGACATTAATATTGATAGGCGCTTTGTATTCAGTTCAAATTTAACAAGTTTTTTTTTTTCGGCCTCAAAATTTTACTGTTTAAGCGATGAAGCAATGTTTCAGAAATCAATAAAGATATTATTGCCAAAGAATAGTGGCAGCAGTCCTTTCAGCAGCCTCCTTTCGCAGCAGCAGCTCCGAACGGCCCACAGCAATAATATCAATAATGCGCAGAGCCGCATTTCTTCGCAGCCGCTCAGCACAGTGACGTTGCAGACGGATGCGGCCAAGCGACAGTTGCGCAGTACCTATCGAAAGCGTGCTATCGACGCCTATCGCAATCGAAAGACATTCAAAGTGTTTGGCAACTATCAAACGATCAGGCGCGCCTTGGTGCGTCGCGGCTGGGTGGAGAAGCTGCCGGCGAGGCGGCATGCCAAACTGCAGGCCATGTCCGAGGAGGCGCTGCTGGAGCATGCGCGTCGTGGCAATGACTACGAAGCAGTTGTCCTATCCAAAATGATCAGCAAGTTTCCACCGTTCTTCATCTGGCAGAGCAAGTGGCAACGCGACCAGTTCAGCGAGGTCAAACCATATCGCAATCGTGTCCGGCGCAGCCGCTTTTTGGATTTCTCCACCAAGGTTGGTCTCGTCGGCTGTGCGGAGCAGGAGCGCTGGTTTCGCGAGGAAGGCGTCTGCGGCATGAGCTATCCGCGCTTCTATTGCTTGGGCGCCAACAGCATGGAGGAGCGAGCGGCATTCATCGAGGATTACCATCAGACACAGGCGCGCTCGCTGCTCCGTTACGTTAAGGAGCACCGTCCAGCTGAGATGGCCGACCCGGAACATGGCGAGGTGTTCAGCTCTACGCTTGAGCTCGCCCTCAACAAGGTCAAAACGATGATCACACAGAAGGAGCATTATTCTCTGGATGATGCAAGCATCAAAATGCCAACGGCTACGGAAATGATGGAGAATCAATCGTTTATCATTCAGTCGTCCAAGGTGCTCCACGGCCATGCCAAGTTTAAAGTCAACGAGAAGGTGATGACGGAATATGCCCGCCTCAGCGCTCAATATCTCGATCAAATTGAGGCACTGCGTCTCGACTATCGCTGGGATGGATCACGCAATCTGTGGATACTCAAGCCAGGCTATCAGTCCGGAGGCATTGGCATCGTTATACGCAGCTCTCTGGACGACATCCTGCAATGGACATCCAACAATCAGTATCGCAAATACATTGTTCAAAAGTATATTGGTGAGTAGCACAAAAAAAGGAGAGAGACAGAGAGAGTGAAAGTGAGAAAATCAATCCTTTGAGAGTTTCCATTGCACATTTACAAAATAAATTAAGAAAAACTAGAGGGAGAGAGAGAGAGAGAGAGATAGAGCGAGAGTGATAGAGAGAGATGGAGAGCGATTATATAAGTTTTGGAGAGTTTGCACTGCGCATTAATAAAATAAATACCAGAATAATAAAAATGTTATGACAAAAAAAGGGAGAGTGAAGGAAAGAGAGAGAAAGAGAGAGGGAGAGCGTAAGTATAGTTAAGTATAGTTACTAATAGACAAAAAAATAGACAGGGGGAGAGGTAGAATGAGAGAGATAGAAATAGAGAGAGATAGAGAGAAGTAAACAAAATATTGCTATGTCTACTTGGTCGGAGACTTCTTCCTCAATACACGCGCCTAATTGTATGCTTTATTTTCCAGAACATCCATATCTTATATATCGCACCAAATTTGATATTCGTGTATTAATGCTGCTCACGATTAGCGATAGCCAGGTGACAATTTGGACATATCGGGATTGCTACTTGCGCTTCAGCTCGCAGGAGTTCACCTTGGATGACCTGCGGGAGTCGATACACTTGACGAACGATTGCGTGCAGAAGCGCTACAAGAATAAACTGAATCGAGATTCGCGCTTACCGAAGCACAACATGTGGTCGCTGGATCAGTTCAAGAGTCATTTGCGCCGTGTGGGCGCACCAGACAATACCTGGGCTAAAATCTACAGTGGCTTCAAGCAGAATGTGGTGGCTGTGGTGGTGGCCAGCCTGGACGAGACGGAACTGGTACCGAATGCATTCGAGCTATATGGCTGTGATTTTATGCTAGATGAGCAATATAATCCGATATTGATTGAAATCAATTCCACACCGGGTCCAGAACCCTTGTCGGAGGTGAAAGCAAAATTTTTTGCGCTGGCGCACGAGGATTGCATACGAGTGGTGTTGGATGTGCCGAGGAATGCCTTGGCCGCAACGGGCCAGTTCGAGCGCGCTTTTCAAGTGGACTACAACGTGGACAAGGAACAGGATGGAACCCGACCCCCCGAGCTAAATGGCATTGATTGATATAGGAAATAAAAGCCACAATCTTATAGTTATAGCTTTTGAATTGAATATAAATGCTTATCATTCAGTAATAAAAAAATTCATAAAATATAAATAAAAAAAATAAAAACATGGATCCCTTCTAGGTTAATTTAATTGCAAAATTTGTCCAACATTTGCGGCATGGAGTGTTTTTAGATTGACGCTATAACTTCATCTGGACTTCTAACATATCCCTTGTAAAATTGTTTCTCAAACATTTTTATATCATTACTTATATACAGAATTTAAAAAATAAACGTTTATTTACACATGAGCAATTTATTCTGACTGGCTGAAAGGTTCACGGAGACAAAAGGTAATTTTTTTTAAGGACTCGAGTAACATTCCAAGTCCTCATTTGCAGCTCCAACTCTTGTCAAGCAGGAGGAAACAAAAATGAGCAGAGCAAATAAGTAAAAATAAGGTGTGTGCCCCAGCAGAAATCTGGAACGAAGACGCAGCTAAATCCAATTAGGGAAATACAGGGAAAACAATAGATTTAGGAAGTACAAAGTTGAGGGATTCAGATAGGTACATATAGTGAGTTCGTAGCTAGACGGGAACCAGTAGTAAACTTAAGTAAAAGCTGATATATAATATAAATAATATATAATATATTACTGTACAGATATAACTCGAATTGAAGCGAGACACTCAGAAAACACTAACCTAACCGGCATAATAATTAAATAATCTTAATCGAAAATTAAGGATATCTACTAGTTGTGTTTTCTTGACTTAAATTCTTAATTGTTAAATAATTGCACACTGATTATTTGTTTACGCATTAGTGAATATATTTACATTACTTTTGTACATTTGTGCAAAGTCAATTTGCTAGTAGGCTGAATGTATATATACATATTATACAGATAACTATAAATGTTTACTAACTTAACAAATTGAATAACTTCACTTTAAATTAAACTTACGCCTAAAAGCACAACCTAAATTAATTTCTAGGAGACTAGTGTGATATTTGCAGCAGACATTTCAAGTAGTTGGCTTTGGCGCCCGGCACCCGGAGATACTTGGAGTTCCAGTCATGCTCGTTGATGTGCAGCACCTTGTAGCCCATCATTTCCAGATGCTTGATCTTTAGCGATTCGGGTCCACGCAGCGCAGTCAAATCGTTCTCACAAAATGAGTCCAGCTTCAGCAACAAAATGGCTACCCTGAAAACACAGGGAATTATCATAAATTTGGGAATATTATTTAATTTATAGCACTACAAATTTATACTTGGTTATGCGATCCAGCATGGTGGCCTCCACTGGCGGCGCTGGCATCGGTTTCTTATCCTTATCGAAGTGTATCACAAAGTCAATATTATAGCCATATGGCGTTGTGTGATTGCAGCGAAAGTAGTACTCATCCTTGAGCAGGTCCTGCAGCAACAGCTTCACATCTGTGCTGAAAGCGGTGGCCACATGGGGTTCTACAATAGAATGCTGGTCAACAATAATTATAAATAAGAATAACAATGAGCATACTCTTGCTGAGCTGCGCCTCCACGTAGTTCTGCTGGAACCAAGGCACATTCGTCTCGGGTAGATCGAGGCAAACGGTGCGATTCAGCTGCATCACTCGATTCAGCACCAGGCCGGGATAGGTGGCCTTAGAGTAGCAGATTTGTATCTCATCCTCGATGCGCTGTATGAACTTGACGCAGAACAACTGATTGATCAGCTCCTCCGGAATGGTCTTATAGAAGCACAGCGCCAGGCACGACTGCACCAAAGACAACCCGCTCATATGATCGAAGTCACTGCGAGAGAATAGCACTTAAAATGGGCTCTGAATTTGAGCGCAATATGGAGACGTACCGGAGTAGCACCGAGGCTGCACAACCCAATGGCTCCAGGGATGCTGGCGTATAGCCCAGATTGTAGGCACAGGTGAGCACCTTCTCGACGGTGTCGCCGGTGATGTGTTCATGCTGCTGCGCCACATAGTCGAACATCGACTCCAACAGCTCCGGCACAAAGAAATGCGACGCATTGAAATTGTATGCCATGTCGCGCACAACCCGAGAGTTGAGATCCTTGCATTGCAGACTTTTATATTGCTCCAGCGCCTGGCTATAAGCCTGCGTCTTTTTCAGTGCTGCAAAGATTTCCAAAAATTATTAATAAAAATAACAACAAAATTAAAAAAATAGTTTTTTTTTTCACTTTTTAATAAATTAATTTGGAATAAGTTTAAAAAATAGCATTGAAAAAATACACAAAAAATTATGTTGTTGGAACTTACTTTTCCGGTGGCTTAGGGTGCGCACAATGAGGCTTAGATCGCTGGCGTTTAGGGGCTGCTGCTCCTCGTCGCTGGTGCTGCTGCTGTTGAGATGTCGCTCGGCACACGAGATCAGTATGCTGTCCATTGTGGCCAGCTGCATGGCCAGCAGGTGCGGCACATGCTGGCGAAAGCGCAGCTCGCAGGCGATCTGCATGCCGCGGCTCAGCAGGAAGCAATCCTGGATGTCGAATTGTGGAGCCATGGCGAGCATTTTACTCAGCAGCATATTGGGAAACTTCTTCCAGTCGAACGGTGTCTGACCGTAGGCCATGACAAAGGCAGCCAGGCGTGCAAACTTGGAGGGCAATCGACCGGCTACATCCAGCTCAATGGTCTCCATGCAGATGCGACTAAGCCGCCGCTCCAGCAGCTGGTGGCGATACGTGCCGCCCAGATTATTGTTGAAGTTCATGTAGCGCTGGCAATGGCGCAGAAAACGCAGATGCGACTGCTCCTTGACGGTGGCATCCAGTTCCCTGATCACAGCCGACCAATACGCATCGCAGTAGCGTAAATCGGCCACTTTCAGAGATCGCAGCACGCTAAAGAAATGCCCACTCGCATTGGGCAGCTGCCAGGCGGACTTGGACTCGAGCAGCGTGTGAAACTGTCGCATGTACGCATCCCGTTGCTGTAGTGACGCAAACGGCACCGCACAGGAAAGTGTATCCGGTGTGGGCTCTCGCTCGAGCAGCGCTTCCGTGGCGATCTTTAGTGGCTGGACGAGGGACGCCGGCTCCTGGTGATGCAGAAAGGTGCGACAGACGCTCTTCAAATCGCTGGCCTCTAGTTGGGGCAAGCAGCTGCTGAGGGCCAACATTAGTTGCCTGATCAGCGCCGTATTCAGATGCGACCAGTTGGGCAAGTTGAGCATGTGCAGCAGCTTAAGTAGTGCCTTGGGTGTTGTGCTGCCTAAAGTGCCGCAGAGCAGCAGCTCCTGCACCCTTTGCTTGTACTCACCCAGCAATTGGGCATCGATTAGTGGATGCAGTTGAAAGAGGCATGTGGAGAGCAGACGCACCTCCTGTTCGCTGTGGCAGCTGGCCACATGCCGCTCCAGATGCGGCACGAAATTGCGGCACACGAGCGGCGTAAAGAAATCGCGCTCGATATTGATGGCCACCAGCAGCCGGGAGAGCGCCGGCAGCGGCACCAGCTCCAGATCTTCTTCAATAATTTTCAGAGCACGTGAGAGTAATTGCTCCACCTTGGCATTACTGTTGGGCACATGCATTTTACGCAGATACAAATAGGAACAGCTCAACTCGTTCACATCCATATGCTCGATGTGTGACGCCAAAGCCGGCAGCACCTCCTGCTGAAGTCGCTGCGTCAACACCTCCTTCTGCACGTCTAACTTTGGGCCTTGCTGATAGTGCGTCCACAGCACTGAAATGCACTGAACTTGATGTGCTGGATCGAACTGCTCCTTTTCCATTAAATCGAACAGCTCCTGGACACTTGTTGCTGCACCAATTCGCAAACTGAGTGTATCCTCCAATTTGATGGCCTCACAGTCGTCCAGTTCGTCCATGGAGCTGACCATCTGTTTCTGCTGCTCAGCTGTGCTCTGGTCGCTGCTGTTGGAACGCAACACACTATGATTGAGTGTAAATAGTTGCTGCTGTCTGCTCCTCATCGGCCGAAGAACTGCATCTTTAATGGGCGGCTTGGCGCCTATTTTTACATGCCGGCGCAGCAGCTGCAGTTGACGTATGTGCAGTAAATATTGCATGCATTTGCAGGGAGTACGTGGCAAGCAGTTTAAGTACATGTCCAGCTCGGCAACTTTAATACACAAAATTTGTTAAATAATGAACAAATTGCGACTTGTAAAATCGGAGCGCGGATATTAAACAGCTGAGCGCAAGAGGGTGCTGCCAACTTGTGTTCGGTTTGGCATATGAACTCGAAAACAGCTGAGCGTAACGGATGCTGCCTACCTGTGTTCGGTTAAGGAACTTGGAGTTACTGTTCATGGCTCTTCTTATTTGTTCCGATTTATTTTTGGCGCGTGTATTTGTATTTGTATTTTTATTAATTTATTATTTTGTCTACCTTATTCGGCATAAAGCTTAACTTATTGAAATGTTTTCAGAAAGCAAAAAAACAAATGTCACTTATAGCTAATGCATCCTGTAAGTTCAACTAGTTGTTGTTGCAAAAGAGCAAACACTGACAAAATCCGCATGCGTGAGTTTTACGAAATACACAAGAGCTTTCAGTTCAACGTTTACTGTGGGCCAGAAAGCAAACAACAGTAAATCTCAATTGCATTTGGATTCACTTTAGTCTTGAGATATTTAATGATAGACAATACGTTGATGACAATAGTTAAACAAAATTAAAAATATTAGTCTACCGACTACTTTCAGCATTTTTATTTTGAAAGAATATTACAATTAAGCAATTTATTTATGCTCACATTTGTCTTGCACAAATTCCACTGTGCGCATTTTGAGAGCTTTCCACGTAATGAATTTGTGTGTAGATTTTTCGCAGGGGCCTGGTTTAGAGTATACACACATATTGCAGCCCTGAAACAGCTGGGAGTCGTCTCTAGATTTTGTATTCGCTGCTCGAAAACCAAGTCAACATTTTTTTAATGTAGCCCGCAATTGTCAAAGCTAAATTAATGATGTCACTGACGCACAATCAGGTGATCGCCCTCTAGGTGGGCTACTCCTACAAGGATGCCAGCGACCCCACAGCGTGAGGTCGTGAGGATATTGACGATGCGAAGATCTGGAATATGGCGGACAGCGAGGATGAGAAGAGACTGGCGGATGAGAGGCAGAGGATGTCACAGACATGGACCCATTTTTACGTTGGATGCCGAGCTGCGGAGTAAAATTGAGAACTATCTGAAACTGGGGGATTGACAAGGTTGACAGCATTGATTGATTTAGTGTGTGTGTTTTAAGCAAGCTATGATATAGACATTAATATTGATAGGCGCTTTGTATTCAGTTCAAATTTAGTTTTGCAATCCGTTTCGTAATAAGTTTTTTTTTTTGGTCTCAAATTTTACTGTTTAAGCGATGAAGCAATGTTTCAGAAATCAATAAAGATATTATTGCCAATTTAAATGTGATACTATTAGAAAAAAGGTTTGGCTACTGCTTCAAAATTTCTCGTTTATTGCAACAACAACAACAATAATAGCAACAAAAACAACAAAAACACAACGAAAGCAGAAGTTGTAATCATCAGCAGACGCACAAAAGCTCAAGGATACGAAACTTTTGAAATAAAAGAGAAACTTTTTCTTCCAAAATGAGCCAGGCTACGTCAAGTACATTTAATACACAGCGTAACCGTTACTATAATCCCGTCACAAGAATACAATCGCTGATACAGAATCTGGACGCAGAGCTGATCACCCTGTGCCGACAATGTTCGCTGCCAAAGAATAATGGCAGCAACGGCAGCTGTCCATTTAACAGCCTCCTTTCGCAGCAGCAGCTCCAAACGGCCCACAGCAATAATATCAATAATGCGCAGAGCCGCATTTCTTCGCAGCCGCACAGCACAGTGATGTTGCAGCCGGATGCTGCCAAGCGACAGTTGCGCAGTACCTATCGAACGCGTGCTATCGACGCCTATCGCAATCGAAAGATATTTACAGTGTTTGGCAACTATCACACGGTCAGGCGCGCCTTGGTGCGTCGCGGCTGGGTGGAGAAGCTGCCGGCGGGGCGGCATGCCAAACTGCAGGCCATGTCCGAGGAGGCGCTGCTGGAGCATGCGCGTCGTGGGAATGACTACGAAGCAGTTGTCCTATCCAAAATGATCAACAACTTTCCATCGTTCTTCGTCTGGCAGAGCAAGGCGCAACGCGACCTGTTCAGCGAGGTCAAACCATATCGCAATCGTGTCCGGCGCAGCCGCTTTTTGGACTTTTCCACCAAGGTGGGTCTCGTCGGCTGTGCGGAGCAGGAGCGCTGGTTTCGCGAGGAAGGCGTCTGCGGCATGAGCTATCCGCGCTTCTATCGCTTGGGCGCCAACAGCATGGAGGAGCGAGCGGCATTCAGCGAGGATTACCATCAGACACAGGCGCGCTCGCTGCTCCGTTACGTTAAGGAGCACCATCCGGCTGAGATGGCCGACCCGGAACATGGCGAGGTGTTCAGCTCTACGATTGAGTTCGCCCTCAACAAGGTCAAAACGACGATCAGACAGAAGGAGCATTATTCTCTGGATGATGCACCCATCAAAATTCCAATGGCTACGGAAATTATGGAGAATCAATCGTTTATGGTTCAGTCGTCCATGGTGCTCCATGGCCATGCCAAGTTCAAAGTCAACGAGAAGGTGATGACGGAATATGCCCGCCTCAGCGCTCAATATCTCGATCAAATTGAGGCACAGCGTCTCGACTATCGCTGGGATGGATCACGCAATCTGTGGATACTCAAGCCGGGCTATCAGTCCCGAGGCATTGGCATCGTTATGCGCAGCTCTCTGGACGACATCCTGCAATGGACATCCAACAATCAGAATCGCAAATACATTGTTCAAAAGTATATTGGTGAGTAGCACAAAAAAAAGGAGAGAGACAGAGAGAGTGAAAGTGAGAAAATCAATCCTTTGAGAGTTTCGATTGCACATTTACAAAATAAATTAAGAAAAACTAGCATAGAAAGAGAGAGAGAGATAGAGCGAGAGTGATAGAGAGAGATGAAGAGCGATTATATAAGATTTGCAGAGTTTGCACTGCGCATTAATAAAATAAATACCAGAATAACAAAAATTGTATGACAAAAAAAGGGAGAGTGAAGGAAAGTGAGAGAGAGAAAGAGAGAGGGAGAGCGAGTACAGAATTTTTTTAAAAGAATCTTTCATAAAATAAATTTCAAAACAAGACATAAATGTTAAGTATAGTTACTAATAGACAAAAAAATAGACAGGGGGAGAGGTAGAATGAGAGAGATAGAAATAGAGATAGATAGAGAGAAGTAAACAACATATTGCTATGTCTACTTGGTCGGAGACTTCTTCCTCAATACACGCGCCTAATTGTATGCTTTATTTTGCAGAACGTCCATATCTTATATATCGAACCAAATTTGATATTCGACAATATATGCTGCTCACGATTAGCGATAGCCAGGTGACAATTTGGACATATCGGGATTGCTATTTGCGCTTCAGCTCGCAGGAGTTCACCTTGGATGACCTGCGAGAGTCGATACACTTGACGAACAATTCGGTGCAGAAGCGCTACAAGAATAAATTGAATCGAGATTCGCGCTTGCCGAAGCACAACATGTGGTCGCTGGATCAGTTCAAGAGTCATTTGCGCCGTGTGGGCGCACCAGACAATACCTGGGCTAAAATCTACAGTGGCTTCAAGCAGAATCTGGTGGCTGTGGTGATGGCCAGCCTGGACGAGACGGAACTGGTACCGAATGCATTCGAGCTATATGGCTGTGATTTTATGCTGGATGAGCATTATAATCCGATACTGATTGAAATCAATTCCACACCGGATCTATCAGCCTCGACGGAGGTTACGGCAAAGATATGTCCGCTGGCGCTAAAGGATTGCATACGAGTGGTGTTGGATGTGCCGAGGAATGCCTTGGCCGCAACGGGCCTGTTCGAGCGCGCTTTCCAAGTGAACTACAACGTGGACAAGGAACAGGATAGCACCCGACCCCTCGAGCTAAATGGCACCCAAATGAAACTCTCCGAAACGTTGCCCAAAATTCGGCAAAATCCTCGTTCGCGTCTGCTGCGCAAGATACTCAACAATGTGCGGGCGACGACGAGTCGCAAACTTGGCAAGGATAAAAGCACAACGGTTACAACGCCCCAAACCACCAAGGTGCTCGTCGGCAAAGTGGGCAACCCGGTAAATAATACCAAATAATTCTTATTATATTTTATAATTATTGTTTTTTATTATCCACAGAAGTTGTCCAGAGCGAGCTGGAATTTGAACGGCAAAGTGGGATTAAACTCAAAGACGCGAGAGAATTTAGCTCTGCAATACACAGCACCCAAATAATGAATAGCAGTTAGTCAATTATTATACGCTGGATTATTAATTAACATTTTCTATTTAACAACTCCTTCCCTAGCCTTAAGCTACCCAACAATTTAAACAACTTCTTACAATCGTCTGATAACAAGTAATTCATTTATTGAGCTGCTTTCAGATATATATATATATCGATCGAAGACGTCGCCCACAATCAGCAAGCCTTTAACTGGATTTTAACAAGAAAATAGTTAACAATATCTATATAGACTTCAGATATTCATGTTACGTCACACGCTTTACATCAAATAAAAAAGAGACTAACAAAACACGGAGCTTAAGATTTAAATTGATTAGTTTTCATTTCTTTAAGTATTGCATTTATAATATTTGTAATTTCTTTGTAAAGATCGTTTGAATTTGGATTTTTTGAATATTTCAAAATCTATCTAATATTAATTATGAATTGAACACGTAGAGTTACCAAATGCGGCTTAATAGTTTACAATAATAGATAAATATTCATATTCAAAATGAATCTAGAGGAGGAGTTAGATGTCTAGGAAGGATTAGGATTATTGAATAAGCTAACTAAACAAATTAAATACCAAAACGGCATCCAATATGAAATTGCTAGAGATTTTCTAAACGAAGGCAATTGGAAAGTTTTGAATTTAAAATATTCTGCAGAAATTCCTTCATTATTTTAATTGATTTGAAAACAGTTTCTAATTCAGCTCATAAAACTTAGGATTTGCAAGGTATTTGCAATAATATTTTGTATTCGGAAATAATGTCTTTAAAAATGGTGTTTTTCGTGCACCATTTACAATGGCAGTAGTGGGTGGTGGTTGAGTGGTTGAGTGGGTGGTTTATGTGTGTGTTTCTCTCTTTAACAAGTGGGCAGTGGCACAGTCAACGTGCAGCTTGTGGTCAGCTTGTTGCGTGGACTGATCAGTGGCGTCTGGGTGAGCTGCAGCTCGCTGGTGGCCTGCTTCATGGCTGCGAGAATGGGCTCGCCACGGTGCAGCGCCTGTACCGAGATGCTAATGGGCAGCCGGGGACCATTCGACTTGCGGCCAAAGGTGCGTCCGATCGCATGCATGCTGGCCGAGCTCTCGATCTCGGATTTGGTGCGGGCAAAGCGACGCGAGCAAGTGTTCCGCCCACTGGCATCGAGCAGTGTGCCGTTCAGCGCTGGCCGGGATCGGGAACAGCTCATCGTGGCAGCTGGTGTCACGCTGCTGCTGCTGCTGCTGTTCGTCGTCGTGGTGGTGCTGGTGGTTATATTGCGTAGACTGCGCCATTTGCGTTCACTGATAACGGGCGCTGTTGCCGGTGCCGTGGGCAGTGGCTCCTGTTTCTCGAGCAGATTCTCAGCACCATTGTTGGCATAGTTTTTGATGAGTATCTTGAATTTCTTCTCTGTCGTCTCCACCTGATTGACACCGAAACGGGGACCACAGCTCCGCTGTCGCTTCGGTGGCAGAGCAGCACTGATTGCTGCCTCTCCCCCACTGCCCATCGTGTTTCGCTTGTGAGTGGCAGTTAGGAGTTGGGTTATGGAGCGACCCGCCTGCTTCAGCAAATACGGGGGGCAGGGCGATGTGGCCGCCGTGACAACCGCTGGCGATTTAAATGTAGCCACTGTGGTTGTTGTTGCTGCGCTTGTTGCGGCTGTTGCAGTTGGCTGTGGTTGGTGTTGTGTGCTGCTGATGCTGCTGCGACTGCTGCTCAGTGGCTCCACCATGTACTTCTCCATGTACTCGGTGGCATTGAAGGTGGGCATGGCGCGATGTATGCGCGATATGGTCGTTGTGGGCACAATGGCCGACCTCTGACGGTAGACGCTGCTGGTGGCCAGACTGCGCTCCTTGCGCTGCTGCTGATAGTAATAGTGGCCATGATGATTCGCCTTGTGCAGCAGCTGCTTGCCCTTGACGAACAGATTCAAGCCCATGTAGGCGGGCGTCGGTGGCACCACTTGACGATAAGCCAGTTCAAAGTTACCCATATCCGATTTGGGGTCCAAGCGTCGATCAATTACCACTGAAAACAAAGAGAGTATAGTTAACACATTATGTTTAGATTGACCTCAGTACAAACCACTATACACAGAAAAAAAATTGCCCTGAATCTTAGAAAATCTTTTGGCCACACTTTTGGAGCTAAGGGCAGCTGATCTTTATATATTCAGAAAGTATAATTTTAAGAATCAAGTTTCTGTCTTTCTATAAGCTAGAGTTTTGTGGTCTGCACAGCTTGCCTAAGCCTTTCTTTCTGGTTTTCTTCATTTCAATTGAGAATTGAATGTAAAATAATTTTTTGCAATTATTCGAATTGTTGTAATCCAAAATGGTTTTCTGTGCTGTTAAGATGCCAACACTTACCCTTGACGACATCCTCGAGGCACTTGGGACACATGCGAGCCGTTACGCTAGTCGTGGCGCCCAGATCGGGACTGGAGTTGATTTCAATGAGCCACGGATAGAAGTTCTCGCATATCATAAAGTCCGCGCCAAACAGCTCAAATGTGTTTGGCCTGCGATCCATATTCTCCTGGGATGCCAACATGGTGCCCACAATGGCCTTTCGCATGCCCGGATAAATGCGCTCCAGCCACATATTCGATTTGCCAATTTGGCGCAGATAGGCTTGGAAGGAGTAACAGTCCCACATGTTCTCACTGGGCAGCCTCTTGTCCCGCTTCCCATTCGTATACTTCTTCTGTATCGCATGGTTCGTCAGATGCACTGACTCGTGATGGTTGCTCAAGCTATACTCCTGCGAGCTGAAGCGCAGATAGCTCTCCCGATAGAACCACACCACCAGCGGCTGTGTGTTCGTTATCAGGAACCATTGGCGTATATCGAACTTCGTTTGGAAGACAATGAGGGGTCGTTCTGAAAGGCATGTTTTTTCCATTAATGTTAGACTAATAAGTTGTTGAATTGGCAGTTAGAGATACATTTCTCAACTTTGCAGAATTTATGACAATTTCCTGCCTCTGATTTAATTTATATCTTTATTCTATTCTGTAGTTTTAATTTTAGTTTTCATAGTCTTAAGTAGTCAGTAATAATTCTTTATATTACTTTTTACTCTTTATTCTCTACTATTTTCCTACTATTCGCTCACATCTCTCCAATTGATATTTGCTTCTCTCCGCTTACCTCTTTCCACTCGCTCCACTCTCAGCTGTGCACGCAATGTTCTTCATTTTCTACTCTTCTACCCTTCCAACTGCCTAACTTTCCAAAACCCACTGCCGTAGGACCTGTTGCATCAAAATATTTTGTTATTGACAACCAAAACCTATAAAATAAATTGTGAATCCAACTCGAAAATGTGCCACCAAAAATAACAACAAAAGTGGCTGCACTTTTATAATTTCATACACATTTGAATGCACAAATAAGCAGCATACATAAATACATATATAGACATATGTTAATATATATTTACATATGTATGTATGTATTTATGCGACGGGCGATGTGCGTGCCTGCAGTTGTGGGTGGGAAACTTGGTAGGGCTACGCCCTATTGCCAAACAACAACAACAATGTCAGCGCCCCGATTTTTGACCTACTTTTTGTGTGTTTGCTTACAATGCTTTTATTCCAGACCTGAAACATATTTAGAACTATGTTAAGCAAACGATTTTTCGACGATTTTTGCGAATTTAATTAAATACGGATGAGAATGAGAAGAGAAAATGATTTTGGCTTGAAATAGTAACCGGGATATCTTTTTGTTTAAAAATTGTATAAATATAATTGACCAACACAGATTTAAGCTTAAAGTTTTAAAAATGGTCTCTTATAGGTCGGAAATAATAAATATAAAATTTATATCATATCAAATGATTATTTCTATGTAAAAGCCTTAAATCTCAATTCAAAATATATTTATTTAGAATATTCTTTCGAATTGAATATATTTAGTTGGGGTAGAAGCAATATCACAAAAATGAAAGTTTGCAATTTTAATGGGAAATGAAGATAAAAAATGTAAATACAAAACGTAACTGAAATTTCTGGTATTCTCAAATAAATGGATTTAGTCCAAGACAATATTTTTCAATTTCTATCTGTGTAATATTATTTCTCCCTGCTATTTTGACCTGCTTTCGAAAGACTAATTTCTGTAATCGTCTGAACTGGATTACAGTGTGTCTTTTTATTTATTTATTTAATGGTAACTAAAATAAAAATAAAAATATAAAATAGATTAAATTTAATTTAAAATTAAATGTAATATTTAATATTAATGTAAAAGTAAGAAATATTTATAAGAATTGTGCGGGTATTTAAATGCAAGCTGGATGTGTGGAAGTGAGAAAAACCCAAATCAGACCAAAAAACAGCTAATATGAATCAGTTAAACCCAACCATAAATGCCAGTGAAAATTGGGGGGTATCTGTCAGTACTTTAATCTAATCCCTTTGCGAACACTCACCAATATACTTTTGCACCACATAGCGACTTTTTGATGCTATCGATGGATTCACGACGCCCAAGATTTTTTTGAGATTATCCATGAGGAGGATGCCACGACCACGACACTTATTTGCGGGCTTGACAATCCACAAGTTCTGGTAGCCATCCAGGCTGTACTGAGGCCAATGGGTCTTCATCTTCTCCACCAGCGTAATGCAGCTCTTGACCATGTGGTCCAGCGTACGCTGGCCATCGTGCTGGATGCGTGCATCCTCATTGACCAGCTGATGATGCTGATAGAGAAAGGCATCCCAGTCGTGCTCCCAAATCCGAGGAGGATCCTCGTAGTCGATGTCATTGTGCTGGCAGCTATCGATGTAATCAACCAGTCGCTTGTAGGCAAAGTCTATCGAGGAATAGGGTATCTTGCCGCTGGGCGAGAAGACAACGTCGCAGCCCTGTTTATGGTACTTGCACAGCATGGCACGCAAGTAGGCCACACAGGCGGTCAGCTTAAAGTTATCCACAAATTCACCCAGCTCCTCGGGACTCCAGACGTTGTAGCAGCGCGGGAAGTACATCTCGGCCATGCCCTCCTCGAAGAACCAATGGAAATCACGCAGCTGACTGCACAGACCCTCCTTGGAAGTGAATGGCGCTCTGTGGAACTTATTAATGGTCATGCCGGGATTCTTGGCCTGATCGATATAATCACATTTCTCCTTGCGATTCGTCCACAAGAAGTCCACGGGCATATGCTCCAGAAACCTGGACATGATGTTCCTCTCGCACTTCAACACATATTGGCGCCGCGTTTCGCCCGCCTTGCGCTTGGGCAGACGCTGCGTCAGATCCTCGTAGGTCATTTGACCCATGGGCAGCACCTTGCGGTGCATGTCCAGCTTCTCCACCCAGCCGCGGGCGAGGAGAGCATTGCGCACCGAGTGGAAACAGCCGCGAATGGTGAAGATCTTGTTCTGCTTGGCCGCTTCCTGCGCCTTGCGCCGCAGCTCGTTCATGCGGTCCGTGGTGATCCAGGTGCGGCGTGCCACATAATTGTTTGGGGCACCCTGTGGCACTCGGACGGGACAGGTGTTCTCCTTGTTGTTGTTGTCAGCTGGCTTTGCTATCGGTGCTGGTGTTAATTGTATGCTGGGCACTGTGCTGTGCACAGCTGTGCTTGGGGGCGTGGCTGGTGTTGGGGGCGGTGGCAGCGGTTGCACCACTGCTATCACTGGGGTCCGTATGTTGCACAACGTGGCACTCGAGCATTTGTGTTGCTGCTGCTGCTGCTGCTGCTGGTGCTTCTGCTGCTCCTTGCTGCCACCTTGTGGCTCGCTGCTCGGACGCGTCGCTTTCTGGAGCAGCTCGTGCATATTTTTTACCCGACCAAAAATCAAACACGATTTCGCCACTCCGAAGCTCAGTGACTGACTAACTAACTAACTGCCTGACTGGGCCACTAGGTTGTAACTTGTCTTTCTGTGTGTCTGCATGTGTGTGTCTGTGTGTGTGTGTGTGTGTGTGTGTACTGTTAATTTTGACTACGGGCGGGCCCATATGGGGGCTGCTTGGCAACCAGCTTGAGCCAGTTAAGTTCATAACTTCAGTTTCGGCTCAAACGACTCTATTAATAGCTACAAGCCTGCGCCTCTCCTATGCAACGGCAGCTCGGAGTCGCAACATAGCCAATCGAGGCATGTGGATATTTACATTGGGTTAGGTCGACTTCAGTTGAAGTTTGCATCTGTTTGCAGGAGAGCCAAGGATGTTCCTTATTGACCTTGGCATAGCCTATGTGGAATATGTTTTTATTATTTGAATATAATATTTATGTAGAATTTTTATCACATCGACTATTTAATGAATAGATAATATTTAATTATTTATTTATTTGAAGAATATTACTGAATATGGTTAGGAAAAAAACGTACGATAATTATGAAAATAAATTAATTATATGTTTTTAGAAACAATTGAAAAAGCAAATTTTTAGATACAATAAAAAAATATCAACTTCTTTCTAAATGTGAATTTCGAAATTGTTTACTTATTAAAATTTAAAGTTAGTTTATTCTAAACTCCAACAAGTTTTCTCTAAATTTTTTATTTGATTATTTAATTCAAGATAAATGCTGTCAATAAATTTTATTTATTTAAATTTATAATTTTATAAATATATTTTGAAATTACACTTAAATTTGCATTTTAATTATTAAGAATCAATTAAAAAGTTTCCAGAGTATATCCAGTTGGGCTACAAAAACGATCTCAGCATAAAATACTAAACGTTAAGGAAAATTTATGACACGAAAAGAACAAAATACAAATTAACAAATTTAAGATAAGTAGTCGGTAATAAGGTAGTAAGAAAGTGTATAACAAGCTAACTTTTTGAGCAAAGTTACTTGACATTTTGCAGATAGCCATAAATATTATCGGAATTACAATAAATTATTTTTAAAAAAAAACAGAAAAAATAAAAGTTTAATTTGAGGTACTTTGGCAAGAAATCTTTTATATTTGAGAATAGTGTGGGATCAAGATTTAAATAAACCCAATAAACAATTATAGAGAATGATGGCTATGGGCTCAGGTAATAAAAGAGTTTTGTAAATTGTTAAAATCCAAATAATTTGTTTGAATAAAATCACAATTTTAATAGATACAAATATAAAAGAAAAAAAATAATTACAAAGTAATTTGTATTTTTAAATGAATCCCAAAGTCTTCAATTAAATTTGGGATACGAAATGAATCAAATTTAGTTGAAAATAATCTTAAAATTGTAAGTTGATTTAAGATACGAAGAGAACCAAATTCTTTGAAATGGAAATGTCGGCAAACAAAGAAAACAAACAGAGTATTTTTGGGTTTTATATTATTCTAAGACAAGGAGAGCACACTGAAAGTGTTTTTTCAGTGCCCACATTGAAAATGTGAATCTTCGTCGTGTCCTGACATTTTATGCGCAATACTTGTGCTCAGCTTGTGTTGGCGTTGTTGTTGCTGCTTGTGTTGTTGTTGTTGTTATTGTTGTCTCTATACGTTGCTGGTTGTTTGGTGTTGGTTTTGGTGCTGGTGTTGTCGTCACAGTCGTCGCTGCTTTGGCGTTGGTGACGACGTCAACGCCGTTGCTGCCATCAGACGTGGCTCATATGAATGCTCGCTGGAGCGTGAGAGCCACGGACCGGAAACGGCAACGTCTATGCAGGCCCCGGAGTGAGGTAGAGTGGGTTTGAATGGATAGGAGTGGGTGGTAGTCGTAGGTTGTTTCCAGAGCAGGGTCTAGTTGTCTGCTTGTGCAATTTGTACAATGGCGCTTGGCAGCCTTTTCAATTATTTGTAAAATAATCAAGTTAACTGTTACCGCAAAGGAGTCGATGGGGTAAATCAGGCCGGGGCGGAGTAGCTGTAGCTGTACGTCAGGCGATTACAGGTGAGTACCGGATACCTTCCCTTGGCTTTGTCTTTTAATGCTAACTGTTATTTGGTTCAAGGACGTCTCTGCCGCAAACTTAATTCTGCGGCGGTTTCTACACGAGTTGCGACTTTAGCTATGACAGGTGGGTTGGTGGTTGGGTGGGCCGGTGGGCGGTGGGCGGTGGCATCAAATCCACACGGCAACACCTACATACGTCAGGGCAAGGCTCAACCTTGCGTGCTGCTTGCGAAGTTTGTGCAAATCTCTGTGCTTCACTCTATTTTGTTTATATTGTCTTAAAAATTGCTTGATATTTAGCAGTCGAGGAAGCAGAAGCAGCAGAGCAAGACGAAGACGCTTGTTTCTTGTTGTTGTAAGTGGGACAGTAATTAATTTCGCTCCAATCGCTGAGGTAATAAAATCAGCTTAAAAATAGTTCTTGCGCTTATTTTATCGCTCGGATAACGTGAATCCATTTGGTGGGCGGAGTTTGTTTAAAAGTTGTGTATTGGGGTCAGGGGTGTTTGCAGTTAAGCAGCGAAAGCTATACAGATGAAAGTGGTATGGATTAACCCAGGACAACGTTTAAACATTTAAATATACATTTTTGGAATGGTTCTTTAAATGACCCGTAAGTAAGCGGCTTTTAATTGTTCCCATTTTTATTAAAATTTGTTAATTTATGTTTTAGTGTTTAACTCTTCTATATTTATAGTAGGTTAGGAATAAATTTGAAAGTCACCTTATAAAATATTTATTAAAAATGTATTGCAACCCTTTAGACTTAAAGATTTCCATTCGGAAGATATATAGTTTTCTGTGGTAAGAACGTTAATTTTCTGCTTATACTTATCTAATTGCAAGTCCTTAAAAATTTAAGTATGTCACTCAACGTCACCTTCACTTAAAAAAATATATTTTTCAATGGAATATAATTTATTATGCAAATATTTTTAAATAGAAAGCACACACTTTTTTTAATGGAATGATCTTTGCTCTTCCAAATATTCAATAAAATATATATATATATCTTTTTGTTAATTTAGCAATTTAATTTTTGATCATAGTTTTGCCCCTAAATCAATCGTACATTTAAAGTTGAAAACGAAATTTGAGGTTGGAAGACAAGTAAAAATTATAGCCCGAAAATCGATATATCGGTGTATGGGCATAGGTCGAAACTTCGAAATGCCATAAGTTCGTCAAAACTCAACTGATTTTAAAAAGCGAGGGCTTTTTGATCACAGTTTTGCCCCTAAATCAATCGTACATTTAAAGTTGAAAACGAAATTTGAGGTCGGAAGACAAGTAAAAATTATAGCCTGAAAATCGATATAACGATATATGGGCGTAGGTCGAAACTTCAAAATGCCATAACTTTGTCAAAACTCAACTGATTTTAAAAAGCAAGGGCTTTTTGATCATAGTTTTGCCCCTAAATCAATCGTACATTTAAAGTTGAAAACGAAATTTGAGGTCGGAAGACAAGTAAAAATTATAGCCTGAAAATCGATATATCGGTGTATGGGCATAGGTCGAAACTTCAAAATGCCATAACTTCGTCAAAACTCAACTGATTTTAAAAAGCGAGGGCTTTTTGATCATAGTTTTGCCCCTAAATCAATCGTACATTTAAAGTTGAAAACGAAATTTGAGGTCGGAAGACAAGTAAAAATTATAGCCTGAAAATCGATATATCGGTGTATGGGCATAGGTCGAAACTTCAAAATGCCATAACTTTCTCAAAACTCAACTGATTTTAAGAAGCGAGGGCTTTTTGATCATAGTTTTGCCCCTAAATCAATCGTACATTTAAAGTTGAAAACGAAATTTGAGGTCGGAAGACAAGTAAAAATTATAGCCTGAAAATCGATATATCGGTGTATGGGCATAGGTCGAAACTTCAAAATGCCATAACTTTCTCAAAACTCAACTGATTTTAAGAAGCGAGGGCTTTTTGATCATAGTTTTGCCCCTAAATCAATCGTACATTTAAAGTTGAAAACGAAATTTGAGGTTGGAAGACAAGTAAAAATTATAGCCCGAAAATCGATATATCGGTGTATGGGCATAGGTCGAAACTTCGAAATGCCATAACTTCGTCAAAACTCAACTGATTTTAAAAAGCGAGGGCTTTTTGATCACAGTTTTGCCCCTAAATCAATCGTACATTTAAAGTTGAAAACGAAATTTGAGGTTGGAAGACAAGTAAAAATTATAGCCTGAAAATCGATATAACGATATATGGGCGTAGGTCGAAACTTCAAAAAGCCATAACTTTCTCAAAACTCAACTGATTTTAAAAAGCGAGGGCTTTTTGATCATAGTTTTGCCCCTAAATCAATCGTACATTTAAAGTTGAAAACGAAATTTGAGGTCGGAAGACAAGTAAAAATTATAGCCTGAAAATCGATATATCGGTGTATGGGCATAGGTCGAAACTTCAAAATGCCATAACTTTCTCAAAACTCAACTGATTTTAAAAAGCAAGGGCTTTTTGATCATAGTTTTGCCCCTAAATCAATCGTACATTTAAAGTTGAAAACGAAATTTGAGGTCGGAAGACAAGTAAAAATTATAGCCTGAAAATCGATATATCGGTGTATGGGCATAGGTCGAAACTTCAAAACGCCATAACTTTCTCAAAACTCAACTGATTTTAAAAAGCAAGGGCTTTTTGATCATAGTTTTGCCCCTAAATCAATCGTACATTTAAAGTTGAAAACGAAATTTGAGGTCGGAAGACAAGTAAAAATTATAGCCTGAAAATCGATATATCGGTGTATGGGCATAGGTCGAAACTTCAAAACGCCATAACTTTCTCAAAACTCAACTGATTTTAAAAAGCGAGGGCTTTTTGATCACAGTTTTGCCCCTAAATCAATCGTACATTTAAAGTTGAAAACGAAAATTGAGGTCGGAAGACAAGTAAAAATTATAGCCTGAAAATTCATATATCGGTGTATGGGCATAGGTCGAAACTTCAAAATTCCATAACTTCGTCAAAACTCAACTGATTTTAAAAAGCAAGGGCTTTTTGATCATAGTTTTGACCCTAAATCAATCGTACATTTAAAGTTGAAAACGAAATTTGAGGTCGGAAGACAAGTAAAAATTATAGCCTGAAAATCGATATATCGGTGTATGGGCATAGGTCGAAACTTCAAAATTCCATAACTTCGTCAAAACTCAACTGATTTTAAAAAGCAAGGGCTTTTTGATCATAGTTTTGACCCTAAATCAATCGTACATTTAAAGTTGAAAACGAAATTTTGAGGTCGGAAGACAAGTAAAAATTATATTTAAGTATGTTTATTAACTTTTCCAATTCTCTACGGTTCTTTTTAGAAAATGAGAAAGTAATTTTTCGAATTGTTTTATCCCATCATGCGCAATAATCTTATTTCAATTTAAGTAAATTTGTTTTTAAGTAACTTAGACTCCACACGCAACTGTTTTAATTAATTGAAAAAAAGAAAAATAATTTTAAAGTTAACAATTATTATGGATGCTCCAATTTCATAATTTGTTTGATAACTGAGAAAACTTGTATCTAATCCCATTTAATAAAATTATTATTATTATTTCTTAGTAGTGTAAATGCGAACCGCTATAATCCGTCCCTGTACGCGATGTTGAATTTACGCACAATGCATTGAACCCAAAGAACTTTGACTAATGCGCGCGTTAATGAAAGCTTTCAACTGAGCAGCAAAGCGCTGAAGCTTTTCTCCAACATGGAACATTTTGGTGGAGAACAACGCGATAGAGAGATAGAGAGAGAGAGAAAGCCCGTGAAAATGTTCGGCTAAATCGAACGAAATCAACCGAACACCAAATATCCATCCATGCACGAAGCGTTTGCCGAGCGACGATGCAACAAATATAAAATCCGAAGCGCTTGGAAAATGTGAAAACATTCATAACGGAAAACTCCTGACGTGTGGACGTGTTCGTCGTGCTCTGTCTTTGTCACGTCTTTCGCTGCTTGTGTTGTGTATTATTTCTGTGAGTGCGTCTCGCTCTTATCGCTGCTCACTCGCTTCTTACCACACTTACTTATCTATCAAGCAACCACCTAAAAATATACAAATCTACAAAAACCATCAACAAATTTCATTAATCCTATATTGCGATATTCTTTGCCGCGTTCTGGTTTTTAACATTGTGAGCAACCTTGAGATTTCGCGCTGCAAACAAACAAACTTGCAAACTCCACAAGTGCAATACGAAACTTAAGTATTTCCAACCACCATTTGCAATGTGACTTTAAAAGTGTGATCCCTCTCGCCAATTGTACTTTGTTGTGTTGCCAAGCAAACATATATATTTCAAAAACCTCATATCAATTGCCATATCACGTTGTAACGTTGATCAAAGCGCTGTTGCCAATACAAAATACAACAAAAAAAAATTCAAAGTGGGTCTACAAGTCGAATTTGGATTACGGCAAAGGACGAGCAGCTGTTGCCAACACAGCGAAATGTGCACTATCGGTGAGTACTTCTACTTAATGATGAGATATTTGTGTAAATTTTAATTCAGGGTAAAAAGTAAGGTACTTTTTGCCGATCCTAGAAAAAGTTAAGATTAAAATTATGTGAAATTAATGTAACAAATGTAGAATGTAAATTGAATTAAAAAAAAAAAATAATATAAAAGATATAACATATAAATTAAATGAGGGTGAAGGTAAGATGGTCCAATATTTATTGCAAGAATTAGAAAACCCTAAAAAAAATCCAATAAGACCAAAAATTGTATAGCGTTGTTAGCTTAGTAGATAATCGATAGTATGGAAATTTCTACTTCGATTAAGAATATGCAAACGAGATTCTGAAACTAGTTTACCATCGATTTCAAGGAGAGAAAATTGACAGTAGAAAAAAGTTCTTTAATTATTGTTCCTCTTAGATTAAGTTCATGCTAAAATTATTATACAAGTAAGATTCAATTTAGCTATATATAAACACACATTGATGTTTTATTGTCTTCAAGCTCTGAGCACCACCACAAATAATTAAATATTTTTAATTGTTCGACTCATTTATTATAATTGCAAACAAGAGCAGAGGAATTTATATGAAGTATATTATGCAATTCTATGATTAACTTGAGCACTTGAACTTATGCTGATATTACTTTTACTGATTCCTCAACTTGCACTTTAAGTTTCGGCTATTTGAGAATTACGTTAAAGTTTTGATCACGAGTTGATATCCCATTTACTGATTACCTCTTATATACATACATATGTGTTATGCACTTTATCGATCAGCGTAATCGCAGGTTGGGGTTACGTGTTGTTTATATCTCTCATATGACGCTAATGGCTGCTCCTGTTGCACAACTGGCACTTACATAACTTGACATCCAATCATTCCAGAGTTGGGCAACTGACAAATAAAAAAGAGCACCCTAATAATGTATTCTATATATAGAAATTCTATTGAAGTAGCTTAACAATATACTACTATCGGTAATCAACGAAAGCAATGAGCTTTTTTTTCTGAATTAAAATGACAAGAGGGGTCGTTGGGGCATTAGGGACGTGGCCATATCCTGTGGTGTATGTGTGTGTGTGTTAGTGCTTGCTTTTCAATTATCCTAGCTGTGTGATCTAAAAATAAACCAAAGCAAGCAACACACATAAACAACAATAACCTCATATTCGTGTTGCTCAACACCCACACACGACCAGAATGCCAAACGACGTCATTGTGATAAAGACGGTCTCCTGTCTGGACTGCCTGTCCGTCTATCCGTCCGTTAATTCGGCACAAATTCTGCTGATCCAAATGTTATATTAGATAAATATAAGCGGTGAAAAAGTGAAAAAAAAATACCAGTGTTAAGTCACAATCGAATGACGCACGATGCCGCCACTGATTTTCCATACAATAGTTAAAAATATACCATACACAGTTAGTATATGCAGATATTTGTATATATATATATATATATATATATATATATAAATGTATATATATGTGTGTGTGTGTGGGTGTCTTGTGTGTTTGTTCAACGTGCTGTATCCTTGAATGACAGTGTCCTTTCGTGACACACCTCACCGCACCTCAGTTAGCCATGTTTCCAGATACAAATGCGCTTTGATTGCCAGCCGGGCAGAAACACTGGCCAGAGTGCCACTTGCTACTTGCCACTTGCCACAATGGGTTCGTTGTGCGACTGTGGCACAAGTGCCAGTTGCGCAGTCGGGGTTGGGGCATTTTCATCTCAATGTTGCTACATTGTATGCCATTTGTTGTGCGTGTTCGTGCGTGGGTGTATCCCTCTCTCTTTGTGTGTGTGTGTGTGTGTGTGTTTGCTCGTATTAGCCACGCTTGACATGCTGCTCAATGCGGTTTGCCTGCTTGTCTGTTTGCCTGCCTGTTGTGTGTGTGTTATCCCCCGACCCGATCCAAATGCGGCATCCAAGCAAATTTCTCGTTGGCGTCAGCTAAAAGTTCAGAGTTGAATGCGACTATCGATAATAAGAGCAGATTCTCTTAAAGCAAACACTGTCCACAAATTGGCATTAGTTGCAGTTAGATAGACAACAGAAATCAAGAAATGGTCAAGCATATACGTCAGAAAGAAAATGGTCAATGGTAACTCATCTTATTAGTGAGCAATCGTACGAAAGGTTATATCTTTCTAAGAAACCAGCATTTTTGCTCTCCTAATTGGTAAATTTCTTTAAAATTTGCAAGATATTTTCTTAGAGCCTGAGAAATTCGAGAAGCAAGATTGGTAATTCTGATTTTCGTATTTATCTTTTTGGTTCTACAATTTTCTTAAGCTTCTTCAAACACAGATGAAAAATGTTTCTTAAAATGTACACCTTACGGAGCCCAATTTCTCCAAATAAAAACACATTTTGATTATCAGTATATATTTATATTTTATATTCAATTATTAAACAAAAAATATGTATTCCAGTTTACCATTATAAGTTGCACACAATGTAATGTATAATTATGTGTATCGCTCTTGACATTTAGTCAAAGTTCGCAGGCAAATTGTGGTCGTTGTTGGCTTACGCAAATTATGAGCCACAAAAGTGTACACAAAATTAATCAGAATATTGACAGACTGATGAAAGATGAGGTCAGGTCTCCGTTTACTCAGATACTCAAATATATAGGCAATTACGGGGGCAAAACTCAAGAGGTTTTCATCTGACAACAACTGCGAGGGCAGACAATATAAACGGCTGCTGGGCATTATCCTGCTAATGGCCAAATTAATGGCCACGTTAAGCTGCATTGTCGTTAAAAATAACTGTTGTTTTGTGTAACTTTATTAACAGCAGACACTGGAAAATGCTTAAAACACATTTTGCTCATATAATTAAGTATGCCCGTTAAGAACTTTGCAGCTTTACTTTGAATCTGATTAAAGTATTACCTTAGCGACAACTATACTTATTACAAAGTATGCTCTTTAGGAACGTTGCAGATTAACTTTTAATTTTATAAATGCTTGCACTAACTTTTAATATAGCTTATAGTTTATTATGGTATAGTATTTATGCCAACATACTTCAAGTTGTCAATCTTGTCGTGGGCACACTTCAGCTTCAGTATGGGACAGGTGGGCCTCGGCTGCAAGCAGGTGCAGTAGACGAACTGTTTCATTAGGAACTCTTTAAATTCCTCATTGCTACTGTCGGCCTTGAGCAGCTCCCGATAGTCCTCAACACTCTCCAGACTGATGGGATCCAGCTGATGCATATAGCACTTCATTTTGAGCACAGCCGAATATAAGTAGTTGAAAATATCGAAGACCATTTGCTTGTGGCACTTGATGCTGCGATGATACATATCGCCAAGTATAAAGGGTGTCTCCATATTTTTATCCAGCTGATTGTAGGCCTCATAAAATTTCTTGCACTCTGTGTTAAGATCCAAAACAGCATGTTCCATGTCATTGCTGAACATAATATGCACAAAATTGAATATGGAGTTTATTTAAAAAGGGAACTTTGACTTACTTGGAGCCACGGAGCACCTCCAGTTTCTCCTCGTACTCATTGATGATCGCCTCCTCGGCAGATAGGGTATATACCTCGGGATAGCGACAGCCTGGCGTCGAGATCAGTATCAGATATCGCTGGGTTAGCAACCACAGACGTTCGATGATTATTTTCTGTGTCTCCAATTCGCATTGGTAGAACTCATAATATTTGCAATAGCGTTTCTCCATTTCCACCAATAGAGCCAGGATTTCCGCCTCCTTTTCGTAGTGTTCCTTCAGCTGTGGTGTCAGATGGGCTTCATTGTCCTTCGACATCCTGTGCAAATTATTTAGTGCTTTTATGTGTCTGTGTATGTGTGTGTGTGTGTGGAAATTCTGTGCACTACTAATATTGTGCACAAGGCTGACTTGTCATGTTGATATAACAGGAAAAGCAAAGAGCAGAACCTTAATTCTACGAAAATAGTACTTAGGCTATAATCTAAGAAATGCAATCAAACCAACCATAAATTAGTCGGAATCAATTAATATCAAGACCAATCAATTCGCATTCGACGTTGATGGTAATCTAATTTGTGGCCAGCAATAAATTTGGTTGAAAGAAGAAAGTGAATGTCATGAATAAGATATACTCAAGTCCACGCTAAGGTGAATAACTGCAAAGTTGATTCTGCTCTAGAATATATGTACATATGAAATTTATAACAACTCACTTGATCCATAATCCATATTTGATCCAGAAGTTGTATATATGTATACCATATAGGGATATACTTGCCAAGTATTTGCTCTGCATAATTTCAACCCATTTGTTCACACTTATAAGTACAGCATTAGCGGAATCGATAAAGTTGAGCACAATTCGAATAAATCGTTTTAAAATAGATTTGTCGAAAACAATTAATATATCACTAATACGTCATGTTGTACAGCCAACAAACATGTGATGGTAATTTTCACATGGCGCACATCAACAAATCAATATATGAATTTGTTGGGGGTACCAAAAGTCAGCCGAGCAGGGAATAGATCCTCTGATTGATTCCGATTAAATACAGCATTTGAGTGCATTGCAAAACCAAAAACGTAATTGAAATTAGCCAATTTCGTATTGCCGGCAATTGCCACTTGCCGCTTGCCACTTGCCGCTTGCCACTTACCAGTTGCCACCCAGCTGGTACGTATAAAATTCAAAATATTTTTAAAATGCGTTAAAATGTTAGGCAATAGGCAGCCAGTAGGAGAGACAGGAAGATCGAGAGAGAGAGCGAGAGGCGAAAATGGAGAGAGAGAGAGAGAAAGAGAGGGAGAGGGAGGAGGAGAGAGCGCATTTATGAAGTGCGAAGCCAATTGCCGCCTTTAAATTTCAACAGTAGACGCTGTATATAAATAGGTACAAACATATGGCAACGCTGTGCTGTGGGAAACATGAACTTGCCCCCGCTTCGTTTTAGAATATTTCAAAATATTTCTCAATATTATTCTCAAATAAACAAATGAATTGTTATATGCCAGGCCTTTAGGCAGCCGTTAATGAATAAATTAAAAATATGCTAAAAAGCGACGAATTAGTAGCGCAACAACACAGACGATGACATACCCTAGATTTAATGACTCGATTTAAAAAATATAGTTAAATATGTTGTTGAAAATAAAATGCTAAAATAATTAGAGAATTCAAAGTAAGCTGAATGAATGCAAACTAGCAGGCCAGGCTGAGGGGAATTACAAAATAGAGTCGTTTGGTGATTTAAATGTTAGATGAAAAAAAAGAAAAACAGCTTTTCAAATACTATCCACTTTTATTTATTTTTGGAAATAAAATGTTAAATTGACGCACATTTTGGACACATTTCAATATTCAGTTTGATTATGCATTTTAATTGGCATTGCGATGCGAACACGTGGCGTATGCGCGATGTCTTCTCTGCTGTAACAAAATCGAATTATTCGTCTGCCTCTGCCAAGATGTTTCTTATCATCAGCCCCAGCTAATGGACCAATCTGTCCGTCCAGCCATCGGCCTATCCATTTGCTGTAAGTTGGCTTTTGATTGGGCGCCTCTCAGCGCCTTTTTTTATTCAATTAATTCACTCAGTTGTGGCAAATGGTATTCATAGTGCTGGTTGATGAGTGCGGTCGTTAAATCATTGAGTGCAACGAACCATTCAGCTTCCTAATTGCTGCTTAAAGTGCTTGTCGTTGTCAATAGTTGCTAAAAGCCATTTATTACTGATTCGATTAATAACAATAGTTTGTATACATTTTTATTTGCATCCTTTTTTTGTTGTTTTAATTGGCATGAGTTCGCCGAATGGATTTGTACTTTGCTTATTGAAATGTTGAAAATATTTTTATTCCATTTACTTTCTTGGCACTTCAAGCATTTCTGAGTTAAATAACCAAATTCTGATGGTTCTTTTTCTTGGCTTGACATTGAAAACTAAATTGCTTGTTGTTTCTTGCACTATTATTTAGTAGAATTGTTATTTGAGTAAATGTTTAATGGCGCAAAACGCAATAAATTTAAATATCCATTAAATATATACATGTTACTTTAAATATTCTATTTATATTCACATGCATTTCATGAATTAAATAATGTAGCGCTTTGAGTCCCAAATTCTTGGAAATATTTTTGGTTATTTGAGTAATTAAAAATTAGAATGCATTTGTTAATTATTTTGCTTTGCTTTCATATTTGTTCATTTTACTTCAAAAATTAAATACAAAACGCTGATTAAATATTTCTGCAAACTGTTTCTATTCGTTGCACTCCTTGAGTTCTCTCTACTAGTAGTAGTACTGCCAACTGACATATGGATATCATTTTAAATAACGCAATCTGTGAAAACTTTCTGCGTTGCTTTTTAAGACAGCCATAAACTGATGAGCTTCAGAATCATCAAACATGCTATATGAGTTTTACTGCTCTTTGGCATTTACGCAAATGTCAAACACGTCTTTGGCTGAGCCGTAAAAACATGATTTATGCTAATTTGATATTTTGTGCGCCACGCTAAAATAACGAACATCGCACAAAGTATGTGTTCATTTGATTTGACTTTCATTTTAATGCGTTGCCATTAAAAATTCTGTTTCCAGTGCAATCCCCAATGCTGGATGAGTGCACCAGCATTGTGTATACGCCGCGTTAGCCAGAACAGAACGCACAATTGAATAATATTGCAGTCGAGCAGCGGGTAGGAAAATCAAATGCAAATTGTGTGTTGTGTTTACATATTGTGTGCATTTTAGAGTGAACATAATTTTGACGAATTGTTAGCAGTAGTTTTTCTTCACAATTTTCTTCGTTGTGTTCGATTTTTCTTTTATTTTATTTTGATTTTTGATTTTTGTTTTTTTTTGTTTTGCTTTCTACGCGTTGAGTCGCGGCACAAGGTCGCCGTCGCCTGTCGGCGCGAGATATATTATGGCTAACCAAAAGATAAAATATATAGGCATGGGAACAGAATCACCACCAGCAATAATAATAACAACAACAACAACAACTAGTAGAATAAGAAGAAGAATCACACACTGTGTAGGTTTTTTTGTGTGTCATTTTGACCAACTGTTTGTCTGGCAGCCAGTCGAGTGTCTGTCGTCTGTCGCTTGTCTTATGTGACGCGCTTTTTGCCATTGACACGCAATAAAAATATGTACTTAAAAATTGTAAAAATTAAGCATTTATATTGTGCACATCACATCTGTATTAATTTACACTTTTTTCGGTTTTTTTTTTTTGTTTTTTTGGCTTAGATTTTGTTTTTGATTTTAGTCTCTTTATGAGCCCATATTATTATTAATGGATTTGTCTGGTTACAAGGCAATTGCTGACGGCCTGACAAATCAGGGACAAAACAAACTGTCACAACAATTCTTCACCTCATCTATTATATTTTACTGGCCATTTAATGTGTGCTCTAACAGTTTTAATTGAGATTCATTAGATTTGTTTTTGCTAGCGAGCGTTTACTGTGTCCTTAGTATTAATATTTATTGGTACCATTTAAATGCATTTACGAAACTTTGGCCACATAAAACCTATTAGCTTTAAATGGGACTTCTCAATTTTATATTAGAATAAATATTCGGAATATTTTGTTATTTGATAAAACTGTTTCTATCATAGTTAAACATGACGCTTAAACCACACTTAAAGCGAGAAAATACAGTTGAAGTCGTGTTTTTTAGAAATTGATTGATTTGTAGTCAAAAATTATAAAAGCAAATTATTAGCAAACAAACAATAAGCCCCAAGTAGAACTTACAAAATGTTTGTTGCCTTCAAATAAATTGTAAGGATTAATGAGCCAATTTAGATTATTTCACAATAAATACAACTTTTTGATTCTATATGTTATAAATGCGTATTCTCTTTATTTATTTGGTAAATTTATTAATCATTTGATCTGATTGCAAGTTACAAAAGAAGTGGTTCACAAATGATTTTTGATCTCATATATATTATGTATGGCTTGGAAATTAAGCTTAAATCCAAATTTAAGTGTTTAAAACTTGATAAGATTTATCTTACACAATCAAAAAGCCATTAAACAAATCCTAATTTCCAAGTAGAGCATACGAAATATACATTGTATTTAGATATTATCACATTTGGATTATTTGGCAATAAAGATAACTTTTTATTTTTAGACAAAAATTAATGGGCATTTGAACCAAGTATATGTTATGATAAAACTTTGAATAAATATGCTTTTTGATTGCAGTAATATATAATAATAATACGACATGGGAACTTAAGCTAGATAATCCGGTTGAAGTCTTATTTTTTGAATTGAATTAAATTCAAAGATGAAAAAGCTGGCATATAAATCATATTTGCTAATTAGATCTCCCACATATATTTATTGCGTATAAATATTAAAGATCAAATCTGAATTATTTTGCCAGACAACTTTTTACTGTTTTGGTAGATTCTTGTTAATATCAGATTACAGTATCATAGAGCATCAGTTGCTATATCATTTAAGGCAGCTGTTGTCACTTGTTCCACCTGCTAACTAAGATTTGCCATATCCACATCCCGTTTCAGAATTTCAGTGATTTCGACGTTTCTTTTATGTGAATTTCGATCTCACATGAAAAGTGAAAAAAAACGTGGGTGTTTCGCGTCGTTGTTTTTGACGATGTTCTGCTGTTTGTCCGTCTCCTGTGCTCCTGTCCAACCCTATACCAGCCCCAAGCAATTCTTTTATTTTATTTTAACTTTTGTGTATATTTCTATTTTTTTTTATATATGTAGTATTTAATAAATTATTAATTTTCGCATGCTTCGCTCATCTGCCAGACACACATGACATGGGACGTAAGTGATTATAAATAAAATCTCCGGGGACAAAAAAAGAAAAGAAACAAAAAAGAAAGCAAATTAGAGCAATACAGAATTTTCCACGAAGCTTAGTTCGATTAACATATATATGTATATATAATATGTCAGCCAACTTGGAAAACATAGAAAAGTGGCCAAAGTATAAGAAGTAGAAGGAGTGTAAGAAAAAATCAGAGAACAGTAACCGTGGATAGTTAATGGCAATATGCATTGAAATGGCCCAAAGTAATCAGCCAATAAATGGGTCGACGCAGTTCAATTGCCTTTGAGAACTCGTTTTAGCCAGTGCAATAAACGACAAAGAACTTTGTCGGTTTCGCTTATGTTTTCCATTTGCTCTTTTTTCACAATTATTTGTGTTTTTATTTTTCCACTCTATACTCTATGCACGTGATGAGTTAAGTATTGTTATTGTTTATTTTGTTTTCTTTTTTAACTGTGAAAACGAAATATGTACTTATGCGAATCTGTTTACTTAATTGACAATTTGCATATTCATTTTTGTTTGTCTGCGTCTGGTTTTTATGGCCCTTCGTTCAAATATTCAATGAGCTCTCAGAGTTACAAGACGAGATACAAACAATAAAAATAAATAAGACATATTTTGTATATAGATCTAATATCTACGGTTTAGTTGTATGATATATTGAGAAAACTATTCAAATAAATATTTAGTTATAGATAGCAAATATTTTGTATGATGAAATTTATTATAATTGATAGGTATGCATTTGATCAAGCAGTAGATTAAATTTATTGTGAAATTAAAGCACCTAAAATATATTATTGTTTATAAGTATGCATTTCATTAAGCTATAAACATTTTATTTAACATCGTACGATTTAAATATGTTATGAAATACTATATAAATCACAAACGCCAAGCCCCTGCTAATATGTATTTTTCTCTGATTTGTATAAAGTTTTTCGAAATTTATATTTATTTTCTACACACGTCTTTTGAACTAGTTCAAATAAGACTACTGGTGGCTTCAAAAGTTGCACAAATGTTTTATATTAATCTAATTCTCTGTATTAGAGTTAAACTCTGCTATTGAAACTGAATAAGAATAAAAATATATACATCCTGTATACACATACATATATTTTGATTTTATATTGCCTTGAAGATTCTCATATAAATTGCACATCTTAATATTTAAAGTGGGGCACAATAGACCTCTTAGGTCGCAGTGCTAATTCTCCCCCAATTATAATAATAAATATTTAAAGTATTGATTTTAATTTATTTTACTTAAGATAAACTTTAAAATATAATGATTCTTAATAACTAATTATTCAAAGGTTTCTAATCTATTTCTAGTCAATCAATAATATGATAACTTAAATGATCCCAAACGAATCCTAACTAATTCGATTGGATAGTCTTTTGCAAACAATTATGACCAAAATAATGTATGTTCCATCAAATCCATAAGTCAAAGATGCGTAAATAATCGATTAAGAATTAGGCCACTCTGCGATTCCAGATATCCGGCCAAGATTGAATTGCTACTGGGTGTGCAATTCGATTGGCATCCTATCCTATTATATTCCAGTTTCGATCAGCACGCATACAAATGGAACTTGGCAGTACTTAATCACGCTCGATCATCTAATCACTTCCGTTTCCTTGTTAGCATTGAGGAAATGGTCAGTTCACTCAATAGCAACAATTTAGCGCTTGACGTCAGTTCATCCCCCCCTCCACCCTCTACCAGTCCCATCGTACACTTACTGGGAATTGCAATCATAATATTATTATTACTAACAATTATTTACGAGGAGCATTTTCGCATTGATTCATTCTGAGAGTTCCGAGAAGAAGAGTTGATGAAATAACCAAAGATATTGAACAGTGTTTGTGTGTATTTATTATTCTTTTATTTGTATTTTCATGTAGGTGTTTTTCCTTTTGAACTGACCCCTATATTTGTATTTGCTTACATTATTAATGCGAGCGGCAGAAAGTGGTTTCCCCCCGATGGGTGTTAAGAATATCTGCGTGCAGCGCCTTTCCTTCAATGCGTCAAGTCGAAGACGGCCCTTCAGCGTTTAAAGTATTATTTATTATGGTCGCTTGGCGTGTAATACATTTGTAAGCCTTTTTCAACAGCTTTAGTCTTTTCATAATATCATCAATTTGATTAATTGATATTGTCGCTTGGTCGCTTGGTCGCTTGCGTCGGCGCTTGCCTTGACCTTACCTTGAAAACCGGCAACAACATTTTTACTTTTACAACATTTTTTCGAATGATTCCTTTTTTTTTTTTTGCGTGTTTAATTAAATTTTACTTATAGCTGACGATGTTTATAGGGAACTATTTATAAGAATTTATTTACGAACGTTAAGTATATCATAAAGACGGAACTATTTTAATAAATTATGGAACATAAAGAGCTGCGTGGGCGGCGTCAGCATGTACGTAAACTGACATCGCTCAGTGTGTGCAAGTTTTCTTGTTCTCTTGTCCACTTTTTCGCATTCTTTTTTTTCACACTTTTCACGGTCTCATTAGCCGTGACATGCACTTTACATGCTGACTGCTGACAGGTTTTAGAAAGTGGCTTAAGGATTCACACCGCCAGCAGGAGGCTCCCACTCTCTCTCTATCTCTGTCTCTCTGTTCCTCTCTCTCTCGCTCTCTCTCTGCATATTTTGCTCATCGTGTGCAAGTCATGTGCGCAATTGCCAAGAGCAGCTGCCTCGGCTGTCTGGTTCAGCACATTTAGAGTGCTGCCATATATCAATAATTTGTGGGCTTGCCTGCTTTTCCTATAAATAGCCCCCTAATACCGGCATGGACCAACTGCACAGCAATCGGCGGATTAATACGAACTCGAAACAAAAACAAATTCTATTAGATATGTATAAATTCTACTTATTCTTTTGTTTCGTCTTTCACAAAAAAGTGCTATGCAGGCAAATGCCTCAATACGCACACAACAAATATTTATATATATAATGCATATATTATATTAAAATATGTATACAAGTTTTTTTTTGTTCATTCTATTGTATATTAAAATATTATTGTTTTGTTTAAACATTTTTTTTTTGTTTTTGCTTATTTATTATGATTTTTTTGGTTTGTTTTGTATTTGTTTTCTCTTTTGTTTTTGTTGTGGGCGCAACGGAAATTTCGTTTTACACTCGCTTTATATATTTAATTTTATTATATTGTTGTTTTTAGTAAGCACAAATGCGCAGAAGGAAGACTTTGTTGAAGAAGCGTGCTATATTATTTAAATTATATATATTTCGGCCACTGAACACGCTCTATTTAAAAGCAAAATTCATATTGGTTAATGACTTCAGCCATATTTTACTGTGCCAAATATTCCATAAGGTTACCTAACAATATATTGGCCAATTAACTCAGCAAATAAAATGTTATTAAACAATAAGTACTTCAGTGTTTCAAATATCTCAACAAATATAGCTCAAAAATAATTTATCCTATTCAATTTTTCTTTATTCAAGTGAGCCCTCCTCCAAAAACCACAAATTCAATAGCTAAACATTCAAGTAGAGATTTTCAGCCTTTCGATTGGAAAAACATTTGAGGGCTACTCGAAAAACTTTGATTAATTGAAATTTTAACTGATTGCGCTTAACACTTATAAAATTTAAAAAATGAGCTGCTGAAATCGTTATTGCTACCACAGCAATAAAACAGAAAGTTGTTTAAGTTGCAAGCAACATTTGTAAATGTAACAAAAACTATTGTTTTTGACCCAATTCCTGTAATTGTAAACAGTAGAGGTGTAAATAAAGAGTGTACAGGCTTTGAAAAAGTTTTTAATATAATCAGACTACTGGTCGGCCGGAGAGGCCAAGGGGAACTCAGTGCTTATGGTTTGTGGTATCTATGCAAATTTTGCTTAATCAATGTTTAATGGACCACATCAAAGATAAAATTTCAAAGTGGATCTGATTGCGCCATAAAGTCAGATCAATTGTGGCAAATTTGTTGTAGAGCACACGACCCAACACATGATATATATGTATATAAATGTGTATACATCTGTAGAGGGAGGTGGGGGCAGCGGTATGATTGTCTGACCAGCTCAATATCGTAGACAGCACGGCCGACGACGACGTTCTGCATGTAGAGTCTTGAGTATGACCTGCTCGGACTTTGCCAATTTATCATCATCAGGCACAATAATCTCCAACCAACCCCCCCACCAATCCCTCGGAACTCTAGCCGATCATGAGCATTGTATATATGCGTGCCTTTGGGTATTATTTTTACGATAATCAAACTACAATCTTGTTGGAAGACGCCCGCACGGCTGCCTCATCTATACGCAGCACTCACATCTATATATACATATATAAATATATATGAGTGTGTGTGTGTATGTGTGTGCGTTTGTGTATGTGGCACGCCGACCGACAACGACTTGCCGATTGACGTCAGCAATGCCCCCAAAGTCGCAAACTGTGGCGGGCGGGCTGCCAAACAGGCAAGGCGAGGACCGAATGCGAACCGTACCGTGTCAGCGTACAGGGGCGGGGGATGAGCTTGGGAACGAGGGGTTGGCCCGGGGAGGGGCGCAAAGCACAGTCATTTTGGCAGTCAGTCATACAATTTGATGCTGCGCCACCTTCCCTACATTGCGCCATTTATTTTTACTGGCGCATCGGGTTAGCACAGTTACGTGTTGCAGTTTGTGACAAGATTGTTCAAGATTGAAGAGAACTTTTTAAACTAGTTGGAATCAGTTGAAAACAATTAAGAAAACAGTCTTTAATTACAGCTGCTATTAATTTATTTAAGAAAACTTAAGAAACTTAAATTTATTTAAGTACGCATAAAAAGAGTACACAATTTTCGGCATGCTAAGTAATTGTTTTTCTTACCTTAATATTTTTTTGTGAAATAAATTAATAAATATATTAAAAATTTAAAATTTCAATTAAATATGTATATTTTATACCCTGAACACATTAAAAATGGGTAAAGAGGGTATAATGGTTTTGTGCAAATGTATGTAACAGGTAGAAGGACGCATCTCCGACCCCATAAAGTGTACATAATCTTGATCAGGATCAACAGCCGAGGCGATATAGACACGTCCGCCTGTCCGTCGGTCTGTATGAACACGCGGATCTCAGAGATTATATGAGCTACAGACTTCAAATTGGGAATATAGTTTCTCGAATACCAGGCGCAGATCAAGTTTGCTTTATTTGATCGATAACTGCCACCGTTCCAGGAATATCGAAATCACCGAACTTATAGTCGAAAGTAGATTCTCATATTGATCTCATTTCTATCAGCAGCCGCAAGCATTTTCAAAAGAATATTTGGCAATAAAAGTACAATATATATTTAACAACTGGGTTCAGGGTATATCGTAGTCGAGCTCACTCGACTACAGCTTCTTAGTTGTTTTTTATTACTTCGGTTAATTTATAAACTTATAAAAATAGTACAACATTCTCGTTAAATAATTGTTTTGACTATTATTTTTGCGAATTTAAAATACGCAGAATAAAATGCAATCTCCCTTACATCTGTTTATTTTTTATTAGCCAATTTAATTGAAATACGCATAAAAAAGTACACAATTTCTACATGGTAAATAATAGATTTTTCGAATAGGTCGTTTAGCGCATACTCAATAAAAATAAAATCAGATATGAAATTTATGTTTTTATATACACATAAAAGAGTATACAATTTTCGGCATTTTAAATAATGGTTTTTATATCTTTTTTGCTCTTGCTGTCTGAACAATATCTCATGCGTTGTGCAGGTCGATCTCCTGACGCCATTGGCGCAGCAGTTGTTGTTGTTGTTGTTGTTGTATGCAATTGCATTTTACAATTGGAGCTCGCTGTCTGTCTGTCCCTGTTTGTTTGACCCACTCTTTGTATAGCTTCTCCGAGCATTTATAAGGAAATTCAGACTATTAAATTTAGCGGCTCGAAATGCATTTTGCTTGTTGACCCTTTTGACGGTTTCTATTCTTGGCCCGCAATTGTGTTGTTCCATTGTTGTTCCTTTCTCAACATTAATTGGCATACAACGTTTATATCTATTTTGTATGGTTGGGCTGGAAGGGAGCAGGAGCAGGAGGAGGTGAGCAAAAGTGAAAGTTTGATTTATGAGCACACGCAGTCGGTTGGCTTTTGTATCTCTTTTGATGGTTCTTACTGGTTTATAATTAGTTTTCGAGCTCGTGGTCTTCTGTTTTGTGGGGGACCGCGCTTGTTTATTGTGTATTTGTTGAATCGGCCTCTGGCCTCGAGCCAATCAACTCTGGAACGGAAATAGAACTTCAAATAGAAAACAGTAGCGGTCCCAGTGGCGATCTCCCAACGTGATCCATGAGCGTTGTCCCCATGCTGAGGGGTTAATGGGATCAAGATTGACCATCACATTGGCAGTGACGCAAGTGAGTTTAGTACGTAATTATATGATTGATCTATTAGCTAATTGAGACTCTTGTTTTGTCTAGCTACAAAGCTGATTTTCACACGCATTAAGTTTGGCCAATAAAAAAGCATTCGTGACGGCGAAATTAATGGGATTTGTTATGGTTACTATAAATAGACAGTTATCATTCAGCTCAGGATAAACATACTATAATTATTTATATTATTAGAACACTTTAAACACTTAAACATATAAATATAAAAATACTGCTTACGCTGTGGCTAAGTAATAACCCTAATACTATTAAGAGTAGTTAAATAAAAAAACTAATCAAGCTATTAAGTTAGCAACAAATTCATATCTTTTCAATGGCTAATCATCATCATCTATATCATTATTATAAGAACAAACTTTAAGAAAAGAATGCTGCTAATTCAGTAGTGGTTAACCAGAAATCTAATATTATTAAAAGTAGTTGAAGGTACATTCACATTTTCAATATTATTATTATTATATTATTACTAACTACATACCGATATTAAAGATGAAAATACAACTGTTAGTTTTTACAATTGCTATCCAGATGCTTTATGTTCAGTTTCCTTGTAATACATTTACATTCGCAACTCAACTGTGTAAATGAATGCAGCTGTATTCATTTAATAACACCTCATAAATCGCGTACATATTTTCAGATAGTATCTCTGAATATTATATTATTATTTGTCTAGCAATTAAAACAGAACCATAAATTAAACGCCTCTTGTTGTATTTTTTGCAAATATTTGCATTTCTTGTTCAATAATAATTTGTGTAAAATTCCAAATATTTTTGTAGCTGTGTAGTCAGCAATTAATTTTGAAAATTTTTGATATCCAAAACACCTCTAGATGAATTCGGTATTGGTGGCGACATACAATTGCAGCTCGTCGCTCAAATCATATCACACCCTATAAATGTCTGATGCCTCAATTCCAGCCAGTTCGTTCCACATACATACATAGATGTATTTATACAATCTATATATCTATCTATTTGTATATTTGCTGTCTTATTTGCAGCGCAAATCAAATGATTTTTCGCACTGCCCATAAATTTGCAATGTTTTTAAATCAAACGTGCCTGGGTAGGCGGTTACCAAGAAAATGTAGTGTCCAAATCTCGAATCGTGACTAACCTTAACACTCTGACGTCTTTTGGCTATATAAGTTATGCCACACCGATCTGAGCATTATCAACAGCGTCGATCTACGCAAATTCTGCACTAACTTTGCCACAGACAATTCGGCGACATCGTCGCCCCATTCAACGTGGGCGTTGTTTCTTGGAGGGCTGTAAAACAAAGCGATTTCCCATGTTTTTATTTTGCTGCGAAATTAATAATTCTCCTCAGCAACAATTGTGGCGTATAAAAAGCCAAAAGAAACATGTTCACATCAAAAGTCGATAATAAATCATAAACAAATACCAATACAAATATAAGTATAATAAAAATATTCAAATATTTTGGCCAACATTTGATAATGGGCCCAGTTCAAACTGTGTCTGCTTGTGGGGGGCTCGAATCCCCGACAAGGTGTGAAAGCAATTTCTCTTTCTTTGAGTCCAAGCACCTGGGCGGTGCTGGGGGAACAGGTCAAGGTTTGTTTTGATAAACATCAATTGGCGCTATTGAAGTAATTTCGCATTTTTCAGTTGATGATCTTCATATTTCCCTGCTGCAAATATATTGAACACTTATCTTGCAGTGAAATATAGTTTGCTTTCTACGAATATAGAATATATAATTGGATAGATATGATTATACGAGATTTGAAAGACGTACTGAATAGAAAGAAAAGAATAATTAATCGATATAATAAATATAATTGGATAGAATTGGACCTGAATTCAGCTATTGTATTTTAAGCAAATTGAAGTAAATTTAAATTAAATTTAATAGAATTTTATTAAGATTTTTCTTTTTTTTCTTTTTTGATTCTTGTAGAGAAACGCTCCTTCTCTTTCCGGCTGCGTCGCTCGTTCGGCGACGGTGGCAGCACCAACAGCCGCAACAGCAACAACAACAGCAGCACCTGTACCAACCACAACAACCACAAGCGATGCAGTACACCACTGACCCCGACCAGCACCAGCACCGGCAAGTTGGAGGTGCCTGGTGCATCGGTAAGTCGTCGCAGCAGCATTTACAAGAAGCCCGATAAGAATGACGGGGGTACGATCCATATGATACCGGATGTGGAACTGCCGCTGATGACGTTCGCCGATCAGTACAATATCGAGAAGACGCTGGCCGAGGGCTGCTTTGCCAAGATCTTGCTGTGCCGGCACAGGCCCACCAATACGACCGTTGTGCTGAAGGCGGTCCATGCGGAGCTGACCACCATCAAGGAGTTCCAGAAGGAGTTCCACTACAACTACGAGCTCTCGCATCATCATCACATACTCAGCGCCTATTCGGTCGCCTTTCAGACCATGGACTATTTTGTGTTCGCCATGGAGCATGCCCCATTTGGTGATCTCGCCTCGAACATTGGCCCCAATGGCTTGCATGAGACGGCCTGCAAGCTGGTTGCGGAGCAGCTGAGCTCTGCGCTGGGTTTTATGCACTCCAAGAACCTGGTGCATCGTGATCTCAAGATTGAGAATGTCTTGGTCTTCACGCCAGACTTTGCGCGAGTCAAGCTCTGCGATTTTGGAGCGACGACCAAGAAGGGTCTGCTCGTGCACAAGGTGAAGCATACGTGGACCAGTTGTGTGCCGCCCGAGCAGCTGGAGCTGATCAAGAACGAGCGTTTTCAGTGCTTGCCCATCAGCGACTCCTGGCAGTTTGGCATCCTGCTGTACAACATTCTAGCCGGCAATCCCCCATGGCAGTCAGCTGATTGGGTCAAGGATCAGGCCTATTCGAATTTTATGAAATATGAACAGCGCAAGACGACCAAAGTGCCGGATAATTTCCGGCGTTTCTCGCCGCGCCTAATGCGCTGCTTCCGCAAGTATTTGAGCCATGATCCCGAGGATCGATGCAAGATCACCGAGGTGACCAAATACATGAAGGATCGCTGGGTGGAGTGTCGCATCTCAGCCTCCAAGTCGGCCACGCTGATCTCACCCAATCAACATGACCTGGACTCTTGCATCTATCTCAATCAGCGCGAGGGTCGCCTCTCCGGCGATGAGAACAAGCTGCGCTTCAAGCGGATGATGTCCAGCTACGGCTTGGATGGTCCCATCGATCAGACCATGGTGCGGCGGCGCGTCTGGGACTGGTTGTCCCACTGCGATGCCAATTTCGATCCGGAAATCGAAAGTCTGCACGCATTGGATATGGCGCAGTAGTTTGTCCTCTCAAAGATTTTAGCCAGTCTCGGAATTTAAGAATTTGTCAGATCTATGAGATCGTATATGGTTCGTAGAAATCGAGAAGTTACTTCTCAGAACAACCACATTTTGTTATTCGGTTCGACGATGAACCGAAACGGAATATACCTTATAATAACTAAATAACTATAGACGAATTTTGCTATGCATATATATATATATATATATATATAGATAACTACATAAGTAGTACGAATTTGAACCAAAAAAAATAATTAATAAATAAAAAAAAAACTAATTGTAATCCATTTAGAGAAAAAACACATCAACGGGCTTTCCACTAGAGTTACCTTTCTACTCTTCCGCAACGATGGTTTTTATTAATATTATTTTTTAACTGTATATCTATGTATATGTTTATGTAGTTTTATATATATGTATACATATTTATTGTGTGATGTACGCGTTACTTACTTTATATACGATACCAACTAATGCAATTACGTAGAATTACATTTTTAAAGTGCTAAGTGCAAAACAATTATACTACATAGAGATTTATATATATATACATATATATATATATAAATATATATATAATACCAAATATGACCAATTACTAGCTAAGTGTTGTCTTATCTAATTATATATTGAATATATACATAATTAAATCCGATATGAGTATGTAATTATGTTTATGATCCCTGTAAATGCCAGACTTTAATTATAGTACTTGTAGTCTAATATACGTTATTTTATATTTTATCTAAATCTACTACTTATATATGAGTTATGTATAATAAATACAATAGAAAAATATAGAAACCCCAACTGAGTTTTAATTGAATGATATGAAGAATAAGTTTTTCAATTTAGATGGAATTATAATTTTTATTTACTGCCTGCCACATTTAGTAGATTTTTAAAAAATGTATTTTGTTTTTTGAGAAGTTTTATTCAACTGTTAGTATTTCAATGGAATTATTCTGGAATTATTATTTGCTATAAGGTCCTACATTTCTCCTAGGTTTTAGATCGTATCTCTTTCTTCTTCGTGTTTAAAATGCACGTCTGGGTTTTTTCTCCGAATGTGTCAACAATAAAATTAAATAGGCCGTAGACTATAATATAATATAGTATGTTATATTTATACGTACGTATATATTCAGATATATTTATCAAATAATGGCTACCCACGATATTAGTCGTAAAAGCGAAATTTCTAAACATTTGCACAACCATCATAAAAACAATATGCTTTGTTGCTAAATGTGGCACATTGTTTAAAAACTTACGCGAGAGCGAAATAAGAAAAACCAACGATAAATATTTATTATTTGACGCATTAAAAGTTTCACTAAAATCTTTAATTATTTATTATTGTTTAGACTTCTGTGCGTTCAATACTTCAAACAGATACAGACAATTTATAGATGTTTGCCAATAGTCTTGAAGGCTAATGTCAGCGGCGGTCAGGTCGATGGTATTATGAAGAAAATCCATAAACAATTGATTACCATTTTATGAATGAATTTGTTGTCATTGTTGATTGTGTTGTTTTGTTGCTTTGGATTTGGCTATGTTTGCGTTGCAGAGTGGACACGAACAGGATGTGACGCTGTCGTAAATCTGCTTATAATAAACAGCAAGGCGAAGGTTGATTGAACAAAAGGTGAACTTCCTGCTGCTGTTCGTGTTGTTTGCACCTGGTTATTTTCCACAGTGCTGTTGCCTGGCATCGACTTCATTTCCTTTTGTTCCTTTCGCGTTTGAGTTGAACGTAATACGATTTGAAGTAAATCAATAAAGCTGTATTCGCTGATTGATTGATTGATTGGTTACTCGGTTGATTGACTACCCGTTACGTTCATTTACCTGTAATTAAATTTGAGTACAACACGGGGCACGTGCTTTTCATTTTGATTATTTTGCCATGCAAATAAAAAAGTGATGGAGTTGCATGCGCTCGACTACAACATACTCTGTAAAGTAAAGTAAAGTGCTTCTTATATAAAATTCATGAATTACCTAAGTGCTGACAAACCAGTCGTGAAGAAATTTAGAGAAAGTAGCTGGAGACAAGAGTTTTTAAAATATTATTAAACTTATTGGTATCGAATAGATTGCTTATAAATACAATATATTTGAAATTATCTCAGACTTTAGTATACCCGCTGGATAACAGCTGCTTGGTAGATTTGTTTGATTGTTTTTTGATGATCAAGATTATTTTGCTTAAGAACCAAACGGCGCATGTTAACACTTAAAGCAGTTTTATGGATTTCTAGTCTATGCGAAGAGTCATCTGAAATTAATAAAAAATTAATGATATTATTAGTCAGTCGCATGATAGGCATATTTCCACGACACGTGCCTTCCTCTCGCAGGCCATCAATTAATTGGAAAGGTGGCGTCCTTGTAGTCCAGATGAATGTCATTCGATCGTTTAGATCTGCATTAATGTGGCTCAATGAATTTGCAAATAATACTATTTAATTTGATTTTATTGGTGTAAAACTGTCCGAAATGCAAAACATGTTGTGCCGCGCGCATAAATTAAAAACAAATCGTCCAAAAATAGGTTTTTACGATGCCGCCAAGGCGTCAACTCATCCCACAAGTCCCGTCGCCAAATTTTAAGTTTCCTCAAACAGCACATTGTTGTTTCTATTGTTGTTGTTGTTGCTGTTGGTGTTGCCGTTATTTACGAGTCGCATTTGCCATTTCGAATGCTAAACTTAAGAACTGCGATAGTCTCGCCGCCACATGCGACACACTGTAGCAGCCACCTCAAAAGTATGCAACAGTCTTGGCAGCTTCTCGAACCGAGTGAATGTGACAACAGGTGTTGAGCGTTTCATTTGGAGACGCCCTCTTCTTGAACTGATTCCATCGAATCATATATATTCCTATTCAATTGAAGCTCATCAAGAAAGTATTTGGCTTTATTCTAATTTAAAGTCAAGCAAAGAATTACTTAACCAGTCTACTGCTAACATCAAATCGCTTTCAAAATTTTACTTTATGCGCTCGGATTTAAATACGGAAACTAGCACAATTTTCAGCCAGCTTTTTCAATTGCATTTCAATTGCATATCTCCAAAGGATGATTACCACCTGAATGGAAACTGCATACTTACCATGTGAATAGAATTTTCCGCACCGCACAATCATTATCTCAATATACAACACACAGTTTTGAATATTTTCGCTTATGTGGCAAGGTAAGCGCCATGTGGCACGCATTTATTTGCAGTTTGTCGAATATTTGCAACACGCTCTGCGCAAATTGCACTCGTTAACAAATCGGTTCTCGCACCAGCTGTTTATTGGCTGCTGTTAATGCCACGTGTCTGCCTGGTTAGTGTCTGGCCTGAAGTGCAAAAACAATAATAAGCTGCTTACGGGCTAAACAAATAGTTGCTAGCGCTAACGGGTGGATGTGCGGGTCTACGAATTGGCATTATGTATGTGGCATGAATGTCGAATGTCTAATTAGCTGTCTACGATTTACATATATGTATGTATTTTTATGTATGTATGTGTATGCTCTATGTATATAAAAATGTCATTGTTTAAATGATTGCGATTATTCATAAAAAATTGCATGAAAAATTGCAACAGTCGCGAAACGTCGATTGAATGCCCTTGAAGAAGAACTCAGCGGATTATACGATAGCACTCAGGCCGATTTAAGTGGTATATGTTCCATGATTACCTACAAGGAGATAGACAGAGAGAGAGAGAGAGAGAGAGAGAGATAGTTTAATAGAGTGAGAGCAAGAGGTAAACATTTGTAATTTGCGGTTGCGTTTCTTGTTTACAATCTAATACTAATAAAGGCGAACAAAATCAATTAAGACGCGTGTGAAATACGTCAGAGTGTTGGCTAAATTTAGACTAGTATTTTAGACACCTTGTTTTGGTTTTCATTGATCGATGTTTATTTTTAGCGGGGGCGTGAACTGAATCATCGGGTCAAAACAACCGCAGGAAATGCGTTTTCCACGTAAAGAAAACTCAATAAAAAGCACTATTCGAAACCAAAACAAATCCAAATGTGAAATCAAAAAGAAACCCAAAGAAAAACAGATTATCTTCATGATACACAATTTTGAATACCCTTACAATGGTCTTAGCTTTATAATTATTTTATTATTATTTATTTATTTTATACATTTTTTAATTTTTTATTATTTTTTTCTTTAGCCTCTTAATGAGGCTGTCAAATATTCAGTGGAATTAGAAAATTTCGTCAATTGATATCAATGATATCTCCCTCAATTCATTATACACTTCTTACGATAATTATATTGTGGTGGGTGTGCAAAGCAATAAGCACACTACAAAAAACAAGAAAAAAACAAAGAAAACATTAAAAACATTATCGAACTAACCTCAGAGCACATTTTCTTGTAGATCTCATCGGTGTCCCAGGGCCCGCGCTCGGGAAGGGCAATGCCTCGCCTACGCAGCTCCTGGACACAGTCCGTCAAATCGAAAATGGGCAGCGGATCGATGCTGGCCTTGGCAACCTTGCCAGCCAAATACTCTACGTAATGCGTGCTACAAAAAAAAAGCAATTAGCTGTGTTGGCTGTCAAGTCAGCAGTGGCAGTTGCCGCAAACGTACCGACACATGCCCGCATGCTTTTCGGGCACTTCGCTGTTGCAAACGGTGTCCACTAGGCCCTGTGGCGTCTCCTTCTGCAGTGGGATAGGGCAACGGGAAGAGGCCCTTGCCTTGCTGGAGCTGCTCGGCTCATCGTCGGCTTCGATGGGTTCCGTATCGAATGTGACCTTGTGCTCCTTGAGCAGAAACTGCAGCTGCAGCGGTATCTTGTCGCGCAGGTAGAACAAGCAGTTGCGGGGATGATGCGCATGCAACCCCAACTTTGAGCAGTACGGCGAGATGTTGCACTTGGCGCCCATCATGAAGGGTCTGGCACAACCGTAGCAGAACTCAAACTTGCACTGTGTGCAGGTGAAATGCATGCAGCCGCCCCTGAAATGAATATATTAATCGAGAACAGGTCTAACATATTAATACACATATTTGTATATGTATCATTTTTGTTATGTGTATATTTAGAATATTGAAATTGAAAATATACCTACACACATACACATGTATGTATGTGAAGACGCTGTGATCTCTAGCAATTTAAATAAAAATTCTCAAACTTATACTATTCTTTTCAAACAAAAAAACATTTGCAAATTTAGTCATTTCGTCATTAGTACAAAATATAGGGAAAAAGATACAAAGTTGAAAAGTTAAAAGTGTCAACAAATTTGAATATTTAAAATTTGAATTTGAATTACCATTTTTTGTATGGCCAATTCATATTTTTGTTTGTTAACTAAATTGTAATAATTGTTGTTATAAGTAGATTTTCTTAATTTACTATTATTATATACATTTTTAATATTTTTGTTAGGAAAAAAATAAGCTAAGAAGAAATCACAATTGTGAGGTAATTGGAATCCCGAGTACTGTATAAGTATAGCAAATATGTATATATATATATATATACATATATATTATGTGGATATTAGTGTAGAGGTTAGTAAGCAACTTGCTAACCTTGCCAACGAATAACGGAACTTGCACTTGGGACAATCGATGCCATGTTGCGCCAAGTGCTCCTGGACGCCCTGGGCCTGCAACTCGGGATCGTTCTCACGCTTCCATTCCAGGTAGGTTTCACAGGTGGTGCCCTCATGCTGTCTCTCCCAGGGCTTGCGGCAGAGGGCACAGGTCACCGAACCACAATCGGGGCATATCAAACGCTTCTGCTTGGGGCGGGCAAAGAAGCCCGATGAGCACTGGATGCACCACTTAAAGTTGGGATCCTGGAGCAGTGTGCGATCGCGCAGCTTTCGCTGGAACAGCTCATGCACATCCTTGTCCAAAATGCTTTTGAGAAATATGTCCAAATTGGAGAAGTACTCCAAGTGCTCATCCTCATGTGACGCCACGTTGCTCAGCTCGGGCAGCTTACAAAAGGGGCAGCTGCAATCGTTGATGCTGCGATCGGTTATCTAAAGGGAAAAAATAACATTTCAAAATGCAAAAAAGTTAATAATTAATTAGAAAATGAATTAATTTGTATATAGGCATAAATTACTGTTTTAAAGTCTGCCTTCTTCAAAGAGAGAATTTATTTATTTATTTATTATTACCTTTATTTTATTTATTGTTTACCTGTACAGTGAAATAGCTCATGGCGCACTGCTTGCAGCACTTGTGGGTGCACTTGAGCATGGAGACAATTTGGTTCATGGGATAGTTGTTCATGCACAGCTCGCACTCCTGCTGCAACATGGAGATGGCCTGGTCGAGATCCGAGCATTCCCTAGCTGCCCAGAGAGCCACATCCTGCTGGAACTTCATGTTCACCAGAGTGGCTGCAATTTGCGCCTCGGCAATATTCGTGACCAGCTGCTGCTCGACATATTTGCGTGCCAGCACCTGGAATTAAGAGTGGACAGAGCGACTGTATCAGGTATTTACTGTACTCCTCCAAGGCATTTACACACCGCTGGCTCCTCAATGATGGGCTCCTGGACACTGGCATAGGCCCGAAAGACGGGCATGCTGAGTTTGCGCTTGAGCAGTTCTGCTTTCAGTGGTGCAGCCAGTTGTGCCTCCTCCCCTGGCTCCTCCTCCTCGCTGGCCGATGTCTCGTAATCATCGTCCGAGAAGCATGTCTCATGGTATTTCTTCTTGGGTATACGTGGCTGGGATCGTGGCTTGAGCAGTGCGCTTACCGCAGCTGCTGCACCACTCGTGCTCGGGCCATCCAGTGTGGTTTTCGTATTGAATTTGCTAATCGCCTCACTCATGGACTTCCTGTTGGTTGGACTAGTCTTGAGCGGCACACGACTGCTGCTCAGTGTGCTGGACACTGTTTGATTCTGCAGGAACTGCTGCTGGATGCGTTTGACCGACGAGATGCCCATCGGTGCAGAAAAGGATTTCGAACGCATCGGCAACTTCTTGTTGTTGTTGTTGGCTGTGGTTGTTGTGGGCGTTGTTGTTGTTTTTGTGGTTGTTGTTGTATTTGTGTTGGTTTCATTTGTGGGTTTGGGTATTTTGCTGACTGTGGATTTGTTGGTCTTCAGTGTGCTGGGCTTGTTTGTCTTGGGATTTACCTTTTTGGGCTCTTCCAATACTGTTTCGCTGGGCAGCTCGAGCGGACGGGTTTCTGAATCGATAATGGGTGGGGCGGGTGTTAGGGGTAGGGCAGTTGGTTCTGCTTCCTGCTCAGCTACTGGTTGGGCTTCCAATTCCAGTACAATTTCCACGGAAGGAGTTGCAGTCATTGGCGCAATGGGTTCCGTGGCTGGGGAGAAATCCTGCACCGTTTCTGTAGCTACCACAACAATGGGTTCTTCCGGCTCTTCTATTGCAGCAGCTGGTCCTTGGTCCTTTTCAACGGTTGACTTGCTATTTACTTGCTCAGCTGTGCTGATCCTGGCTGTGGAAGAAACCGTCTCAATCTCTGTATTTAGATCCATTTCATGATTTGTGGGCGTGACTGATGAGGTGCTCGTGACTGTTTCTTGTGTGTCAGCTGTGTGAGCAAGCTTATTATTGTCTGTCTTTTCGTCTCCTCCTTCTGCTTCTCCTTTTTCCTCTTCATCTTCTTCCTCTTCATCTTCTTCCATAATGTCCTCGATTTCGGTGGCTTCGTCGTCGCCATCTGCCAAGCCAGCTGCCCCACTGGAGGCTTCCTCAATAAAGGATGCGTTCTCATTGTATGTCCCCTCCTCCTCCTCGCCCTCGCTGTCATCGTACCACTCCTCCTCTTCGCCCTCATCATACTCATCGGAGTAGTCCTCGGAGTAATCTTCGTCGTCGGTTGACTCAAACTCATCCATGCTGATCTCATCGCGCATTTGTTTGATTAAACGCTGAGTGTCCTCGACAAGCTCGCTCAGATTTTGCTTGGCCGGATCTCCAGAAGGTATAAACTCCTTCAACGGCATCTTCTCCGGCTCGGATTCGCTTGAGTGTGAGCTAATTGTTGTGTTACTGGTCGACTTGTTGATGTGGAAGTCTTCTGCAGGTGACTCCGTATTGAGAACGAGCAACACTTCACTTTCGGGTGACTTTGGCAGATGCTCCTCACTGTCCAAGCTGTAGAGTTCGGCATCCGAGGGGTATTCATCGTGTAGCTGAGGATCCTCACCGCTGAACTCGGCTGCATCTTCAAATACCTCTTCGGAATCGTTGGGAGTTACGACTTCTGCTGTCGAGGAAGATGTGTTCGAAGCCTCCATTGAAGAAGGAGAAGCCGGTTTTATTTCCTCTGCCTGAATTTCTGTCTGCTCTTCTGAGTTTCCTTTAATATCCTCTGCCTCTGCTGGTGTTGGTGTTTGGGTACTGTTTCTACTCTCACTGCGGAGACTGGTTGTGCTCATGGTTCTCACTGGAATCTTTGAGAAACGCTTGGGAATACGCTTTTGGTTAGTTGCAACTGCGATTGTTGGTATTATCTCAATCACTCTTTCGGTGTTCAACTCTGTCTGTGATTGATGGTCTGAGGTCTCAGCCGTTTCCTGTGTAGTTGAAGCTGGAGTTGGTTGCAGTTGCAGGGCAATACTTTCTTCGGGTTGAGCCGAAGAGCTGTCAGCTGTGGATAACTTTGGAACTTCCGGATTTTGAGAAACTCTTAACTCCTCCTCCGGGTTATCATTCAGTATCTCGACTTCAGTTAGCCTGGGCTGTTCATCTTCTTCTGGTGTTCCAATAGCAGAAATTGCAGAAGTAACATTAACTTCTACTGCTGTATCTACTTTTTGTGTTTGATTAACAGATGTGGACGGAGTAACATCAGCTTCTACTGCTGCATCTACTTCTTGTCTTTGATTAACAGATGTGGAAGTAGTGACATCAGCATCTTCTGGTGCATCTACTTCTTGTGTTTGATTAACAGATGTGGACGGAGTAACATCAGCTTCTACTGCTGCAACAGCTACCTCTCTCCTTTCAGCTTCTTTTCTTGTGGCAGATTCCGCTTCAGCTTCCCTTGTTTCGGTTTCTTCCCCTTCCGTTTGAGCTATCTCCACCGCCTTAACTTGGTTATCTACTTCCAATCCAGCCTCGCCCATAGCTGTTGCCATCTTAGAGTCTGATCCCATCTCATTTGATGTTTCTGTTACAGCTGCTTTCTGAGGTTGCTCAGCGACCTTCCTAGCTTCGTCTGGTTGGCTCTTTTCCGCCGTCTTGTTGGGCAATCTATTTCGATTATCTGGTTTTTGGCTTTGATCCCGAGTCCTTGCCTTCTTCGGTAGCTGCGATCGTTTTATTCTTCTATTAGCCTCCCGACTGGTGCTGGGTTTGTCATCCAACTCAGCTGGGGACTCGTTTTGAGTCTTCTTAGGTTCTTCTTTCGGCTTCTCAACTATTGTTTCAGCTGCGATCACTGGCAGAGTCTCTGCTGTCTTTTCCGTAGGTGAAATGACTTCCTCCACTTCTTGAGCGACAATCGTTTCTGTCTTCATTGTACTCGCGGGAGGAGTTGCACCGCAGTCCACTGCAGACTCAATTGTAGCATTGCTATTGGATGCAAAGTCCTTTAGACTATTTCTCTCCGTCTCACTCTCGGCGACAGCGGGCTGTTCTTTCTCCACAATGGCCTCTTCCACTTCTTGCAGTTTTGGTGCCACATAACTCTTGTAGACGATATGCTGGGCATCTTCCAAGTCATCCAAATCCCATTCCAGTTCATGCCATCTCTCGATGCCCCGATCAAACTCCAGCCTAAAGTTGGCTATTTCCGTGGCATAAATAAAATTAATTGGCAATTCCTCGCGGATCGAACTCTCCCGTAAGTTTGGCTTGATGAACTCTTCCATGATGTAAACACCAGGATCTTCTGCTGGTGGCGTTGGCTCTTTTTGCAGCACTGCCTCAGGCACAGCTGGAATTGTTTCCGTTGATGTTGGGGTTGCCTCTACCACCTCTGTTGGCTCCATTAGCTCCTGTTCCACCTGCTGCACCAGGTTGGGCACAATGTCCTGTATGTGTTGCCAGACAAAGCTCTTGACATCATCGCTGGACTTGTCCTGCAGTGCAGATGGGGACTTCAATGTGCTAATAGGACTCTTGGTTAAGATGCGCATAACTTCTGGATCCGTTTCGTACTCCAGCTCGGGTTTGCTCTTGAAACCCTCCAGCATGGTTTCAATTGAACGCAGTACATCCTGGTTCTGCTTGGCCTGATTCTGTTCCATGTTGCCAATAAGTATTTCCAGATTTTTGAGCGTGCTATCTTCGAGTTGATAAGGACTCGGCGTGGCATAAGACGATTTGGCAGGACTGTGACTGTCATCAGTGTACAAAGCATCGAATGGATTGGCAAATGCAGAACTCTCACTGTTCGTCATTTGCAAACAGTCCAAAGCATGTGTGTTCAGAAACTCATGGATATCTACACAATATGGAGAGAGAGAACATGAGGACGAGTGCGAAATATAATTACAGTGATCGCTCGCAACTTCGATCTGACAGAAATTCTCACAAAACACCTATGTTAGTGCCTTAAACTAATTTAATCTTGAATTTATAATTTTGAGAATTAACAATGGACTTTTGGAATTTTTTTTAAGTGACTGGTTAAAGTTGGATATTTCTTTTTAGAGGGCAAAAAAGGACAAGCAAGTAAGTAAAAAGTGAGCGTGAAATTGTTTGTTTATATATTTTGAGCCAATTCTAGATTCGAGAACGCCCTGCCAGTAATTTCAAAACAAAACTCATTGAGGGATTGAAAAATTAATAGATTTTGTAGAAATGTGTAATGATGGCAAGCAATTTTATTTAAAATATAGCAAATATGAATTATTTAACATTTAGCTTTTTTCTGGTATTAGTATAAGCGGTGTGCTCAAATTAAATAGATAATTTTTAATTAATATATTAATATGAGTTATGGCAAGGAATTTTATTTAAAATATGGAAATTATTAACTATTTTACATTTAATTATTTGTGGTTCTTCAGATATTAGAATAATGCTTGAAACCAATTTGGTCTCTCTTCTAAATTTTGAGCGACCCCTGTATATAGTGAATATTGACGGCGATATGTGAAAGCTCGAGGCTAGAAACTAACCCGACTTGTTATCTACGGCCGCGCTCTCATTCTCCACGCCGTTGGGTGAGCCCCAGATGCGCATTAGAAATGGTTTGAGTTGTGTGCGATTCAGCTCGACCAGGGCCTGTTCCACATTACCTTGATGGGCTGTCAACGCATTCACAATGTCCTCACTCAGAAAGTTGCCCTTGGCGGCCAGTTTGCGGTACTTTTGCTGCCTCTGCTGTATGCAGTCCGCAACGGCCTGCCAAACATTTCCACCCGAGCTGCGCAGTGCCTCACGTGCCTCATTCTGCGAGATTGTACCAATTGTGTTCTCCGCCCGCTCCTGGCCGTACTTTGTGGACAGACTCTGAACGGTCTGGACCAGCTTGTGCCAGTTCTCTCGCAGCCATTGTATGGGATGCATATCGGGACCGCAGTATTTGAGAGCTGCCTCTAGTTCCTCAACTGTGAACTTGTACAGTTCCAGCTCCTTCAGTATGATGTGCATTTCGATTTCGGGATCCCGAGCCGGTTCGTGTTTGTAGCCGACTGAATCGTGCGGCAGATCAAATGGTGAAGAACTTTGCTAAAGGGGGAGAACGTTTTTGATGAAAACAAATTTAATTGTTGGCGATTATTAAAAATATGAGATTATTTCTATTTATTGGATAAAAATATTAATATTACCAGTTCTTAGTAATTATTAAAAATAAGTGATTCTTTTTTTTAACATGGGAAGCTATAACTTTCTATAATCTAACTAAATTGTGCGGCAGATCAAATGGAGAGGAACTTTGCTAATATGGATGAACGTAATTAAGTCAGGAAGCAAGGGAATAATGTAGAGGATGATAAATAGAAATATTACTACTTGTTCTTAATTATTTAAAATAAGTGATTCTTTTTTTTTAATATGGGAAACTATAATTTTCTATAATCTGATAGGTTCATAATAGGTTCTACATCAAATAATTCTTAATTTCTCATAGCTAATCTGATCGTTGGGATGTAGAATAAAAAGTTATTTCGACTTACGTGTTGCAAAGATCTCAGATCATTTATGAAATTGGGGCGTCTGGTGAGCTGACCCGTGTTATATGGACCTGAAGCAGTGTCCACATTATATCTCAGATCATTGGCGCTGCGATAGCGTTCGTTCTCCTGTGGGAGCTGTGAGCTGCTGCGATAATACGGATTCCTCTCCATTTTGGCTAGCTCTGGCGTCCTGTAGTGCTCCTGGACAGGAGCTGCCGCTGGTTCCTCCGACTTGGCGTGGAAGGGCAGCGCATCGTAGGTCTGCAAATAGCGCTAGTTAACCTCAGGATTCCAAAGGATTGAATACAGATTGATCGTTTACTTGTGTGGATATGCTTTGCGGTGGTGGTGAGGTGGCCATTTCCCTAGCCTGTCTCTCGATGACATCCTGCCTGGGGGGTAACTCCCTGGGAGGGGTGCCGCCACAGCCAGTGGACACCTTCTGGGCCTGCTTCAACACCTGCTCCGCCTGTGCCTGTATGCTCTCATCCAGTGTATTCCAAATATTCTCAACGGATTCTGGAAGATGATGGATGAGAGCTTTAGTAGGGCACACAACACAACTCAACACAACACAGCATAAAATAATGAGAAAAACAAAACTCAAGGATGTTTAGTTTGGGACTTGATTTGTATTTCGTATAAATGTATTTCAATAAATGCGTTAATTGTAGTTTGAACAGTTACAGTTTGTTATTAATCAGGATGCACAATGCTTGAGTTGAGTTTAATTTTATTCATTGTGGGGTTTTTTGTGGGTGTTTCGGTTTCAGTTCTTGGTACCCTCGAAAAATGAGATTTTCTTTAGAATCCTACCTTTGTGTATGAAACCCATCGAGATTGAACTTTCAGTTTGTTTCAGCTGCGACTTTGTGGTTGCACTTGGCTTCTTGGTGGTGCTTGTGGTGGTCGTTGTGGTGGCTGTTGCTGTAGCTGTGGTTTGTTTTGGCGTTTGATTAGTTGACTTCATGGAGCTCTTGTGTACCGGTTTGGTCTCTGGCTTGGTTGCTGCAGTCTTTGCCTCTGGCTTTGTCTCCGGCGTATTCGGTTTCTTTTCTGCGGGTTTTGTGGGTGGCTTGCAGGGCGTCTTGCAGCAGATGGCACAGATTTTGACATTGGCCTCGTTGACGAAGGTGCAAAACTCGCATTCCCATTCGTGATCGGGAGTCGATGGCGGTGGTCCCAAGTCATCTTCGGCAGCCTCAACTGTCGCAGCTGCTGGCGTCTCTTCCGACTCGCTCTGTGAGCCGGCCACTTTCTCAACAACCTCCTCGTCGTCGGACTCACTGTGCTCCGCCTTGGCAGGAGTCGCGGGGCTCTTTTGAACCACCGCCGCTGCCTGTGTGTTTCCATCCTTCATCTCCGGCTTGCGTTTGAGCTCGTTCCTTTTGCTGGCTGGCTGCGTTTCTGTGGAGTTCTGCTGCAGCTTCTGCTGTATTTTGGCTTGAACCAAAGCACGTGCATCCGAACCCTCCGATTCCAGATCCGAGTAGATGCGACTCGTTTTTGGTGGCTCCTGTTGGGGTCTCTTTAAGGTACCACCACCGCCACCTCCTCCTCCCTCATTTGAATCCCTGCGCTCGGGCAGCCACTCGCTCTGCACAGACTTGGCAAAGGAGCCGCGACGGTCGCGCATCTTGTGCTGCCTGTTGGCCACACGCTGCTCCCCATCCAGCTCATCGTTGCCGCTATTGTTGATCAGCTGCGAGGCACTGGACAAGCGCCGTTGACGCTGATGATGATGCTGATGCTGATGGGAACGGGAGGCACTCGTCATGCCCGATCGGTTGGAGACAAGGGAGCGACGATCATCTTGATCCGAATCCTCATCGTCAGTCAGCTCATCGTCCACATAACTGCTGCGTTTGCCACGTCGCATCGAGAGTGACTTGCGACTGGGCGTTGGGGAGGCAGCATAACGGGCACGGGATGCTGCACGCGAGGCAACAGGCGGTGGCATGCCCATGACGCCTGGAAGGGGAATCGGTAAATCAAGGACAGCTTAAGACGGATTCTTCGCAGCTCACCTGGATGCATCATGGGATAACCAACAGCGCCTGGATACATGTTGGGCATCATGCCACGTTGTGTCATAAACACGGGCGGAGGATAATGCGGATGCTGCTGCTGCTGCTGTTGCAGCTGGTGTTGTGGCAAGTAACCGGCGCCAATGTTTAGCGACAGATTCGAGTGATTGAACTGCTGCTGCGACCCAAACTGGGACCACTCGTCCCCCTGCGGATGAGCGTGTGGATGCGCTGGCCAGTTGGCCTGCTGCTGCTGCTGGCTCTGACAGCCGGCGCAGTTCAGCTGCGCCATCGACTGTGCCTGGAAGCGAAGTCAAGGGATTGCATTCGTTACTCTCAAGTAGTTGCAAGCTTTGTTGCCTGCCCCATATGCAAATAGTTATTAACAGCACTCTGCTGCAATTTGGATTGATTTAAAGTGCGATTTGTTCTTGAAGTTCAGAAATGGTTTTATCTTTCATTTAGAAATTATTTCGAAAAAATCTGAAAATTCATCTAGAAACTTTTTTTTTGCTTTTTCTAAAGTAGTGTGTGAATTTTTTCTGAGTGTAATATATTGGAAGCCATCGTTAACGTCCGCTTTAATCGTGCTTATCCTATTTTATGAAGTGTTGGCAACTCTGTTTGTTGAACTTACTTGCTGAATGCGCTGATTGGCCAGCCAAGCGCCGCTGTGCTGGTTCTCCGCTAGAGGGCGCCGCGTGTTCACCGAGTTGAGATTGAAGACGGAGGTGCTCATTTGACGACGCTGGGCGCCGGCTGCCTGTCGTTGTTGGAGTTGTTGGTGTTGTCGGTGTTGTTGTTGTTGTTGTTGTTGGAGCAACAAGGAATTGTGAAAATTGTGTGAATCATCCGATAGATCAAAATGCGATGAGTTCAAACCGGATGACATGCTGCCGGAACGAAAATGCGAGGGCGATGGTGAAATGTTTGACCAATGCTCGAGGCTCGGCAGATGCTGCGCAAGGAAATGTACATAGAACAAAAAAGAGAGAGAACCGGAAAGAAAGAGAGAGAGGGAGAGAGAGGAGAGTGACATGGACGAGACGCACACGATACGAAAAATAACGATACGATCAAATACGATACGATATTAATGACGGGAAATACAATTGAATGGTGACTTGATGGGATTTGGTGGCACATGTAGGGCTTACCTGCTCGCTGCCCATGCTGGAGCTGTTGGAGATACCCGCCTTCTGCTGGCGATATCGCTGCTGCAGCTGCGCCATCCGATCCAGCGTTGCGTTCGCCTTGCTCTTGATCTTCTCCAGCTGAACGGACGGCGGCCGACTGATCGTATCGAATACTGACTTGGGCGTGCCGGAGCGTGAGGAGCCGCCGCCCTCGCTGGGCGCGGGTCGTGGCGGCTCCGGCAGCGGACGATTTGTCATTTGTGGTGGCATTGTGCCCCGCCAGCCGCTGGAGGATTTTAGCGACGGCGTCGGCGATGGCGGGGGCAACATCTGCAAAAGAATTTCGGTTTGGTTTCCATTTCACGGTTGTTTCTTCTGATTTATTTTATGTATACCCTTGCAGACTGTTCAAATTGTTCGTCCCTTGAATTTATCACTTATTTTTAGTATTATCTAGCATAATTGAAAATTTACCCAACGAACCATATTGGGTCTTATCATTGGCCCTTAATACATATTAGAAGAATATATGGATCTGTTATATCATACAGTTATATTGAAAATACACAATTTGTCAACTAACAATTATGTTATAAAATCTATTATATTTATAGATAGCTTTTGCAATTATAATGATAACATTCTTGTGAACCTATTATTTATGGCTATATTGTGCACTTCAGCAATCCTGGATAATAATTAGTTGGATGGTCTTTTGAAATAAATAGTTCATGAGCAATTTTATATAAATTTGAGTTCTTTTAGATCTTAACTTTCAATGATAAATATCTGAATATAATTAAATAATGATTTAATTATTATCCCATACATTTTAAATGTTATTTTGACTCAATGCAACCATTTATTTTAGTCTTGAAACTATCTCAAGTGAATTTAGGCTGCCTACGTTTTTTGGTAAGAATTTAACACTTTTCCTCTCTTCTCCTCTGCCTCTGCTCATTTATTTTGATATTTTTACATCAACAAAACTTAGTATATATGTTTTTATTTAGCTGTTTATATATTATTTATATATATTAGTAGCCACAAATTGGTTCCACTTTTATTTGTAAATGGATTATTTTCCATTATTTTAAATTTTACACATATTTTGTGTAAAATGTAGCTGAAAATCGGTACGAATCCTAGATCGTATAGCTCCCACAATAATTGATCCGATATAAATGCCATATATCTAATTTTTTATTTATTTCTTAATCAAGTTATAATTGATAATTCCAGTTGTAGAAACAGTTCGACTTCGGTCTGCAAGGGTATTTTAAATATTCGGCGTGCCGAAGACAGCTGATTTTATTTTCCAATTTGCGAGCAGCATAAATTTTTCATATTTGATTGTTGTTGGTGGTTTTTCTTTCTTTTTTTGATTTATTGAAGCATTAAGAAAATCGATTACAAACTGGTACTAAATGGTAGAACTTGGATCTAGTACTTGGACTGGTACTTTCACTAGTGCGGAGTTTGTATTTTGGTTTATGATATCGTGCAGTGGCGTACCTGTTCCTTCCGGCCCAGAAACGGTGTCAGCAGTCCACGCTTGCTGCGTCTCGGTGGTGCAACTGGCGGCGAGGCGCCACCCTGTGCCTTTGGCGGTATGGGCGGTATGCCCTGCTGCACAGCCTGGAAATACATGAAAATATGTACAGTATAAACGGTACATACTTGACCCACCCAGTAATCCTACCTTGCGCAGGTGCTGCTTCCGCTTGGGATGCTTGTGGTACATGTCGTCGCACGAGGCGCAGAAGATTTGGCCAGCGCACTCGGCACAGGTCACCCATGGGTTCTGTGAGCCGCACAATGTGCACTTCAATTTGTTGTCTGCATAAATAAAAGTTGAAGCTTATTATTATTATTATTGTAATTATTTTAAATAATTGTCTCTAAATGTAGAAAAAAATGTCTTTGAACTGTTTTCTTTTCTTTCAGTTAAAGATCTCAGTTTGAAGTAAAGAATATTTTAATTTGATCTTAGGCAAAGTGTAAATTTGTGGAAGACTTATTAACATCTATAGAATATTCAAATCTGAACTCGACAAAAAATAAACGGATAAATTAATGAAGTAATTAATTAAGGGATAGCTAGATGGATGATGTAGTAGTCCTACAATGTTCAAAATAATGCATTATGATATATATAATAATATATTTTTTAAGATAATAAAACAAAAGCGCTGCGAATGTTAAAACTACATTTCCAAACAATAAAATACTGTGGCAATTCAGTTAAATCTATGATTACACCATTATTTCTATATAAGTAGGATTCTAATAGAACTTCCCGTACTTTTAGTGGTTTCCAATGAGCCATGTTTCTGCCAAACTAATTTATTCACTAATCATTTTTGTAAAATCTGCCCAAGTTCAAGCCTTACTTTTGGGATAAGAAAAAAGAAGTGTTTTCAAGTCCCATCGCAGATCTACTTGCCTGGCGTTTTGGTGCGAATCTGTGTGGTTTTCATTGGTTCATTTGAGTACTGCTGTTGATTGGTAAACTCGATGATTTCGTAGTCGGGTTCGGGTGTGTTCTTCGTCTTCGGTGGCAGGGCTGGCACCTTCAGCTGGGTACCGTTGCCATTCATTGGCGTTGGTGGCGGCTTGGGTCCAATCCGATCGTTTGCCTCAGTCTGCAATTGAATTTACTCAAAGTATTTGTAAAAAATTCCACTTTAGATACAGAGAGAGAGAGGGAGAGAGAGACTCACCACCCATGTGGGCATTGTGCGAATGTTTCTGTTGAGCAATTGTTGTGACGTCATCATTGTCTTCTTCTTCTTTGACTGGTTGCAGCCGTTTTGTCGTTCAATTCGTTTATTGGACTTCCAAATCTTCTTCCTCTTGTTTATTTTGTTATTTGCTGCATATTTTGGGTATTATGTAAAAAGTGATTAAACAAATCTGGGGCATACTTTATAGAGAAGCCATGTCAAAGATGTGTTTATGTGTAGCTTATTTGATCGTAAACTGCGCCAGTTAATGTCTGCCAAAGTTTTTGTGTTTATTGAGGCACATAATTGCTTCTTCTATGTATACTTTATACTATATTATGCGTATTTTTATATTCCTTTCCCTATATACATATATATTTAGCTAGTAGTTAAATATTATAAACATATTTTCATATATATATGTATTTTATTTTCTGCGTGTCGAGCACTTCAAAACACTTCATATTCAATTACACAGAACTGCCAAAAAAAATATCTACAAATTTTTCTTGAATATTTTTAGCATGCTCACCTAAATTTGTGTGGCAAGTCCCTAGTTAAAATATGAATGCAACGCGAATGCAAACGCCCAAACGCCGCCAGAGTTGCTCCACGAATAAACCGTATAAATATAGGTCAACATTTCTATATTCAAAACAAGTCTGAACTCAGAATGGGAACCGACTAACGAATACTCTGTGCACATTTACAGAATCAACATAAATCGTGATCTATGATAAAGAATTGATATTTGGAGTGTACGATTAAAAGCGAAATATATTATAAATCCTTAATTCCGAAAAACAAATTTAAGGATTTACTAAGCAATAATTTAAGATGGAAATCAAAGTTTCTTTCAACGAGGCATTATTTCTTTGTCTATAGAGTACTAAGTATTAGTAGTATTAGTACGCTTTGCGAAATTGTGCATACAATTTTTGTTGTTTATTTATGAAACGATGCGAAAGAGGCACAAGGAAATTTTTTGTGTGACTCAATTAGCGCAAAATGACAGCATGCTTATGTGGAATAGAAACCAGAGAGTGAGAGAGAGAGAGAGAAAGAGAGAGAGTGAGAAAACAACATGAAGAGAGATAGAAGAGAGAAAGAGAGAAGAGACAGAACCTTTATTTCAATTTTATGAATGCTCTAATAGTAAAGAGAATTTGAGCAACAAAAACTGCAAGGGAAATCAGAGAGAAATATATAAGATCAAGCGATAAATATAGAGAATTGAGAGTTGCGTAAATGCGATTTGGTCAATATTTATTGTAGGAAGCTGTATGATAGATATAGAATAAGAGAAATTTCAGATACAACAGGAATTGAGTGTGGACAGTGTTTGAATCATTTTCGATTGCATTCTCAAATAAGAAATATGAATTATCTCAGCTGATATTATATGGTATTATGGGTATATAAGACGTATGATAACTAACTAATGCACAGCAGTTATTGGGATGTATAATTTCTGGAATCTATTACTAATATATATGTTAAAAGTTAATTGATCAGCTAACATATACATATAAGCTCAAATTATTATTGAAATGTTAACAAATAATGAATAATTTGAATTTAAATAATTACTTTGCTATACTTTAGATTGTATTTAATTTCTTAACATTATTTTCGTAATGCACTTATTACTTATTTGGCAAAAGGGTTGTTGGAAAAAAATCATAATATAATATATAATTTGAAGTATTTTCAAACAGTGTTGTAAGAAGTTTAATAAAAATGCGAACTTGCCAAGACTGAGCTTATCTTTGTTAACCTTTAACTGACTTGTAATTTATTTTGTTTAGGTGAAAGCAAATACTTGCTTAAATACGTGTACAACTGGTTGTCCATGTTATCTTGTGTTTAGAGGAAAATTGTTGAAGACAATTCAGGTGGATCAGACTTTGCATTCTTTGTATATGTATCTTGACCACCGCATTCTGTTTTTCCTGCTGCGTTGTTGTTGGCAGCTTCAAGTGGCAGCTGCCCTGGGAGCAGACATAGACACACACGCACACTCACATATTTAGATGCACACACACACACGCACAGTCTCGCAGACGAGCGCATGAACTATTTTTAAACACTTCATTTTTTTATATTTTTAATTGCCCAATTTTGCGTTTATTTTCTGCACAATTCGAATTCCATTATTTTTCTAATAGAATAAATTAAATTTAAAAAAACAACAAGTGTTATTTATTCATAAATTTGATTATTTAGCAGTTTCAGTAAAATGCCTTGAACTTTTAGCTTTTCCCGTTTCTTCATTTCGTTTGAGTTTAAATTTAGTTGTGTTTATTTTTAGCACACACTTCAAGGGGTTTTCTTTTATAATTTGTACGGTTTTTTTGCAATTTGGCAAATTAGCGTTATTTGTTATTGAACTTTTTGGTAATATGTTGATGTGACAGCCTCTTTAAGATCACTTACATAATTCGATTTTACTTCTTTCCACGTCCCGCCGTACTCAAAATTGCTGCTGCCAGCTGGTAACACATGAGTTTATATATATATATATAAACTTATATATAGATATACACTATATATATATATTGCTATTGGTAGCCGCTCGACATTAAATATATTTTTGCTACGGTCTCGTTCGGCGATCGTCTCCTAACAAACTGAATTCTCTATCCGGCTATCTAAACAACATTTTTACTACAAGCCCGCAGTTTGCAGTCGCAGTCGCAGTCACAGTCGCAGATGTCGCAGTTCTCAGTAGGAACTATATCACAATATATCTCTTCCTTAAATTTCTCAATTTGTTCTCAATGTGTCTCCATCTCTTCCATCAACTGTGGTGTGTATTTTGGTTTCTCTTTGTGCGTCTATTTTGGGGAAATCGCGTTCTTCTTATAAATACTACAAAAGCCAACGTATTAAAAACTTTGTCGAGCTCGACGCGTGATTTCTAAAAAGTTTGAGAATTGTTTTTTTGTATTTTGTTGTTAAACATTTTGCATGCATTTTATTCGGTTGCTGATTCCATTTGTGACGCAGACCGGCGACAAATTTTTTTATTAGTTCTGATTATTTTTCGACTGTTTCCGTTGTGCATTCTGGTTTATTTATTATTGCTATTAATATTCAAATATATTTATTATATGAGTCATGAATATGAATAAATAAGTACATATAATTTCATATAATAGGGATAAATGCTTCTGTTATTTTAATAAGTTGAATAAAAGGCAATTAAGAACATTTTTAGAGATCATTGACTGAATAACACAATCAGACAATGCTCGGAGACTTTTGTACGTGTATCTTACAATACCAGAGTTATGTTTATTTATTCAGAGCGACTCCCTATTGCTAACAAGCAATTATTAAATCACACCCAATTGACCTCCTGGACACCTTGAACAAACGCTTGTTAAATGATTATTGGCATTATTAAAATTTTCTTGGTGGGTGTCTTAATTCTAATTGGAAGTCCACAGGAGTGCCGCATTTGAAATTCTAGACTAGAAATTAAAATAAAATAATAATTTTGGTCAATTTTCGCATTAATGAAATAACAATAATGGTTCTTATTAATAATTCATAGGATAATTTGTTCAATTCATGCTTTACTTAATATTCAAATATTCACAAAAAAATGGGAAATATTTTGCATTTCTTGCTGAATAATAACATGGGAAAGCTATAATAATAAAGGTGGAATAAATAAGTACATATGTATATATGTATGTGCATTTTTACGATGGCAATGTTTCTGTTTCTATTTATATATTTGAACAACTTAATTATAATTACTTTGTACTTGTGTTACATATTTTGATTGTAGCACGCTTTCAAAGCGCCACCTGCCGTCAGCGTGCGCACAAATCAAAAAACAATTAACTACTGTGTATCTGTGTGTGTGTGTGCATGTGTATAAATAACTACAAATAATAAGTATTTATTTATAAATACGATATGCGAATTATGGCCATTGTTGGCGCCCCGTTGCGGCAGGCGGTTCATTTTCGGCCCGTTGCGGCGTGTGCGCAACATGTGGTATGAGTAATTCTAATTCCAATCACAATTACGTACACACTAACTGTGTATGGATGTGTGTGTGTGAGTATATGTGTATGTGTGCATGCTGCTACAAGTGCAAATTAAGCTGACAATAAATGACATGCAAAACGGATTTGTAAGAAAATGGCGAAGGCGAAGCTCAGTAATTGCAGACACGCATTTCTGATAGGCCCGCTGCGCCCTTTTCCTCTGCCGCTGCCGCTGCCTCTTCCGCTGACACTGCCGCCTCTGCTCCTACTGTGCCTCTGCCGGCGACCTTGTCCGCTCGATGTCGACGTTGACGCTGACTGCGACTGCGGCTGCGACGACACAGCTGTCGTTCGATTCGTTCGGCTCGTTCGGCTCAGCTGTCAGCTGTTCGTAAACAAGCGAAATGCCGGCTGTTGTTATTGTTGTTCTTGTTGCTGCCAGCGTCAAAGCTCAGCGCAAAAGCTTTCACATGTTTCATTTTCTTTATTGCATGCGAGTTCTTTCGTTGCGCCTGTTTCACACGCGGTTTCTTAAAGTTGGACACAATTTTCGGCTGCATTTGCGCAGCGAGCGTTGCAGGAAACGCAACTCAATCGCGTGAATTCGCGTGTGTTTGCGTGTGTATGTATAAGTGTGTGTGTGTGTGTGTGTGCGTGTGTGTAGAAATTAAACGATTTTTACGGCGACCTGCGTACAAAAAGTGTGCATAGAAGAAAAATAAAAGTTAAATGTGCTTTGAATTGCAATATTAAAGCACTGTATAAAATATATTAAAGCACTGTATAAATATAATCACAGAAATTGTGCCTTTAATTGTTGTTGTTGCTGTGCGTCTAACTTCATTTGCGTAATGCTTGTGAACAATAAAAACACAACGAGCACAATTTGATGTCATTTCTATGAAATAACTTGTTATACATGTGTATCAATAAATATATGTAAATCTGCTTTAAGTGTAGAAGTACTGGGTGGAACATGAACTAAAGCCAAAAATAAATTTATAAATAAATAAAATATTGAATTATTTATATGTAAATGTAAGCAATTTAATATTATGTATGTGGAACCTATATAAAAAGCATAATGCAAGAAATGTTTCAAATTAAATAATTAAAACTAAATATTCTTATAACATAATAAATATAGTCAAACATAAAACAATAAAGATTATGTTTATAGGCTACGATTAATTAAAATATAGTCGCTCAACTAACAATAAATTCAAAATCATGTAAAAATTAAATAAAATCTAATAGCAAATATATCAAAATAAAATAGAAATAGATATGTAGACATGCAATAATATACATATGTGTATGTGAAGAAGTACGTATGATTTAAGTATAATTAAAATGCAACCAAGTTCCAAAGACATGATTAAAGTCAACTACAAAGAGGATTTGCTGCATCAGCCGGATTACAATTGCTGCTCGAGTCCATAATAAGAAATATCCCACAACTAGACAGAAAGAGAGAGAAAGTGGAATAAAGCAGCTGCTTAGGGCGAAAAATCGATACGTGAAACAGCAAGAACAGAGGAAGAAGAAGCAGCAGCAGCACCAGAAGTCGCAGTCGCAACTGTCGCCGCAGCAGTCGCAACAGCAACGTCGACGTCAACGGTGTAAATCGCTTATTAAATGACTGCTAAAAATAGCACTAAACAGCAACAACAATAATTAGATAAAGCGCAACTGAACAAAACTAAACGAAAGTAAAGCATAAAGCATAAAATGGTGGATGCAAAGCCGCCGCCAGCGCGCACCCCAACGCCCGGCACACCGCCGGCTGCGTTTGCCGGCGAGAGATCGAAAATCAAACTGTTTATGGAGCGGACGCCGAGCATCGGTGCGCTCAAGTCTAAATTTCTGACTGTGTTGGGCAACAGCAATGAGCTGCTCAATGGCATATCAAACAAGGTAAGGCCTTGATAATGAAACTGAGCTTTTCTTTGCTGCGTTCTCTAAAGCAAAACAACAACAGCCACAACAAGTGACAACATTGATAGTTGTTGTTGTTGTTGCTGCTGCACTCGTTTGACCTTCACTTGGCCCGGATATTGTTATTATTGCTGTTGTTGCCTTTGTGCTTGACTCTGGGTGACAACCTTGCAGTGCACCTATCTCCCTCTCCTTCCCTCACTTGTCCTTGATTGAAATTAATTATATGAGTGTTGTTAGTCAACGTGTTTGTTCAGCCGTTAAATATGGATTATATCTGTCTCTATCTCTCTCTCCCGCTCTCTCGCTCTCTCGCTCTTCTTGCTCGCCTTGAGCAAGTGCTGCAAGTGGAAAGCAATCAATTTAGTTGATTCTGTCTTTCTTTAGAGACTCTTGCCAACTGCATCACTAATCCAAGGACACACTACAAAAAAAAAACTGTTTTTTGATTTATTTGATTTACGCAGCGCTTTTGTTTTGCAATTTCTATTGAAAGCGCACCCTTTATGTTGGATTTCTGTGGCAACGTTTGCCTTGGAAATTGAAAATTTAAAAAAAAAATGCATAAATTGAATTGAAGAAATAAAAAATATTCCTACGGATTCGGGTAGTATTTAAATGTAGATTTATATAATAAATACGTCGTGAAGTGTGTTAAGATCAGAGAGCAGATGTTTTTGATCTCAGTTCTAAAATTTAAATATTTTGTGTCAGAATCGTGGAGCTCTTACCATTATTTTGTCGATTGATTCTTCTGTTTAAATCTTTTTCGGTCTTTAAGGGTATGTTGTTTTCGACTTGCGAAAGATATTTGATTCTCGTGCCTATCCTTTGCATTTTATGAGATATATTAATGTTAGACTTATTATAACCAAATATAATATATCTCTTTAATTTATACTATTATTTATCTTTATTAAATTTCCTTGTCTTTAGTCTGCTTCTCTATAGATATTTTTTTCACTCGTTTGCTTTCCTCGCTTTTTCTAGCTGACGCTGAGTAGCAGCAGCAGCGATTCGGATTACTGCGATGACGACGAGGACTTGCCCAAGTGTGAGTAGAGCTCAATATCCACTCTCTCTCTCTCTCACTTTCTCTTATTTCCTCTCACGCTCTCTTTCTTTCCAGATGATGAGACAATTGACTACACGAAGATCGATTTCGAGGCGCGTCGCGTGAAAGCTCGTCGTGCGCACGAAGAGATAATCTCGGGTCGCTACAGGCAGCCCAATTTGGCACCACGTAAGCTCTGCTTCCTCTTCCCTGCTTGTAAAAGCTGCTAGTAATGAGAATATATTTAGGTCCACGCCTGGAGCATGCGCGCAGTCGCCATGCAAACAAGCTGGGCTCCAGTTCGCCTTCATCTTCGAGCAGCGGCGGCAGCAGCAGCGATGACAGCAGCTCGGTGTCGCTGCCCGAGCTGACGCCGGCTCGCTCGCATGACGTCAGCAGCACGACGCACTCGAATTCGCTGGAATTTGAGTCGAGGCATTCGGGTGGCTACGAGCGGCAGCGGGCCATCGCAGGCGCCCGACGCAGTGATCTGGACATGCAGAAGGATGTGCAGCGCATTGGGGAGCTGCTCGAGGCGACGTCGATGCCGCCACAAATCGATGTGCAGCCACCCACAGAGGCGGGCCCCGCGCCGCCCGGCCGCCAGCCGTGGGGCAACTCGATACGTGTTGCGGCAAGGAGTCGCGCCTCGAACAGCAGCACGCTGACCAGCCTGCGGGACGAGCTGCCCGATCAGCTGCAGGCCAGTCCCAGCATGGAGTCGAGTGATTGGCGCCATTTCATACGATCCGAGTCGCAGAACTCGGTTCCCTCGTGGGCATCCTCGATTAGCTTGGATTGCCGGGCCGGCGAGGAGCCCGTCAAGGAGTTCATGAAACATTTCACACAGCTACTCTTCAACAATTCATCGGCTCTGAATCGGGAGCTCAAGTCGGAGTTTGGCGTCCTGCTCCGCCTGGAGATTGGGCGACTCTGGTTCACCAGGTTCCTCAGCGAGCAGCGCAACAAGTCAAAGCGACTGGAAACCTTAACGTTCAATGCCTTGGCCCAATACTTTGCCCTGGCCCTCTTCGAGTGTGGCGAGTGCGAGGATTACGCCCCAGCGGCGATCCTCATGAATCTCTGCTTCTTGTTCTATCACGAAGGTAAATATCTAAATCTTCTCCTTATACCCTAGTCATTTTCAAAATGGGTATATATATGGAAATATATATATGCTAAAGTTAGTAAAATTTCACTGATAAAATATGATAAAACTGTGCAAGTTGATCAAATGTCCTTTCAAACTGATGTTGCAGTTGAAGTTCCTGGCTGCGATGCGTATCGCGAGTATCTGTTTGTGTTGTTGCGCCAGCAGCCGCTGTGGCAGCAGCCGCGCTTCTGGAACGCCGTCTTCGTCGACTCCATGCAGGCGGAGCGGGAGCATCGCCTCAGTGCGCAGCTGCGACGCCAGCAGCGGCGTCAGGCGAAGCAGCAGCAGCGCCTTGACGAAGCAGCAGCAGCAGCATCAGCTGCAGGAGCAGCAGCTGAAGCAGGGGCGGGAGCAGAGGCAGCAACTGCTGTCGCTCGCAAGCATGGCGTTGATTCGTCCTCGAGCTCCTCGCATCATGGAGGCGCTACAGCTGCAGCTGTGGCAGCCACAACTCCGTTGACGACGACAGCAACGCCGGCAACAACTAAGCGCAAGTCGAGCAAATGCAGTTTGGGGCAGGTCCAACCCCAGTCGGCCAAGGAACAGGAGGATATCGCATTTCGGCAATTGGGGTAAGTGTTTAGCTGACACAAATCGCATCCCCAATTCGTGTTACTAAATCAATTATTATTCGCAGTGCATTCACGTGCAACATGCACTCGCTGGGCACCAGCCAAGCAGTGTGCCTCGAGTTTCTAAAGAAACATGTTGTGGCCCTCAATCTCTCCAAGGGTGAGTGCCAAAGAAATCGGTTGCTGTTCATATTTTATATTTCTGTTATATAATATTTAACAATATCTTTATTATATTTTTATTTATTATATATATATACATATATAATTATGTAATAGTATTTGAGTTGTTGTTTCCATCAGTAGGGTCTCATTATTTTCCGATTGTACAAGAATTACGATTTTTGAAGGGATAATTATGTGAAGTAATCGATTTGGCGAGAGTTGAATAAATAGTATCATTAATTATAAATAAAAATAACAACAATAATAAGAAAATAAAAAATAAATAATAATAATAATAAGAAGAATAAAAAATACATTAATAATAATAATATTTATGATAATAATATTAAAATAAATTTAAATATGAGCGAAATAGGTTTTCAGAACTCGTGCTTTTTGTTAAAAATTAGTTCTGAGTATATGTGTTTCCCGACTACTGTATAATTTCGATTTATATCATTTGTATATGGGATTTATTTATTATTCAAGTGCTGATAATATGTATGTATATATTTTGACATATCTTCCAGCTTGAATTTAATAGCTTTTACATGGCATTTTACTCTTATAGGTATAACTAGAATTATTTTGTAGGTCTTATTAATGATTTGTTGAGCTCTTTTTTTTGTAATTTAAATATTTTTTTCATTAGCTTCAGATATAGTTTTTTTTGTATGTATATATATATAATTTATATATATTTCATATATTTTATATATATTTCATACATTACGATAAACACAACCTGTAGCCAGCCCAAAACATATTTGATACAACTAACTTTAAGTTCATTTGAGTGATATTTAATGGTTAAGTTAAGTCTTAATCAAAATCCCACTTATCAAGTAACTAACACTTCCCCATTAATATTGCAGACAAGGCCAAGCTGGTCAGGGACAATATTTATCGTATGTATCATGAGACGGAGCTGTGGGGCGCTCGGCAGACTTAAAGTGTGTGTGTTGTGCGGAGTGTGTACGGAGTGTGTGTGCGGAGTATGTGTGCGGAGTGTGTGTGCCTTGTGCGATGACTTGTCTAAGATAGCAATACCCAAAAATGGTTTGAATACCCCTCCCCCCCAGCGCTAATAGTTTAACTATCTAAATATTTCCAATTTCGTCTCAACTAAATTTAACTTTTTGACTTTAACCGAACACTAAAAACATTCAAGTTTAAACTAATCTCGATGTAATATTGATATTGTACTCGTATGTAGTTCGAATTTTTACTCGCATTGTTGACTAAATTGAAAACCGAAGGAAAATATATAAAACATATTTACATAAATCATACGATGTGTGTGTGTATATTTAAATAAAACTAAAATATAAAAAAAATGGCAAATATGAAGAGAAAACAATATTTATATCCGCAAATTGTGATAATAATATTTTGTGATTACTTTATACTATATCAAAATGAATATTAAGTTTAGCAAATCAAAAAAAATACTACAAGTAATCCACAATTCCAATCCAGTGAGAAACAGTTCTCGAGAAAATCAACAACCAACAACCAACAACCAACACCCAACACCAATAATTAACTATACAAATATTCTGTAAATTAGGTACAATAAAAAACACATTTAATAAAGTTCAACCAAAGTACACTAAAAACTAATTTGTACTAACCAAAGTTTAAATGAAAATGGTTTTTTTTTTTTTAATTTAGCTACTTGACTTAAGCATAACATTGTTGGGATATTGCAACTTGGAGAAATTAGATTCATTTTTTTATTGAATCTAAATTTTCGTTTGGTTATTTTGCTTTAATTTTGACAAGACTTTGAAATATTGCCTTAAATTTAACATATATTTACATTAATTTCTAAAACCGAATTAAAGTCAGCTTGGAATATTTGACAATTATAATTTGCTTGAATATAAATTGAATTATCTTTTTGGTTATCTCTGAAAACGCACTTAACTTAAGATACATGAATATAATATTATCAAAAACGTTCTCATTTTGAGTTGGTTTTAATTTTCAGTCATGTACAAACTTATAACACAATTTATTTGTTTAATTGTTTAATTAATTTATGTTTTATTTGATAGCAGTAAAATGCGTTTTATTTTGTTGGCAAAATAAAATATTGCTTTAGCCCAAATTATTTACATCGAGTGAATTCCACATAATTATCTGAAATCCCCTCTGCTAAGCACAATCAAATTAATTTGATATGGATTTTGTGCCTCGTAGGTGGGGGAAGCCTTCAGATCACGCTGGCCATAGGAGCTACATAAAATGTTTAGTTATCATCATCATCATCAGGAGCCAATTTGATGAAGCTCAAAAATGAAATGCATTCTTTTACTGTTTGCCATTTGGTTGCAAGTTGTTTCACTTGTGACAAAAGTCGCTGGAGTTCCGGATTGATTCTCGAGAGAGCCTTGAGAGAATTGTTTACGCCTCGCCGGTTGGCATTCGTGTGCTTTTGCTTAGATCGTATTTGTACATGAAGATCCTGCCGCTGGTGTCGTTGAGGAAGGACTTCTCGCCAGGCTGCCATCTGTTCGGAGTTTATTTAAGTTAACAAATAGTTTTAAATATATATTTTATATATATTCACTCACTGCTTGGTCGCCGCATTATTGGCGGTCAGTCGTTGCTCCGGTTCGATATCCTTGTGCAGGCGCAGGATGTGCTTCTTCAGTCCCTCGCTGCGGACACACGCCTTGGGGCAGTGCGGACACTTGAAGGGCTTCTCCCCCGTGTGCTCCAGGATGTGCGCCTTGAGATCTCGATTCTGGGCAAATGGCTTCGGGCAATACGGACACTTGAACGGACGTTCGCCCGTATGCCCCCGAATATGTCGCTGCAGATTATCGTTGGTGGCAAACGCTTTGGGGCAGTGTGGACAATTCAAGGTGCGCTCGCTCGAGTGCCGCCGGATGTGCTTCTGCAGATTATCGTTTGTGGCAAACGCCTTGGGGCAATGCGGGCAGTTTAAGGTGCGTTCACTGGAATGCCGCCGAATGTGCTTCTGCAGATTATCCTTGGTAGCAAATGCCTTGGGGCAGTGTGGACAATTCAAGGTGCGCTCATTCGAGTGCCGCCGTATGTGCTTCTGCAGATTGTCATTGGTGGCAAACGATTTGGGGCAGGTGGGGCACAGAAATGGACGCTCGCGATCTCCCGAGTGTGTGCGCGTCAGATGCACCTTCAGATTGCTGCTCGTCGCGAAGTCCTTGCCGCAGTGGGCACACTTGAATGGCTTTTCGCCCACCGATCCCGCAAACTGTGATTTGACACTGTTTTGGAATCTATGCCGCCAAAGACAAATAATTTGAATTTTTAATATACAACAAAAAATAATTTATATAAACAAAAGTAGCGCTCGCAAATAAAATATCAAAATCTTTTATTTATAATTTTTTAAAATTTAAATTGACCTGATTTTTACTCGACGTATTAAATAAATAAAATAGTTAAACAAACAAAATTGAAAGTTAATATTTTTTGTAAACTATATTTGAAATCAAATGCTTTCATTCTGATTTAAAGTGTATTGAAAAGAAAAAGTAAATTAAAATTTCTGATTAAAACGTTTGTGATGGCGGACAATTCCCTTTTAGCGAGCTACTACTGTACTCACTTTTTTTGTGAATGCTTCTCCGGGTGTCGCTCCTTGTTGTCGACTGCAGCAGCACTGGTCGTGCCACTCTGCCACACAAAGCTCATGTCCTGCTCAATCTTGACCAACTGTCCCAAGTCCCTGTGTCGCATGGTCAGCTGCCAGTCCTGGGATTTGAACATATTGCAGATTGCCTCACAGTGCTCCTCCTTGACGCAGCCCACGTCTATCGTTTGCTCCATGCTCAATGTAGTTCTGCGCCCCACTTCCGCTCGCTGAGGTGTACGAGGAGCTCTCGTTGTTGCTGCAGCAGCTTTTTGACTTTCGTTTTCAATTGGAATTTGTGGATTTTGTTGCAGTTTTTATCGCGTAAACAGCTAAAAGCTGACAATAGTGTGAAAATTCCGATGAATTTCTTTTTTTGCTCGATATATCGACTAGCTGTCAGCACAGTTGATATGCGCATCAGCTGTGCGCTGAGCAGGCTGGCAGCGCCGCAGCAATCGAGTGTGCAGCCAGCGTTGCCACATCACCCAAAAACTAACTCCATTGTATATCGATTATTTGCGAGGATAAGCTTGGCGCAATTTTCAAAATAACCGCTGCATTATTTAACAGATGAACAGCTCAATTTAAACAAAAAATCAAATAAAATGAAAAACGTAATATCTTAGTTCAGTTTTTTATTTATTAAATAATGCAACAGAGAAGAATTTTCTTAAAATTTTCCATTAATTTAAATCTCAAAATAGCTTAAGAATTAATTCAAAAATTGTTATTTTTTCTGCTATTTCTAAAATTGAACTAAAGGATATACATAGATATTTTTTCTCAATACTTTTTGCCACATGCACGGCAATTGTTAACAAATAAATTATTTACGTAGCTTTCCTAGGATTTGTAGTTAAATATTTGAAAAAATATATATTCGCTTATTTGGGTGAATCTAATTTAACAAATAAACATTTTATTCTGTTTTTTTTTATAACTTTTTACAAATAATAATGAAACTGAATGGACAAACAAAAAATAAAAGGCAATAACACATATAAATACGAACTAAATACAACTGACAAAATTAAGCATATTATTACAGGAATTTATAAAATTATAAATTAAATATTATTTGTAAATATTAACTTATAGCAATAGACAAGCCGAAAGCTATAACAACAATTGCGGGTGTACGATTTGAACTCTTGTGAATTTTTCGCTTCGACATTCATTATTTCCTATTTGTTTGTTTTTCTTTCTCATAATTTCATATTTAATTTTCTTCTGATGCGGGCAGATTTCTGTTATTGACTCTCTTCGTCGATATATTTTTGATTCACCTCATATAAATATATGTACAATACATTTAAAACATGAAAGCGCCTAAGCTCTAAGTTAACTCTTCTTCTTCTTCTCTTTTCTTAATGTTTGCTGTTCTTTTTATGTTTGTTTGTTTGTTTGTTGGTCTCCGAATTTAGTTTGGCAACCGATGACGTTTAATTTTCCCATAAGACTGGCTTAGGTTGTTGCAATCACAAGTTGTTTGTTGACCAGTCGCCCAGTTGACCACCGCCTCCTCATCTAGTCCACTGTCAACTGGAAGGTGACCGAGCCCCGGCGATCCAGTAAGCTGCCGCTGTAGATGATGTTCTTGGCCCAGGCACGGCACTCCACCTCTAACATTTGGTGCTCCGGCGGCGCGGCGATTTGCACGGCAACAAGGGGACTCAGATATCCCGGCTGATTCTGATACGGATAGTAGTAGGCGGGGAAGCCCTGGCTGGGATAGTACGTAATATTCTTAAACTGCTCCTTGTCCTTGCCATAGTGTCCATTGCATGTGACCCAGATTTGTTTGCGCTGCAATAGCAGTTAATAGAATAATTTTATGATGATATGATGATATACCAGTGGACATATTTAGTTACATACCTCTTCGAGTTTCGTGTTCGTGAGCACGTCCCTCAACTCATCTGGTGTGAAACCATCGAGTGTATCGTAAACCTCGGGCTCCCAGTCAAAGATTTTGTTCAGCTTGAGGAAGACGCATGGTGTGCCTGTCCTGTATCCATAACTATTGGCTGATGTGCAGGGTCCAAACTTTGCGATATCGACGACGCAGACATCGTCGGGATGGTGATTTTGGCTGTGATCACAGTGCTTCATCTTGCGACCCTCAGTGTGATTGTAATCTGTAGACGTTATACATACATATATTATTAAGTAAATAAATAAAGAGAAAGCTTCGAGAACCAATACCTTTCAAAAAGTCATCGAGCAACTCAGTCCAGTATTCGGCCTCTTTCGGCCTATTTCTATTGAATTTAATAACCGCACCGCGTTCGACTTGTTCGCTGATGGGCCTGAGTCCCATGCCGGGATTGGTGCCTATCAGCGACTTATCCAGCTTCCATTTGGGATGATGATCGTCAATCGTGGAGAGCATTACCTGCATGCAAATCGTGAACATAATGGTAAGGACGATATAGAAGATCGTATAAAATGTGAGAATTTGGCCTGTGGATGAGAAACAAATACACATTCTATCAATTCATTGCAAATATTCAAACTTCAATTTGAGGTTAGTTATAGTATTCATATATGTATATAAGGGAATTGCAAAATTGTAAGCATTACTTTTTAAAAAAGTAAATCAAATTAAATTCATTAATAACAAATTAAAAATATATATATATATTTAAATATGTATATATTTGAAGCGTAAAAAACAAGTAGAAACTGCTTTTCAATGTCAACTTTTCAATTTGAATAGCAAATCAGAAATGTAATTACAGTTTCAAACTATTCGCAAATAAAAAAGAATGCATAAATCAAAATAGTTATATCCGATATTAGCTAAGCACTGTCTTAAGTTGAGTTTTTGTCGATTTCGTCGTTGTTCAATTTGATTACATTTGTATTTGGTGAATTGAAAACATATGAAAACCGCAGCGAATGCAGTAATTACGCTAAAAACAACAAACAGACAGACAGACAGACAGAAGGCGACAAAACCAAATAGTGAACGGTATTCAAAAGGGGCAACTAAATGTATGTGTGTGTGTGTGTGTGTGAGTGTATCTTTGTTGGCATTATACGATTCTCTGTTTACGATAATTTCAATGTCAATAACATTGACGACGAGTCAGCTAGAATCCGTTGTTACTTTCCCACTGAATTAACAGACAAACCCAACCCAGCCCCTGGGTTGCTGCAAACATTGGCCACATTGCATAAACAGCGCAGCGTCGACCGAAACACAAACTGACAGTATTCGATTACGAGTGAAACGAGTAACAAATTAATCGTTTGAATGAATACTGCATACAATGGCCAATGTACAGCACACAGTAGGGCACAACAACAACAGCAACAGCGACAAATACAAATACAAATACAAATACAAACGACAATGGCTGAAACATCTATCAATAAGTAATCAATGACGACGACACTCTTATCGAGGTCTGCCTTTTGGGTATACCCATTACGGGTATATTTGTAAACATTCTTGATCAGCATTAAGAACTCATTCGATATACAAAATACACAATTAGATACCATTACAAATTCAGTTTGAATTTTTATCGTCGATTTTCACAGCTCATTTAAAACAACTCATTCATTTTATTCACAAATTTCAAACACTTTTTTTTTTATTGCTACAACTGAAAGGCTTATAAACTAGACTCGTCAAAGGCACCCCAAAACTTGAATTACTTTTGGCCTAGTAAATATGCTCTTCTATTTAGTGCTGAGCTCCTTAAGATCATGAGATATGAGAATATGTTTGGGTCAAAACTTAGGTGAGTTTGTGTCTTATACAATCTTGATTGAGTTTTTAAAGTCGATCAATTTTGCATTTTTGCTATCGAAAATCCATATTTATCGCAATGACGAATCATGGGAGTTATAGTTATCATGAAATAAGAATGATATATGGGCGTGGAAGTCTCTAACTCGAATATGGATGGATCCTTTGGGAGGCAGCTGGATACATTGTCTCTCCTAGTCGAACTCAATCAACTATTCAAATTTTGTAGAAAAGTAAGCATCACATTGAATGATGCATTTCCAAAAATAAACATTTCTTGACTATTTAAAAAGACAATGAATTTTAGATGTCGTCATACTCAAGGGACTCAAGGGTATACTGTTGTACAGACTTCGATATGCTGTTGCCAAATGCTTCCATTTATCATTTAGTGTTTTGGCCACTCATCAAATTTATCAAATTTGTTGTGTGTTTGTTGCTGTTGCCAAGCGCCAAAGAAAATGAATTGTGTTCGAAGAACAAGGAAATAAGTTTGGCAATGAAATCAGGCTAGCTGTTGGCCACTTTTTGGCCTTGGCTCAAGGCGACGCTGGGCTATGACGCCAGCTAGCCAGTTAGCCAGTTAGCCCGTCAGTCAGGTCAGCCAGTCAATATGTCTGGCTGTCTCTGTGTCAGTTTGTCCATCGGTCAATTGTCCAGACTGTCTCCAGGCAAAGGCGCGTGTGTAACCAATATCTAGACGGGCATACGAGTATCTATTGCAATTACATTCTTATGTCTTCCCACACACACACACACACACGCACACACGCACACACGTACACACACATTCACTCATACATACAGACTGTCAACAAAAACAGATATTCTGGGAATCGTAATCGATAAGCCTACTTCCACTAGCATATGTCCTTGACAATTACTTCGCTCAGCATAATGGATACATATTATCTACATTTATATATACAAATATATATACATCTATATATGTGTATAAATATATATATTTATATCAGACTTTCCTTAGTTTGACTTGTCCTGAAAATAAACTCCGCTTTTAATCAAACTGAATAATTGTCTTCTCCCACTGTCCACTTTCCTTCGGGCATTTACATATTCATTTGTGAAGCTTGGGCAAAATGTCGAATCCAATTAGTTGGATTTGGGGTATTTGGAAGGGAGCAACGATATGTCGGCCCCTGTGGAGAAGACGATTAAGCGAACTTAATTGAACGACCAAAGAATATTAAAACTGTTTACTTGATTTATTTAATGGCGACTAACAAAAGATAACACAGAAAAATTCTTTAAAAAAAAAATAAAGAAAATAAAAATAAAATAAAAATTAATAAAATTGAAAATAAAGTTCAAGAATTTTGCATTTTAAATTTTAATTAAAACGAAATAAAAGAATTATTCAAATTCGGAGCGTATTTAATTCAAATATAAAAAAAAAAAAATAAAAATAATAATAAATATATTAAAAAAGATTAGATAATATATAAAATTCACTTTAAAAATGGGAAAAATACAACAACAAAAATATAGAAACGGACTTTTTAAGGCTTGTATGAGAAAATAGGAAAGTGCTAACAAAATGATGTTACAAAAACAATAATAATAATAATAATAATAATCATAATAATAATAATAATAATAATAATAATCATAATAATAATAATAATAATAATAATAATAATAATAATAATAATTACATTATTCACAGTCGTTCTTTACTTTAAACAATTTGAGATAAGTTAACAATTTACATAATGATCAGTCTGATCAGTCTGATCATAAATCTGTAAGAATTTGTAATTTTTTTTATTTATGAGTTATTTTTATTATCTGAAATTTCTCTTAATGCCCTCAGTAGATTTGAGCTCGGGTAGCTGAACTTTTGGTAGCGAACTCGTAAATCGTAATAAAATTTTAAGTGATTTTTTTTCAGGTTTATATATTTTTATATTTTCTCAGATTTGATATGTTTTGCATCTATTTTCGTTTGCATAGAGAATAAGCGAGAAAGCGAGGAAGAGAGAAAGAGAGAAGAAGCGAGTAGAACATATTTCAAGGCAAGCTGCCATGAAAATGCCAAATGTGAATCGGGCCAAAGCAGATCTATATACGATATTTGTAATCGTCTTGCGTATGCGAACAGAAATTGAAAAGCAAATAGCATTATTTTGGGCAAACTAGACATAGAAGTGAAATACTGCACACATTGGTGTGCAGACACTTGACTATGTATAAAATAATGTATGTAATATTCACATATATGTATATACATATATATGTATATAATGATATATAACGTATATAACATGCATAATGGGAAGCTCTCATTGCGGGTTGCCAAATGACAGCTGAGCGATGTCAAAATTATATCATATTTGTCTGCAAGCATAAAGTGAATAACAGTTTTCCATATTAAAACACAATTTTCGAAAGACTGTTTTTATGATATAGTATTAATAATATATTGCATTCAAAATTTTATCCAATAATTCTTTTTTTTTAATTCAATCCTTTATATAAAGCTATATGAAATGGTGATCATATCTAATTAAAGTCAAAAACGTATTCTTAACCCAAGAATTATAATTATTATTTGTATTTCATTATGGAAACAAGAAAGAAAGAAAACACGAATTTTTATGATTATGTAAACAAAATTGTAATTGCAAAATAAACAATCAAATTTAATGGTTTATGACCTGCAGCTATACTATTCTTATAAAAGTATTTAAAAATAATATAGCATGATTCGGTTTCAGACTGAACATTATTTATTTATTTGTAGTGACATTGAGATCGTGTTCAGCATATATTTGTAGATAGAGCAGGTTATACGAAGTAAATTTACGTACATTTAAATTTTAATTTTTTCTATAATTAATAAATTGTAAACTAAATAAAAATTAAAAGTTGTGCATAAAATTAAGATTATTATGAATAATCCTGTAAATCTGATGGAAAAGTTTAAGCTATTTAAATATATTGTATTAAGTATTCCATTGTAAAATAAAAAGTTTTGAATCAAGTTGCGAAATATTTCGCATTCTATTCTAAAATGAAAAGTGCTTGTTTTTAGTTTTTCTTTTCAATTTTTATTTAAAAAGAATATTTATATATATACATGTATATCTTTAAAAATAAACAAAATGTAGTTAAAAATTGATTGTAGTTTTTTTATAGATTTGGAAATGTTGAATAAACAATGAAAATGTTGCCAGCTGCTGTTAGTTCTGCTCAGAAAGCAATGTTTACCAGTTGAATACGGTTTGTATTAGCATATGCCACAGTGGGGCACATGTGGGGCTTGCAGAGGCGCCAATGGAACCAAACGCAACACTCTTGCCCCCTAGATTGTTGAACTTTGCTCTGGCGCCTACATAAAAAGTCAAGCAAATAAGTTGTGCGTATAAAACAGTAAACACAAATCAACTGAAACTTTGTTTATGCCGTAAATGCAGCTGGCCAGTTCGAGCTGGTGAAATGATGGGGATAGTTTGAGCAACTTGCAACTTGTTAGGCGCCGCATTGTGTAAGGGGACGCGACTGAGTGCCCAAGTTTTAATCAAAACATACGCAACTTGATGCGGTAAACAAATGTAAGGAGCCCGTGACCCATATATAGTATATACATCTGTACATATGCATGTATATATGCATGCATATATATATATATATATAATACACAAAGGACCATTGCATGACCAGCGATTGATAGCGTTCTCGTGCTCGTTGGCGTTATTTGAGCTTCCCTGCGAAGGCCAAATAGCGTTAATAGTTCAGCTGCTGCCTGGGGCAGGCACATATGGCTTAATGCCCCACGGGACTCGAGGCTCCCAATTGGAGTTGGTTTTCTCTTGGGATTTCTGCTTAGCGCTTTCACACCATTTATGTTGTGGGTTCCCATTTGTTTGCATAATTGTGGCGGGTTTTATTTACTAAGCCCGCAACATATATGTATAAATCTAAATACATACATCTACATATATATATCTAAATAGATAAAAAGAGATGTATGCGATACGTGCTTGGATTTAGATTTTAACCACGAACTGCTTAAAAGAAAGACCAAGTGTGCTGTTGAGCCAAATAAATTAGAAATGCGCTGGGCAGTAATCTGTAAAAGTCTGGCTTAATTTGAATTTAAAATAAGTAAAAGTTTAAAGACGCAAAAAACAAACAAAAAACTGAATTATGGTTTACATAAGTTATTTAAAGGTTTGGATTCAAAAAAGTTATCCACGAAATCAAACTGAATTCCAGTTTCGGTTGAGTGTCCAAGTTTAAATCGCTTAATTTCGATGAACGTGTTCCAGTTTGATTCCCTGCTTGAGATGCTTTACAGTATCATCTATTTTAAGTATTATTTTATTTAAATACAACAGTATTTCTATATCTTTCTATATATTGGACTCACAAATGCCTACTGAATCTTTTCCTTTTTTTTAATGAATAACTTTTAATTTACTATCATTTATTTTCATTTTAATTCTAGACACAAATTTCAAAATGATATCTTTTAAAAATTTTAATAATTTGTGGACTGTTTTTAGTTCACTTTAAATAAATGAATACTATCACTTTTATTATACCCCCTACTTTAATTTAATTTTATTTTATTTTTTATTGTAGGTTTGAATTTAATTACACCCTTTTAATATAATTTAATTGTTGCCTTAAATCTTAAATTTAATTTCATGATACCTTATAAAACCCTTTCACAATTTGTGGACGGTTTTCAGTCAACTTTAAGTAAATAAAAAATAATTGCCCAACAAGTAGCTTTTAGTTATTAAAGCAGGATCTGATTCGTTTAGTACACTTCCCTTCCCGTTCCTTCCTCAATTTGCATGCGTAAAATCAACCTTTGACAGGCAATTGCAAACCCTTGAATTGAGCTGGCTTGTTTTATGTGCTGAAGGCACACGATGACTCTTTAGGGGTCTCTAGGAAGCAACAATTACTGCCAAGCAACAGGACCAGCAACAACTTGGTGTATGTCATCATTATACTCATTACCCCCGTCACGCCCCTATGCGCAGTTAACCACCCTCAAGCTACGTTTTTTTGTATGGTATCCACACCCAATGTGTTAAGTGTGTAACCCACACAGCACCACCCTCTGGTAATCCAAATCCTTCGTGAGGTTAGGTTCGGCACACCCTGTGCCCAATGCGTCATCGTTTTCAGTACTAACTAGCTAGTATATACATATATGTTTAAATGTATTTATACTATATATATATATATATATATATATATATATATATATATATATATAGCATACTTTGCGGCATTTTGAGTGAATTAATTTCACATATTACCAACATACAAAAAAAAAACACACTCCTCTCGCTTAACCCGCTCAGTGCGAACATTACGGCCCGTTTAGTTAGCTGATTAATTCGAGGCAGGCTTTCCGCTTGATTGCCTAAACGTATACATATATACATATATATATATATATATATATATATATATATATATATTTATATATATTTGTATTTATGTATACATACATAAATTGATCAACTTTATTTTGCTTTTTGTTTCTGTCTTGGCTAATTGGACATTGACAATATACACAAAAGTTGTATAATGTTTCTGCTTTGATAAAAGTTTGGCAGTTCTGTTTTTTTGATGCTGTTTTATTTGAGGTAGGTTAAATGAGTTTCTAATCATATATTTTTGATCAACGGAATCGAAAAGCAAACACATTATGTAGATTGCAACATAAAACTATATATAATCCCCAATTTTGTATAATATTAATTTAAATGTTACTTTATATTTAATCGTAAAAAGAGTAAAAAAAAAGAAATAATAATTATTTTTACAGAAGAAATAATTATTTGCATAATGGAATTATCGCAGCATCAAAAGTACATATATATTTTCGAATGAAAATATATTTCACACTATATTTTTGCTCACATTGATTTAATTAAAAATAGTCACTGTTCCAGCAAAATTTGCTTGATGCATGGCAACATGAGGGGAAGTGTTTAAAAAAAGAACAAAAACTAATCTAAAAAAAAACTATTTAATATAAATCAGCGATCGAAATAATGTTTAAGTGTGTAAAACAGTAGAACAACATTAACAAATTTGCTACAATTTTATTTATTTTTGTTATGTTTCGAAAACCTTGTGATAAATCGAATCAAACCGGTTTAGCGGCTTTAGTCTGAGTACGTTTGTGCTCTGGAAATGCTTTCATTACGAATGCAGCTGCCTGCATTTTTTATTTAGTTTGACATTCGCTGAATTCATTTTTTTTCATTTGTTTTCAGTTTGTTGCACCCCGCAACAAGTAAAAAAAATAGATACAAAATTGTCTGTGGATTCAAGTTCTGGCTAAAACCAGTTTGATCTAATAATTACTCGGTATAGAGGGTCACAAACCCCAACTTTGCCTTCCCCCTTTGCTGCTACCCAACTAAATGGTGATTTAACAACACACACCAATAGATTTATATATATATATATATATATATATATATATATGTGTGTGTGTGTGTGTTTGTATCTGTTTTTGACCCACTTAAAACTCGCCTTTTGGCTCTGATTGATTCCCATCTAATTGGGGCACAGGATGTAGCATTAATTACTGTTGTTGGTCTTGCGTCAACAGCAGATCGTCATTGACAGATATTACATACAGATATACATATACTTCCCCCTAGTGAAGGTAGCAGTTTGAAAGTAACTTTTCTGACTGTAGAATAGGTTTCGGATATGAGTATTTTTGCCTAGATGATATATATTTATTTGTACTATAAGAAGCACTCACACCATACTAAGAAGGCATATTTCATCGTAATCAAATTTGATATGAATGCATATTTTTTTCAGATAAGAATGATTATTTATATTCCCAGACAAACGTTAAAGTTGTTTGTTTTTATTTTTCAGAATTTGTACTAATGTTTATTTAGTAACATTTGTATTAGATATGATCACAGTTAGAAAAAATGTTACTCTTAGCTAATAAGCAGCTAAGTTATTGTTCTGTTTTAGCCCAAATTATATTCGGAAACTGATTACCTATTTCGACCTAACCCCAAAAATATAGAATTATTTTAGTAGAGTGCACATGCCAATAATTATAACCAACAATGTGTTAAGCGAATAAAGGAAAAATAGTTGAGGCCATGAAGTAGAGTTAATGATAGGAACAGACATTAGCTGGAACAAGACTAGAACAGCTGAAAAATTATATACATATTAATATATGTATATACATATAGATATGTATTTAATATATGTGAGTATTTTTATTTTCGACTCGGGTGCAATGAAAATGCCATAGACAGGTGTGTCAGCAAAGGCTGGGTCAATTGTCGAATTGTTTGACATGGCAAAATTACCAGGTAATAATGCCGAGAAACATGACAGCTTTGCCATCAAACAAAAAGGCCAAAATAAAAGCTCCGTTGGCCTTTCGACTACATTTTCTGTGCTTATCGATAGCTTATAGGCGCAAAACTAAGTAAACTAATTATGACTTTAGCTAAAATACCAATTAAGTTAAGAACTTATTTGTTGGCCGTTCGCAATTCATAAACAAATAAATAACGACAGTGAAGTGTTAAATAATAAGATATTTTTTTATACAACATTTCAGTGTTGGCCTTTTATACCTTTAATATCTTTGCGCCACTCAAAAACGAGTGAAAAGATCAAGACGAGAGGGACAGGGAGAGGGAGGGAGAGAGAGCGAGATGGAGACATTGAGAGCGCACAGAGAAACCTTGAATTTGTTTACAGAACTTATTACAAAACGAATGAATTTGATGCAGTGTGCAAGTACAGCGTTAACCGTTAATGAGCCCCTCTCTCTCTCTCTCTCTCTCTCACACACACTCAATATCATCTGCACTCTCTCTCTCTCTTTGTCTTTTGCTCATTTGCTCTCATTCGCTATAGATAGAAACGTGCGTCCGTGTTTATTGGCATAGAATTTTTATCTTTTTGGGGCGACAAAAAAAAAAAACAAAAATATGTTTTGCTTCTGCGAACACCAATTCGAATTCGTAATTCGAATGTGCTTCGATATTGTATATATTGTACATACTGTATACAGTACAGGTATGACGTACATACATCCACATAGATCTATATAAAATTGCTTACTTATGTTAATAGCTTCAAAACATATATGTATGTAAAATGGAATTGAAAGTATTTGAACTTTAAATGTTGAAATTCTATTTTTGAGTTGCTCCGAGTGAAGGGCAAGTAAAACAAATGTTAGCAAAAAATATATAATATTGCTACTCATTAAATAATAATTATAAGGATTAATAGAACACTACTTAAAAATAAAAACAACCATTTACTAAAACCATTAATTACAGAATATATTTAATTAAATTCAAATGAATCAACAAGAAACAAATTCGTAGAAAAAATATTTATCGCATATATGTCTGAGTATGTGTATGTCTGAGTGAGATGGCTCTTTAGTATACTATACTTTTCTAAATACTCTATATTTAAATGAGTAATATTTTAATGTATATTAATCAAATCACCAGTTAAACTTAAGGCGATCATTTAAAGTTAAAGTATTATTGAAATGCACTCAAAAACTGGTTTTCACAAATGCAAATACATGAAATATTTACTTCCATATAATAAGTAAGCAGATGTGTAATTTTCTTATTAGAAGTTCTTCTTTCATAGGAATTACACGATTAGCAACTGTTCTACAGCTTTTACATAGAAATCCGCAAAATTTGTGTACTTAAAGATTATCACATTTAAAAATAAAATGTAAACTTGGGTGGTGTAGCAGTATACATATATAGCATATGTAATATATGGAAATCTGTAAGGCACACAATTTTATCGAGTTTTTACAGCTTATCGACGTTTATTATTACTAACTGACTCATATGGCAATGACATCTAAAGAATTTTTTTTTTTGTGTCGTTTCACTCAAAAATGCAGAGTGAACACTCCAAGTAGCTGATAAGCTCTTTTTATTTGCTTCTGCTCGCACTCATTGCCGATTGACCGACTTGCATTACATATATACGATGTTCATGTGGTGTGTGCGTGTGTGTATATTGTTGTGTGTAAAAACATTTCACTTATTTCGATCGTTTGCTTTCCTTGTGACGCTGACGACTCAGCAGCTTTCGATTGACGTATGACCAATTTTTGCATATGCGAGTAGCCTTCCAATTGACGTACAACAAGGAAAGAGAGCGAGAGAGAGTCTGTGTGCTTTCGTTTTAGAGCATGTTAAGCGAGGAATAAAGCTTAGCTTATAGCTGTCTTCATTGAGTCAGGAATTAAGAGAGCGCTTTTCGAATAACTCTCTCAGCTTTTGCATTACTCGACGGGTAGCTGTCCTTTTTTAATTATGGGTTCTCTTATACGTATTATTAAAGTTTTTCGTTTTGGCGCACTTACCCCAACTTTTTGGCGTCCGACCTAAAAAGGAGCCATCTTTCGGATCGTAGAGAATTTCCGAAAAAGTTTTCCTTTTGGCCGGTTGCGGAAATTCACTGATGTACTTTTCAGCACTTCCGTTATTCTTCGCCATATTGCCGCCCTTTTCGTTCTGTTCTTGATATTCGACTTATGCAAACAGTTATTATGTTTTATACAACAAAAATTGCGCTTATGCACGTATTATGTTAAAATTTTATTTTGATTGCGTTTGCTATTTGTTGCTCACGTGGAATTGGAAAAATCTTTAAAAATTGTTGAATACACAATTTTTTTTTAAATTATTTAAAAAATGTATTTCACTTAGTTTTGTATATTTATCTGTATATATATGATTTTTGCTTTATTAATTTAATTTTCCTGTTAATTTTAGGTTAATTCGTTGCTGTTTTAAAAACTGCCGCCACGAAAAATATGTAACCAACGCACACACACAGAGGCAAAAGCAGAGCTAACTCGAAAACTCGTTGGTCTGTGCGTGTTCTGTGCTGCGCTCTCGAGTTATGATCACCAACTGAACCACAAAATGTGGCGGCCAAACCGACATCGACATCGTGAGCGACGCGACGTCGACGTCGCCATTTGCAGTTACTGCGCTGCTCAACACTCACACATTCAAAAATTTTCCTCTCAGCCAACACGCACACATAAACGCAAAAAAAAGATAGGAATCGGTTACAGATACCCATCAAAAGTCGCATTCGTCGTAATTATTGTCAAATTAAGACGCAAAGAAATTTTGGGCAAAAATAAAATTAACTTGAATAGAAAATTTCATTTTCCAAATATTTACTCTTGCTAGGCTATTCTCTTAGAAAGTTATATTCTTACAAGCTGTTACATTTTATTTACACACTCAATATACCCATCTTAATCACTTGCAATGGGTGCAGGGTATACAAAGCTAAAGCAGGGGATACAGCTGTTGAACGCTTTTGACACAACAAACACAACACATTGCCAATGAAAAAAGCTCCTTGGGTGCTGGACGTTGTATCTGTTGTCGTTGGTGTTGGTGTTGTTGTTGCCGTATTGGTAGACAGTTTCTAAGGTAGGAGAGGCTAGCGCCTCTCCCAAGCCTTGTGGCTACGCAAATAGAATGACTGATTGAGTGCAGACATTGGCCAGACAGCGAAGTACAGGTGCGCAACGGGGGTTAAATCAAAGCAGGCGGGCATTCAATTTAATTATTTATTTACATTAAAATGAAAGTTTTGTAACATATATTATATATATATATATTATATACATATGTCATTAATAAAAATAGTATAAATATTAAATTATTTATTACTTTTTTTTTAATATTGTATATAATATTCAACCCTTATATATTTTTCTCCCGTATACTGAGTAATTATATGGAATTATTCGCACACCAGCGTATTTAGCGCCTACGCCCCTTATAATATTTGTAATGCAAAACTGTTGCTTTATTAATGTGCATTAAAATAAGGCACAAAGCAGAAATGGCAAACACACAGACACATAAACATAAGCACAAACTCAAGCTCAATGAGTGCTCTCTTCTTCTTTTCTCTTCCCTCTCTTAATGCGCACCAATATATTAACTACTAATGCACGGCATGCGATGCGATCTGATCCGAGTACGTTGCCTTTTGCTTTATTTCGTTGCTTCCCGCTCCAACTCTCGCTGAGCTTGATGCCTATCTTTGGTTTTGTGTGCCATTTTGTTGTTGTTGTTGTTTATTTTCTGGGAGCGTCAAGAATTATGTTTTCTATGTTTTGTTTCAATGCTTGTGCATCTCACTCCGTTTTTTTTTGCTATACCCTTGCCGAAGATGTCTTAATTTTGTCGCGATCCTTGTAACGCTTTGAACTTATTTGATATACGAAAAAAACTTGACTAACATGCGTATTAATATAATAATAAAATAGTAAATATAATATTTAAAGTTAAATTTATGTCGACTTCATTTGACTGCGCTCTACAAGGGTATGCATCGATCGGTGTGCGTTTCTTGCTTGTTTTGTACACTCATGCATACATACATATGTAGAAGCCGTTGCATTCGTTTTTTTGTCGTTTGCTGTAGAATAAGAAGTTCAAATGCGCAAGCCAAAAAAAGCTTTGCTTATGGGGGGTGTCCAACATAATAATGTTGTTTTCTTGTTTTCCGTCAAGGGCTCCGTATTAGTCATCGTGTCATGTGAAAAGCTGTTGTCAAGTGTCGCAGCAATTTTAAATTATTAATTCGCATTAGCAACCATTGCCGAGACGACAACGAAACGAAACGAAGCGAAAGACAGCTGGAGCTGGAGAGAGATGGAGATAGCCCCTCCCTTGAATGTTGACCTATCAAGTCTCAATCCGTCATTCTCTCAATTTTTATGGAGGGCCTGTTGTGGGCCTGCAGTCTTTCAATCAGCACTCTTTCCATCTTTGCGCTTTATGGCTGCAAACATCATAAATTTCTTAAATTACACTTGACAACGCTTTATCCCCCTTAGGCCTTCCCCCTTCAGCAGCAGACGCTGAGTCTGTCTCATTAGTTGCTTAGAAATTCATATCTGTGATGTGTGAAAGGCACTTTTGCTTATTACAAGCTAAATTTGCCTATTTACATAGAGAGCTATTCAAAGCAGCATTCTATTAAACTGTTTTGATTAGATAACGAACTGCTCTGGAATCTTTTCAACGGGAAGCACAAAGAGTTAACGTTGGAAAAACATCATTTTCAATTTTGCTTAGTTACTATTCAATTTAAAGTTTATTTTTTCAAAAAACCAAGTTGAAAATCTGTATATATTTTAAATTAATAAAAACTTGGAATATATTGGAGTTTGTTGTATAAATTAAAATGACACAATTTAGAATTTTTCTGATAACATTTTTGTAAAGCGTAAAATAAAAAATAAATATTATTCCGCTTGGAAATCAATGCGGCTTTGTCTAAATCTGTCATGGGAATTATTCAAGTGAACAGACATGAAAAGGGCCTTCCAGACAAGTTAGCCCGAGCTGATTACTTATACAGATCGAAATCATAATCGTTGTTTGTTGTTGTGTTTTTGTTGCTCAACTTCAACTTGAATTCAAGTGTGAGCTGCACATGGGAGGGGTACGCGGGTCAGGGGCAAGGGGCAAGGGGCACGGGAATATCGTTGCATGAGCTTGCTAAATCTTACGAAACCAGTTTATCTCGTTCAAACTGAATTGTTCAAGATTTTTCCAGTAAAGTGCTCAATCTTATCGATGGCGGGATGGGTCAACGTGCGCGTAGCTTCCTCATTTAATCAAACTTTTGATTTTTCCTGCTTAGCGCAGATTTCTGTTTTTTATTCTGTATTTGACTTGATCTTCTAGTTTTTTGTTTTGTCATTCCTCTGTTGTGTACTCGGTTGATTTGCAGTTGTCCACGCGGATGCTTTTTAGCTAATTAGCTACCAATTAGTCAACCGCATTGTTGATAATGCTTTGGAAAGTAATTCACACAGCAGATATGCTCAATTGTATACCCTAACATAGACCAAATGATTGCCAATTAATTTTGTAATTTTATCTTTGCTGGTTTTATTATTCATTTCACATTATTCATTTTGCTCGCTTGATGTCATCAAAAAAAGTAAAATTGCTGTAGAGAAAAAGAATATATATATACACATATATAATTATACAAATACATATACATATACATTGCTACAGGAAATAGTAATTAAGAAAAATATTTATCCATCTTTAATAATTTAAATTTTCATTTTTTTCATGAGAGATTCCTTATATATTCCTTTTATATTTAACGCCACAATTTTTATATATATATTCTGGAATTACGTATTATGTGACGTATAATTTGATTTATTTTATTTTTTTTTTCAGACATCAATGCTACAAATTTCACTATCTGGCACAATTCTACGCACTCAAGATAGTAGTAATCGCAGAAATATTCATTTCATCTAATACTTATATTAGCACCATTATCGATTCCAGAAATAACCCGTTTACATAAGTGGAACTTTTTAAGTGTTATTTTTTGAGCAATACTTCTGGCTTGCTGACTTCAATTTTAACACCCAAATATTGACTTTGAATCGCAGCACAGTTAAATCTCTCAAAGTTTATTTGAACTGGACTTTAAGGCAAAATGAATAATATACATAAGAGTCGAAGGCTTTACTGAAGTTCAACACACTTCACAATTTGTAATACAAGTTTCCGTGGAGTTTGTTAAGCAATGTTAGTATTCGATATTTAAGTGTTTTTTGGTTTTTTCTAGTAGTATATTGAAAATACACAGAATTCATGTTCAAGCCAAGCAAAACCTGGCACCTCGAACTGACACTCAGCAACCAGTGCAATTCATTCAAAATTTAATCACAAACATATATCATGGGCATTCTGTTAATCAGCCGCAATGACGCAATTGACCAAATTGCCCAGATAACTTATCACAAAGTAGTAAATATATATATATATATATATATGTCCATAAATATGTAATTAAATACAGTTGCGAAAAAAATAATATCATCATCACGACATTTTATTTACGAATGAAAAAACAAACAATAATTTTCCCAATTTTTTCAAATATTCATTTTAAATATCTTGTTTGGTATTCTCCCCATAATAAGGGAAATGTGCCACTCTTACTTAGGCACTTTATAATCGTTTAGTTTATTTATTTATAATTTTCATAATTATGTGTGCAAATTTTAAAAATGTTGCTAGTATTTTTCGATAATTTTCTTCCTTTTTTTTATAAATTTTAATTTTTTGTATCTTAGTTTCAATTATTCAATATTTACTTAAGTTTCTTCTTTCACTTCTAAGAAGGTATTCTTAGTAAGTTCCTTGAACAAATTTCTTATGAGTGTGGTGCCATTATATTCTTCGCAACTGTAAAAATATATAGACGATTTCATATCGATCTAGAATTGTTCACACTCCTGACCAAACAGCACAATAGCAAAAGAAGGCGCCCAGATTTCTGATTTGTGATTATTATCTGAGATACGAGGTGCCTCGAGTATCGTCGCAACTTCATATCTTATCAGCACCTTGTCGTTGCCACGCAACAATGCGACAGCAATTAACTTTATATAAGCCAAATAACGGCATATGCCAAATTATGAGTGGCCACCTTCTACTCTGCCCCCTACTCACCCGCCTCATCCCTACCCAGCTATCAGGCGAGATTTCGACTGGGGAGCAGAAGATTTTGCTGAATAGGCAACCAGCAAGAAAGTGTAAAATATTTTGGTTAACAAAATATATTAAATATATTACTCAAATGTTTGCATGCGATCAATTTGGTATTCAAATTCTTCATAATAATATAAATAACAAAAAAGCCAATGTGAAATTTCTGTGTAAGCATACCAAACAAAAAACAGCCTAAAAAGTTTCGCCCTTTTGGATCTACACGCTGCTGCCGTGATCTGTATGTGTTTGCGCCAGGTAAGTTTCCTGTCCAGATGCATACACAGGTAGCGAACATGGTTCCTCTGAGGTATGATCGTGTTGTTGAGTCGGACGGGTGGACAGTTACCACTCCTGAGCGCAAACGTACAGTGCTGAGACTTGTTCTCGTTGACACAGATGTTCCACCGGTTGGCCCAGGTACTAAAATTATCCAAGAATCTTTGCGTAACCGCTGCTGCTCTCCAAGCAGTGGAGGAGTTAGCGAGGAACACAGTGTCATCTGCGTATGTGGCAAGCAGTGTGTTTCTGGTTACCGGAATCGGCAAGTCCGCGGTGTACAATGTGTACCGGGCAGGTCCCTGCGGCACACCCGCTCCGATGCGGTGGATGTTTAATCGCTCGTCCCCAACTTCCACCATAAAAGAACGGCCAAGCAGGTAGGACCTGAGCAGTAAATACTGCGCCGAAGGTAGTAGGGACTTAAGCTTAAAAAGCAGGCCATCATGCCATACGCGATCAAACGCTTGCTCCAAGGCCTCGAGGACATGCTGAACTACTCGATGATCATAGTTTTGCCCCTTAATCAATCGTACATTTAAAGTTAAAAATGAAATTTTAGGTCGGAAGACAAGTAAAAATTATAGCCTGAAAATCGATATATGGGCATGGATCGAAACTTCAAAATGCCATAACTTCGTCAAAACTCAACAGATTTTAAAAAGCAAGGGCTTTTTGATCATAGATTTGCCCCTTAATCAATCGTACATTTAAAGTTGAAAACGAAATTTGAGGTCGGAAGACAAGTAAAAATTATAGCCTGAAAATCGACACATCGATACATGGGCATAGATCGAAACTTCAAAATGCCATAACTTCGTCAAAACTCAACTGATTTTAAAAAGCAAGGGCTTTTTGATCATAGATTTGCCCCTAAATCAATCGTACATTTAAAGTTGAAAACGAAATTTGAGGTCGGAAGACAAGTAAAAATTATAGCCTGAAAATCGATATATGGGCATGGATCGAAACTTCAAAATGCCATAACTTCGTCAAAACTCAACTGATTTTAAAAAGCAAGGGCTTTTTGATCATAGATTTGCCCCTAAATCAATCGTACATTTAAAGTTGAAAACGAAATTTGAGGTCGGAAGACAAGTAAAAATTATAGCCTGAAAATCGATATATCGGTGTATGGGCATAGGTCGAAACTTCAAAATGACATAACTTCGTCAAAACTCAACAGGTTTTAAAAAGCAAGGGCTTTTTGATCATAGATTTGCCCCTAAATCAATCGTACATTTAAAGTTTAAAACGAAATTTGAGGTCGGAAGACAAGTAAAAATTATAGCCTGAAAATCGATATATGGGCATAGATCGAAACTTCAAAATGCCATAACTTCGTCAAAACTCAACTGATTTTAAAAAGCAAGGGCTTTTTGATCATAGATTTGCCCCTAAATCAATCGTACATTTAAAGTTGAAAACGAAATTTGAGGTCGGAAGACAAGTAAAAATAATAGCCCGAAAATCGATATCTCGGTGTATGGGCATAGGTCGAAACTTCAAAATGCCATAACTTCGTCAAAACTCAACTTAGATTAAAAATCAAGGGCTTTTTGATCATAGATTTGCCCCTAAATCAATCGTACATTTAAAGTTAAAAACGAAATTTGAGGTCGGAAGACAAGTAAAAATTATAGCCTGAAAATCGATATATCGGTGTATGGGCATAGATCGAAACTTCAAAATGCCATAACTTCGTCAAAACTCAACTGATTTTAAAAAGCAAGGGCTTTTTGATCATAGATTTGCCCCTAAATCAATCGTACATTTAAAGTTGAAAACGAAATTTGAGGTCGGAAGACAAGTAAAAATTATAGCCTGAAAATCGATATATCGGTGTATGGGCATAGATCGAAACTTCAAAATGCCATAACTTCGTCAAAACTCAACTTAGATTAAAAATCAAGGGCTTTTTGATCATAGTTTTGCCCCTAAATCAATCGTACATTTAAAGTTGAAAACGAAATTTGAGGTCGGAAGACAAGCAAAAATTATAGCCTGAAAATCGATGTATTGATATATGGGCATGTATTTATGATATGCAAAATTATTGAAGAAATAAAATTTCAGAGATTATTTTTCTATTCAAAATTTATGCGAACGTTGCTGAATTTGCGTGGGATTTAAATTAAGTTTAATTGAAATTATATTATTCAAATTAATTTCGAAACGTGCCTGGCCAAACAATTTTGTAATAAATATGCAAAATTTAGTCAAAAATTTAATTTGGTCGATAAATAAAATTGCAAATATATTTGAATTTTGTATTGCCCATTTTTATTGAGAACAGTTGGAAAATGATTTCAGATTTAGCCAAAGATGCAGTTTTATTATTCCTAATGTCATTTTTGTTTGTTTGTATTTTGTTGGTTTTTCGGTTTGTTTTGGTTTTTGTTGACACTTAAATAAACTTAAAAACTAAACGCTGCAAATTGTGTTGTTGCTGATTGATTGTTATACATATTATTTAGACTGGTTACAGCTATTTACTACACATAAATACATATATATATATATATATATATATATATATAGGTATACATACATGTGTAAAAATATGCAAAAATGTTTTGTTTAGTATACCGTGTAAATAGAAGATTGTTGCAAGCAAGATTGTTTCATTTGTTTTAATTGGAAAACTAGTTGGAAAAATTTGTAATACAAAAATGTTTGTTTTTCGCTACGAAATTGGTCAGTTTGCAGCTTTAGTTCAAATTACAAAGTTGTTTGTTGTTACATTTGGTCAAAAGGATCCCATTTTGTTAACTTTAAATTGTTATTGTTAAAGATACATACATTTAACTAATTTGTATGTGTTTTTTTTTTTTTTTTTTAATTGGAGCTACTAAAAAAATGTCGCTTGCTTTTCATTTTAGATTTATGTTTTGCATTTAAATGGCAGTTTAATGATTAATTTTAAATAAGCAATAATAACATGTAAATTTGTCTCGTAGTTTTGGAACAGCACTAAATGAGATTCGTACTTGGCTAGCATTTAAAGATTAGGTTTTTTACATCTGGTATTTTATTCGAGATTTCATTCATTTCGCAAAACGGCATTTAGCATATCGAATTCAGCATTATTATTAATATTAGTTAATAATTATTATAAAAATGTATTAAATAGTATTATAATGCAAAAATCGCTCACAATTCATATAGAAATCTTCTTAGGCGGTAGACTAAATTTTAACTAAATGTTGTCGCTATTTTTTTTTTTTCTATTTTGTTATATAATAATTTGTATAAGAAGAAGCTACTTTCAAAAATTGAGTTGTTTCCAAAAATGTTTGTTGTTAATATTTGTTTCGTGGGTTTTGTCTTAACAAGTTTTTTTTTCATTGTTTTTTTTTTTTGGGGTGTATAATGTATGGAATGTTTTTGTCTTTAATTTATTTTTTAGATTCTGTTTTCCTTTTGGTGTTGTGGTCCTTGCTTACATTAAACAAACGCATGTCTTTTAATTGCTATGCTTTCACTTTCTTTAACTTTAGCTTTTCATTAAATTGTATTTGTATTTTGCTGATTTGAAGCCTTCTCAGCATTAATCAATCAACAGCTCATAATGCACCGAGCCGAGTCTGTCCTTGCGATCGTGTTTGATATTGCGTGCCCAGGCTTTGCACTCCACATTGATGATAATGCCACCTGATAAGAATCATGAGTTAGTTAAGTGCGTATTCAAAATATATATTTAACTATCAGAGCGCATATATTTAAATGGATCAAATATGCATAAAGCACAAAAGCAGCCAGCAAACTGAACTTTCATTTTATTCAAAAAGCAACCGTTTCGCGTTCTTGGTCAGCGTTGCCAGCGTTGATTGCAAGAAGCCTGACAACGTTGCCAGAAGGAATGAAACAAAATTTTAAATTTTAACAGCCAACGTGAAATGAAAGTTCTTCTTTTCATTTTCGAAAGTAATGAAAGAATAAGTCTCAAAAAATAGAATGTGCTCTGTAAATTAAATAAATATGGAAACAGATGATTTTCTACTCACGCTTGGGGCGCTGAAAGTGGACTGCGACAAGTGGACTCAAATAGCCCTCGGAGTTTTGATAGGGATAGAAATAGCCCGGGAATCCGCGAACGGGCAAATAGTTGACGGAGCCAACATTCTCCTGATCGGCCGGATTTTCACCCTCGCAGGAGACCCAAATGGTGTTCAGCTGCATGATAAATAATTGATGGTTGTTATTAAAATTAAAATTATTATTATTATTATTATTATTATAATTAATATTATTACTATTTTATTGTATATATGTATATGTATATATATTTATATATTGCGGACGCTCTCAGATGATAATGTACAGAAACTTAAACTTCCTTTAAGAGAATCTTTGAAAGTATTTTTAATTAGTCTAAGAAAATATTTGCCATATTAAAATCATACATATTTTGAGCTCAAAATTATGTCCATAAATAAAGTACTTTTTTAAATTAAATTCTTTTACTATTCATTTCCCTATTATTAATATTAATTATTATTAATTAGTTGGTCAGCAACTCACCTTGTGCGGCTCTGTCTTCTCAATTTCGGCAATGTAGGTCTTGAGATTTTCGGGCATATTGTCGGGCAGATCGGTGGATGTGTTATAGAACTCTGGCTTCCAGTCGTAAATCTTGTTCAGCTTCAGAAAAATGCAAGGTGAGCTCTTGTGGTAGCTGTAGTTGTTCTCCTTGGTGCAGGGTGCCCACGACTTGATGTCCACGTCGCACACCTGACCCCTCGGCGGGGGCTGGTTGTAGTCACAGTTGTAGATGTTCTGACCACGTCCAGGTGTTAGGCCGGGCACTTTGTAGACTTTGTAGACAAAGAGGAATGTGAGAAAAAGCTTAAAATTTGCTACTTGCGAAATTATATATTATTTGGTTCATATATTGTATACCTTTCTCAACATTAGTTCAAACATATTGTTTTGTTTTTATTTTTAGCAATCCTTCAATTGATGAAATTTCATTTAATTTATTTTTTATATTTATTTATCTAATTTAATACAGAAAAAACACAATCAGACCAAACTGAACTCGTTCTTAGATAAATTCTTAACTGACCTCGGCAATATTTGAACTCGATAGCCGAATATATTTTACATAAATCTGAGCCAGGCTTAGCAATGTTTTGAATATGTAAACATGTGGCACAAAAAATCAATAGTATTTTATTTTAATAAAAATAAATGCTGGACTGCGTGTTGCGTGTTGTCAACCGACCCGTTTGCCAGTACCTAGCAACAATAACAACATTCATAATGAGAAATAAAAATAAAAACAGTTCATGGACACATCCGTGTGTTTGTAGCATAAAAAACTGGGAACATGCAAAGCCCATTTGAACAGCTTTTGCACATTGGCTAATTGCCTGGCCGACTTAATATAATAACAGTTGGCCAAAAGACCTGCTCAATGTGGCCATCGACTTACCGGCCAGGAAGTCATCCAGTGAATCCGTCCAATGCTTGTAGTTCTCATGCTGAGTGCCCTTGTACCAGATCAGTGTGCTCTCCACCATCTCAACGGGCGGCAGGGGCCGGAATCCGAGACCTGATGATGCGGGGGGAGGGGGAAAGTTATTTGAAAATTATCAACTTCAATTTCTATAATTATATTTATTTATTAATTTTAACATTTTTTCATATTGGATTATTATTTTATATTTTATTAATTTATTTATGTAAAGAGTAATAATTTGTATCTATAAGTTGCCCACCTGGATTTGTGCCAATGATCGAGCGATCCAATGTCCATTTGGGAATGCGTGGATCCAAAGTTTGGAAAAAGGCCCACATGCAAATGGCCACGAGGGCAGCGAGAACGGCATAGAACACAATGTAGAAGATGCCGATCTTAGCTAAATGGAGCGAAGAGAACAAATGGGAAATTAATTAGATTAGCATTAACGTTAAACGCATTAAAGAGAGCTAAAATCGAATAAGAATTATTAAAGAATCATGAACAAGCAATGTCGCCCCTTCAATTGAGCTGATTAAATTAAGCACTTGAAGCAACAGCGGACCAAAAGTCACAAATGGGTTAAACTTATAATTGACGAATCGGGCGCTGAGCGCTGAGTGCCGAGTGCCGGTTCTTTATCTCATTAGAATCGTAAACAAACTATACGTATAAGAACGAGTTGCCACTCTTATACATCACGATCGCACAGTTGCATGCCATTGAACAACGGTGAATCATACGCGCTCGCGAGTGTCAGAGTATAAGGCTTGAACGTTTTCCTCTTAGACACGTAAGCGACGCTCAACGGAAGCTGTCTTCGAGTCTGATCGCTCTTCTGCTCACGCACACAGTTGCACACACTGATTGTGCACATAACCTCAACTTGGCCAACATCTTAGACAAGTGACTACAGCTTTTTCCATTTGTGAAGAGAGCGAGATTGAGAGAGAGAGAGAGAGTGCGCGAGAGACTCGCGATTGGAAGAGCAATGACATGAGTTTGTCATTTTGTTGAGTACAAAAAAGATGAACGTGCTTGAAATGAGAATGCTTGCCAAAGCATTAAAATATATACGAATAAACATTAAGCTTGTTTTGGGAAAACGTCGAAAGTTAAGCAGAAATCACTTAAAGTGTTTAAAATAAATCTACATAATTTAGCAAATCAGTTTAGTTTCCGAATTAAGTAGTTAGGTTGTAGAAAGATAATTTATAAATATGCTTTAAAAAAATACTGTATAAAACGTTAAGCAAAAGGTGTATGGAAGAAAATAATTGATTTAACTAAACGTATTAATTATTTAATTGATTTATTTAAATCTATTAAGCAAAATACGATTTAAAACATTAGAAGTCTTCCCACATATTGTACATTTATATTATATTCTATTCTGATTTGCCCTGATGCAAGAAGGGAACTGAGATAATTAATTCTAATTTTATTATTCGTTATCTTTCTCGGACTTGGCTGTCAGGCATTAACGTCATGTTACTTTGGCAGCTATATAAAAAGTGTTGTTAGCACTATTAGCCAAACTATGTAAGCCCAATACGCAACAACTGGCTCCAGTTGGCAACATTCCCAGACATCTATTTGAGGTGCATAAATCAAATGTGTTGCACTTGAGACACGCCCGCAAAAAGAAAACCAAAAATAAATAAATAGAAATTTGACATTAACTAGTTGATTTATTTGTGAATGGACAGGTTTATTTTAAGTACCCCCAAATAAAATTCACCGGCTTGGCGAGTCACGTTCCCTCAAAAGAGAATGTGACTCGAGATTTGTTCTATTCACATAAATTAGCTAAATTAAGTTTCAAGTTAATCGTACGACATCTCAATTTTAGTCACGAATACGAAATATAATAATGTTTTTATGGCCATCTCGACTCGGCTAATAATCAGTTGATCAAGAATATGTGTACCTTTTTCAACAAAATTGTAATACTCTCTGTAATGGTCCTATAAATATTTTATCGACTCCTTTAACTAACTACTTTCATTAGCAAAAATGTAATTTATTTTAATTGAATATATTTAACGGATTTATTGATAAAAAAAAAGAAACAACTAAAGAAAAAAATGGATTTCAATATCATCACTAATAAGAAAAAAAATTCCAATTGAATTAAATTGAATATATTAAATCCAAACGATTTTACTTTGCTTTCAGATGTAATCAATTTAACCCTAACTATTTGCCCCTGACGTCGAATACAAATTCGTAATTTAAAATAAATAATAATAAAAAATAAAAAAATTGAATGTATTCAACTCTAACGTGACTAGAAATTAATTATTTTTCAGATTTCTAAATTAAACAATTAATTATTAGTTATAGCTTGAAAATATATGATACAGATATATAGAAATAGAGTAAACGATGTCCTTTTCGAGTGGCCAGCAGTGTATATGTATATTCCCCCACTCCTCTTCACTCGACTTCACTCTTATATTTGCAGACTTCATAGCTTACCCCATGATCTGCCACCTCGTCCCATTACTGTGCCCTCCTTCGCATTGTATAAGAACTCAGAGAGCCGAAAGGGTTCGGGCTTGCGAAGAGCCAACAGATCCTCGTCCGTATTGGATTGCGGCATTTGAAAGGGTTTCGTCATTTTGGTGGGTTGTGTTGATTTTTTTGGTCGGTTTTTGTTGTCTATTTATTTAAATTTGTACGTGCTTCACAAACGCAGCGCACTTTTGTGACGGATATTGGCAATTAATAATTAATTCACTCTTTTGCTACTTGATTTTTGTCATGGGACTACGAAGATTATTCAACCTGTATATATTATGAAAATTTAGCTTATATTCCATAAATTAATTAAGTGATTTCATCAAATTATTAACCTTATTTTTTTTGGCTTTTTATATTGATTTATGCTCATTTTGAAACATTTGTTTGCTGTTTTATATGTTTGGTATTAGTTTAATTCTTTTTTAAATGATTAATGCCTTAAGTAGCAATATTTGTTGCTTGTTTTAAGCTTATCATCATTTTTCAAACCATTTTTATCCGTTAAGTGTTCACATTTTGACAAATACTTTTTGTTGGCTTTAAGTTATAACTTTTCGCTAATAGCAAATTTGTAGCATTTCTTTCCTCATTTATTTTTCCTGTTTTCCACTCAATATTTTTTGCTTGCTTTAAGTTAATCAGTTAAGTTCCAGTTGCAGTTTTTGCCCCAATACTTTTCATATTATCGCGTATCTTTATTTGTTGGCTTTAAGTTATAACTTTTCGTTAATTCCAATGCATTTAGCATTTCTTCTTCTTTCCTCATTTATTTTTCCTATTTGCCACTTATCATAACTTTTCGTTAAGTTCAAAATCTGTGCATTTTTTGCCGTTATTCATATTTTATTTTTTTGCTAGCTTCAAGTTAATCATAACTTTTCGTTACGTTCCAATTGCATTTTTTGCCCCTATTAATTTTTCACAGTTTCCCTCTAAATTTTCATTATAATTTTGCCATTCGTATAAGCCCACTTCATTTTAAAGGCATTTCTTTATTTTGGCTTTATTTCACACGCTTTACAACTTTTCTACACTAATTCGCATTTGCTTCGCTTGCTCTTTCCCTCTTCCCTTCTCCCTCTCACGCTCACAGACTCTCTCTCTCTCTGTGTGGTTGCTCTCTGTTTTGTTTTGGCTTGCCACAAATTTCTGTACACTCGTTCCCGGCTCGCTGTGAACAGCAGCAGCCACAGCAGCAGCAACAAAAACTTTGGCGCCTTTTTGTCCTGCTAAACGAACCCAAACGAATAGAAAAAACAATATACGTGTCACAGTTCTGCTCGCTGCATGTGGCAGACACTTTTGGCAACTGTTGGATGCCGCATAGAGTGCAACAGATATCAAAGAACTGGGCCAAGATGCCTCCTCTTTCTCACCCTCTGCCTGGCTGCACATAAATATTTCCGTATTGTTCCATCTTTTCAAATGCCGCAATGGCTTTGACCGTCAGATACATTTGTATCTTTTAACGGACTATTTTAGTTATTTATGCTTTTGCATATCTTTATTTTGTTTTTTTTTTATTTTTTTTTATATTCTTTCTTAACCGATAATGCTCTTTAAAAAAACACAGACACACACACAGACTCATTTGTGCATATGTGTAGCTATAAAAAGTATCTGGCTTTTTTGTATCTCTTAGCTGCTGCTTTGGGTTTTGAGTAGCTCCGCTCTTAAAGCCGCCGTCAAACATACAAACAACCACACCTTTTTGCTACAGCTAGGGCTCACTGTATGCATGTGTGTGTGCGAGTGTGTGTGTGCGAGTGTGTGTGTATTTCGGGTGTGACAAAATAAATATCTTGAGCATAAGTCTGATATTTGTGATATTTATATATATTGAAATCAACTATCGAATTGTTTCTCTTATTTTAGTTGGAAAACAAAACACACTTCACTTTATTCTACTGATTTTTTCAGGCACTTGTCGAACATCACAAAGGGAACACAACAGCAACAAACAACAAGGAAGAAGAACAAAGAGATGTACACAACCAGGCCAGAATGCAAAAGCAGTTGTGGCTAAAAGGAATAATGCTTCGTGCTTCTCCTCTTCTGAATTTAGTTTGATTATTTTTTTGTAGAATTGTCTGTTGGAAATGGCCAGCTTCACCTGGCGTTTAACCGCTGCCCGCTTTCGCACGCGCTCAAAACAAATGTCAGACTGAGAAACCGTAAACTGAATCGAAGACTGGACCGCCAACAAAACACAGAACTTGGCTTGGCCTCAGTTCACCTCTCTCTCCCTCTCCCTCTCTCTCTCGACTGAGCTGGCGAGTGTGAGCGCCCCTCTCTCTCTCTCACTCTTTCTCGCTCTCTCTCACTCAGTGTGTTGTGGCTTCGTCGAGTTTGTTTTGAGTGCAAAAAGTAGACTTTTGGCGGCATTTGCATTTTGTAAATGAGTGTTTTTGGACTGCATTTTCGGGCTTGGGTTCGGGTTCTGAGTTGCGGTTCGTAATTGTTCGTAGTTGTTGTTGTTGCTGTTGCTGTTGTTGCACATGTTTTAATTAGTCGCATGCAACGTAAATTATGGTTGCTGCTGCATTTAGTGCAAATTGTGTGGCTACACTGATCAAAATTCACTTATTAGTTGAGCTAAGATTCTAAAACCTTGACTCAATGCAAACACAGCAGTTAAAATTTTATGCTATTGCCAGATGATTCACAAATGAATCATGGGAGTTTGAAATATATAGAGAAAAAAGAGAGGGGGAGAAAATTAAAGCAGCTGTGTTAATGTAATCATTATCAAATTAGAGTTAGTTGATCTTTTATGACAATATTCGCTACGACTCACAACAAAGAACAAATAAATTTGTGTGTTGAGTTTCATTTGAGCAATTTGAAAACCGGTTCGAACAGGAGTATAAACTAGTGGTAGTTCTTCTTCGAACCAAAGTAATTTTTCTTAAGTATTTGTTTTTATTTCTAATAAAAAATAAACAAATGAAAAAATCAAACATGTTTTATTATAGACACCTAAAGTGATCCCATCTGGTATGTATTCTGCCAAAAAATAAACAGAATTGCTTAAAAAATATATATATATATGTATATCGAACCAAAAGAAAGAAATGAATGTCAAAAATTAACACACAAATCAAATTATAAGCGTGGCTTTTAGTTTAATTTTAAAAAGTTAATTGATATAAATTTTTAATTTTTTTTAGTTATAAGTCTAGTATTTAAACATACTGAAATGTTGTCGAAAATGAAGAATGTTATTTTTTTAATGATAAAATCATTTAATTGATACTAATAAATATAACTTAATTAAATATTGATGATGAAAAGATTTAAGTGGTGTTATATGTAATATCAATACAATGATTTTAAAATCCATAAATAATTTATTGAACTGATATATTGATATATTATTATAATCATTTATTATTATAGATACTTTAATTTAAGTTTTTGGTTTTTCTGTGTTAGTCACAATTTCTTGCAGTGCATGACAAATTATGCACTCGAAGCCTGTCGCTTTTTGCTAGCTTCTAGCGACAAGCATCAAATGCATTTGTCAAATGCAAATGTACCGTTAACTGCAGCATAAAATCGCAATGTTTAAAATGATTGTTGTTGTAGTCGTTGTTGTTGTTGTTGCCGTTTCAGAGTCACTCGAATCGCGATGAGTAAGCTCGCATTGAGTGACTTTTGGTGGGGAGCATTCATTGTCCACTTTCGCGCTCTCTTGCGCTCTTTCGCTCTCTTCTGCTTGCGCTGTTGTTGCTCTTGTTGTTCCTGTTGTTGTTGTGGAAACATGGCAAGATCGATTGGATCGCTGGAAGGGTAGTGTCCATAACAAATAACGACGAATATTCTCTCTTTCTTTTGAGTAATTTCCGTATTAGCTCAAGCATAAACAGAGAGCCAAAGAGGGAGTGCGACAGATAGAGTGCGAGAGAAAGAGAGAGCGCATTTGGCCGCGTGGCCGCAATAACCAGTTTTGTTGTTGTTCGTTGTTTTTTTTTTTTGTTTGTCTTTGGCAACTTCATTCAACTCCGTTCGTTTTCCAGTTTACTGCTTGCCGCTCGAGGGTTGCTCTCGATTCGCTACCACAGCTAAGGGTGGAATTTCATGCTGTATGCGTTTTGGCCTGGTCTGAATTTACGCCACATTTACTACGAGAATACTCCGTTTCTTGATTCCCTTTATGTTTTTTGCATGGAGTCTGAGAGTTGTGAATTACAAATGAGGTTACAGGTTTTTTAGGTCGATGATGTTTGTGCTCAAAACTCATCAGTGTGTGTGTGTGTGTGTGTGAGAGTGTGTGTCTATGACTAACTCCAGACTCTTTTGAAATGATTCATTTCAAATGAGGAAGACCCATTTAAAGTCTACCTAACAGGTAACGGTAACCTGAGCTTGTGTCTGCATTTTGCATGTGTGTGTGTGTAAATGTGTCCTGCTGTGACTATTCCCACTGACACGTTCCAATTAGCAAATCGTCCAACTGTAAATCGAGCCCAGACTCAACTCAGCTTTAGTTAGTTTTCGCCATTGAGTGTTGTCGCTGTCAATGTGCTGCTAGTTGGACTCTGCTTATTGTTACCGTGGTCAACCAGGTATAAAAAACATACAAATGCAATAAACTGTGGAATGAGTGAAGTTCTTACAAAATAAATATTAGGCAAAACTAAGCACGTTCGTCCCTAAAATATTTTGCAAAATGTGAACTGGACACATTTTACAATTCTAAAATTTAAAAAATTAAATTGAATTAAATAAAATATATTATTAAATTAAAATGTAATACACAAATATGAAATGAATGAATTCATTAATATAAAATAAATAATACAACTAAAATTTAATTTTAAATAAATTAAATAATTGATATGATACATCTGCAACTGAATTGGGAAAACCCAGAAAAGCTTATCCCAAATATGATTAAGCGTTAGTAATAAAGTAAAACGTTAAGAAAGGAGAGAGAGAGAAAGAGAGAGAGAGAGTTAAGGAGAGAAACAAGAAGTGAGATAAAGTGTGTGAGGCAATATATACGTATATAAACCCAAGGAGAGATTTCCAGGAGATATTGTAGTATTAAAGATTTGATTAAAGTAAGATTCACATTAATGATTCACAGATAGCATATAAAAAATAAATGAATGGTTAACAATTATTTTATTTACTTATATAATTCTAGGGATTACAAATGGAATAAAGGACTAATAATTCCCGTGTGGAACCACTGTATTCTGTATCTAATATCTACTCGCTTCTTACTGTGACTGACAGCAACCCACTTGCAACAATGGGTTGTGATTCAGTGAGTGACATGGAAGTGCCCTCTGGCTCAGATCCTTGTTCCCCAATGGCCAACAATAACTGCATTGTGTTGCAACTGACGTTTTCCGTTACTGCAACCAGCTAAACAAGGATGAGTTGTCCATCAGTTTTTTGAGATGTAAACAATTCGATTGTCTATCTAAACTCTAATACTTTACATTAATAGCCTTTTCTGAGGTATACTTCAACACATCAATCAAATTTGTTTAGCCATGTCCATGTATCCTTCCCTCCGCCTTTCTGTCTGTTTCTATGCAAAGTAGTTTCTTAGTTTGAAATCAATTTTATTGATACTTAATTTGCATCCATCTTTTTACTGCAGGCAGTATATATGTACATCGGAGATGGCCAGGTCGAAACCCTATATCCAACAGATGTTATCAAAAATTGAATTGCTTTATTTTATCGATAACTGCCTCCGTTTCTCGAATATGGATAGATTTCGATTTCCGATAGCCACAATTTTTCGAGCTTCTTCTTTGTTGATGACTCATATATAGCCATTTTTACGTGTTTTCTCAATAGGTCAAGTCTTAACAAATTATTCCTTTAGGTTTGGTCAAATTTAAATGACATAATTTGTAATCTTTGGGCATACACTTAATTTGGAATTAATATTTTTTGTGGCAATGTTTCAATGCCACAGATACTTTTGTATTCACTCTGTTCTCTCTCATAAATAAAAAAGGAAATATATCAAAATGAAATCAGTATTTTTGTGGTCACATTGATCTAGATTAAAGACATCGACGTCAAAGCAAAGCAACCATATTATTTCTTGCAGTGCTCTTTTGTACATAGATATGAAAAATCTTTAACCTTTTTTTACAATAGTTGATGCAATAAGAATAGATTCGACTCCTTTTTGGGGATATTAAATATAACTGTGAGGGGCTAAGGTCAAGTGCTTTCAAAATGAGCAAGTGATTAATCTCGCATTCAAAGTTTTAAGAAATTTCCCATGTTTTTTTGAAAAATACGAGCTTAATATATAATCCTTACTCTGCTACTTTGATCCCACATGTACAGAAATTATGGCTGAGTTTTAAAGTTAATTTTCTGTTTGATTTTAATCAATTTCATTCGGGAGTTGTCTATATTCTTAATTTTCTAATTGGGGATATGCAAAATTGAATTAAAAGCTGAATAATTTTCGACACAACTAAATAAATAAATTTGTTACATTTATGCCAACAAATGGATTCAATCAAACTGCAATCAGATTAAAGCACAAATTGCGAGATGCACAAGTAAAATGAGTAAAGAAATTGTCTATTAGTCAATGTCAGCATTTTCATAGGTTCATTTATGAGTGTCGCTGTTGCTTTTGTTGTTGCTGTTGTTGCTGATGTTGCTATTGTTGCTGTTGTTGCTGATGTTGCTGTTGCGATTCCATAGATGCATGCTTTGATTGCATAATGACATAATTGACCGGCATATTGGTCGAGTACCCAGTGGCACTTACACACACACACACACACACACACACATAAGTGTGCTACTCGGTGTGTGTGTGTGTGTGTCCGCCAAAGGTCAAAGAGAACAGCGCAAACAGAGCTCGGCTGAAAGCTGCCACTGAAGAGCAGAAAGGCGGGAAGTGTGCGTCAGGGGAGCTCAGCGGGGCAGCGGGGGGTCAGAGGCGGGCAATAAAAACGGCCCGCCCACTTTGGGTGGACTTTCAAACATAAAGTGTATAAAATTTAATTTTTTTTTTTGTGTATCACACTAATGCGATGACAAAAGGTTTTGATTAAATCCAAACTGGCACAGCTTGAAATTCATCAAGATTTACGCCGTGCGATTTTTACGTAACTGCAAAGTAACAAAAAAATCGCAGAAAGAGAGAAGAAAAGAAAGAAAAGCGAATACAAAATGCAATCGATTTTTGCCCCTTTGCAGTCGCAACTTACCCCAGCTTTCGATAGTTCTGCCAAAATATGAGTTTTCATCCTCATCGTAGATCATCTGCTTGATGGACTTCTTCTTGGGACGCTCGGGCGGGCGAGCATAATACTGTTGAAATCCATCGATGCAATCCTCGGTGATGGTCGGCATTATTTTGGTCACTTTTCGATGCTGCTTCTTCAGCGCAACAGCGGAATATCCTCAAGTATATATCGCGATATATGTGGTGTATCTGCCTATATAGACACAGAGATATATCTGCCTTTTTGTATTCCCCGTTCGCGAGACTGATCGACACTTCCCGTTCCAGAAATTGAACTCAACTGAGTCGAGCTCGTGCCATAAACCACAAATCCACAATTCCAAAACGCAAAGCCTATAAAGCTGCGTCGCCGTCGACGCCTGCGTTTGAAGTCGCAGAGTCGCAGAGGCGTTGATCATTATCATCATTTGAGACATCGTCATCATCGTGTTGCACATTGAATAAAGTGTTCTTTGCTCTCGCTTTGCACTGAGGGTCGCAACAGTTTTTTTTTTTTTTTTTTTAATTTATTTTTTGGTTTTATTATCTCTTAGGCGGCGACTGCAGCTTCGGCAGCGGCTTCGACGTCAACGTCGACGCCAACATCGCAGCTGGCATCCCATATGCAAAATTGTGCGACGTGTTGAACAACAGCAACGGCAACAAGTGTCGGTCTTAATCAAGACATATTCAGATTTACATGTGAACTCATTTATGTACACACTATGCTAAGTTATGACACCCAACATTTCAGTACGAAAGCAGTCCCCAAAGAATGCACCACATCTGCTGGAAATGTCAATGAAAGCCTTACTATATGTTTGTGGCAATTACTTCTCGAAAAACCATAATGAATACCAATGAATCATTTTTATTATAGCACAATTATAGCTACAAGCTGCCTAATCGGTTACAGCATTAAGCTTCTTCTTCAAAAATAAAAAATAAAATAAATAAAAATAAATAATTATTTAACTTACTTTAAAAAATGTTCGCTTCAGCTGCTTCTACAACTTTCCTTAAAAAAACTGGCGTCAACGGTTTTTGAAAACAGTCATTAAAATTGCTTAATTATATCTGTAAAAAAAAACTTGATTAAAAAGCTTCTCTTCATTTTTGAGTACATCTCAAAGAAAGATTATTTAAATATCACTAAAAAAAAATTTCACAATGATTACTTTTAAGAACCTGATTTTATTTAAGCTTAAAAATCAATTTAAGACTAGTTGCATCAAATAACACCCTAAGAGCGGCAGAAATAAGACCAGCATTTGTAAAATTGTTTAAAAAATAGCTAAAATTAAAATTTAAATAAATAAAATACGTTTCTTTAAAACTAACACCATAGCCAGAATAAGTTCGGGGAGAATTAATCTTTTAAGACTCTTATTAATTAATAGTCGAACTGAAATCAAACAATTTGCATAGGCTTCATACATAAAGTGATATGAATACTGTCAGAAAATGCTTCAAGTTTGATCGTGTATAATCTCAAAATTAGTTGGGGATATATGTATGTATATGAAGGCTTAAATTAATAGTTTCTACGCGTAAATTATATTTATTATTTTAATTCAAGCCAAGCGAAAGTTTCTTTAAAAAAATAAATATTTATTTAGCAAAATATTTATGCAAAAACTAGTTCAAAAAGTGTTTTCTTTTTTTTATTTATTTATTTATTGTCAACTAAAATCAGTCGGCACAAAAAAATACAAAAAGTAAGAAATTTAATTAAATATAATAATATTAAAATAAATTTAAAAATAAGAACTATTTAATTATATTTAATAAGAAATATTTATTTAATTAATTTCTAAATACAGAGAATATGCAATAATTGCTAGCTTGAAATTGACAAATGAAACCAATTTTATTTGCAACTGTTGTGTTTGCAGAAGTAGAAATCGGTTCATAAAATATTTGCTACATTTAAGATATCTTTAATCGAAACCCTTAAATACAAAACAGAGTACAATTGCTACTGGGTTTGGCTGCTGTGAGCGTGCAAATTAACCAGAAATATGCAGACCCAGACGCACAAATGCCAGCACATACTAATGTCATGGTACTAAGCTGGCATAGACACTAAGAAGTAAGTGTGTACTATGGAAAAGGCATTTACCCCCGCCCAGAGACATGGGACATGGTACATGAGACATAAGACATGAGACATGGAGAGACACGCGCGTGACACAATTTCGCTTAATTGAATTTGAAGACACTGATTATGTGCAGCATTTAGATAGATACATACATATATACACATATTAGACTAGTCTACACTAATATATGAGATACCGAGTTGATTATTCAACTGTCCAACTGCCCAACTGCCCATCTGTCCAACTGTCCATTTCTCCAATTGCAAAGCTAAACCGAATCCGTGCAATGACACAATTAAAAGAGATTCACGGCTCATCCCAACTAATTGCCAGATGAAATATGATTTCCTTTGACACTGAGCGCACTTTATAAAGTCGACTTGTCTCGTTTCCCAGTTGCTGCCTTGATTTTTCAGCTTTTGCCTCAGCTTTAGCTTAAACGGCCTGTGCAGTTTATTGCTATTATTATTATTATTATTGTTTCCATTAGAATTTGTAGCCCGAAGCTCGACGCTCTGTTTGTATTCGCATACATTAAGTGTGAGCACACTCACAGCATGCTTGAGTGTGTGTTTGAGTATTTGCCTCAGCTAAGGTCTCTGCTTTCAATTGAGCCTCTACGTAATGTTCATTGAGACAGCAGCAGCAGGAGCATTATGATTTTTTTTTTTTTTAATTCTCTTGCAGAGGGTACTATAATTGTGTCATCGAGTTTGGAGGAGACTTCTTTCAGAGTCGATGCAGCCATTTTCTCATTTGGCACTCAGCTTGCAACGTTATCTTTTTGCAAGTTGACATATGAAATATTTATCCAATTGCTGCAGTCAGTTGCTGGATAGAAACACGATATCCGATCAGTTTCAAAAGGAAGAACGAACCGCTTATCATTCGGAAAAAAATGAACTTATGGCAAGTATTATGATGCCACCATCATACGGCAGAAAATAATCTGCAGCTGATTACTATATCATATTAATATATATATTTATTATAATTGATTCTTATGGCTCAAACTCATATTGAAAATAGATTTAATATATATTTAATAATTAAACTTGCAAGGGTATCTATTCTTCGGCATGCCCAACATAGGCCTGATTTCTTGATTCATCTGCGAATTCCAGCAATGCAAATAAATATTCCACTATCTATTCAACTAAATATTCCGCTTCTTCCTTTTGAAAATCTGCCATATTCGCAAACTTAACTGAAAATCAATTTTGCTGACGATAAAAATAATAAATAAATGTGTTGTTTAGATTGAGAATATTTTATGGTCTTGAACTTGATATTGTTTCGCATCGCATTAATATTGTTTATGTATTTTGTTTGCGAATTCCTGTTTCATATTTAATTTGCGAATAAAGTAGTTGTGGAGAACACATTGGAGTCGATTTGTTTTTCGTTTATATGTTTAAATTGTGTATATGTATGTATGTGGGTATATGTACTCTTTCCCATTAAGTAAATCGTAAATTTATGTGATTATGCATATGTATATGTGTTTGTCTGTGGTAATAAGTGTTTCTCTTAGCTATTTTGCTTAGATTTCTTTTCTGCGACACAAGGAAGCCAAGGGACACAGAACAATTGTCAAACGGTGGAGAAGATATTTCGACAACATAAAATAAATTATAGATATTCTGTGATTACAGCAACTAGAGCCAATATATTTAGATAGATCTTAATAGTAAAATAAATGAATATATGCAAATTTAGCTTTGAGATATTGCTGGTGCTTCAACGTTAATACATAACTGAAAATTGCATTGCATGTGCAATGTTTTTTTATACCCTGTTTTTTATTTATATATTACTCAACTACACTCAGTAAATTGCTCTATTAAATGAACTCTGGTAGCTGAAAACATTCCATTTTACACGTCTTGTCTTAATTCTGTAATTGACAATATAATTAGGCATTAAAAGTGCAAAGTGTAATTTGCAATTACGCCATACGATCTGATTGAATGAATCGAGCATTATCAATGGGTATACACATGACTATACATAGTATAGTAAAAACTAATGCAAACTGCAACGAATGCTATTGATGGCCATTGATTGCTTAAAATAGCTATACAAATTTTTCATTTACAAAAAAACGATAAATAAAAAGAAAAAAAAAACCTTATGCAACGGGTTTTTGCTTAGGATGTACGATTCGCGCATTCAAACGATCGCTTGTTGCGCTTTATAAATGGCCCACAAATCGACAATTTCCTGTGTTCTACGCCCACCAAGCGCCGCCGAAATTGTCGCTCGACATGTTTCCCAGCATGTTCCCAAATTAGTCAGAGAACGCGAGAGGGAAGAGCGAGCCATGGAGGGGGGACTACAACTAATGTGCATGTGGACTGCAGTTACGTCAAGCTTTCTGTTTGCACTGCAAAGCGTTACGGTTTTCACTTGTCTTTGAATGCATGCCTTTTTTACTATTTGCATGCGGGGCGTATGCGCAATGTGGCATTTCAGTGGCGACGCCAGGCGCTCATTAATGGAACTAATGAAATGCTCTAAAATTTATTATGTGTGCGCTTTGTTACTGTAGATGGCGCTGCTGTGATAGACAATAGATGGCGCCACAATTAAAACGTTTTAATAAGACACAAATCGAATAAAATGTGTTCAAAATCAAATAATTACTTGAATTTTATATCAAATTACGATTTTGTTTTACTTTTATATACATACATCCAAAAATATCCGGAATGCTGTTTTATTACGCAAATTAAAACGCTTTTTGTTTTGTTAAACTTTAATATTTATTTCACTTCGTTTCAGTTTCTTACAATATTTTTAGCAGTTGCTTTCGTACTACATTTTACAATGCCTTTCGCTTTTGCTTAAATCAATTGATTTACTTTTATATTATATTATTTTTTATTTATTTCATATAATGCTATGTTATATGTGTGTGTATTTTGTGTCTGTGTATGTTTAACATTGGTTATGGTATGCATTTTATTTTGTTGTATATGTTTAATTTAATTGTAATCTTTACTTAACAATTTAAATATTCGATTTTACGTTTCATTCGCATTTAACATTTATTGGATTCTCAATGTTGGTTTGTTTTTTAGTATTTTATATTAAACTATAGTTAGCAGCTAACGGTTTTAATTTTTATCTTTGCATTTCATGAATACATTTATATAAAAACAAGTTTTTTTCATACAAAATATAAACTAATTACAAGTATTCATATATATTCATATATATATGTGTATATATATATATATTAATAGCGTTTATGGCTGAAAATTAAATGTTTATTTACAATAACTGGACTTTTGAATTTTAGATAAGCCATAAGACATAGTTCTTAAGTTGTTCGTTTGGTTTTGGTTTATTTAAATGCGCAAAGGAATTCATTGTTTGCTAAATTTTACAATACATTTATAAACATAATTTTATAACTAGAATCGATCAAAGAAATGCAGCTGATCTTAACTTTTATCATTTGCTATAATATTTACATTATGTATTTAGTTTGTATATGTATTTGTATAATATGTTTTTCCACATTAGGTAACAGTGCTGTAATTTAATTTATCGTTTTTTTTTTTCTTTTATTATTTTGCTGGGTTAGTTTCTTTATGTATACATTTAATTATGTCTGTGCTTCGGGTAGTTTAAATTATACTAAAACTTTGACCTATTCTTCGTTTTTATAGTGAAAAGAAACATTTTGTTTTGAATGAAATTGCTTATTCTCTCCCTAACATTATGAATATTCAACCTTATATCGATTGTTTTTACTGTATGCATTGTAATTTCTACCAAATTTTCCACGGTTCTTTGTAGCGTCGAATTGAAAACATTTTATTTTAAAGTTAGCCTAATGCGCATCTTGAAGCATAGCCAAAAATTGTAGTTAACCTTCTTGCTTAGGTCAGATTCGAATGATTTTCGTATTACTTTCAATATTTATCAAATACTTGTAGTACTTAATTTTGGAATAGCTTAAAGCAAAGCTGCCTCTATCTCAAATAACACGCTGCCAAATTAAATGTCGGAATCTAGCATATATTTTTTACATACATGTATAATTGAATACTATAGAATATATAAAATACATTTATCCAAACAATTTGCCAGCCTATGTTTTGCTTTTGGGCATATCTAACGATATTTTGCGCTTAGTTTACGAATAGTTGTAAATAGTAGACAAAAAAGGAAACGATATATGTATGTGTGTGTGTGTATGTTAATTAAATGTGATTTATCATCGAATTGATCTCGTGTTACTCTCATTACAAAGTTTCTCAATTACATTTAACTATGCCTTAACATAAGATCAACTAAATTGCACTCATCCTCCTTAGTCATATTCATACATATTTCAGTTAAGTTGTACGACTTTCAACTATATCATGCTATAATTTTACCCTCATGTACTCTTATAGTAATAGCTAGCTGATTTTCTTAAATTTTTATTTTGCTGGTAGTTCCAGCGCATCTATTAGATCTACTGAAGATCCTGCTGCTTGGGCTGACACGATCCGCAGCACTTCTCCTTGTAACGATGCAAGCGACAGAGACCCATGGCACGAGCATTCCGACAATATCGCGAAGTATCGTGACAACCGGACGATTTAGTGACTGTGAATATAAGTTGAGGTATGGATAAATATTCATCTTGATATAGATATTAACGTTGATTAAATTGAATTGAAAATAAGAAAACATTAATGAAAAAAAAAGACATCATTGCTGACCGTAAAGAATTGAATAAAAGTTTGGGTTGAGAAAATATAAAAACCTAATTGAAGGGCTGTGCTTAATGATACATTCTTTGTATAGCTCTAAATATCTATATATTACGAGGACTAATTATCCATATATTGCGAGATCTAATTGTCTATATATGGCGAGATATTTATAACTATCAGAATCACTAAATTTATATACATTTAATTGGATTAGTCTTACTTATTTAAAGTAATAATATCACTCCAATTAAATATAGATAAAATGTATAAAGTAAGAATATATTAGAGAATCAATTTTAATTTTATTTTAATCAGTCTACCTAAAATAAGTCCACTGCGTTAAGTAATACTGATTAAGATAAAATAACTGTGTCAATTCATATTCCAGTTAAAGAGCAAAGTAAATTTAATTTGGCAGCTGCACTCAACTATTTTATGGGTTAAGCATAAAATCTGCTCAGAAAATATGAAAGTTAATATTTTATTTACTTGTAAGTACTTATGCATATTTGAACACGAAATACGCACTTGATAAGTTATTAACATCGATAATGCAATTCCAAATGTTGATTTGTGTTTTGCTGTGTTTTGCACTTTGATTTTGGATGTGTAGTTGTAGCTGTGGACTTACGCTTGGATTGACATTGGGGACTCTTGCACACCTTCATGACAGCCGGCCGGGGTTGATGCTTGCAGACATTGCCGGCGGGTCGACGGCTGCCATACCAGACACACTGCAGAATGCGGAATTTAATGCCCTGGCGACCACAGGGCGCATTGCACTGCGAAAGGAATTGCATTTGTGGCATTAATAAAAGATGCGCTCAATGTTGCAACATTGCAGGCACTGGCCATACACTCAGACACAAAATGAAAATCGCCCTAAAATAATTTGAAAATTTATCATTTCTTTTTTAGAAATATTTTCCATTATTAAAGAAAAAATGCACTTTAATTTTTCGATAAAACCCCTTCTTAAATTCAGAATTAAAGTCGTAAAATTTTATGTCTGATTTAAAATTCACCCTGAAATTTAGAAACGCAAGCCCAACCATAAATCTAGGGCGATTTTTTTCGGAGTGTACCCTGAGCCAGAGCTGCTATCCACCCACCTCGGACCAGGGCTCCACACGCCACACGCCCTTGCAGCGCTCGTTGTAGCATTCCTGCCGCCCCGTCGGCCTCTCGTACTCGTCGCAGAGGCTGCCTGAGCTGCCGTTCTCATACCGGCAGCTGACCTGCCGCCGTTGCATGGCCGTGTTGCGTCCATGGCACCGCGAATGCTGGCAGAGAGACCAATCGCCCTTGGTCCAGTGCGGACAGGGCTCGTTGCCGCAGCTCTGGAACGTGTCAGGCATGTCCAGCCCCTGGGCGCGGCACTGTGCATTCTCCACAAGTTGGACGACGATGCCATCACCATTTGACAACGCAGTCATCCTCGTCGTTGTCTTCTTTGTTGCCTCACGGCGGCAGCTCAGTGTGCGACGCTGTTTGCATGGATAGAGGTGGCAAAAGAAACAAAGTTAACCGTTATTCTTGCTGCTTTCTTGCTTTCTTTTCTTGCCGCACATAAAACAATGCCAGCAAGAGGCCAGAACAGAACAGCAGACAGACAGCCATGCAGGCAGGCAGCCAGGACAACCATGTTTCGGTCTTCTCCGGTCACTGGCTGTTAAAATATTTAAACTCGTGCTTGATTTTTATGTGGACTCGGGATACACGAGTTCTCTCGGTGGCTGCTGTGAAATGTTGCTCTGCTCTGTCCTGCCTGCATTTGGCTAATTATTATATAAGTGTCGTCTGTTGCTTGAGGAAACTGCTCGCTCTCTTTTCTAATGCTTGTGCGAAACACATTTTTATGTCTTTCGTAAAGCTAATTTCGCCAGAAGGGTAAGTCACAATTTTATATACATTGTATTACTTAAATAAATATTTACATTTAATTAAAATTCGTTTGAGGGAAAGCTTTCTTACAAAAAAAAAACCACACAAATTTCCTTTTGATAACAAAGATTTCTTAAATATATTTGAGAAATTTATACATATATTTAATCTAAACAAGAGGAAGAGATTCTAAGGTACTTCAAAAATCGGCTAATCTTTGAAAATATACAGTCTATGAATTTAACTTTACTTAAAATTGAAGTATTTTATTTGGAGTTGCAGAAATGTAAAGAAAGATGTTAATAAATAGGATTAAAGTATCTTGTTGATGTCAGTGAAAAGTTACAAATTAAATTATTTAAAATTGAATTAAGACAAAAAATTAGAAATAAATTATAAAAATAAAGGCTATAATTAATCTGTATCTTTTTTATTATTTATTATATCTTGTTCCTCGAAAATGAGGAAAAAAATATATAATAAATCTAAATACATATTTCAGAATTCGCAAATTAAGCGTAAGTTATACCTTGTTCTGCAAAAATGAGTTTCAACAATTAAAATCAAGATTAACAAATTGACCAAATATTTGTTTGTGCTTAAATATAATTGAAGACCCTTATTGATTCAATGATTCTAATCTGAACCTCTTGCACTATTTTGATCCCCCTTTTGAAACGTTAAAACGCAAACGGTTTCCAAGTTATCGATGTGGAGAGCTCACCTGTAACCCGCTTCCAGCAGCACCGCATTCCTGCGAACACTTGGACCAATCGCCCAGTTCCCATTTGTAGACATAGTGGCCACTTTGCGACTCCCCCTCGTCGCTGCTGCCCACCTTGTGGTTGTTGTTGCTGTTTGTGTTGGTTGGTGGGGCCATTGCGATTGTTGTTGCCGTTTCCCAGCGAGCGTGTGGCATGTGCGGCGGCACATCCTCAGATTGGGGCGGCTCTCTGCTCTTCTGGCTGGGTACGGTAAGTTCCACTCGACCCGCCTCGGTGTGCAACTCTTTGGTTAGCACACGAGCCGCTGATGGTGACGGGGACGGGGAGGCGGAGGGCTCCAAATCGAGACCGTAATTGAGCGCCTCACGTTGCAGCAGATGTTGTCCGCGTGAGTCCTTAAAGCGCTGCAGTGGCCAGAGTAACTGCAGGAAATGGCATAATCATCAAGTTCGGGTTACGTAAGTTAGCTTAAATATTAGGCAAGAGTTTGCTATTTGTAGCCCGCATGCAGCATGTAGCATGCAGCAAGCAGCATTCACCAGGCATCTGGCACCTGGCAACTCACAAAAGGCAGCATTAATTGAGCGCCATGTTGGACTATACTATGCTTCGCTACGGTAAATTTGCATGGCCGTCAACACGTTTCCGTTTCCGCTTTCATACCGTGCACAATCTAAGGTATGTGTGTGCATGTTTAGGTGTGTGTGTGTGTCTACGTTTCAGTGCTGCCAAAATATGACTATTCTCAGAACATAACGCAATAACACAAAATCTGAATTGCATGAAAATAAAAATCATTAATTTATATATTTAATTCCATTAAAATTTTAAAATGATTTACTCGTGTTAAGAATAATTCGACCTCCAATACTATTTAAGATACCCCAATATATATTGATTCAATTTAATGCGCTCCTGAAATGGTTTATTGAATTAACAGCTTAATATTGCGATTAATTCGTTTTAAATGAATTCATTTTTCGCTTATATCATTATTATTTTTAAAATCTCTTCTGATTAGCGAAATGATTTATAAGCGTTTGGATGAATAAATAAATAAAATGAAATAAAATGTCTCTTCCGCTGCTGGTTGTTCTCAAAAATCACACTTTGTTGGGACACGGGGGGAAGTGATGTGAAATGTGGACAACACTGGCTGCTGCTCTTCATGCATGCACACTTGAATTGGCCTCATCAATTGCTTCACGTTGACTGACTGCGTACTGCGAAATCCGATTAACTTTTGCGCTCTGTGCCAATCTGTGAACCCATGACAAGCTACCCGATGGTCCCCCCCTGCTTGCTGGTTAACCCCTCAGCCGTATCGCCCCTTCCATTAGGGCTGTGCAAAAATTTGACTACCAAATGGATTTTTGGGATCAACAATTTTCTAGTGCATATGCAACGCATTTGATTTTTGACTTTTGCCAAACTATCACAGCACCACACCCACCCCCCCCACTAGCATTGTCTCACTGAAAGTATCATCATCATCATCATCGTCGTCGTCAGCGTTGGTCGTTTTCATTTACAGCCCCACCGTTGGGGTCGATGGGAGCCAGTCCAAAAAGATGATTTCCCAAGTGGTACTTGAAACCGACAAATACGGTTCAGTGTTTGTTCTTGTTCTTGTTCCCGTTGTTGCTGTTGTTGCTGTTGTTGCTGTTGTTGCTGTTGCAGTTGCATCTGCTGCGCTTTTATGTGAAGCTGCTGCTCCTTCTGCCATGTATATGCATGTGTTGTGTGTTTTGTGTGCGTGTGTATGTGCCGTTGTCATTTGTAGCTCGACACTAACGCCAACGCCTCCATAGCCTTTTATTGTCACCGCAATCGCAATTGCAATCGCTGGCATTGGCATTGTTCTTGTGTTGCTCTTGTTATTGCTCTTGCTGTTGATGCTGTTGTTGTTGTTGTTGTAGTTGTTGTTGTAGTTGTAGTAGTTGGCTGTTGTTGCTGCTGCTGTTGTAGTTGCTAGTGAGCCCCCTGTCAATACGTTCTGTAGTTGAAGCAGCCAGCAAAATTGTTGGCAAGCATTTACAGCTGCACCCCTTTCCCCCACTCAGCTGCCCCTGTTAGGCGAAACTTTTGTGCGATGCAATCGGAGGAGGCTAATGTTAAAGTCATCATTAGTATCGTACAGGAGGCCTTTTGATAAAATCAATACCTTCAATGTGGTTGTACTAATTAAATCGATTTTGTGGCTAACCACAAATTCACAGCCTTGTAGCATTTTTTCATGAGAAAAAAAAACATTTTTAAGCTTGTCTTTACTAAAGATATTAATATTTAGTAGTTGGATTTTAATTTAAGAAACTGAGAAAAAACATAAAGTTAGTTAACATGATAACATTAAGTTTTTTTATTACTGATTAATCATATTAATTAAAAAATGCAAAAGCTTTTCAATAAACAGTCGCATATTGCTACTGACTTAGCCTGATATTAGTATAAGGAAACTATAATATGATAAATGGCATAAATATAAATATTTATTTTGCATATAAGATAACGAGAAACGCTAAATGCCTTTTCGTAAATCACTTCTTAAACAAAAAATAACAAATTATAAAAGGCTGATTGCGCTGACTCCACTAAATATTTGTGTCAACTTACATGTATTCAGATATGTTAATGTTTTGTGTTTATGAATCAGACTGCAATCATTAATTAAATTTCAACTGGAGTCCCTCATTAGCATCAGAAGGAGAATATTTATATATTTTTTGCAATCATTTAAAAGGGGAATTTGAGGCACGCACATCGTTAAATTCTCACGCCTGAAAAGCGCTCCAAGCGTTACCACTGACAACCAGGTAGCCAAAAAGGCATAAGCCAACAATCAGCCCAGCCATAAAAAAAAAAACAGTTACAAATTATATTCAGCAGATTTCGGAGTGATTTGACTAGCAGATACCCAATTTCAATAGTTCGAAATATATTGAGTAAAGCTCTGGAATTTAATGGACTGATTAAATTCAGATCTGTCAACATAAGTTTTTGAGATCTGCTTATTTTTTTGAGGTTCACATATATTTCACTCCAGTCTAAACAATATACCCTATGTAATCTGTACAGGGTATGAAAGCCAACTCATGAAATGTGCAACATATTTTTTTATTATTTTATTTCACTGAATTTAATTTGCGCTTAAATGTTGCATTCAACACATGCAGAGAATGCTGCAATTTGCAAGCAGTTTAAATGGAGCGCAGAGTCAGATAACCAGAACCATAAAACCGCCTCGGGGCCTGGTTATCCTGTGAGCCTGCCAACATCCTGCGAGCGGAGCATTAATAAATAGTTGCAATCAAAATTAAAAGGGCAGCAAAATGGCGCAAACATTTTGCAGTTCGCTTCTTTAAATCATTTTGATGAATAGCACTAGAAATCGCATGGAGCCAGGGGGGAATAAGGAGCCCATGAGGGGCAGCTGCAGCAATGTTTATGCAACGTCTGTGAAAATTTATTAAGGCGCCTTTAGCGCAGCGATTTTTGGTACAGGCTTTATAAATTTGTCAGATTTGTGGAGCCTACGCAGAAAAGTGAGTTGCGTGATTAATAGGCAAAAATGCTGAGCCATAAATTACATGGCCCGATGGGACTTTTGTTCATCTTGGCTAAGTGGCATGCATAATAACCGAAATGCATTAGCCTGGCAACCAGCTACTCAGCTCTATAAAAGCCAATCGCCATTCAATGAAGTGATTTAGCCAAAAGACAAACTCACAGTTAATGAGTAGAGTTAGCCAGTTGAGTCAACAATGCAATGCAGAATTCAATCGCCATGAATTGCTGACTGAATATAGAATATAGACTTATAGCATAAGGCATGCACATTGATAGCTAGAGAGAAATCGAAGTGGAGCTCGATGGTTAATAAGGCAAGAGCTCATAAGAGCAGCAAATTAATTAATGCCATTCAGCAGAAGCCAGAAGCAGATTGCATTCAATAGCTGACGACTGCGAAATGCCCTGTTAAACCAGAATCTTGTGCTTAGAAAAATCGTATAAAATATTCCCAGTTTCAAAAAATATTATGAAAACTGTTAAAAAAAGAGAGTAAGTTTATCAAATAAGATGATGACAACAGCAGCTACAGTCTCCAATCTTCCCACTTGCTTCAAAAACACGTGCACTCAGAAAAAAACTGTTCCCATTTTTTCTGAGTGTAGAGGATGCTAAATAAATTGAAAAGCATGTCTGCCACTGCAGTTCAAATACAAAAATAGCTCCATTTGATTAGCAATTAATTAGCTTTAGCCCAGAAGTGTAAATGGCATGAGACACACTTGAAAACTTTAAGTGTTTTTGGGCTATAACACAGGACGAAAGGAAGTTCATATGAAATACAGTTGGTCCTAAGGCAAATGGAGAGCAATCCCCATTGCTGGAAAAGGAGCAGTATAATCCCATTTATTATTACATTATGAATAGCACATACATATATTGTTCTTTTTAACAATTTATAAATTCCAAACCAAAATCATGTTTGTATTAATTTCTCACTTGAAAGAATGCTTTTGTTATATTTTTCAAAACTACTTAAAGTGCGGTTGAGCAATTATGCATTTATGATTTTTTGCAATATGCACTCGACATTTGAATATGATAAATCAATATTTTAGGAATTAATTGTGAACTATTAACACTAGCCAATAAAATAAATATGCCAACCGACGTACGCTTGAGTGCCTTGAACATATTTTTGATTGCACTGTGGAGCAAAACTTCAATATATAGATTACAATGGGAAATGTACTGCACATAAACTAAATATCTGAATTGAAATTATTGAAATAATTTAGTTAACAACTTTATATGTGTTAAGGGTGTGTTAAATACGTTTCTTTATCTTTGAATTTGAACCAAATCCCAACGTATGCGTTCCCACAGTGCAGGGCACAGGGCATAGGGCAACTAAATGAAATGCAAATAAATTTAATTTTTAATAATAAGGCAAAGTGATTATTATTTTTGTGAGCAGTCGAGCGGCAACACCGCAAAGGGTTAATCAATGCGCCGCAAGCTCTCAAACCCAAATGTAAAAAGCACGTTATCATTGTGCCTAACCCACACTCATACACACACACACACATACAACATGTGGCTTAAATGCAGACAGCTGAAAGCTGTCGGTCAGTATTCAAAATGGCCGCCGAATAAGCCGTTGGCAATGCACATGCATTTGCATATTTACATATATACAGATATATATATATATATATATATGTGTATATATATATACGAGTTTTCTGCGGTTCGCGTCTGTTTGCCAACCGTAAAATGTGCAGCATTAACAAATAGTTTTTGAAATGAGATAAAAATCGCATTGCGAACTATTTAAGTGTCTGTTTAGGTGGTCGGCTGCATTCTAATGTGGCCTACAATTTAACGGTAACTAGCTTTGATAAATGTGCCATCTGCTTCCGGGAGGCAGGCAGGAGTTGCAAGTGTCAGCCATAAACTGGGTGGGGGGTTAGTCCTGCGTCGCGCTTGGCTGTGCATCATAAATTATTTTTGCCAAATCTGCATTTGGCATCAGGGATATATTATATATATATTCGTTACTAAGCAGTTGCTGCACACAAGCCAGCTTCTCTGCCTAAATCTCAATGGTTTATATTAACCTGCTGCTGCTGCTGAATACGTTTTCATAACCAAAAACCACGATACTAAATTACATACACACACACACGCACACACACACACGCAGAGCATCAACTTGGCCGTCAGGTGTAAAAGGCAATTTTTGGGCGATGCCGTCGACAGCGTTGACGGCAAGCTAATTTTCTATGCCAAAAATTTGTTTGACTTTGAGTGTATAGTATGCAAATAAGGTATAACTTTTATGAGCTGGTGGGGAAAACGCAAAAGGGAAGATGGAAAAATTGCAATGAACCCGCGCGCGGCAAGCAAACTTTTCAATTAATAAATTAAGTTTGTGGCAAAAAATTTTGTTGCTAATTGTTTGATGGCTAGCACATACACACCGACATACACACACACACACTCAGGCACTTACAAGCAGACATGGAGGAAACGCTCGACGTTGAGGGCGTGGCACTTACCCAGCCAGCATACCAACAAAACACACAAAAATTAGCTGTTTCTGCTTTTGCTGCTGTTGCTGCTGCTGTCATTCAACGGCAGCGAGAAGAGCTCATTAAAAATTTTTCGAAATGCATAAGTGAATAAGTTATTAAACATTTCACATATACTTTATAAATTTGAATTTCTTTCACTTGCATTTACTAATACTTTGGCATGCATTCGAATAACATTTCAATTAACATGCAATCTAAAAGTAATATTTTAATCAAGTTAAAGTTGTTTAAAAAAAGAGTGTTTCAAAAGTTGATTAGGGAAACATCTAATTGAATGATATATATATTTTTGTCAACCCGCTTTAGTTATTCACCTTATTCACAAATGTTTTCAAAATAATAATTACTCTAGTAACAAATGGGAAAACATCTCTGCTATTTTTGATGACAAATTGATCATTTATATAATTGAAAAGTAATTTGAGCTTTTCTACAATTATCTGTACTTTCTACAGATTGACACCCACTTTAGTACAGCCTTTTGCAGGGCATCTCCCAGTCGCGCCAATCTCAGCTAGCACAATTTACATATGTTATTTTTTTTTTTTTTTTGTGGACACAAACATATTGTTCGTTAACATTTTATCAACAGATTTATATGAATTTCTGGTGGTTTTTGTGTCATGTTCATAAAAAAATAGTGGGTTTCCTTACATGTATGCATATCAAATATTTGCATGTGTGTGTTGATTAATATAATGAAATTAAAATGTCGTTTGTTTCGGTAGACCAAGTTTTATGTGTACAAATTAGTATTTAATTAAGGGTTTCGTTCTTTTTTTTTTAGTATATTGTGATTTATTAGTATTTGATTGCCATTTTATGTACTTTAGAGTGTTGTTTGAAAACATAATAAATTATTCGCCAAATATTTTTTTTCTCTCAGGCCAGTTTTAAATTTCAATTCCAATTTCGGGAATATTTTTTGAAGGTTATTAAATATTATTAAAAATAGCTAAAGCGATTTGTTCTCAAAGAGCCATGAAAAGTATTCATTAAAACTATCTTTAAATATATATAAATTTATTTTTAAATACTTTGGCATAATGAATAATAGTCAACCAAAATGTATATTTGAATCAATTGATATTATAACATTGCACTCGAACACTCGCAATTCACGCACAATGCAGTTCTCAAATGAGTATTTATTCAGTTAAGTATTTTGGCTTGCATAATTTCATGCTAATTTGCGATCATGTTATTATGTTAAATAAAGTAGTTTTATGCATACGTTGCTTAATTTGCTGTTTGCACTTAATGCAATAATAATAACAATAATTTTGCTTTGGGCATGCAAAGCATTTGCATTATGTTGACTTTTGGTATTTGCCTTTTGCACTTTTGTGCTTGGTTTCATTTCATTCTTTGCTTGTTTTTTTGCAGCCCATTAAGCCAATTGTTTGCACATTTCAGCAAAATGCACTAAATGCAAAAAATGCAAATAAAAGTCAGCGGAAAATGTCTTTGATTGCAAATAGTTTGGCGATGGCGGCGAAATGCGCGCAAAAAGTTCGCCTCGAGTTTTCCAGGAGCTCGTTGGCCAATTGAAAATTTAATGAAAATTTTCGGTAATTAAACGAATACACATTTTTTATATTGTTTTTTTTTTTTGTTGGTGGAGACTGCAACTGTTTACGCGCTGTTTACTGTATACTGTGTACAAATATATATATATATATGTATGTTTTTATTTGAGAGAGGTGAATATAAAGTGAAATAAAATGGAAATGGAAATGGAAAACATATAGCTTGTTGTATACAGAAATATTTAATATTTTACCTACATTGCGTATCAGTAATCAGAAAACAATTGTTTTTGTGTTTCCATTGTTGTGGTTGTTGTTGTTTACATATTTTTTGTTTATTTATTTTTTTTTTTTTTGGTTGTTGTATCGATGTGTTGTTGTTTATATTTGTATTTGTGAGGGTTTGTTTGACATTAAGCATCGCAACATCGCCCCGCCCCCGAAAAAGCGAGCACGAAACAAAAATTCATTGTTTCGGCATACGTATACATAGGTGGGAAAAGAAAGAATAAAAATGTGTGTTTGAGAAATAAAATTTGAAGTGAGAACATCAGAATTTTGCATGCAAAGAAAGACAACGAGAAAACATGCCGAGCAAGAAAACTGCTAAGAAAATTAAGCAAGAAGCCGAAAGACCAACTCAGGTCTCCATAATAATAAATATTGAAAACTATTTTGACTGCAGTTGCTGAGATTTCTGTGTTTTTGGTTTAACATATATAACCAGCCAAATGACCATAAAGTGTTAACACTATCAGATTACGCTTTTTACGTTCAATTAAATGCCACAGCTTCAATCAGAATCAAGTGAAACAACAACGTTGCGTAAACAATAATATGGAATGACAATACACGTGCAAAATGAAAAGATAATACCAGATAATAATACTATTGCAGCAATCCAATGCCACTCGCCGCCAAGTTGTTGGCAATTTAAGCTTGATGGATGGATCTGTATGTATGTATGTATGTGTGTATGTATGTGTGTATGTATTTGGTGTAGATGTAGGTGTGTGCTCTTTGCACGTTGACAAATTTGCTGGCAGAGCTGCTGGGCCCAAGTTCCAATCAGACCAAAGACAAATATGCGCAGCCTGTAAATTTATATGCAGAACTTTGGCAATTTGCATGGCACACACCCACACACACACCCCCTTCGCTCTGTGAAGTGCACTAATTACACACATGCACCACGACAATCGGCCTACCAGGGGTAACAATTACAATTACAAAATTACTACACGATATATGGTCTGGTTGGCAAAGTGAAAGAATTTCACGTGTGAAGAAGAAGCGAGAAAAAGAATGCATTTAAATCAAAAACAATCTCAAAATGTAGTAATGAATGCGCACAAAAAGAACAAAATCGAAAAACCAAAAAGCGAACGAAACCAAACCAAACGAAACGAAACGAAACAAAACCAATGCAATCCAATGCAATCCTGTGCAAAGGATGCCTCCTCACCTGCAGGTTGCTCAGCAACGCCTCGAAATAGGGCATGGCCAGAAGAGTTTTGGTGCGACTGCTGCCGCTGCTGGCGCTCGCTGGCTGTGGAATTCTGTCCTGGGATTGCACTAATTGCGAATGCTATACATAAATATATACATATAAATATAAATCCATACATATTTGTGGCATGGCATATATTTTATTGATGACACACAATTCGCAATCGCATTCGTTGGCATTTGGTGGGGGGGGGAGAGAGAAAATAACGTGACATAGTATTTATTAATAATGGTTTTTCTTCTTATATAGTTGAGTATAGTTGTGGATAAATGTTGTTGGTCGTGTTGATGTTGATGTTGAAGATGAGAAGTGTTAATTGCATAGCCCAACTTTGCTGAACCATATATAATAAAAATAATTTATTTTCAAGATTATTATTGAATTTATCTTAACAATTAAGATATGTGAAGATAATTCAATTTATACTAACAAATATGGAGTATTTGGGAATTCCCTTAACTAACTAATTCATACCAACTATTGGAGTTTTCTGGGTTTCCTCCAAGCCGTGCAACAAATCTTGAACCAATTTTCCAACGAAATCTTAAAATTTATTCATTTTTTGATTAAAAATATTAAGTGTTACTTTTAATTTAATGTAGTTAATTAAATTAAATTTATTTCGATTTCAATGTTCAATATTAGTAGTATTAGTTCTAAAAACTAAAGCATTTTGTTAAAATTCAGTTGAGACCCTAACTAAATTTGGCCATAATTTGGCACTTAACCCCTTTAGGTCAGAGAGCAACATTTGAAGCACTTCTGGCTAACAATGCTCAAACGCTTATAGAATTTTGAAATTATGCTCGTTACAAACAAAAACCTAATTTTCTCACATTTCTTTGCATCCTTTTCAATCTCTGCAGTATTTGCTATTAGAACAATTTCCAATTTGATGCTGGGCCAAAAGAAAAACAAAAAATACCATAAAATTATAACGCAATTTCGACAGGAATGGAACTCAAGCCAAGCATTTACGCTAATATTACTGTTTATACAACTTGACCTGAGTTCGCTCAACAAACGAGAAAAGACAAACAATTTTACACGAGATTTGTGTGAGCTAGTCGAGCTGAACGAAGCTGCTTTTGCACCGAGCACCTTGCTGCGCATCCTGTTTCCCAGCAATTGAAAAGCAGGACCCACTTGCCAATCCTCTTTCCCTTTGTCTATCCGTTTATTGTGGACGGACACTGTGAAATGCTGTTGGCTTTCCTTTTACTGGGCTCTGCTCAATGCAGCTCTGCTCTGCTCTGTTCTGTTCTGTTCATTTCAGTTTTTGCTGGCAAACGTTACGTATACGTAATTTCATTTGAAAGAGCATTATGTATACGTATGTACATATGTTTGGGCAGTCGAGCTGTAAAATGGGAAAAAATGTTTGCAGCCACAAAATCTGAAATGCCAACAGACACAATGCAGTTGTTGTATGAACGCATATACATATGTATATACACATAGAGTAATCTGGTGACATTTGTATACTTGATATATCAGAGTAAAGTAGAAAAACTATCAAATTACGATGTGGACTGTCGACAGAAAAGGATATGATGCAGCAGACCAAAATAAGGCGACAAGTTAAGCCCCAAAGGCATTGTAAGCATTGTGTCAGCGCAGGACTCTGGACATGAAACATATTTAATGTGTGTGTGTTTGTGAGTGTGTGGGTGTGTGTTTGTGTGTGTGAGCTTGTGGTTGTGTTCTGGCGATACAAGACAAGGAAGACATAATCATCATAAGTCTTCAGCCCGAGAGTTGTTTGCATATATTTGATTATTTACCTCATCTTCCATAATGCTGCTATCCGCATGCTGCACTCCATCCGATTTGGGGCGTCGATTGCGTTCCCTGCCATTCTGCATCCTTTCCGACTGGTTCTGTCTGCGACGTGTGGTCGATTGCTGCTGCGACCTGCAAAACAACAAGACAACAAAAACAAACAAAATTAATGCCAAAGCCAAAGCCAAACCAAAGAAAGAAACAACTTTAAAATACTTTACAAACAGATAGTAGGCTAACACTTAATGCCGGAACTGGTTGCTTAGATTTGTTGCACATGTTTTTTTTGGCTGGTTGCAGTTGTTGTTGCTGTTGCCGCTTGGCTGACTGCAAAATGTCAAATGCACAGGAGTTTTAAATTTTCTAAGCCACGCGTTCCGTCTGCACACAAAAGCACTTCGAGTGGAATTTTGGCTCTAGCTTGCCCCAAACCACATTCCTCACGCCCTACTCCTCACTCCCCACTCCACACTCCTGCTTTGTTGTGCACTCCTTGGACTACTTTGCATATTTTACTCTGCAAAAATGATGTCCATTGTGTGTGCTGATGGAAATATAAATTCATATACGAGTAGAAAGGCGGAATTCAAAATATGCACGGTATATTATAAAGGAGCAGAGTACTTCTCAAATTTCATTCACTTACATTGCAAGTATGCAAACTGAGTGTAAATAGACTTTATGTTTATATCAAAGGAATAACCTGTATGAAAAGAATTACTATTATTGTGCAGCTATTAAAAAATTTAAAATTTAAATTGTCCTTCAATTTAATTAACTTTTTTATTTAAAAATGCAGTCAACAAAAATAATTATATATATGTTTATACACATTTAATCTAATTATATATGTATATATATTTAAGCATTATTAACGAAGCATATATCATTTACATGTTACTATATGCTACGCTATATATCTGCTATATTTGATCTCAGTAACCATAAAAAAAAATTCAATATTCTGATTGGCTTAGAATTGAAATAACATATACTCCAAAAAAATTGTATTTTTATGTAAATGAATTTGTCTGCAGCCATTATAGTGCATCTCAGAGTCGAGCACCTCAGTTTGACGTAGTTTATCTTTTGTTATTTCAGTTTTATTGCTCTTTTTGGAATTTATATTTTTGAAGCTCTATCATGCATAATTTCAAAATTGTTTACATGCATCAAGCTCAAGTAAAATGTTATTTTATTTCTTTTTTAACATTTTTCCTAGTCAAAATCATCCATCAACATTTACATATTTCTGGGACACAGAAAACAGTTATTTCTGACACCCACACACACGCACACTGTCCGCCACTGTATACCCCCTGTTCTCCACTTTGCTTCCGCTTATATAAATATTATTTCGCCTGTGCACTGAAGACCAAATAATAATAAACATTGAATAATAAACAATATCAGAAAAGCATTAAATGCAGCCTAAAAACACAAAATATTCTTCAAAGAACCAGAAGTACAAACATGCAACCAATCACCGATCCCATCCTCCCCCCTCACCAACACTTTCAGGCTGCTGCAACAAATTCACGTCACATGTTACCATTTGCACATTTGCTGACACAAAAATTTGTTTCCGAAAATTTGCCACCACGTGACCCTCCCCAAATATATTATTTGAGCCAACATTTAAAAAGCGATCAAATGTGACACCGCCTCCCCTCCCCATGCCCCTGCTGCCACATTTCGATAGCATATCAATTTATGTATATATATATTTATGGGGGCCTATATGCTGTTCACTTGAACCGACTTCCCCAAAAGTTTAGCAACACTTTCCAAAACATATTGATGATGCATTTGTAAACCCAAAATACCACTCTCTTCACTGAGTCTGTGTGCTTGTGTGTGTGGATGTGTGTGGGTCTGTGTGGGTGTGTGTGTCGGTCTGTGTCTGTGTGTGTCGGTTGGGGCTTTGGCCAAAATGCATTTTGCTGTTGGCTGTTTGCTTTTAACCATTAAGCAGGTCGTGCGTATGTCCAACACACTTACACACACACACGCACACTCACACACACACACACACATTGAGTTGTTGTGTGCTTGCAATTTTTGGCATTTTTAAGCTGGTGGCTCTAACCAAAACGAACACGTAACCCAAAATTGCAAAATAAACCGCACACGCTCGCTGAAACTAAATATATATATATAGCAACAGAAGAGGTGTGTGTGTGTGTGTGTTGCATGAGAGGGGGTGGGGGCGATTGTGGTTTTGTGGTTGAGGGGGTGAAGCCACTCAATAGACTTAAAGGTTCAAGTAGCTTACACAGGGAGTAGTTGCACAGCAACCAGCTGCCGCCGAAACAAAAACAACCAAACACAAACTACAAACCCATGAGTATTCGAATATTCGAGTTTTCGAGTTTTCGAGTACTCGATGCCAAAACAAATAGGGACGAATGCAGTTTAGGGACACTAATCGACTATCAAATGCTCTGATTCCCCATCGGAAAACAAACGCAAATATAAACAAAAATTTCAACTTATCAGTTGTGGTTTAGCTGCAGAATTGAATGAATGGCGACCGAAACTAAAATGAAGTTTTCAGATATTCCAAGTTGTTAAAAAATTCAGGTAACCATATTATAATGTAAATTTCTAAATGTGTGTTTAATCTTTCTTTTAAAAAAAATTACATATTTGTAAGGAAAACACTGAAGACAAAGTTGTGTGAAATTTCTGGATTTGTGCGAGTGGCTTTTAAAGTATTTTCATAAATTTAAAAAAAATAAATCCACAAGTCAGAAAGTGTGTAAAAAAATATTATATTGGGATAAGTTAAGATGTACAACCATAAATATATGAGCAAATGGTAATTAATAATAATAATTTTAATGTTTAAATGAAAAATATGTATCAAAAACCAATTATATAGATTTTGCAAGCTATATGAATAATAATAATTATAATTAAAACAACAATTTACTTCTAAAATAATTGTATTCATGAGAAACAATAGCTTGAGTCTATTGCAATTTAAATTAAGTGCCCAGGCAAAGAGTCAAAGTCAAGATGGAAGCGTTCTTGTAAATAGCTTGGTTGATTAAGTCAATACTCCCCATTTAAATGTTGGCCCATTCACTCTCGAGCTAAGCTGGATGGGAAAGGTAAGCATAGCTGAGGTAAAACACACTTAAGCAACCATGAAATTTACTTAGAATTGGTTGCTATTGTTTTTATTTTCGCCCCTTTTCGCCGCACTTGCTAACCATAGAATTGTAGTGCTAAGCAAGTACAAATAAATGTGCAGAGGTGTGTGGCATGCAACACTTAGAAGGCGATAACACGCATACGCAATTTTGAGCGTCGAGTGGGCTGGGCGTGGCGTCAACTGTTCGCCATTAAGGGGAACGGGGAGTGGGAAATGCGAAACAGTGCACAGATAAAGACAAGACAGGAAACAAGCGCATAACTGACCAGGCAAGCATTGAGCATTCAAGCACTGCAAAGGGGCAAACGCATATTGTATACGACATGGCGTGCCACAAGAGGAAGCAACAGACAGATAAGCAAGACAAGGCGAAATGGTCATAGTCATTGCCAAAGGAACCCAGGCGGCAACCAAACTACAAATGCACAAGTCTTAGTGCAATCTTAAACTACTTAAGCTTCACAGCTTTTGAGCAACTCAGTTAAAGCTGACTTAAAAACATACCGAAGTGAATTTGTAGATGAATCAATCACATTATAATTGCACATGATTAAAGTGAGTCATAGTTAAAATAAACCCTTTAATTTGAGCTGATTGATATAAGCAAAAAAGGTTTAAGAGAATATCTTAAAAATGCTTATATCTATTGTGGCTTATGTTGCATCCATAGCTGTGGCAATCAAAACACAAACTTCAGCTGTATAATAAGGGAATAAGATATTTGAACACAGCAACTCGTCGCATAATATCTATATATGATTATTTCTCAATAATGTGATTAGGAAAGCATTTTTTGAAATAAATACATCGTTTTACTTAAAGATTTATTTCTATTTAATGTATTTAAGCATTTCCTTGCTTGATATATATTCTATTCAGATATATTCTTACACTTCTTTCGAACTTACATTTGTGCAGCATTCTGGGCATATGCTTAAGCTTACTTGTCACATCTGTAATATATGTATAACTGCCATTTATCACCTGCATTTATCATATCTATGTAAAAAGGATTTCTTTTCTCACAGCTTTTACCTGCGCTTTTCCCTAATTAGTTCTCATATTTTCCCAATTTCTGCGCCACTCTCTCAAAGTAAAAGTTGAGAGGGAAAAGTTTGTTGTTTTGGGCATAAGGTCAGCAAAGTGACGGTCGTTACTTACCCATTAGGGCCGCCATCAGGGCCGCCCACTGCTGCCGCTCCACCCGTTGTGGCACCACTCGTTGGTGACGTCATGTCCGCTGAGGTAAGTGCCTCCGTGCCACTGCGTTCACGTACCAAGCGATCTAATGATAAGCGACAGGAATCAGTTTAACAACATTTTGAAATTTATGCTGATGAGAACTGCACCTGAATCCTGGCGTTCCAGCTCCTCCACCTGCTGTCCGGGTTTCGCCTTGACCTCAATGTGAGTCTCCGCGGAGCTGAGTCCGGCGTGACACGTATAGATGCCCGCATCGTTGAACGTGATATCCAGGATGCGAAGTGCTCCCTTCTTGGACACCTTGAACTTGCGCGAACGCACCAGCGGCTTGTGATCTTTGCTCCACTTGATCTTGGTGCGGTTGTAGCGCTTAACGGGACACTTGATTTTCACCTGGGTGCCAAAGAAAACGACACCAGCCTCGCCCACTCTCAGTGTAACCTTTGGCTTCTTTGGATTGTGCTGGATGTGCGTCGAATTACTGATTTGAATGACGGGCTTGGGATCCTCGGGAGGACACGGTTTTACATTGCAGGGTTTCTTATCTGGCGGCTTGACGCTGGGACACATCGACTCCGGTCGCTCGATCTTATGCTCCTGGGCCATTATCTGTTTGCACTCCACCTTGCGATCCTTGATGCCGTATCCGCAGGTGTGGGAGCACTTGGACCACTCGCCCACCTCCCAGCGCACCGGGCAGTCGAGCACATTGCAGTATTGCCTGTCGGCCGGCGGTGGTTGGGGACACATGCTGTTGGGCACTACCATCGTGTTCTCGCCGCCACGCGTCACTTCGTGGATGCACTGCACCTCGCGTGTCTTGATGCCAATGCCGCAGCTCTTCGAGCAGGGCGTGTAATCAGAGTAGTTCCAGCGCGGCGGGCAGGGCCGATCGTTGCAGGTGCGCACCCGCGCCTCCGGCTTGGTCTCCTGCGAGCAGAGGAAGGGGGAGACAACTCGACCATTGTCCTCGCGCACACAATTGATGATAAGCTCCTCGACACCGCCCAGGCAGGATGCACTGCACGAGGTGTAGCCCTGTTCGCGCCACACGTACGTCTTGCCCGGCTCGGAGACGCCCACCTTGATGGAGTCACGGGGAAACTGTTCGTCATAGCCATGCGAGGGCAGCATGCAGGGATCCTCCACACACCGCTCAACCTCATCGTGCGGCCGGTTGCCCTCGCACAGTGTGTCATTCACAGTGGCCACTGTGCGTGAGTATTCCAGATAGATCTTGCACTTATGAGCACGTCGTCTGATGCCCTCGCCGCAGGTAACGCTGCAGGCTGACCAATCTGTGTCCTTGATGAAGCTACAGCAGAAATAGATGAAAGATAAAAATAGTTTCCAATTCAATATATTTACGATTATGTCTTAGATATATGAATAGTATAAAAACTAATATGTACACTTATTATATATTATATTTTTATTTATATATAATTAGTTGATTTTTAACTAATAATAACTATTAATAATAAATATAACTATTAAGCATGAGCTACAAGAAATATAGACTGCAATGCTGTGGAGTATTGAAACAAAATACAAATAAATATAATATAATAATCTACAATCCTAATATGGCATTCGATAGTTCAACATATGGATCTGATTTAATATATATCATATTTAACAAAGAGTTATGAGCCAACAGACATCAAACCAACACATTTTAAATCTCAAACTGCAATGCTGTATTTTATTGAACTTAAAACCATAAAGTTAAGCTTTATGTTTGTCTAGCAAACAGCTGAGTAAAGCACATAAAAGTTGCCCCCTTCAACAACCTAAACTATGAAAAGTATTTCCTCTCTCTCCCCCTTGACAGCTATACAAATTTGATGCAACAATAGTCAGTGACCACGTTTTACACATTGTATTTCATTTCATGCCACGCAGCATTCGAGTCAAAATTTATTAAGTCACCCGCTGGCAGACCCCAAAAACAGTGCTCTATTACATGTTTGCATCCATTCATCGCCAATAGCTATATCCGGAAGGCATAAAAGTATCTGAGAAGGGTAGTAAAGACTTGCAAAACTTATAAATATGAAAACAAGCATATAATATGTGTATATTTGCATACAAATTTTAGTTAAAAAATTAAATTGGATGCGGCAAATATTATTATAATTCTGGAGTATGTTTCTGATATAGACAGTTTGTAGCACTCAGTATACAGTTTTCAATATATTCAGCTATAGTCCCTACCAATAAAAAACCTTTAATTCGCGAAGCTATGGAATCAGAAGGCGCCACAGATGATCTAACTATCTCGCAGTTCTTAAAGCCCACTATAACTTATTTTAGCAATTTAATTATAATTTAATTATATCTCGTAATTGCATAGCAAACACAAAAGTTACTCAACAAACGAATAGCATGTAAAGTAATCATAAATAATTAATTACAGGGTATTTCTACAGTTAGACTGCACTCCATTGCAGGAGATATGGAACTTATTTAACAGCTATATATTATTGTTGGTGTTGGTGTTGCTGTTGGTGTTGGTGTTGTAGCATTGGGCATTGTTTGTTGGCCGGAGTGGTTTTTATGACCGCATTGGCAGTCAATAGAAGAGCCTGGCGCACGCAGCGCATAGTTTTCTGACCACTCGCCAGCAGCAGCAGCAGGAGGGGCATGCCACAGCAAACAGCTACTCCTACTCCTCCTCGCACAACCCTGACAAATTTCTCTGCTTGTCGTCACTTATTGATTTGTAGTCAAATTGTAGCCACAGAACATCATGCGAATTAAAGTGGCGCCACTGCTACAGCATCAGCCTCGGAGAGGTCTTCGAAGTAGGTCGCTTGCTTGATTTCATAACCGGCGCCTGACAACGTTCCTCATACGCCGCGTAGGCCAAGCGGCAACCCGAAACGTTTGGAAGTTTTGTTTGCGCTCTTGTTGTTGTTGCTGTTTTGCTTTTGTTACTGTTGTTGTTGTTGCCTTTGTCTTTTTTTTCCGTTCGTTTGTTTGTTCGTCTGGCGCTTCGCCAGCGCATCTCACATCTCCTTGTGCCGCACACATGCAGAGAGGCCAAGGTTTTTTGGCGGCATCAAGACGCGACTTTATGGCGGCAGGCGACAGTCGACAGGCCGCCAATAGTTTCAGTTTAGTGCCCAGCAGATACTATCTATACACAACTAAGTTGAATTGCCCTCTCAGCAAAATATATAATAAAAAAAAGCGGCACTTTGTTTTTTTAACTTCCCCCCCATTATGACTGTGATCGGGATGTGCTCGGCCTGGACCTTGGGTCAACGCGCCTCAGATTGTGAACCGAAGAAGGGGCATGAAATCTTGCTATAGGCAATTTATCAGAGACTTATTGATAATGTCAGGTGAATCAACAAAGGCGAACGAAAAGTTTTGAAGTCTGCAGACTTCTTCTTCAAATGTCTTTCTATTGAGAGAATGCAAGTTATAAGCATAAAATACTTATAAATTTCTTTTATGCAGCACGTCCCGTAAATTCTAAACATTGTTAGCTCCATTAATATACAATAAAAAAGTCGCATGTTTTTGTAGTACTCAAATATAAACTGAAAGAGAATAAATTGAATTGATAACTGAAAAGAAAATTATTGCTCTAAATATTGATTTATACGTTGTATTGTAAATTGTATGCCTAGAAAAAGCATTTCTATTCAATGGCAATAAATGAATAAAATCCGAAATTCAAAAAACAATGTCGTTGGAAATTATTAACGGATAAGCAAGTAAGAAGGGCACAAGATGTTTCTTATTTAATATATACATTAGCCAAGCACCAATTACAACTAATTTCACATTAAGGTTTGCTACGCCGCTATACTAAACACCATATTGATTACACTACTGATAAGACGACATAGCTTGTCATTTCCTCCATTTCTCCATTAGTTGGTCTGCATTTCTGGGAAATGTCTAACTAGTACCGGATATATACTCCAGTCGATTGAGTACTTAAGTTCGTTACGCCTCCCAACTAGGACTAGTCGCTCATGTTTACATTGACTAATTTTCTTGAGTACAACGCAGTCATATAAATAACAACCAGCAAAAAAATTACTTTTGCATGACTTAGTTTAAATACTCTTCAATTCCAAACTTGAGAGTATTCTTATTATTCAAAAAAGACACATTGATTTTATAAAATAAAGAAATTTTTGATTAAGAAATAGTGCTGTTCATAATTTTATTATGTTATTAGCCAGATTTAGCATATTTGACAACAACAAAAATTAAAATTCTTTTGATTCTTTTTTTAAATGTGTATACTATATTTCATACAAAATGTACTCAAATATTTAGGCAAAAATCTCAGATATACAAATTAACTAACACATTTATTTTTCGTATTATTTATATCACTGCTAATCAAATTATAAATGTATATTAAATTGAGAACTGTGCCAAATGGCATTATCAAAGCTGGACAACTTAAATGAATAATCAGACCTACTCATCTAATTATCCTGATCAGGACTTCTGGCAACTGAAAGCGTTGCACATACTTTAACAAAATTCGAATACCCTCTATCAAGGATAGAGATGGTCAGAAGGGGGAGAGAGGGAGAGAGAGAGTGTAAGGGAGCGCTGAACAGTCAGAGCTATAATTTATTATTTGGCATACCATACTCAGTATTCACCACATACCAATTAACAGTTAAAAGCATTTGATTTAGCTAGCTCCAAGCTCGTAGCGACTTCATTAGATGTTTCCATACTTGGCTAATTAAAGTGTTGGTTTATATGCACTACCACAAGCACAACTGCTCCGCACAACGAGTAAATTGGACAGCTTATCGCGGCTACTTTATCGCTTTCCAATAAACATCAACAACGCAGCAAGAAAGCAGCGATGGCAGCACTTTAATTGTCATTAGGCGTACTTTACTGTACTTACAATCTACTCGAGCAGTTTCGTGTTCTTGATGATGATGATGATGATGATGTCGTTGTCGATAGCCTTAATTTTAGGTGTCGACACGGCTCAAGGACATTAAGAGGAGGACACACAGGAGACGGCGTGGCAATAGTCAATCTTGTGTGTGTGTGTGTGTATAAGTGTGTGTGTGTGCGTATGTATGTGTTTGTTCTGCTTGTAAGTTCTTGTAAGCCAAGTGCTTAAACTGAAGTCATGAGAAGAAGGCCCAAGGCAAAGCTCCAAAGCGAGACGCAATACTCGCAAGAGAAGAAGGCAAAGGAGAGGCAGGATGAAGTCTTCACTCGTACTTGGGCTTCAGTTGAAATGTGTCAAGTGAATTCCGGCTGGAGGTCTGAGTCGGAGTCTGAGTAATGACGGATTGTCAGCCACTTAGGCGGACAGACTCATGATAGCAGTGTCTTCGCCGGATCAACAATAGACTGGCCAAGACAACATATATAATAAGACAAAAAACAAAAAAAATTTAAATTCAGATCGATTAAATATGTTACAAGTCTCATTAAGGTAGCTTTTAATGTGATGCAGAATTTGTTAAGACCCTTGGAAATGAAGGCACATTTGAAGAGGCAACAAGTCCGAATTTTAGACCGTATTAACTTGCCAAAACTAAGCCGATTTTCAAGGCTAAGTCAAACCAAGTTGGAAATTTCCCTAGGCCTTCGCTAATTCACGCTATTCTTTTATGTTTTTATCTGATTATGAAACTCTCACTGCAAATGATATGCTCATTAAAAATTGTTTTTTACGGTCTGCCAAGTAACTGAAGCAGATTGAACCAAGCTGTTTCCCTTTCAACTGGGGAAAACTTACTTGATGCTCGGCTGACATTTTAATTAAACTTAGGTTGTGCAATAAATAATAAATTGAATTAGTTGTGTTAGGCAGACTCACCTGGGATCCAGTGATGGCACATCTGTGCCGCCACTGGCACCTGCTCGGGCATTGTTGTGATTCTTGCTGGAGCTGCCACTCATGAGACGCATGGTGCGCGGCTCCTCAGGCGTCTCGTGGTTCAATCGACTCTGGGTGTGATGCGCATAGCGCAGAGGTTGATCGGCATAGGAGAGGCCCTCGCCATCGTCCGTATCCTGACCCGATTCCATGTCATCCACATCCTCAACCTGCTCATCTGCATCCTCATCCTCGTCGTCCTCATCCAGATCCGAGCTGTCCATGTGTCGCTCGGAGCGCTATAAATGCAAAATAATTGAGATTATTTGGTTTGTTTGGGGTTGGGTTTGCCGAAAAAAGAAATGAAAAACGCTTACCTCATTCAGCGAGCGACTGCTGCCAACAATGATGGTGCCACCGCCCTTATTCTGACTGCTAACCGAACTGCCGCCGCCACCGCCCCCATCGCAATGGACTCCCGTCGAACACTGCTGCATGCTGCCCGGCTTGGTAAGTGGATCACATTTGGCACTCAGGCTGCCATCCGTCGACTTGCATTCCACGCCGCGCATCTGGATGCCCTGTCCGCACGAAACGGAGCACTGTGAACCAGCGGTACGGAGAGAGTGGGGAGAAGGGGGTAGCATTAACATCCATAAGCATTATAAATTATTGCAATATGTTTCACTGAGGGCGCAATAAAAATTCATTTGTTTGCACAAAAGCTGACGAGCAGGCACAAAAACCGAGCGATGACGAAGTGCTGTCGTCAAAGTGAAAGTGGCCATTTGGCACCAACCCCTACCCACCCTCTTTGATGGAGGGCGGAAAAAGCAGCACTGCACGGGTTTGGTCAGGCGAGTAAGTTCTGCTCCTCCTCAGCTCAGTTCTTTGTGGACGCGCTCACGCATATAAATGCAAATTTTCATATTGTTTGCGTTTTGTCAGTCGCCGGTTAAATGCGGCGTATGCGTAATGTAACGTAACGAAACGTAATGTTTTCAAGTGACTCAACTCATTGTTTATCTACACCCCCTTCTTCCGCCCCCCCCCCATTTTATGCATCCACTACCCCCTGCAGCCCAGCCTCCTTCTGTTATTTTCCATCTCATTTTAATGGCGCTTAATTTTGTGGCATATATGATGTGCATACTTATTTTATTAATGTGCAGAAGCATTAAATATGTTTTTTAATAGGCTCTCGGGCTGGATGGTTCTGGGCTGGTCTGGTCTAATGCCCTTCCATACGATATTATGAATTAAATACGAAAAATGTTACTTTTAGTATTATGTTTGCATATTCTTGGTTGGCGTTAGCGAGAAATGAGTTTTTCTGAAGCAGAAATAATCGTAATCAAGGCCAAAAACTAAAAGATTTATTTTGCTAGCAGTACTTAAGCAAAAGCGGATTAAAATCTGCCTATCATCAGTTCATATAGAACATATTCGTTCCTCTGCCATACTTAAGCAAGGGTATTTTTATATTCGGCTTTTATTTTCGATTTCATATCGAGAATACTCGTCCTGTCTGCCATTAACATGCAAGCCGTTAAATTATTTTTTGCAAACTTTTAATTTTTGTTTCTCTTGTTGTTAGTTGATAAAGTACTTAATAGGCTGAATTTCAGCTCATTATTTTCAAACATTGTAATCCACTTTGAATTAAAAGCTATAAAAGTCACTTTGGCTTACGTCAAGTGAAGAGTGGCAGGAAACACACATGAAACCAACTAGACAGGCACCACTGTCCCATATGCCCCCAAACACACAGAACAAAAGGCCAACAATGTTGACCAACATTCAGCGAAAATGAAAACAAATAAAATCCCAACTCTAGACAATTCAATTAAGCAACACATAAACTTGACACCCCTGGCATGTCCAACAACCCCTAAACGAGCCCCTAAGTTTACACTATATATATATATATATGTATGTATGTAGAAATCGAGTCGCACATTAATAAACTTGCACTTTAAATGAACAGCAGCGAAATGGACTCGATAAGACGGAAATGTCGGGTGTAAATAGCGTATGCTTAAAGAGTGCTGCAGGGCTGGGAGGAAGGGGAAGAGGTATGGAGGTACTTGCGGCCAGACAAACTTAAGCAGCCAGCTACCACCGCCAACTTGATTAAGTTGAACGGCTATAACCGGGAAGAGGTTTCATTCAGTCTTGAGTCTAGCGGCTTATTACGAGCCAGCAAGCAAAGTAAATTGCAAAAAACACCACAACGAAAACACCGTAAAAACTAATGCACCGAAACTTAAATGCTCTCCAAGTGAAATCCATATATATGTATGTATATATTCTCTATTTAAATATGTAATAGAATACTTGCAAACAGACAACTTTAATGGAAATATTTAAGTGCAAAACTAGAGCGCGGAAACTTAAATGTCCTTTCACAAAAATATGTATTGTCTATTTGTATTCATTTACACAATTTTGCATTGATATTAATCTTAGTTGGAGCCAGCTTAATACATGTTTAAATTGTAAAAGGAGTTAACCAAATACAAAACAAAACTAAACAAATTTAATATACAAGACAAGTCCTCTGTTAACTGCGATGCTCATCGAATATTTGAAATAACTTTACTCTTGCCGATTTCTGAGGCAACTTCACAGGTCATGTTTCGTCCTAAACTTGAGGAAATCGAAAAGCAAATGTTTTTTTTCTTTTTGTTTAATTCAAGTGCTTTTAACGATAATTTAATGCACTGCGACCTAGTTAAATCTTATGTTACTCCTTCTGATCTTATATCTCTGCCGTCAGCCATCAGAAACTTTACCCGTCAAGAGACCATTGAGTATTCTAGGTCTGTTCTTAACTTTAGATACTACGTGTTTAAATTTTGTTAATTAAAAAATGGTAAAGCTTAAAAAATATGATATCTGTTCATCTTATAAACTTGTAGCTTATTCGAGAAATAATGCCAGCTATTCAGTATGTTCAGGATCAGTTAATTTATTGTTTTAGACTAATATTTCATTCCTCAACTGATGCCAATTGTACAGGACGTTAGTTCAGCTAATGTACCCTAGGTTCTTTGTTAGGGCATATATGAAACTAGTAGCCGTCTGCACATTTAGCTAAGTACACACGGTGGCCAGACACGGCCTCTCGTCATCGTCTCGGTCTACGTCTCCGTCTCCGTCTGCGTCTGCGTCTTCTACCACGTGATGTCTACGACTTGAGTTCAGTTTGGTCTGCGTTGTGCCGGTAAAAAGTGCATGATTATTACACGAGTTGTTTTGTTGTTGTTGTTGTAGTTGTTGTTGTTGTTATAGTACTTACACCGGTCCAGTCCTCCACCTCCCAGTGCGGACACTCCTCAATAATGCAGGTCTCCTGGGTTGGCGGCTTCGGAGTGCGGCACATAATATCTGCAACCTGTTACCAATAGAGGCAAGACACAAAAAGATCGAATAGAAAGAGAAGAGTGTGTGAAACATGGATATAATAATATGTCTGCTCTGTGTGTATGTGTGTATGCAAGTGTGTATTGCTGTCGAGTCGACTCGCCACTTTTTATGCAAAATTATCAGCGTTTAAGAGTGGGCGGCACTTCGGTAATAGCCACTTGCATTCCAACAACTTTAGTATTTTTTTGACCAGAGCACCAAGGCACATAGCAACGTGTCCCTTTCAGTTTCGCTTACCCTCGTTTTGATGCCGTTGGTCTCCTCGGCGCAGACAACCATCCGCTCACGGTAACCGTGCCCACAGAGGCGACTGCAAGTGCTCCAATCGTCGGTTATCCAACTGCGGAAGAGGCGGACAAGTGTGTTAGAGTATCCTACAACTACAGCATGGAGTGGAGCAAACCGCCACTTGAGCGGGCGTTTTTTATTTTCATTTTCATTTTTATTTTTCATTTTTTTTGTTCTTTTTTGTTGAATTAGTTCAACTAAATTGTTTCGAAAACAAGTTGCCAGCTGACCGCCTCTGCGGTTAAGCTAGAAAAAAAATAGCTAAAAATAAAAGGAAAAGAGCAGAAAAGAGCAAAAAAAAAAAGCGTCCACGCCCTCTATTTGATATAATGTTAGACACTAAAGTGCATGGCGTTTAATGCAGACAAATTATATAGTTGGCTGAATCATTTGTAGGTCGTGGTGATGTGGGGGAATGGAGCAAACTAAGATTGAGTTGTCAGTAAATGAAGAAGACGGCTTTCCGTAGACTGCCATGAGATATTTGAAACAATTTACATCGGTTGCCATTCAAATTATTCTCTGCAGAACGGTGAATTCTGGAGAATAATTTTCCATTTTATTGCCAGTTTGGTTAACTTGAATGTAGACAGTTAAATATTCAAATTGTTCAGAAGTAAGCTAATTTAAATATATGTCTATGCAAATACTAAACGAATAGCTTGGAATAAATAAAATAAATGAAAATAATTTCAGTTATCTTGTAACGCTAAAAGAAATGAGCATTTGTTTGGCTGACAAAAATTCTAATAAAGATAAAAAGGTTTTTTTTTCCGAAAATGATCAGTAATTTACTCAGCGCCTATTCACCTAGATTTTAAATCTACCAAGACTCTAATTGTAACTAGCCGACAAGAATATTTGTATGTATTTTATACAATTTTTCAGTTGCACTGAATATTTGAAAATGTTTTATTAATACTAGATGTATGTATTTGTCTATTACTTTAACATATGTATTTTTTAAAGCAACTCTAACTTAAATTCTTAAAGCCAAAAAAAAGCAAATATTTTAAATATTTTAAACGAATTCTATAGAGAGGATAATCCCAACTGATGTGTTTTCTCTTTCAAAGCCAGCACACACACCACAACTTATTATTTATCAGATATAGTAGGCCCATATAATTGTATTTGATCTGTTCCTTAAATCTAGCAAATGATGCTAAGTAAAAGATCTTTCTGCTTGCAATGATTTTTACTTCATATATGTACATATATTATACCTTATAAAATTTTGATTTTTTCTTAGGTTTAAGTTTTAAGTATAAAATTCTATCAGTTAAACTAATCTTACGTATCACACACTCAATTAAACCAGCAACTCACTTGTCTAGACGACATTTGCAATCCATTGCTATCTCGACTATCTTGCGCTATTTGGCAGCTCTCAAACAACACAGCTCAATTGCACTGCTCATGTATAACTAACAACTATCATAAGTCTCTGGCAAATACACAATGCTCACTTCCAGATATCTTTGGCAGCGAGACAGAGCCCCAGCCAGCTATTAGCAGCTCCCCAATGCTGCAGTTAGCGTTGCCAGAAACAGAAACCTCAAGACAGCCAAAATCACGGCCAATAATTGATGCGCCAAACGACGGAGAGGGCGGCCCAAAGCCGCGAACAGCAATAAGGAGTCAGAACGCCAGAGAGCAACATAGACGCGCAAAACGAAACAATTAAGCAGTGCTCGACTGGGTGATGCCCTGTAATATCTGATTTCTTATCTAAACATAGTTCATGGTTATAGTTCGCTAAAGAAAAAATCTTAAATTATTTATAGACAATATATGTTATTCAAAATCTATATACAAAATAAAGTTATTCTAAAAACTAAAATATTCTCTCAGCTGAATGTGTAGGCTTGAACCGTTAACCACAGATTCAAATGGCAAAAGCTATAGATATTTATGGATGAACATGAAATTTGTTAGCTTATGTTATTCGAAACCTATATATCAAATATAGCTATTATAACTTATATAAACTCTTAGCTGATTTTTTCAAAAATTAACCTTTTATTAAATAGGTAAACTTAACATTACTTTAATGAATAGCTATTGGAAACTTCGATTATCACTTCTGAGACACAGATTTACTTGTATATTTATAATTTATTTTGTATTTATACTCTCAAATGTTTGCTTTACACTTTTTTTTATAGACTTCTGGCACCTTCCATTGAACAGGGTATTCAAATGGAAGACCAACAGCAACAATGGACAACCGCACTGAACGGAGATTAGAATTTGAGGCGCTGGGCACGAGACACTCGCAAAATTGGTGTAAACTTTCGGTTCGGTTTTCGAAAATGTCACAAAACGATAAATAAAGAGCGGGCAGGGGGTGAACACAACAGACAACCGAGAAGCAGCCCGGAGCAAGGAGCGTGGAGCATGGAGCACGGAGCCAGGCACAGTCAGCGTAACCTCCACCGTAACAGAGACAGACAGACACAGACACAGACACGGGCTGGGCGATAATAGAGCCGGGGTAGGCAATCAAAACGTGCGCACGATAACCAACGCCATTTAAATTGATAGCTGGGCAGGTGGACTCTGCCAAGGTGGAGGACGGAGGATGGAGGATGGAGAATGTTGGGTTTGGGTTTGGGAGTAGCTTAGGGAGTTTGGGCAACTGTCAGAGCTGTACTTACCGCGGCGGACAGCTGTGTGTATTACATGGCACCACCGATGGCTCCGGGTGATTAGCAACGCTGCAGAGCGTCTCATCGACATCAGCGCCAGTTAGACGATTCCTGCATATAGGACGAGACATTTTGTAACCTAAGGCGTAAAAGAAATAGCAGAGAGAAACAGAAAGAATGAAAGAAAGAAAGAAAGAGAATGTTAGTCCACTGGTAAAAGGCTAAAATTCGAAATGACATTTTGCAGCCAGACAAGCGTTGCTGCCATTGCATTTTAAAATCAATAAATGTCAGAAACGGCTTTCAGTGGGTTGGCTGGGTTTTGTCGTGCAACTTTAATGTCACTTAGGCACTTAAGACAGTCACGGAAACGGTAGCACCAAGTTTTTCCCTTTTTCCCTTGTGGCAAAACGGTAAAGTTTTAACCCAACAGAATATTTAAATATATTTTAGGAAACTACAAGAGAAGATTTCATTCTCTTCATCAAACATATATCTTTCAACAAAGGCTCAATGCTCCAGATGCAGTGAATATGGGCAGATAATTTTTATATATATATAACTATATTTTTCTAATCCTATAAATATTATGAAACCTTTTTTAAAACTAAGTGCTTTAAAAGGTGTTAAAGATATTTAATAAATGAATTTAGAGCAATTTTATATTATAAAGTAATAAATGAAAAGATGATCACAACTTATTTCTTTTCTCTTCCAAAGTTTTTACTTTATTCTCTTTATATGCATGTATATATCAAATATGCTATGTTCCAGATAAATGTTTGAAAATAACTTAAAATATGGAAAAACATCTTCTTTTACCTCAATTCAATTAAAAGAGTTTTAAAGACAAAATAAAAATATATTAATTTAATTACAAAAATGTTTACCAAATTCTATTTATTTGCCAGTTGACGAAATTGACAATCACAAACAACTTTTACTACTTGAATTTAAGTTTGAACGACTCTATAAGCTTAATTGGAAAATCATTGCATTCAAATGCAGACGTCTTTATAATTTACGGAGCTCTAAAGTTGGTGATTTTAAGCTAAGTTTCTGCAATTCAATGGGTTAACGTTTGCAAACAGGGGGTTCGGAAACGGGGTCCTCTTCTTGCTGCTGTGCCTCAAAAACAGGCACGTCCGGAAACTGGAAGAACAAACACATAAACAAGAAGAAAGAGGCTGCACCTTGCAGTGAAAGAGTTGGCGAAAGAGTAGGTGAACAGAATAGGTGGCTTGAGGTGGTCGCACAATGCATAATGCCATAACGATCTGTCAGTTTGAAAAATAGTTGGAAACTGGTCGCTTTCCCTTGCAGTCTATTCGATTCGCAAATAGTCCCTTTGGAGCACAGATGGCACGCCGATTTTCAGCTATTGAATTTCGTTTATAAGCTTCATTGTGTGCGTTCAGGCAACGTCATCGTTATCCTTATCCTTAGTTCAACTCACACCCCCCACCCCGCACATCATCATAGACGTCAGTTGGCGCCGCTGCTGCTGCTGCTTCTGCTGCGTATTCATGACACAATTGGCTTAAGGCAATTGGTAATATCCTCTCTTGGCATTTATGTCAATTGTTGGAACGCAAAAAGTCGACTTCATGTTCACGGCAAGAGAGAGAGAAAGGGAAAGGGAGACAGATAAAGATACTGGCATGTGGCATGTGTTGCATAGCTTCGGGGCACTGCCACAGCTGGAAGCAAGGGCGCCAAATGGGGGCTAACTGTGTGCAGCTTCATAGGGGTCCGATGAGTGGATTTATAAAGCTGACTGCACCCAGCATGGTGGCCATATCAAGCTCTGCACACCAATAGGGAATCTTCTTGTCATTAATATTGATGGTAATTTATATTGAAGCGGAAATGTTGATGCTCACTGCAGATTTCTTGGAAACTCGACATTCAGCAGATGCAGTAGAATTTAGATTTATATTTATAGTAGCTGCAGTCGTGACTTTTGCCATTTGTTTAATGTTTACTAAATTGAGTGAAATCAAAGTGGCAAATATTCAGATAGTAATAACATTTCACGGACGGAGCGCAGTCTGTGATCACTGAATGCCTATTATGAGACTCAAAGTTTGCAATTTAAGCGAATAATAATTTATATAAAATGGTTGTCCACAAAAATTCAACCAGTCATTATTTTAATAAGAGAGCAATTTGATGTATTTATATTTATGTTCAATACATATTTAATCTTTAACTATAGTCAATTTATGTGTGTAGAACCAAGATAGGCCTCCACTAAAATTACGACCAATTGGCCAAGGCAATTATGTGTGGTTCGGCAGCCCAGATATAAATGATCAATAAGTGGCTGCCATTTGGTTCAACTGGCACAGTTTTCCATTAAGCATAAAAATAGAGAGAAACGAGTCCAAGTTGGACATTAATTGGAGCGGTGTCACGTAGCCAGCTAAATGCACTAATAAAGTGGAAGTGCAGTAAGGTACTCGAGATACGTATGTAGCATAAGACATAATTGGCCAACTGAAGCGTGTGCAAGTATGTGTCAATAAATAAGTATAATAAATGCTCATGTCAAGGGCAGGACACGGAGTAGAGCAAATACATGAGACTTGGACATGGACAGTGGACATTAGTTTGATGTTGGGCACGTCAATTTCGATGGTCCCCGAGGACAGAGTACAAGGCGACTGCATTTGACATTTAAGTGACATGTGAGGCGGACAAACGCTGAAATGTAATTAAAGCAGCGGATGATGGGAGAGGTGCGAGGAGTGCATGTGGTGGCAACACCCACAAAACTGAAGGTACCTAAACGATATTGCAATTAAAATTGAAAAACAAATTGATTTTGCCATTTGCAAGAGACGGGCCACGATAATGACTAAGTAAACCCGCAGTACTCTGGTATTGTCGGAAATTAACAAGTTCCGCCTCTGCGGCCATCTTGTTGTTGGCGTTGTTTTTGCCACTGCCACTGCCCCTGACACCGCTGCCCCTTTCCCTTGTGCACCAGAAACTGACATTTATCAAGCGGCAAACCGATTATTTCCGTTTGGCATTTTTGACGGCCTAATGGCCGAAAAACTCGCGCAATGTTGATTAAAAATGCATGGGGCCACAAAAATATGAGAGTGTAGCCCCAAAGTTTGTTCTGCTAGTCCACACAAAATTGACAGGCATTGGGTGTGAGTGTGAATGTGGATGTGGATGAGGGGAGGGCGGATGTAGATGTGGGGGGACATTGGTGATATTTATTTTGGTTTAACGCCATAACCAATCGCAGTCATTATTATCGCCATTTGCGTGTCTGAAAATTTGTATATTCAAAATTCTATTTGAATCGATTTTCCTATTAAGATTAATAACGATTCCCATTTCGTTTAGCAGGCAATTTATTCTCCTTCTTATGCACCGTACATAAAAAATATTGATTTTAAAACGGGTATTCAGAATAGAAGCATCTACAAAAAGTTAAAGATCTAGAAGATTAATTTCCTGGACCAACATAAGAGTTCTAGAAGAATCATAGATTCAAATGTATCATGTAATATTTAATGTAATATAATTGAAGCCCAGAAGTTAACTTTTAAGTTTCTTACTATATTTCTCTTGCCTGAGGCTTAAAAGCGTAGTATCCGCTAGTCGAGCAGACTCAGCGAGTTTATTGTGCGTGGTTTTTAATTTAATTAGTAGCTGTGGTTTTAGTTGCTTTGAACATGGCTCAACAGAATGCATTAATATCTTATGATGTGCTGTGCTGTGCTGTGCTGTGGGAGTGGACTTAATAAATGATAGGCCATTCATAAAGAAGAGCGTATATAATTATTATTATAGGTGATATGCAGATACTCATTATTTGTCGCAAGTCCAAAAATTACAAATTGTAGATACCAATCAATACTCGGAGAATGTAATGGCTATAGGAATTGGTGTAGGTGTGCTTGTTCGCAAACCCAGTGAACGCTCATGTGAAACAGGTAACTTTAGGCATTCAGTATAACACCCAAGTTATATTACCTCATGTTGCTCATCATGTTGGGCACACACACTTGGAACACTTGTGAACTTTTGTGAACTGAATCCGAAAACTTCTGGCATCGACTTTCAGCTTTCGGCTTTCAGCTGCATGCAAAGCAATTTATGAACCCACTCACAGCCAGAAGCTTGATTGTTAGTGGAGAGCAGAAGTTAACCTTAGGCTGACTAGCAAACAAAGTTGGATCGCAGCCGAGACGCTGCCGAAAGGTAGTCGCCAGCTAATCGACAAACTTTACTTGCTAATATATTATTTCGACGAGACTATTAATCACATAATACGTAAGTATATATGTATATGTGTGTAGTAACCAAATAAGAAAATACATCCATAGCGAAAACTTTAAGCATTTCTTTTTTTGCCAACAAATTTGGTGCACAGTCTTCAACGGCACGAAGCAGGGCAGCACAACTGCCACTCGATTGCCATGCAAACATTCAATCGAAACAAATTCCAATTCAATGAAAATAAATGAGCACGACAAATAGCTGCCTGCTACACACACTTACACACCCCTAGTTTTTTCCATCTTTTTGTTTTTTTTGTATCTTTTGGGTGGGTAGGACAAGTAAAAAACAGACAAAAATTTGACAGCTTTTCGCGTACGGGGAAAAAGATTACAAACGGCAACGAGGCACGCCAATGCCTGTGGCAATGTTCTTGACATATTCCACTTGTTTATTTACACTAGGGACTCGATTCGACTCACAACTACATAAGTACATGCATAAGAACTAAGGACTAAGGACTAAGGACCGAGGACTAAGGACTTACCGCCGCCGCAGGTGACGGAACATTGCGACATCGGTGCCATCTCCCAATAATAGAGCGGTTGCGAACAGGGGTTGCCATCGCCCCCGCACACCCCGCAGCCGTCGATTTTCTTCGTTGAGCCTATTTTCAAATCGCAGCCGACGCGCTGAAAAGAGAGAATCAAACAGAAAAGAACAGTTAGCGGCAAGGAATGACCAAATTTAAATACTCTTCCAAATCAAGACCCACATTAAGTCAATAAATAGCCCAAACAGTCGCCCGATTCATTTTATGCAAACTGTATTTATTAAATGTTGAGCAATATCAATCGAAACCATACAATTTGATTAAATCGGCTTGCTCTATATACTCTATATACTTTATCTCTAATTGTTGACCTTTTCTGGTCTGATTGAGTTTTCTGTGGCTCCTCCCAACATATAGAGAAAGGCAACTTTCATTCCATTCTTTTTTCTATTCTATAATTTGTATGCCGACAAATTTTGTTACAAATTAAGAATACCTTTGGAAAGTGTATTCAAACGATAGGAAAACAAATAAAAGAAATGCTACGTAAATAAGTGTAAATCAACTGTTAGCGGTATCATATCGTAACCTATTGGCAAACACGCACACACACACCTACACCCGCACACACCCGCACACACCCACACACATGCTGTGGCAGATGTAATAAATAAAATATGGAAATCAATGAGAATTCGTTGCATAAGCTCAAGCGCACAGCTCAGACAGACAAACAGACAAACAGTTGCGCCACTCACTCGAATCTACTTATGACGTATCTGTGAGATATATGTATATCGTTGAATGATATGCAGCTGATGCCTCATGTGGCAGGTGCCACAGTTTCGAATGTTGCGTACTGAACTAGGATATCAAAGGAATGTTATTTAAGGCATTGCTTTTTGACATGTGGCATCAGAGTAGCATTTTGGTTAGAAAATAAGCAATATTTTGAAAGCCAAATAGTATTTATGCAGGGGATTAAGATTACGACGTTTCTGGTGCAGACTTCACATAGTTTACTTATTTATTATCTATTAATATTCAATGCTGTTCGGTTTGATATCAGATTGCAAAGGAGTTGAGCTCGTCAACTTTGATCAAAGCAATTAGCTAATAAATACAAATTAATAAATAAAGTGTGCCAAAATTTAGACTCCAAAATTTTCTATTTTTAATTATATGCTGTTAATATTTAAAGGCCTAGCATTTAATATTCCTTCTCGTAAGATAAAGCAATTAAACTAACTTTAAACATGATTTTAACTTTTAAAGACAATAAAAAACTTGTACGTTGTCCTTTTAGCTGAATTACTAGTTTAAATTTACTAGCTTGAAGCTTAACTAGAGCTTAATATTAAGCCAAATAGCACCTGTTTACATTGTGACAGCATTTTTGAGTTGCAACGTAATAAAAAAGGAGCCGGATGATTCCCGGAATTCCCCAAATGACAAGTGGCAATTTGAAATGTAATCCAGTGCTGTAAAAAGCAAATGTTTTGATCCTAACCCATGTCAAGCAAGATCTTTGCCATAGAATGAAATGTGTTGTGGTACTCCATATGTGTGTGCGTGTGTGTTTTTGAGTGTTTTTTTGTGACTTTAGGTCTAAACCGCAAGACAAACAGCGTTAGCAAGAAATAAGCCCGCGGGCCGCATTAAAACCCACAAAACTGGCAACTTGCTGTTTGATTTATTTGCAACAGATACAGATATATATTACATATATATACATATGTATCTATATATGTCTTTATATAAGTGTGAGAGCCAGCAGCGGTGGCTGCAGAATCTACTTCAGGGGACACAAATAAGGCACAACGCAAGCCACATGACATATTGGCGTTTATTACAACAAATTGGGGTGACGATTTGGCGGCATTATAAAGGCGAGGGGGGGGGGGGGGGGGCAGCAGCGGCTACGGCGTGAAACTAGGCGAAAAGTCGGATAAGGCCCAACACCAATGCACACACACACACACAGAGATAGAAACACACACTCGAAACAAATTGAACAGAAACTCAAACAAACCACGAGCAGCTCTAAAGAGGACAAGAGGGAGGGCGAACTTTTCTAGAATAGTGCTGGGTGAGGGGCTGGTGTGGTGAAGCGGCGGAGGGGTCCGCTACCGTTGCCAGTTTTAATGCGCCCACAATTTCATGTCGTTTGTTATTGTCGTTGTTTTGTTGCTGCCGTTTCTGTTAGTGTTGTTGTTTCGTATTCTTGTTTTTTTCTGTTTGCTGCTGCTGTCGCCAACTTCGCTTAACATTATTGTAGTTGTATGCCTGCCAAACTCGTCGCCGGCAACCTCCGTGCTCGCTGCAAGAGCAAGGTGCGCCTCAAAAGTTGTGCAGACTCTAATAACTGCAATAAAATATGTTGAAAAGTTAAGCTATCAAATTATGATAGCTAAAATAAGATAAAATAAGACCTCATCGTCCGAATTTCCCAAAGTAAACTGAAATAATAGCTAACCTTGCCAAGTTGAGCATTCAATAAACTTGCCTATAAGCACACAAATACTTTCCATTTATTTATCAGATTAACACAAATTGAAGCTGCAGAAGTGCGAGCTCTAGCCAACACATGTGAAATTATCTGTAATTCTCCTGGAACTTCTTGGGCGCTCCATTCGCGGCATCATGTCATAGCATGCTTTGTGGCGCGCATTTCAGTGCAGCAGTTGACGGTTGAATTCCGTAAAGTGGCAACCAGGCAAACGCCAGCAGCACGCCTTATTGGCATTTCAATAGTTACCCTTTGACTGAAGCAACCGCAGCATGAGTTGCAACAGTCTCCACATAACTTCACATCCCGTTGCTACGACAAATATTCCTACTGCCACACAGCCGCATGAATTGTAACCCTGGTCTGCGCCAGCATTATGATTTATTTATACTCACGTTCGTAATGATACAAAGGCGCTTGCGTTATGCAATCTGCATATATATGCATACTTAAGTAAGTATTACACAGAGCCAAAAGGTGAAGGCAAAGGCAACAGCCTTTTTTATCACCACCCACTGCCAGCCTACAAGCCTACTGCGCTGACAACATCGACATAATTTATCATCCTTTAGTTTTGGAGCACAACTAAGTGGTGGAGCTCACCCACACACACAGAAACACACACGGGAGGGAAGGAAGCTAACAAGCCTCACACACACACACACACACACACACTCATATCGTTGAGATTACATCGATTGTCTTTATAGTATAGAGAGACGACTCGGCTCACCTGACATTTGCCCTGTATGCACATATCCAAACTGCCGGAGCGGCAACGTGTCCCATCCTGCACCCGTGCCGACAACTGCACAATGACGCTCTGCTCATCGTAGTGCTCCTCGGTATTGCAAGCAGCCGATTCCGGTGAGATGTCCTCCGTAAGATGCGCCGGATGGCCTCTGTTTTAGCATGGAAGAAGCAGAAGGCAAATATTCGAATATAATCAGTTGATGGATTGTTATGGCTCATTTAATGCCTTTGCAAATGCCTGATTAGACTTTGGGGGTCTTTCTTGATTAAGATTAAGATTACCCCGATGCATACAAAATGTTGTATTTAGAATTGGTTCATCAATTTCTTTATTAGGAATTGAATTATTTTCTTAGATTATTTAAGAAAGTTTAATAGCTCATCGTCAAGTTGAATGATGCCAAAATACTCCTCCTTCCAAACATAGATATCTTGATATATCTTTATTAACTAATTAATTTATATTATGGTAAATTAATAAAGTATTTTACTTGTATTAGAAAATGATATACATATATGTATATCCATATATGTGTATAATGTATATATTTATTTATATTTTTCAAACAATTAAATATGAAAATTTACAAATTAAATTGTGCAAAATAAGAATTTATATTTAAATTAAAGTTTAAAAAAAAATAAAATAATATTTCTATGCATTTTCAAAACAATTAATAAACCTGACTTCATAATCATATTAAAAATTATTCGATTTACATAACCAACAAAATAGACAATACTAATATCAAAAAATATTATTTGTTTTGTGTTTGGTATTTTGTATAATTATAATTATAATTTTTATTTATGATTTTTGTTTTACATACTCATTTACATTGCTTGGACGGAGGCTGTAAAGCTCTCCCTGAAGACAAATCTCGACGGAATTGGAAACATATCCGAGTATAAAAAATAAAAAACAATCGACTTGGAACCAGTTGAAATATAGAAAATAAAAATAGTTAATTTATGTTATTGGAAATGACTAAAGCCTTAAAGCTCGTATGTGGTATTTCCACGGAGCATGGGAACTGCCCTTAAGTCAATTGTGGTTCTGCATCCTGGCTTATTCCTCTTATCTCATACCATACGAAACGTGTCTGCGCGACACCAGCTTTCATAAGCCGGGAAACAACACAAAAAATCCGCAACTAAAGCTAACATTGCAAATAAAATGACTTTTCCACCATTTGCTGCAAGCATTTTAGTCTGCAAATGACTCAATTCAAATTGCGCGCTACACTCGTTGGGCCATTATGGTTTTTTGCCACACGAAGCTTCTTCATTTGCAACTAAATTGCACAATTCTGACGCTTAGCAAATGATTTATAAATCCCGCATGCATGTAAATTGCGAGGCGAAGAGAAATATGCAATCTAACCCCGAATGGATTAAGCGCAAAACTGAGAGCCGCAAGAGCCACAAAACCGAAACGGCTGCCACTAATTTTAGCCGCAAATACAAATGGCCTTACAAAAAACACAAGTAAGAATGCTGTATGAGAAAATGTTATCGACTTGGCAAATACCCTGCAAATTCAACGCATATTTTATTAACTATTATAGAAGATTGAGTGGAAAGCAGCACTGACCAATTCAAGTACAACCTTTTGCTTAGAGCTCTAAGCTAGCTAGCTTTTTTTTATTCATCGCAATCACAGCACAATTCCACGGAGTGGGGAAGTGGTGGAAGTAAGAATTATAGCCTGAAAATCGATATATGGGCATAGGTCGAAACTTCAAAATGCCATAACTTCGTCAAAACTCAACTGATTTTAAAAAGCAAGGGCTTTTTGATCATAGTTTTGCCCCTAAATCAATCGTACATTTAAAGTTGAAAACGAAATTTGAGGTCGGAAGACAAGTAAAAATTATAGCCTGAAAATCGATACATCGATACATGGGCATAGGTCGAAACTTCAAAATGCCATAACTTTGTCAAAACTCAACTGATTTTAAAAAGCAAGGGCTTTTTGGTCATAGTTTTGCCCCATAATCAATCGTACATTTAAAGTTGAAAACGAAATTTGAGGTCGGAAGACAAGTAAAAATTATAGCCCGAAAATCGATATATCGGTGTATGGGCATAGGTCGAAACTTCAAAATGCCACAACTTTGTCAAAACTCAACTGATTTTAAAAAGCAAGGGCTTTTTGATCATAGTTTTGCCCCTAAATCAATCGTACATTTAAAGTTGAAAATGAAATTTGAGGTCGGAAGACAAGTAAAAATTATAGCCCGAAAATCGATATATCGGTGTATGGGCATAGGTCGAAACTTCAAAATGCCATAACTTCGTCAAAACTCAACTTATCTTTAAAAGCGAAGGCTTTTTGATCATAGATTTGCCCCTACCCATATTTTTATTAGCTATTATAGAAGATTGAGTGGAAAGCAGCACTGACCAATTCAAGTGCAAACTTTTACTTAGAGCTAGCTAGCAATAATAACGGAAAGGATTTCATTGTTTATTCGAAATATTTGTATATTTAACTTTAAAAATGGCTAATGCCTTATTCAGACAAATGTATATTCCTCCTTCTGTGGCACTTGCCAAGGTAAAAGGGAAACGCAACTAAAAAAGGGAGTGCAAACAGCTTTTTTATTGTCACGCTGCTGCCGAGAATAACCAGTAACCAGCAGAGGCCGGCAGCTCTGCAACGGTCCAACGGAAGCCATTGTGAATAATGAGTGGACATGCATGGACGGAATATACATACAACTGAAACTGGAGGCAAAAAGGCAACCAGCTGCTGGCCGGGCGAACATAAGCGCATTGGTGTGCACATTAATTTGGTATGCAACAAGCTGCGAGCTGCAAGCTGCAAGCTGTGAGCTGCGAGATGCGAGCTGTTTTACCTGCATGTCAGGGCACATGGTTCGACATAATCGTAGTGCGGTGTCCATTTGTAGAGGGTGCCATCGTAGGGGACATCATTGTATGCGGCACACTGGTTCGCACGGAAGTCCTGCTGCTCCGGACACGGCTGCATGTTGCAGATGCGATAGCGGGCACTCTCGCCGCGACAGCTGCCCGGTGTGCTGCAGCGACGCATTTGCTGCATAATGCCGCCATCGCAGGTGCGCGAACATGTCGACCAATCCGACCAGGTCGACCACTGCCCAGAGCCCGAGCCAGGGCCCGATGATCCTGTTCCGCTACTCTTGGCACGTTTCTGTTGCTGCAATTGCGGGATAAGAATTTGTGTGCTCAGTTTTGCTAATTGAAAGCTCACAGGATGAATGACATTTTTGTGTGTCCATTTTGGATTTTGGATTTGCATATGGATTGGCATACTCACTTCCAGCTCATTTTCCAAGTCGGATGCTGTGTTCCATGTGTCGTCGAACGCTTGACTAGCATTCAGTTTCTTTGCCCAAGCGGCGTGTGAAAGCAGCAGGCAGAAGCTCGTCTGCAAAACACAAAACAGAAATAACAAATTAGAAATTAAATTTAAATTGAAAATTGTGTTTGGGCGAGTGTCTTAACATAATGTCTATATTCATATATATATAATCTTAAAGATGGTTAATTCCATTTTCAAAGTTAATCTTTGTCCCAGAGTAAAGAGTTTTCATTTATTAGCATAAATAAATAATAAATGTATTTCTTATGTATAATTTTGCGTTTTTTTTATTATTATTATTATTTTTTTATTTTGATATATAAAAAGGTTTATATAAATATTTTTTAAGCAAAAATCTACTGTTTTTTTTATCAAAATTGTAATTTCCGAAAGCATAAGACTGATTTTAATGTTTTAATCATTTTTTCTTTTCTTAAGTGATTCAATAATACTCCTAGGACTTAAAGTATTGCTCGATTGATTGCGTATACTTAATATTTGATTATCAAATTTTGTTTAAATATTTCGACAATATTCTTAGCAATTATTCGCAATTGCTTAGCTCATTGAGAATGTATACTTGTATTGCTGCTGAGGAATATAAATGTTGTCTTAATTATGCTGTGACAAATATGCTTGGCTTTTGCCAATTTTAAACAGCACACTCGAATTATGTCTGCACTTACTTATCAGCTAAGGCGCAGCAACGTAATCCTGGGACAAACACAACACAACAATGCAGTGCAAACATGTCACCTGGTTTTATTGGCATTTCAAGTTGAGGAGATGACTTTTATATTTGTGTATAAAATTTGTGCCATCGCACGCGGCTTTCACGTTAGTCACGTTAACAATTTGCATTTTTGGCCAGAACACTGCTTTTTATATCGAAGGCACATTAACCTTAGGACACGCGTCACGTATGCCCCCCCCTTCCCCCTCCCCTTCACATGCCTTCCCACAGGCATTGAAAACAATCTCGGCTTGGCGTGTCAAGGGTTATGCCATACGATGGGCGTTGGGCGTGGACCAAACCGTATGCCGTGTATCTGGTGCTTCTGCTGCTGCTGCTGCTGCTGTTGCTGTTGCTGCTGCTGGCTCTGCCTCTGCAGCTGCTTAATGGCGTGTCGTATGCCACGTGCCCCACGACTTTGTTTTTTTGCGAACAACACGTAATCGGGGTTCAACTGGGTTAAGCGTTTTACTAAAATAGACTACCGTAAGAGCAGACAGTTAGCCAAGTATTTATGTGCTAAAGCTCTCTCTTTAGACCCAAAGTACACCAGATTTCTCTATTCGACTTTTAATGGTTCTCAGTAATATATTCATCAAATGAATTTATTTACAACTCATGTTTTTTAAAACTGCAATTCACTTGTAGATTTAAATTCCCTTAATACCATATCAAATAAGCAAAGATAGGAAATATTAATGATCGATAATAATCGATTATCTTAATATCCTCAAACTGAACTGTTCTCATTACAATTTTGTTATCCTAGATTATGTTTACAATTAAAATTCTGTTTTCATCTCATTTTTACCTACTTCTTAGAAAATATTTACTTATTCTCTTTGAACTTAACATTTCTCGTACTTTTATATAACAAACTTTCATTTCAAATATAAAATATAATAAAAACATAAAGATTTAGTTTATTTATTTATTTTCAATTTATATTGATGAAAAAATAAGTATAAAAATACAAAATGAATAGAAAACATATTTATTTGTAACATGATTCTTATCAAATTTAAAATTTGAACATTTTTCACTCGCAAAACATTCCGTTTTAAAAGTATTTTCCTAACATTTAACTGACTTAACCTTTCCAAAACTGAGCCGATTTCAATGCGGAAAACTGTTTGGCACTCAAACTTCATTATTGTTTCACTGCCATTAAGCGATTATATCAGTCGTGAATCCGTTATCGAGCAGTTAACCAGGCAAAAGCCTCAATTGCCAACTACAAATGGCCAACATGGATGTGGACCACAAGTCAACTTAACAGCTTGTTTAACTTAAGGCCCAGCAAACAGCCAATGGGCCAACCAATAACAACTGCAGCAGGGCCATCTGATGCTGATCCTCTTGACCGAGACACCGAACAATAAACAGCCGACATATGAAAGGCTAATCTTTAAGGCAAATCAATGGCAAATGGACCTCAGACAAGGCAGGAAAAAACACACACACTAAAGTGGAATCCACATAAATTGTGCTCTGCATGAAACACGATCCAACTAGCCAGTTACAAAAACACACACACACAACGAGCCGGAGCTTAAGACAAAACCATTTTATAGCAGTTTAGCTGGGAATATGTAAAAACCCATTGGGCTTACAAGCACAGGCAGCAGTACAAACAGAAGAGATGGACGAACTGGCAGCTAGATGAAATGTCCGATAAACTGAATGTACTGCAATAAAGGCTGTAAAAGAGAGAGACACACACACACAAACACACTCGTACACACGCACACACAGACACACACACACACGCATAGAGAAACTGTTAGGAAAATCGGCGTAAAATCTCATATGTCCAACCATGCGGTTAGAAAAGCTACTAAATTACTATTTAAGTATCTATTACCACGTTTCAAGTGTTTGAGGCCCGAGCCAGCACCACCGAACTTAAATCCAACCCGACATGACCCACCCCCCTGCCCAAACTCTCCTCTACGCCAGCTCCCCTTAATGGAAATAGCGCTTCAACCCTGGCGACCCTTGCACAAGCCTAAGAAAAACAAATAACAAATAACTAAAGACTGTGACTCGGCCAACAAGGCAGGTGCACAATGAGTACGTTCAGGAAGTCGTGTGTTTTGTAGGCGGTCGTCTTTTTGGGGTTGTTAGGGAGGTGTTTTTTTTTTTTTTTTTTTTGGCGCATCTATGTACTGCCTACCACTCGAAAGAGGAAAAAACATTAGCAAACAGCACATTGGACGAGCACATTTTATGCGAATCCGGTAATTATTTATTTATGAGTTGGAGCAGTTTCAATAACTCACTTTGCCTCATCTACCCATCCACCAACCCCCTTCACAACCCAACAAAAACACGGAGGCATATTTCTCGAACATACGTCAAATGTCGAGCAGCTGCCTGTGTGTGTGTGTGTGTGTGTGGATGTGCGTGTGCTGTGAGTGCTCAGGACGTAGTCGGCGTCATCATGGCAGGAAGTCATTGTAGGTAGTTAGTTAATGTGCACAGTGGTGCGAAAATTATGAATTTGTTCCATGCGTTTGACTGAAAGGTTAATGGCTAATGGGCAATTATTGTTGCTTAATGCCTTCTGATTAATGCTGAACAAGGAGGAAAGATGGACGAGGAAGTGTTGTGGGCATCAAAAGTTCGCATTAATCTCGCAAGCAAGGTGTCTGCAATGCTATTAAACGCTTCGAAGAGATTTATTTGCTTATCGCTTTACTGTTTGAAACCAAGAGAAAACAACGGAAGTTTAAATAATAATTGCAATTGTCCAAGAAGATAACTCTAAAGAATTTTCACTCTTAAACTGATTAACGGAATTACAATGGAAAATTATTAAATGGAATTAAAAATCAAACAATATTTTGAAAGGTATGAATATAAAATTAGTTGTAAGATATTATATGTTATAATAGATAATAATAACAATAATCTGGTTGAGTTTGGCAGCAGATCAGAAATTTAATCTACATCACAGTAAGGAACTCTCAATCATAAATGCTGATATAAAGATTAATATTACGATGAAATTGGCTTGGATAAGACATAAAATAATAATTTTCTTGCAACTGCTCCACAGTGCAATATGTTTGCCAAGGCTAGAAAAAGACGACTGTCAAGTCGAATTCGAGAGAACATACATATACATATATATATATATATATATATATATGAATGTATCTATATATGTATGTATTCCAGGCTCATTCGTAAGGTTGGCAATTTTTGCATAAGTGCCAGGCGATTGAGGTAGGGATGCTGGTGAACTGCTGTTGCCAAGCAACGTCAGTGAGTCAGTTAGGCAGTCCGTCTGTCAGTTGGGCAGTTAGGCAGCTAGGCAGACAGGACAGGTAGATTAGACTGTCAAATGTAAGCGGTGTAGTGCTAGTTGATTGTTTAGTATTGTAACTGTATCTAAGCATGTGTGCCTGCCTGTATCTGTGTGTGTTTGTATCTGAGTCTGTGTGTGTCTCTGCCTGTGTCTGTGTGTGTGCCTGTGTGTGTGTGTGTGGATAATGTGTCTGTTGCGTCACGTCGGTTATTTATTCAAAGCGACAGGCGGCGCAAAACGTCAATGAGCGAAAATGTTTCGTATGCGCAAAGGTTGAACAACGTTGGCTAAAAAGGAGCCAAATGGGGAGGGTGTGGGCGGGGGGCAACAGAAACAAAGGTAGACACAGCAACAGAGACAACAACAATAGCAGCAATTGGCAAAGCTGCGCTCAACTTTTACAAGCAGTTGCTATGGCAACAATAAACCCGAGACAGAGTCAGAGTCTGAGTCAGAGGCAGAGGCAGATCGTCTGACATGACAAGGGATGGATAGATGGATGGCTGTTTGGTTGCAGCCAAGGGTTGGGGTTGCGTTTTGGAGTTAAGTTCCGTTTTGGGTTTGGGTTTGGGTTTGGAGTGAACGCTTTTTGTCCATGTGCGAATGCCTGCCTGCCTGACTGCCGGTTTACCTCTGTGTTTTCACGTCTGTTCGCCGGTCTGGGCCTGTCTATCAATTTGACTGACATTACTTTGTGATTAATTTTCGATGGCAGCACTTAACACACATATAGCATAGGTCAAATGTCACTTTGTCCAAAAGCATTCATGGCTCCCCTAACATCTAACAAAACACTCTCTCACTCTCTCCCTCTACACACATTTATATATATATATATATATATATATATATTTGTATCTGTAACTGTGACGTAAGCAGCGCTATAAAAATAAAATTCGCACCTCTTTACCCCGTCGGGGCAGAGTCTAAGGCCATTTAACAGCCGTAAGTGGCCAAGGGCTTAGCCGTTGTTAACTGTTTCCGGTTTGCAGCTTTCGTCCCCGGCAGTCTGCCTCTGTCCCTGCCTCGGTCTGCCTAACTCCTATGGCTTCCCATTTGGCCTGACCCCCAACAACATTGCATTGCAACTCTTTTCTCTTTTTTTTAGCCAATTTTTGTTGCTGTTTCAGCCGTTTTATGGTGCAGCAAAGTTGGTTAGGTTAGGTTAGCACAGCTGTTGCTGAATATGAAGCTATGTTTCGGGACTAAAGTGTACGCACTTAATTGTTCTCTTAAATCAACAGTACTTTATCATGGGTAAGTGGCAAGTGTGATACTTGATTAAAGCCATTTAACTCTTGCCACACCAGACACTAGCTTCTTGGAATACTAGCAGAATTAAACTCCTACACATAAGTTGAATATCAGAATAATTATCTACCGCCTTTTGCCCTAATTCGGATGTTGAGAACATTTTTGTAGGTCTTACAAGATAAGTTTATATGTGTAAAAATTATCTCAGGCAATCTATTATTGTTATTTACTATTATTTAATTTTTTTTTATTTATTTATATAATGTCTACCAAAGTCTTTCAAAATCTTACATTTTCCTTATTGAAGTTTTTATACCTAGTAAATTATAGTTATAGTTATATTATATATGTATATCCAATAAAGTCCATCAGTTTTTCTCTGATTTAGCTATACACATTATAATAATAGGTAAAACTTTTCACTTCTATGCCTTTTATGATTTAATAAAGCAAAACAGCACTTTTTACTAACTTTTTTGAATGTGTGTCGCCAACAAAATATCGCAATTCAAAGACTGTAAAATAAACGAGTAGAATAAGCGAAATATTTCCACACACGATTCATGACTCATGTCAGAGATATTTAGAGGACAAATCAAACAGAGCTAGAAGTCAGCATGAACTTTATGTCGATGAGCACAACAAAAGTGTATAAAACAGCGAATATTTATTTGATGCCAAGAAACTTTGTCAATAAATATCATCGATAGCGAGACAAAGGCGCGAGTAATCAATTGCTTTGTGAATGGGCAGATAAAAAATGGGGAAAAACGGGAACGTTGTCTGAAAATAACAAAGACTGACAAAAAAAAAAAAAGACGTCGTAAAAGAAGAAGAACGAGTCCTATCGTGCTGCTTTGCATGTCCTGTAGTCATTAACTCAAAAATCGAATGGAAATGAAATTGAAATAAAATGCACGAATTTCACAGGATAGTTTGGGAAGGCAGTTGCCAACTGGAGTCGATGGCAACTCGAAGATAGGCGGACAAGTGCGATGAGACAAATGTCTGTCGCCCTATGAATGACCCCACGAATGGATTTCAGGAGAGTGTTACAAATTTGAATGCCGCTGCCACATGAAAATCGAGTGTGCGACCAACAGAGACAGCGACAGAGAGAGGGAGAGAGAGACGGAGAGTGACAGAGGGAGTAGCAATTGTTGTTATTGTATTTGGTACGTGCCTTTTGGCAAACGGGCCAACATTTCAAGTGGCAACTGCCAAAATGTCATGCCCCCAAAGCTACAGGGAACACTTGACAAGCTTCGCTGTAGATGTCGATTATTTTGTATTTATTTTATTAATTTTTTTTTTAATGGAGAGAGCACGTGAAATTACTTAATTTCATGTCGACCATTCGAATTTATTTATAGGTTGTTGAACATCCAAAATGAATGCAGCAATAATTATTTAAGTATTACTTATTTTTAAAATTAATTTGCTGTTTGCAGCCTAAGTAAGGCGTCAAATTCTTTTATCATTATTTTAATTGAGTTTAGTTTAATACGTAAAACGCTCAGTCAGCTTAAATATTTAATATATTTCAATAAGCAGTTGCTGTCTCGGTCTTGCATAATATGTCTCACTCTAGCTGCATCCATCACCTACCCGCGCGCTTTCTCTCTCTCTCTCTCTCTTTCGCATTCCCTCCGCACCATGCTCACTTGCTCTCGCCATTTCTTTTTGTCGCTCTCACTTGATCGCTCTCATAGCCTCTCTATCTCTCAGCTTCTCTGCCTCACTCTCTCTGTCTCTGGAACTACCTCTGTTCCTGCTACTGTCTCTGTATCTGTCTCTCTCTGTTTATTTCTTTTATCACTTTTTCTCTCTCTCTCTCTCTCTCTAGCTTACTTTTTCTAAATTTTCTTTCTCTGACTCACTCACTCCATCTCTAAATTACTCTGCATCTCTCTGTGTCTTTTATTCACTTATTCGCTTGTTCTAGTTGCTCTTTCTCTCGCTTACTCGCTCTCTCTCTCTCTCTCTATCTCTCTCTCTATCTCTCTCTCTCTCTCTCTATCTCTCTCTCTCCATATATCTCTGTCTCTCTCTCTCTCTCTCTATGTGGTCTCTTGCCTTCTTCTACGTTTTTTAATTTGTAACTTTTCAAAAGTATTTTTAGCTGCATTTTCCGAATACTACATTCTTGAGGTAACTAAACATATCTTCAATTAAATCACCTAAGGCTCAATGTTGTTGGACAACTTCTCAGTTGACCACTCCAACGTCAATAGCAGGAGAAGCTCAACTCGAATCTACTCCAGCTCGCTTCTGCCATTAATCATCTCCGCAAATAGCACAGCTTCGCCTGCAATTTCTTCGTCTACTTCGACATTGTCGGCCTCTTCTTGTTGTTCTGGCAGAAACACTCACCGCAAAACTTGTCAAGCACTCGTACGCCTAGGCCATTAACACGCCCTCAGCACAACAAAACAACCTAACAAACAAACCAACAAATAAACAAATATCGGACCCAGACACACGAAACAAACAGACAGACAGACAGACTGACTGACTGACACAACGGACAGATAGACAAATACTAGGAAAGAAAATGCGAGGAAGAAAAAGAAGAAAATAGCGGCACACGCAAAACCTTGGTCGCAAAGTCAAATTGAAATAGCAGCAGCAGCAGCACGAGGAGGAGGGCCCAGGCAGACAGAAGAAAGAAACGCAATACGAGAAGAATGGGTAAGGAAAATATTTACTACACATAACAATAAATCCACTCGAAAAGTGGGTGAAGAAATACTAGCGAAGCGCACACAAAACGCACTAGAAAATAGAAGTTGGGACAGCGGGGTGGGGTTGGGGAAAGGGGCAGACATTTTTCCTTGCGGACCTGCCCCATTTATAACAAAAGGCTTTCATGTCCTTCAATGCCGAGGAAAACTCAACGGCACGCAAGGCAACCATTTTTTATACATGAACTGTAACACACACTTCGACAAATTGATACCAAGATTAAATCTTGACGACATGAGAAAGCACAAAACAAATGAACACACAAATTGGGAGCGTTGACTAAAGTCAACTAACTGAATCATATTTGTTTTGTTTTGTTTTTCCTTTTTTTCAATTGCTTGTGATTAAATTCTACATAAGTTATGAAAGTGTGTGGAGGGACGCACTGTCTGCTCCAGGTCACAGCCAGAACTAATTACGAGCACCCCGAAAACGGGAGACAATTACCAATTTCAGCTGCCAAGTTGGCAGTTGGCCATTTTCTAATTTCAATTTGTCGCTGTGGCTGCATTGACGAGGATCCCACACACAAATGACGACGCCCCAAGTCCATTGACATGCCCGTGTGGTCAGTCGAGTTGCCAACGTTGTCACTGCTCAACATTAAAATTAATTACCACAAATGGACAAGTCTCATTACTGCTTTTCTGCGTTTCTTTTTCGACTATCCACGTAATGCCCCTGTACATGGTAAATATATACACACACACATATGTATATATTCGTCCTGACTGTTATTGTTGTTACCAGGCTATTAGATGACTGTTCTCTCCACTGCGGCTCTGTGACTGGCACTTCAACATTAAAAAAAAATAGAAGAATCAGAATCAGAATGAGAATGAGAATGAGAATGAAAGTTGCAAAAGTAAATCATTAATTCTTTTTTGTGAACTGACCTACTTGCAACAGAGCAAGGCATTTTAGTTCGTTAGAAGGGGTGCTCACCCTTAGCAGACAACGAAATTGGACATTGCTTGCCGAAGACCATTCAATTTCACTTGAGTTATTATTATAATTAGCAGAAGGTAATCTCTTCGTCTGTTAGCTAGAGTTCCTTTAAAACTAGAAGAAACTTGGAATGCATATGCTTGAGTCAGATAAGGTGTTAACATTGATAATATCGATCACATTTTGCAATATTAAATAAATAGATAAATTGCAAACTTCGCCTATTATAAAGCTAGAGTCACCAAACTTGGCAGATATATTGCAGCAACTGCTACAAATATACTCACTTTTAATAATACTATAAATTATGAGGAACTCTTCGAAATCTACTTAAGTATAAATTATGCTTCAAGTTAGTCCTGATTCGCCTCTCTTTGTTTCCCGAATCCTTGCAAATAAATCATTCTTATTAAATTATTAATTTGAATTCTAAATTATTTAAGTTGCAAATTTTTGTAGACTCTTTGTAGTACACATAAGATAAATAAATAAATATAAATAAATGCCATTAAATGTTTGTTTAATATACACATACATGTACATATAGAAAGCGTGATATAAATAAAATTGTTATCCTAAACTAAGTTGCCCAACTTGTGTAGGGCTTTTGGTCGCTGTGACCAATTGAGTGTATCGCTGCTGTCGCGAGGACTTTGCCAGCGACCCCCACTCGACCCCGTCCCACTCCTTAACTACCACTTTATCATCCCTCATTACAAAAAACCCCTTGCCCCACACTCCCTTCTCTCCGAGTCCACAGTCCTCGTAACAATGCCACAGCCACAAAATCGCGTCACTTTAGCAGTTTTTCTGCTTTTTCTATGTTTAAATGTTGTGATAAAAAGAGCCGGCAACTAACAAACCGAGCTGAGCTGCAAATGAGTGAGTGAAGCGAAGCTAGAGAGAAAAGACCAGAAAAAAGAATAGAATAGAGAGCAGACAAGACAAAAGGGGGGAAAGGAGCCAAGAACTGCAAACTGAATGAAATGAATGAATAAAAGAATGCAAGTCTAGTGTTGCATGCAGCACAGTCAGCAACAACAACAACAAATATGACCAAATCAAAGTAATAAACAGATGAGTGCTCGACTGCGAGATACCCTAAGTGCACACATATGCCCACAATAAATATAATAAAAATAATAATCAAATTAATAATAATAATAATAGTGACCGATTTTGATATTGATTGAATGAAGAAATGAAGAAGTTGTCTTCTTTATATATTTATAAGATAGGCCTATATCAAATGTCAGATGTTAGATTATTTAAGATGACATATCTAACTCCGAAGTGATTAATTGACAGATGAACAGCTCAAAAGATTCGGTTTAAGTGTTTACATTTTTAAAAAGCTAAGCACAAAAATGAACACATTAAACTATAAAATATATAAATTTGGAAAGATTGAAAATTGAAGATGCATTTTTATTAATATTTTATATAGGTGGATAACTTTAAAATACCATGCTACATATATATATATATATATATATATGCTATATAATAACACTTTAAGGATTCGAAGATATTTGTTGCAACGCGTTGAAAACCTTGCGACAAAATCATAATCTACTCTGCAAGGGTAGAAGCCAACTGCAGAATCATGAAATATTTTGTACATTAACAATTGTTACGCGGCTGACAGTGTATTGGTGTGTGTATGTGTGCATTATGCGACTGTGTGTGCGTGTGTGTGTGTGTGTGTAGTTGACCCTAACGACAAGTCAACTCACCCGCTCCCGCCTTAGCTGCTTCGTAATGTGCCAATAATAGTTGAGTTTGGCATTGTTACCAGCCAAGAGCGAGAGCAACTTGTTGTATATGTGTGTGTGTGTGTATGTGTATGTGTTTACTTATATTTGAGTATATAGGTTCGCGTTCTATGGGTAATACAATGTCGAACAAACTGAGTTGAATTTATGCTTTTCTTTGGCTTTACCCAATTCCAGCTTTATTCTTTCGCCGCTTTTCTTTTGCCAATTACTCAAAGTTTTTGTGCACCGGTCAAATCACTTCAAAGGAAATAGAAAAAGAAACAAATTGCAGAACAACATAAACAAAGTTATGTATTTCAATTTGAGCGAAAATTAATTTATCAATTTGTTCAGACTGAAGTTGAATTTCTGCTCTTTGCGATTGAATATGCTCGGTGTGCAGCTGGGCTTGAGGTTGGACTTGGGCTTGCCGGACTATTGGATTGTGTCTGACATTCGAGTTGACAACAAGAGTTTTTGGCTAATTTGGTTAAATCGGTTGAAGAGCATTGCACAGAAATTAGCAAGAAGACAATTATGAATTGAATAAAACACTGCAATAATTGCAGTTAGTGTTTGCTTAATTAGAACTTTCTGATCAAACATAGCAAACAAATGGACGGAGAGCATATTTAATAAGCATCAATTACTTATGCAGACAGTCTAAAGCAGACAACGTCAACGACACAACGAGACAAAGTTGAATGCAATGTTGCACAAATAGCAAATAACGATGGGCACTTTGAAACTCATGTTTATTAAATGAGATGAGGGAAAATTAGTATTCAAAGTGGTCTTAATCCATGACACGAGTTAGGTTGATTTAATTGTCAGTTCTAATTTTAGTAGAATCAACTCCCTCGAGATACCTTCATCGTAGACCGGCAAATTGGAATACAGTTACATTATTTTGAGGCAAATAATTATAGTATTGTACATCAGGTTCATAACCTCAAAAATATTGAATACAACTAAAAGTAACATTTGATGAAACGAAATTTTTCAAATAATCAGCTTAATATCATAAAATATATGTGTCTCTGAATCTGTGTGTTTCTTTATCTCACTATTTCTGTGTTTTCTCTATATCTCTCTCTCTCTCTCTCTCTCTCACTCTCTCTCTCTTTCTTCTAACTAAGGTACATTTAGCACATCATCTCAATATTCTGTAACTTGCATATTGACATACGCGAAAGTTATTCAAAAATTGTTTTAACTCGCTCTCTCTCTCACCCTTTCTCTCTATTCCTCGTTTCTCAGAATATTCTCTCTGTCTCTCTCTCTCTGTTGTACACATCATTTCACTATCCGAAAAGTTTCACAATGATAAACACAAAAGTTGTTCATAAATAGTATTTAACAATTTAGGTATTTCAGTCAAAGTCAAAACCTTATTCAAATCCTTCAATTCTGTGGCTGCAACTTTCTAGTCTATTTGTGGCACATTGCCCAAAATCTACACGCAATTAACTTTAACAGCATTTTCACACATCTACAACGGCAACAGCAGACCAAGTTTTTTCTTGCAGTTATACACGCGTGCCCACTTAAATATGCAACAATTTCCGCATAATTTCGTGCACTTGCAATGGTTAAAGGGGCCCCAAGGATACATGCAAACACCTACACTCAAATACACACACTCGCCTGCATGTGTGTTTGTGTGTGTGTGGCTAATCACACGACTGACTAGCACGAACTATCTGCGGCAGGTGTGGGTTTGTATGCGTGTGTGTGTGTGTGTGTGTGGAAGTGTCTCTGTGAAGTTAACGCTGAGCCTATGGCCAAGCAATTATTACGCACCAGAAGGCACACATACTCACACACACACACCCACACCCACACCCAAAAATACACGCATCAGAGGAGCGAACGATGTGTACAAGCCAGCAGAGCACACATTTTGGTGGCTAGTCTCTCTCTCTATGTGTGTGTGTGTCGGACAGGTCCTTTGGCATGTGCGGGTCCTGTGTCGTCGACGTTGATTAATACGAAGCAATTTGCAGACCGTGAATTTTGCGATAGCGGTGCGTGAAACTGTCATGCGATATTCGCTTAACCCTCAACTGTTGAGCCATCAGCTGAAACCACGCTGCCAGCAATTTTGATGCGTATGTCGGATGCAAATAGTTGGCTTAAGTGCTGGCTTAACAGTTCGAATAGTTTCCGGTATTTGATAGCCCTGAAACTGAGCTCCTGATCCAGTTGCTCTGCATCACTCTGAGCTCGTTGGTCAGGTAAGCCTTTTATCCCGTTCATAATTAACAAAAGTTAGTTGTTGACATGCCATGTTCAAAGCCAAGCTTCAAAGCCAAGCTTATTTCCCATTTCAATGCATTTATTTATTCCTCACTTTTGATATATATATTTATTATTGCTAGGCTTTTCATTCTCCACATTGATTATTAATTAACACTAGACAAATATATCTGTTGAAAAATCAAAGAAAATATGCATTGTGGCATTTTCGTTCTGCCACTCGCTGGTAAACCTAACAATTTGACTTTTGCCGTCATTTTCCATTCCATTCGCAATCCTTGATAACACCGCTCTGTGAAGCTCAGGCAGAGCCAACACATGCATAAATAATGTGCGCAAATAAAATACATCAATACTTTTCACGCAACGCAGCTAGTGCCCTCCCCTCCCTATCCAGAAACATTTTAAAACAATTAAACCAACCAGCTTGTATTCTCGCTGGCTCATTGCTGGATTCCGACAAAAAGCACAGCATTCATTTAAAAGCCTCCACAGCATGCAAATCCAACGGCAAACAAACCAACAAAAAAAAAAAGCACAAAAAAAAAAGGATAACCTTTAAAACATGGCAGGCACTTTTGGGTGCAGGTTGGTTGGCTGGGCTGCGAGGCACTGATCCAGGATTGCATGCAGCAACAACCGTTTCCATATTTTATTGACTGCTAAAAACAATTGAAAACACAAACTAAATTTGGTCAACCAAAATCGCGCAAAACACCATTTAATAGCCAACTGAGGTCAAAAGTATTACAAATCCCACAATTTAATTGCATTATTAAAAATAAATAGTTTTTAATGGTATGAAATATTTAATGTAGCAAATTAAAAGAGATAAACTTTATTACTCCACTAAATTATAGAGCAAAATAACATAATATTTTGGATAAACAAAAATTAATAACATAATAGTTAAGCAATTTTTCTATATGTTCAGTTTATCGCTGCACTTGGCAAATTTTTAATTATGATAAATTGGCATCAACACATTAAATATAAAATAATTCGGAAATAAAGCAATGTACATAAATATATAATAAAATTAAGCTACACTGAAATGTGGAAGTACTGAATCATTAAAACTAAAAAGCTAAAATAATAAAAGGCGGAAAACAAAGCTTTTCAAGTGTTAACATTTTTAAACCAAAAATATTACATTTTTTGGAATATCAAAAGCAATATAGATAAGACTAAATTTCTATGAGCTATTTTTCAGTTCAGTTTAGTTCAGCACGGCTTATTTATTTTTAATTATGATAAATTAGCATCAGCACATTAAAGATGAAATATTTAGTAAATTAAGCAAAGTACACAAAATATATACAAATCCCTCAATTTAATAGCATTGTTGATAATCGAATGTTTTAATTTTTGTTAAAAATTTAATAAAAAGATACAATTTCCAAAGACTTATTATTATAAATTGGGGAACCATCACTGCGACCTATAAGGTCTATTGAGCCTCCTTCTGAGCTTGCATACCGAGGATGCTGCATCTTATCCTAGTTAAGTCGACACATTCTGCTAGAATGCAGATTGAAGATTCCTCTTCGCTTCCACAAAACCTGCATTCATCGCTGCTATAAAGACTTTTCCAAAGACTATTCCAAAGACTTACTCCTACAAAATTTTACAATATAATTAAATATTTGACATTGAGATCAGTTTAATTATGATTAATTAGCAACAATACATCAAAAATTAAATAATTAATGAATGAGCATAATTAAATGAAACAAAAATCTTGGAAAAAAAATGGAAAAAGAAATTATATCGTTTTCTGAATTCAATTTAATTTATTTTGTCAATTAATTTATTTAAGATATAAAAATGTGTATTCTTTCGACAGTCTCAAAAGCGTTATAAATGAATAGGTTAAAAATATAGTTAACTTAGTTTAACAATTTTTTATTTCAGTTTTCTTATCATACTCATCAGCATAGAATGAGTTTGTACAAGGACTAAATTTAGCTGAATTATAAGAAAGAGGAAATTGTTTCAAGCAGATTTACTATTTTTTCAAGTAAAAGCTCAACATTTTTATCATATTTACTTTATGGGCTCTCTCTGCTGTGCCTTGACAATTCGTAAGAAAATTACAATATTCCCTGCCGGCATAATAACAATTCAAATTGAACTCCAAAATGTATATATATACATATATATATATGTATATACACATATATATGTACATGTATTTAATATCCCAAATGAGCTCAGCAAATTTGAGGTTATGCGAAAACTTGCCTCAACATTACTTATTAACATATCGAAACCATTTCATTGGAGTCGCTGCCACATGCACCCCCAGCGTGACCTGACAACCGAAAGGGAAGCAAGCTCATAAAACACAGCACACCCTCACGCACACCACCACCCACCTTCCCCTCTGTTCTCTCTCTGTCTCTACTCTACTTGTGCTGTGTAGACAATGTCATTTACATAACATCGTATCGTATTTTGTATTGTTTCGTATCGTTATATATCGAGGACTGGCAGCCGGGCAGCCGGGCAGGCTGGCCAAAACTGCGTATAAAGCTTAACATTAAATATTTATAAATATTACGTATACGTAATCGAATTGATTGATTTTGCAATTTCACGCAACTCGAAACAAATGCAAAGACACACACAGAGAGACAGACAGCACCAAAAATGTTGAGAACGAGAAAAATGTGCATGATGTGAAAAGTAGTCAGTGTTGTTAAAGCAAAAACAGACAAAACCAAACCAAACCAAACCAAACCAAACCAAACCAAACCAAGGCAAGAAACCCCTCAGGCTGGACCTCTACTCCAATCAACCGAACTGTGGGTAACTTGAAACGAACTAAGCCAAATTGGGGTAGGTGTGGGGGGAACTGGGTAGGATTGAGCGTCTTAAGTGATTTCTAACTGGGGGCCGAAGAAGTCAGCAGCCAAATAAAATACATTATGTTAATGTGCACACAGTAACAAGTTGTATGCTTCCCAGCCACGCCCACACATTAGAGAAAAGGACACACGCACACACACACATACACGCCACATGACCTAATCCTTTTTAGTCAATGACCAGCGAAATACATTGAATGTAGAGTTGGGTTTTGGGATTGGGATTCTCTTCCTTTTTTTTTTGTGGAACTGGCTGGAGCACCTCGCTTTGCTTCAGTGCCGCTATAAAATGCCGACGCTTGGCCAAATCCGGCGAAAAGTATCCGCAATCACACAGCGGCACGTGTTGCTGTCCAACTCAAACTCTTCTTGAGCAAAGCCTGGTCGAAAAAAGGTTCAACCTCCAGGCCCCCCTCCCAGACCTCCTCCGGATCCTTGACTTGTCTTGCCGCCATCTAAATGATTGGTAATTTGATGTTTTATTACATTTTTGCAAAAATTTGATGCTTGTCCTTTTTTTTTTGTTTTTTTTTTTGTGAGTGCTACTTTAAAATTTATGAACATTTCTTTGGGGCCAGGGCAAAAGGGTTTGACGCTTGTTGGCCACTTTACTGCTGTGGCTTATAATTGTCATACAGCTTTTCACTGGCAACTGGGCTTTAACGATAATGTGACCATATTTAAGTTGCATTTCGGTTTACGCAAATGATAATCACGATGAAATCATGCTCTCACTTTATATTGTTATGTGGGACACTTAATACCCTTGTGGATACATTATAATTAAATTGTGCTTGAAGGCGGCAACCACATATCAATCTAAACCAACTTGGTATAATGTTATTTTAAGACGAAGCCCTTTTGATTAAACTATGCAATTAGTGATAAAATATGGAGGCATAATTATAAACATACAATTTGAAATTTGCAAAAGGTCGTTCGAATTTGAGTTTGTAAATGAGAAATTGAAATGAAATTTCATCGGAATCAACTGTTTTTTAATTTAAAAATATTTTCTATTGAGGAAAGAATATTTAATTAAAAGCTAATCTGTTATTTTTTTTAACAGTATATGTTTGCAAATATTTTCTACATTTTCACACTTTTATACTCTTTTCTAATTTTGTACCGGCTAAGACGAGCTCAGCCCCATAAAATCTGTGTAATGAATAAAGTATAATGAAATTTAGATAAGCGTTGCTGTATTCACATCTGCAAGGGTATGTAAGGAACTGCCTGCCGAAAATAGCTTTTCATTTGCTTTTTATACCCATGGAAATGGGAAAAGTGTATAATGAGGTTGTACAAATGTATGTATATATAAAAGGCAGATGGTCCATCCATAAAGTATATATAATTTATGTCCGTCCGCCAGAGACTATTAAATCTAGAGAGCTTAAATTGGAATATAAGTCGGGTGAATCCTACGCAAGTGCATAAATTAAGTCTTCGAATTTATTTTTAAATATGGTTATTATTACTATTTTGATGGGTCAATCCCATTAATCCGATATAGCTGCTTTTAGAGTTTTGTAAATATACCTTGGCATTTTATTGATCAACTCTCAAAAGTTCAAGGATTGATATTTTTATGCAATTGCACAATTTGTGCACATATTATTAACATATATTAATATATTTTTTATGTTTGCTTAGTTTATTTTCAAAAATATTACTCACCACGAGCAAAACTGCCCGAATTTGTTTAGTCTTCCAATAAATGTGCGCTGGCATTTTTCTATCTGTATTTTCTCGTAATCATGGTTTCCATGCTGAAAGAGAAAAACAAATTATTTTTGATTATAGTTCAGCGCAAGTTCAGCTATTGAATAGATTGATTTAAGTTAAAGTTTAATTCGCAAATAACATTTTGGCACTTGGTGTAAATAAATAAACAAACAGAAACAATAATACAAGACACGATAAGAACTTAAGTCAATTGAAGTTGGCCTTTGAATAATTAAGGAAAATATTGTTAAATCGTTGCGCATGCAACGATTAATGAAGGCAACAACAAACAAATAAACAAATAAACAAACAATGAAACAACAAGCGCCAGCTGAGCAAGTGCCAAGATATATGACAAACGTGATGGTGAGGATGTGTCAAGGATGCGTCAAGCAAGGATGGTGGTCGTGGGAAGGGGGGGAGGCATGTGGAAGTTATGCCAGACTATTTGGGAGCATCCCTGAGAAGAAAAAGAAAATGAAAAGAAAGGGGAAGAAGAAGATGATGAAGAAGAAGAAGAAGAACAACAACAACAACAGTGAGCGTAATAAATACGTTTACGGCACTGAGACATTTGTCATTCAAATTAAGTACAAACGACATTACTCATTTCTTCGAACGAGCCCGTTAAATTTTCAGAGGCAACTGTGTGGGCGTGGCACTCGCCAACAACCAAATGTCGACGCAACGAAAGTAAACTTTCCCAAATTTTAACTGGCAAATGGAATTTGCTGTATTTTCCGCTTGTCTTCTTATTTTTTTTTTTTGCGCCAAATTTTAATGTAGATTTATTCACGTTGATTCCTTGAGGCAACAAGCCAGCCACCCCGCTGTTTATTTTGAATTAATTTCATTTTGCAGTCCAGTAATTTATTTTACGTGCTACAGATGGAGTGGGGGGGGGGGGGAGGGATGCTGCACGCACAATTATTTAATGTACTTTTAAATATACGCACGTAATTATGGCTATTTAGCTGAATGGTGGTGTTAGCGACCCATGATAAAAGAGGTTTATTAGAGCGTTATTCAAATAAACTAAACGAGTACATTTTGAAATTTGTCAATTTCGATTTTACTTGCTAAGATGGGTATTATTGCAAAAGAGTTTTAGTTTTGCTATTTTTTGTTGTAATAAATAAATTATTAAATCGAAAATCATATTTAAGTTCAATTGAATTGTGTAGAGAGCAAATTTTATGCACCTTCTATTGGAAAAACTTTCACGAACATTTACAAGCTGCAAATCTGCTTGTTGAAAGTTATTTTTTTGAATGATCTAAATGAGTTAAGTATTTGTGCTATTAATGTATATAATTTCATTTGTTTTAATTATTCTTTATAATAATAATATATAAACGAGTCAAGTCTAGTTTAATTTCTTAAACGTACAATATTTAAAGTTATTTCTTAAATGTACAAGTTAAAAAGTAAGATTTACCTCATTCAGTAACTAACCCCTTAATAGATTTAAGTCTAAGCCTAATCGATTTATTCTAATATTTGTATTTCCCCCCCTTTTTTCACAGGGTAACTCACAGTCAGCCATGACATGAGCCAAACAAATTCACATATATTTGATGCCTTAGAGAGTTGGTTTAAGCAAATTAAAACAAACAAAAGTTTTACCTTATTTTAAAGCCGTTTAAACTGCATTTCAATTAAGAGTCATAATTTATGCTATCCCTTGGCTGACAAAATGTGTTGGCTTAATCAATCCGGCAGCACTAAAATGCCCACCAGGGAACACTTACGGTCGACGAGCACGTACCACAAATTGGAAACCGCTAAAAATATACAAACATGGAACAGTTTTGTGAACATGCCACATTAGGGGCACACATTCATATATCTATCGCAGTGTTATTAAAACTTTTCCATGTAAAACTTGGCCGTTAATCATGTTATTTTCATATCTATTTTTCTGCTCGACTAGCTGTTAAAGTTCATTTAAGAGGCGACACATTCTGGGGTAATTATGACCAGATAGCCGTGAAAAATACTTTTCCAAATGCCAATACTTCAAGACACGTTAACACCCGGCCCCCTACCATCCTCACCCACTCCAATGTCTGCCAGTGTTGGAATGCGTTTTGACAGGGAATGTTCAGATGTTGCGGTTGTCAACACTTGCGCTTGATGGCGACGTCTACACTCGAACTGAAAAAGCCATATTTTATTTCAAATAATTCTTGCTAAAATTCCTGAAATGTGAAGTCTTGATTTTAAATGTCAAAAATATTTTCGATTTTTTAGAAGATTAAAAAAAAAATGAAACTATAATTTAGAAGTAACTATTGAAATTCGCTATCTCATTTAATAATACACATTCAAATTCTGTGGAAATCTTTTTCTGTACTATATAAAAATATAATATATAAGAAGATTTTTCAAAAATATTTCTTAATAACAATTTGTTAATAAATCAATTTTCTACATTTCAGGGCGATATTTTCCCTGAGTGTAGAAGACCCAAAATGAAAATAAAAAATCAAAAATATAACTTCAAATGTTACCAGCGATGTCATAAATAAGTAAACGTTGGGCTGTGGCGACACCCCCCCCCACCCTCCTCCGCTAAACCAACCCCCCTCCACAACTGCTGCTCTTCGCCCTTCACCCATCTTCAAACCGCCACCAGCTGGGTGTCCATGTGTCAAAGCTCGCAGGTGATTTTCTGTGCTTTTTTATATGCGTACTTTGTGTGTGTGTGTTAGGTGTGTGTGTTTGTGTTAGGTGTGTGTGTGTGTGTCAGTTGTGTGTGTGTGTGGTTGCTTTGGTGGTTCTTTGAGCTTGGGGACAGACGAAACGTAATGTAATTAATTGGCGCAACCAAATGAAATTTTTGGTAATGGATAAAATTTCGGGTTAAATTCGTTTGGCTCGCCAAATTAAAGCAAACGTTGATTTAACTTCTCAAAGCGTTTGCTTGCAACTTCCACAAATGCGTGTGATGTAATCATAAATTTGATTTTCTTTAATCCATTATTAATTGAAAATGTTAAGTTTCAGCACGTGTTTCTTTTCACCTTCAATGGTATATTTATGTAGTGCAGTTTCACAGCATTTCTGAGGGAGTCCGATTGCAATTGTTATTTGCATAACGTTGCGCAATTAATTAAATAATTAAAAGCGGATTTTTAAGCAGATTTAAAGCAGAAAACGGAAATCAAGCAGTGTCAACCCAACCGAACAAAAGGCAGACAAGTAAAGAATGCTCGAAATAAATTAACTATGCTCATGTTTTTCATACTCTCACTACGGCTCCATTCACTTTTATAACTGCTCGAAAATAAATTAACTTTTGCATTTTATTATCAATAACAATAAAAAAAAAAAATGTATTCTGATTTTTATTTAAATTGTCAGCTAATTTTTGCATAATAAATAAATGTAACCTATCCATAAAATAATAATGATCTGCAAAAGTATTTAATCATCATGTGCAATAGAATAAAAACTAAACAATAATGTTTAAGAAAATGTTTACTTAAAAAAATATGGATTCTGGTTTTTTATATCAATTCAGAGCTAATTTTGCTTTCGATTTATATTTATAATAGCCAAAATATAATAGAAAAGAAAATCAATTTTGGTTTTGATGAACTGTTAGAGTATTGAATCTTCGATCAGACACAAGAGAAACAAACTGCTCTGTTTTATTGTTCCCTTTTATTTTCGTTCACCTCATTCCCTTTGTCATTGTCATTGTTGTTTTGCTTGTTGCTGTCCATTTGGATGTTGCTGCTGCTGCTGTTGCTGCTGCAAATGTTGCGCATTGAACTTTTAATTAGCAAAAGTGACGTCTGCTTAAGCGTGCCACCCTGCCACAGTGCCACATCCCCCTCCTCTCACCTAGTTAAAGGCAAGGCGTGTAAGGTGCCAGGTGTTTGCAGAGCAGCGGTTCAGTTCTGGTCGGCTCTAGTTGGGTCTGGTCTGTTGCACACCCCCGCCTCCCCTCCCTTTCTCGTATAGCGTGAATGAAAGCAAATGACAACAAAATGAAATTCATTTCTATGCACAGATTGTTTGGTAGGCGTGGCATTGCATAACATTCTGTTTGTGTTCATGTATGTTTTGGGGGGGGGGGGGGGGGGAACTTTTATGATGCCGTCGACGGAGTCGCCGTTGTCGTCGTCGTCGACAAGTTCATAAATTATGAACAATTAAAATGTAGCACGGGAATTGCTTGCGGGGAAGCTCACGTTGTGAATTTTGGGGTTGTCGCTCGGTTCTCCGGTTCTCCGCTTAGTTCATCAAAAATGTTTGCATATGCAACAAACAAAGGGTGCGCAGACAATTGAAGCGCGCTACAGTGAAGCCTAACAGATAGTTACTTTGTTCAACCTGTCACATTTCAAAAAAAAAAAAAAAACGAAAGGGAATTATCTGTTTTATTATCTGTGTTAAGCAAATTTATGTTAAGCAATTCTGGCCGGAACTGACACCGTCCACAAAATGCCATTTCATCAGGCGGCAAATCTTGGCAGCTTGCCAAAACAAAAACCCATCTTGTAATGTGAAGCGAGAATATTTGGTTATACGCCAAGCGCATCTGATAAGTCCAGGAGACAAAATGGCAGTAATTAGGAAGAGATTTTTGGAATTTATGACTTTTTTATTTCTTATTCATTTTGTTTTGCCATTAAAAATGGGTAAAATGAAGTAGCTTAAGGGCAGGCAAGTGGCTAAAGAATATATGTCTTCCACTTTTGAAATACATGTATATATGTATGTACATATATAAATATTTGTCAGTCTGTTTGTTCTTATGATATCTAGTCCCTCAGTTTTAAGGCTATTTTGAAGATACGACGACTAAATCATAGCGCAGCCATAAAACCTTCATCCGAAAGATGATTTTTGCATGAACAACGTATTTGTTTACCAGGTTATCTGCTCAAAACTCAATAGCTTTGAGTTTTATAATACTTTTAATAGTTTAGCGAAAAATCAACATTATCAGAGCCCTATTACATATAGCTGTCACAGAAACAATCTGCCTTCTCAGCCGATATTTCACGGGTCTTATATTATATATGGCATGAAATCAAAACTGCAGGCAAAACCAATTAAATGATTCCAGGTGAGTCGCCAGGTGAGGAGGATTGCCAAGTAATGCAGAAATAACATCACTAATTAGCTTTTAAGCCACCGCTGCGATCAACCAAAGTGTGACAGCGGTTTTCAGTTGATGTCGTAAGCGTTAACGGCGGCTCATTAAACCGCCAAAAGTGCTTATTAATTTTGACATTTCGATGGCAATATATCATTATCAGTCTAACAAGCCGTCAACCGCTCGTCAAATCGGCCATCAGTAACCACAGAGGCAAATAAATTCCGAAATTGAAAAAAGATGAGAAAAAGCAGATATACAGAAATACAGAGAAACAACAACAACAACAAAATAATTGCGTAGTTAACACGCTAATCAGCTCGTTACCAACTCTTTGATTTACAGCTCACCGAAAACCATGCCCATTTTTCAGATCCACACTTTTCAATCATTTCCCCGTGGGTTTGAGGAAAAACGCTGGGAGGGTTGTGAGAACAATCACTGTATTCAGTTTTTACCACAATTTTCGACCAAAAATATGGCTTAAATCTTTCTTTAAGAACCAGACTTTTAAGCAAATAATTAAATTAACTAATTAATATTGCAGTAATTAATTTTAAGCAAGTTTTGCTAATTGAGTGCTAAGATAGAGAAATAAATATTAAAATGAGTTGGCAAACATTTTTTATTCGTTTTTCTTACTTTTTGGTTTTGGTTTTGACTTTCAATTTAAAATCTTTTGCTTAGTTTAGTTTAAAATTTTTTATTTTTCTTCTCAACTTTGTTAATTTTAAAACTTTTTTAATTCATTTGTTTATTTTTCATTATTACATAGTATGTGTGTGCATAGTACAACTCTTCGAGCACCCCTCGGAGCGCAGCGCATTGCTCATTAACATTTCAATAATTTGTGCATAAATCTTTGTGCACTGGGCGTGGCAGCAGTGTTTGCCAGTCATTAGTTACGGCCGAGAGCAGAAGGTGCAACAAATGCGACGCGGCCAGCGCAAAATGAAACGCTCCATTGGACCGCACGCACAGGTAGAAAGAGATGGCAAATATTCAATATATATATATAAAAAGAGGCAGACTGAGAGGCAAAACCTATGTGGAAATGCTTAAACATTACTCTGACATCTGCATATGTTTTGCTGTTTGTCAGTTGGCTAACGAGATCGACTCGAACCTTGTAGCCCTGTTACGAGTATGTCTTGCAGGCATTCCGTCAAATCAAATTTGCAGTCATCGTATAGGAAAAACATGAGAAATTGTCGGTACCCAAAACCAAACCCAAACCATCGTCTCCGTCTCCGACTCAACCACGTTGACAGCTCCAGCGAGCAATAAGTTTCAAATGAAGCCGACTACGACGACGTCAAAGTCGTCATTCATGTCAACGCAGAGAGCGATGAGCTGGCCAAAAATAAAAAGTTTGCGGGGAGTCTGTTGCAAGTAAGAGGAAGCAACATACACACACACACACACACAGATTGAGAGGTTGGAGTACGATCTCAGCAGCTAAGCAGCTCAGCTGCAACGCTGTCGTTTGCAGATGCAACACGTTTCGATTTCATCGAATTTCATTCAAGTATTTCGCATGCACTGAGCAAAATAAGAGTGCGATACATATATTAAGCAATTTAATACGGATATGTTTGAGTTTTATTTCCTTAAATTAACATTTTAAAATAAATATAAATAAAGTTGTCACATTTAAATAACATCAAATCGAATTTGTTTCTAGCTCCCTTTTTAGGTGGTTTTATGTATTATCTTTTGATCGGAGAATCTTAAAATGCTTTTTTCAACTTCTTTGAATATTAAGCGTTATTGCTCTGTTCAAATAAAAGTCAAAAATATTTAAAAAAAACAAGTAAAATTGATTTCAAGAAACAACTTTTCTGTTTGTCCTTTTATAATCATATTATTATTTATTTCTAATTCTTGATAGATTAGTTTTTAAAGTTCAGTCCTATCTGAATTGAGTTCTTGTTTAAATATTGCTTGAAAATTGTGCTTTTATGTTAACAAATCTATTTTACCGCCACAACTTGACACTTATGGATTACAAGTTTAAAAAAATAGGGCCCAAACTTTTAATGCAATGAAAAACTATGGGAAAACAGTTCATCTCGCACTTAAAGTACTCCAGCTGCCGACGCAGTAAGACCATTTGAGTGAGAACGCACACACACACACACACACACACACACACACTCACACCAAAAAGGAGAAAACATAACCATAGAAAAGAAAATGTTTTTTTTTTGTCCAATAAATTATTTAGCATGTATAAATCACAGGGGCAGACATAATGCTGCACAGCAAAACTTGCACAGAAAACATGTTAAAGCCATTCGAAGATTTATTTCGAGATGCTACTCGAGGCTGAGGCAGAGTCAGGCTGCAAGGGAGGAGGTTCTTGGGGGGTTGCATAGGCAGGACAAAGCCAGCTAGAAAGAGCGTAGGAAAGAATGAAGATGGGAAGAAAGAAAGAAAGGAGTAAGCAAAGTTTTGTGGCTGTTAGCGCCTTTTATTTTAATTTTGGCCCGTTTCATAAGATTTGCCAAATGCACTGAATAAGTGTCAGGGTGGAGCAGAGCAGAGCAGAGCAAAGCTGAGCTGGGGGAAACAGCAGGTACCACAAGAGGAGCACAAGGAGCACATGGTGCTGGAGTCGGCACCATCAGCACCACAACCAACATCCACACAACACATCCGCCACTTCACTAACCAAATACAACTTGTGCGAAACTTCTGATTCGCGATTTTGTATACCCTGTAATGGTAATAGAGGATATCTATGGAAGGAGGCATCAGCTAAACTATGTCCAGAATAATTGATGGAATAATAATATTCAAATATAAATAAATATATACAATAAATATAATAAATACCAAATGCAGAGATAAGGATTTAATTTAATTTCATATAATATTTATTTAGATTCGATAACATTTCCATTTAATATTTATTTTGGTTAGATTACAGAGATTATTAATCATTTTTATTTATTTATTAAAATTCATACTTGAAATAATAATATTTAATTTATTTAATAATATTTAATCTAATACATATATCCATATTTATTTAGATTTGGCTAAAAATTCATATTTACTTATAAATTTTATATTTTATTATTTAATATTTTTAAATGTATAATTTTTATGCAGGCTTATTTTAATTTTCAATATTGATTTATAAATATTTAAAATATAAAATAATTTATGTATAAATAAATTATATATTTTATTATTATATTTGAAATCATTACAATGAATATTCATATTTATATATATTATTATTATTTTCATTTAAAATTAATAATTAATGTTGTAAGACCATTGTCAACGGCATCTTTTTCAGTATAACAAGTTGGAAAACAATAAAATTTTCAATGTATTTGTTTTCTCTGAAGAAAACTAGATTCAATATCATTTTTGACTTCGTTTAATTTATTTGATTATTTAAACTTATAGGGTATCTGTTGGACAAGCACATTATCCTAGACACTCCTTGAGGCCTGCTGGCTCATTCTGTGCTCTTTGATTTTGTGGCAGTTTTTAAGTGTTTAACTTCACCAACTGCGACCCCAGCAACTTAATGCAGTCTCACAATTTAATGCCCTGTCAGTTTCCAGTTTCCAGTTCCCAGTTTGGGTTCCCATTGTCTTTGTCTGGATCTAAATGCCTGACTGTCTGTTAAGGAGTTGCATTAATGACAGAACTTCGATATTACAGAGTTGGGTTCGGGTGCAATTTCTATAAAGTGTCTATGCCACACAAGCAAAGACAAAGAAAGACCAAAAACAGCATTAATGGAGCACAATTCGAGTTTTAAGTGAATTCGCAAATTGGGGCTTAAGTTAGTGGGTGCAAATAAGAGGCGATAACCTTTTAATGACCTGCTTAGTAGTTGAGTAAGAAATGAAGAACTTTCAATTATTCCACACATCTGGGAGACATTTAAAAATAATCACTTTTTTCCATTTAAACAAAGTTCAAAGTGCAGAAACCCTACCAGTATTTTAAGACATCTAGCATATAACACATATATTATGAGCAAATAAATTACTATCAGATAATGGCAACAATAACCGAAACTTAATAAAAAAAATCACTATAAGATAATGAACAGAACGTCTAAGATTATCAAGTGGAATATTAAGTTTGAAGTCATTCTGATAAGGTTCAAACATTTTCACGAATTTAGATTCCAGTCCCAGTTTCGATTCTGTTGCGTAAAGCTAAAGTTTTGAATTCAGCTTGGAACTCAGAGTTTCATTCAGTTCCGTTCCCTGTTAGACAACCTGCCTAAAACCTTTTCCACTTAGGCTAGCAAAAATTAATTCCAATTGACAATATTTGTACAACAATTAATAAATTTTCTAGAAATTACAGCTTTCTGTATTGCAATGGAATGTTTTGTGAGAAGGCAAATATCCATCGCATTTTAAAAGTAGCCTTTTTGTACGGAAAAAGAAATAACATTTTACGCCTCTCAAGTGACACTTTTCGTAGCAATTTCGATGCTTTCTGGACAAGTATTTTTCAATCGTTCCTTTTAGCACATATTAAAAGGCCCCGAAGGTGGCGCCGCTGCAATAACACCTAAGCCTTAAACTATCCATCATCTTACCATATTGTAGCAATCGGAGACACCTAAAAGCTTTGCCCACGCACTTAAAACTCTTTATGATTTCAGGCATAACCTTTTGGTTTATTTGGATTTTTAGCCCTGCCACAAAAAATGTACACACTTGGAGAGGTGGGAAAACAAACGTATTTGCCCCCATAAACCCATAAATATGGCAGCTGTGCTGAGACCAACGTAAGTCATCATAAAGTGTGCATACTGTAAAGTCTCTTCGTCTCTCTCATTTCCACTCTATTTTATACAGTTGTACAATTTAATAAAGACTGCTAATATGAGGCACACAAGTCATTAGTTCTGAAATGAAATTTTCTTTTGGTTTTGTCGATTTTCCAAGTCAATTATAACATATCAAAATACAGTAAAAACTTGTATATTAGAACTTTCGTAGACAGAAATTGTCTAGAAAAAAGAATTTTAAATATTAATGCCGAATTTTTCTAATTTCTTTCAATCAAATTGAAATGCAAATCCAATTTTTCGATGCCTCCAAAATCGCATTGGAATGTTCTTTAGACTAGAGATTTTTCGAGATTAAAAGAAAATATTAAAAGAATATTCTGCTGTATCTACCCAGAAAACAAATAAAACTAGAGAATTCAAAAATCAAATCACTAAAACTTTTGTATCAGCGACGGTTTTTTCATTTTAAAAGCCAACGGACAAATACAAAACTCCATAAAATATTTCGATTATTTTTCAACACTTCAATGCCGATTTTTCTCTATTTTCTAATTGCATAGAAATCGTTCCACTTAACGAGTGTTTACTGTAACTTAAAGTCGAGACGGCAGACAACACACAAGAAGAATGCAAAAGTCAACGACTGTCGGACAACATGTCAGACATTGCCAGACTTTTCGCGACATGCCAGACAAGGAAGGACTGGCCGCCAGGAAGTTGCAGGAAGTGCATGGAATGTGCGAATGTCACAGCTCACGCATACACACATATATATAAACATGAGCGTTTGTGTGTGTGTGTGCGTGAGTGAGTGTGCCTTATGCAAAAGTTGCGCTCGGCCACCGCACTTCTTGCTTACATTTGGCAACTCTCATTTCATCTCGCCCACTCCCACTCCCACTCCTACGCTCCGTCCCTCTTTCTCTCTCGCTCTGCCATTAAGCTCGTCTCATTGTGTAGAGTGCTGTTTTGTGGCGTGTTACAAATGCAATGGTAAACCCGAGCTGCGTCGTCGTCTCTTTCAATTGCTGCTGATTGCAATGCGTCGTTCATTAATATTTTTGCAGCATTTTGCTTTGCGCAGGCATTCGCAAGCTAAGCTTCAGATTAACACACAAAAATGTCAAAAACGCTTTAACATATTTGTTGCTATTCAATATTAATTTCTTATTATTTTCGAAAAATATCACAATTTATGTGGCCTATTTATTTGGGAGTGTATAAAAACATTTACTGAACTTTTTTTTATTATTTGCTAATAAGAATATCATAATTTGTGTTTAGTTTGGCATGCGCTGAAAAATATGTGTTTAAATAATAAATACTTAAATAAATAAATACTTTCCAGACAAACTTTGTACGCCAAGTTGTCAAACAAAATATATCTGTTGCCAAAGTGCTTTATTTACAGTTAATTTGTTGCATGATTTTTACTCGTGTTTGCTTCGCAAATTCGCATAAAATACAAAACTTATTTGCTTTGAATTGCTCAAGTTTACTTTTGATATTCAATACTCTATGTCCCTCTCTCTCACTCTCGCTCTCCCCCTCTCTCTGTACTTGTCTCCCTCTTATTCGCTTAACTTTAAATTAATTACAATTAAGTGAGTGTGAAAAAAGAAGAAGCAGAAGAAGACAAGGGGAATGTGGGAATGAGTGTTAAAAATGGCCAAAAGCCAGGCAACTTACAACAGTCACGAGTTGAAAGACTAACACGCTAAGCGCTCCTCCGCATTGAATCCCAAAAAAAAAAAGATTCTCAGTCGCAGCACAAAATTTAACACTGACTGCGCTGCCGGCGGCAATGGCGGCTGCTGTTATAGTTGTTGTTGCTGCTGTTGCTGCTGTTGCTTTTGCTGCTGCTAATCCACTTTTACTGTTCTTCAGCTCACTGTTATTACAAGCACACACACCGACACATACACGCGTGCATACGAATGCGAATGCGAATGTGCAAAGGTAGCGACGAAAATAACGGTAACTTTTTCTGCACGCTGCGCTTTTGTTGTTTGTGTGCGGTTTTCTGCTTCTTCTTGCTGCTGTTGTTGTTGTGGTTGGCTGCTGCTTTTGCTTGGCGCTTTTCGCACTGATTGCTACACACTAAAATCGAATTAAACTTGCACGTTCATGTCGTTGTTTTTCTTGTTGTTTTATTTTTGCCGCACTTTCCACACACACACAAACACACTCACACACGGAGAGAGAACTTTCGTCTCTAACTTTTACTTTGTTTGGCAGCGCAGAACGCGACAATAGAAGCAAAAAAAAAATTGCACAGCGTAAAAAAACTTTTAAAAACGTTAAATTTTTTTCGCTGTTGTTTTTCTTCTTCTGTTTCTATTATTCTTTGAGTTTAAGGATTTTCTAATGGGGCAAGGCGACAAAAGTTGCCGTCGCGATCGCCGGCAAACGGGAAAATGGCTTTATTACCCCATTTTCATTTATGTTGCATTTGTTGAAAATTATTTTGCTTATCGTTTTTGAGTTCAAAGAAATAGCGTTTGCAAAACTTTTGTTTGTTTTTTTTGGTTTTTTTTTTGCCTTTAAGGCCTTAGGGCAATTTTATGCGCTTGATAAATCCAAATTGGAGCTTTAGTTGAAAGGGTGAATTGGGACGTTTTTAATTGAGATTTGACTTCGCTAATATTCCAGTTAGAAGTTGAGATGCTCTTATCTGATTATGTTGTGGGACTTTTGATTTTCGTAATTTATTTTAAATTTATTAATAATAAATATAGAAATAATAATAATTTGAATTTGAAATTCATATATATTTTCATTTAGCTGATTTCATCTTAATTTAAATCTAAAATATTAATATGCATTTAATCGTTGTTCTAATTTTCATTCCGATTAGAATTGATCCCAGAGATAATGTCCGAATTAATTCCTCTCTTAATATTTGATTTTTTACAATTGTTAGATCAGATCTTAACTGCTCTTTGTGCTGCTTGCTATTTTCCCGCAAAACATTTCCCGTCAAATCCAATTGGAATATTTGTCAAGCCTATTTTCTCAATATCTTTTATGTACAAATTATTATTTAATTATTTTTATTTATTATGCAGTTTCGCTGCATCCTTAACACACACACACAACAACAAATCACACGTGTGTGAGTGAGATTGCCAGTTATTCTTTTTACCGTTAGCACGAACCGCACGCACAGAAAATCACTTGAAAACTGTTCGGCCGGTCGAATCGGATTCGGGCACGAACTGAAACTGAAATTGTCTCCAACTTGCAGCCAATGATGTTGCGACAACATTGTTGCCGCAGTAACCCGTTTGTCGCATTCCTTGCTGCAGGTAGCAAGAATGTTGCCACAACGCGGTTTGAGTGGAAATTAAAATTGAACTCGAGCAAGTTTGCTGCGCTCATGTTTGAGTTGCTTTCGCCACAGTTTGACAGCCATAGCGAGGTGAGTTTGCAATGTGCAGCAACATGCCACATGTTGCTAAATATTACAACAAGCAAAGCAAAATGAACTCTAAAGATGACTCAACAAGTTTCGAGAGTAAAATTTGTATTTTGTTCTTTTTTGTCTGGCAACGCGATTAGATACGCAGACAAATTAAGCAATTAACCGTAAATAATGTGCTATTCTTATTTCAGATTAAGATCCATAAGAATCGAATTCAAAAGAAAAAAATGATGTACAAAAATATGGTTAAATGAAGGGTGACTTATATTTCTATTTATTTATGTATATGTAATCACATAACATTGACACGAAAAGTAAATTTCAATATTTACACAGTAAACACAATTCGAAGAAAAAAATATATATATTGACATTCTTTCGAATTCGTAATTCGTATTTCGCGCGCTTTTTAAGCAACATTCTTTTCGCCTAAGGTCTCACTGCGCGCTAATCCGTGTCATCGATAGCGCCGACGCACATCGATAGCAGGCAACGCCAATAGCCCGCAGAGACTATCGATAGAGCGTCAGTTTGCAGTCTCATCGCTAGCATAGCGACGTTGCCCGTTCTTTCCTGTCGATACGCCAGTGCAGGCGTGTAGTGTTTTTAAAGTTGGTCCACGCAAATCAATAAACATCCAAAATGGTAGGTGCCAATAATCCACGTTAATACCACAGAATGCACGCTGAACAAATGTTGCATTGGGGAGCATACAAATTTATTATGTATGCGCCAGGCAAATGCATAAAATTATGTGCAAAAAAAAAGTGCAGACGTGACACAGTCCACCTGTGTATGTGTGTGTGTGAATGAATGTATATATGTGTGTGTGTGCAAGAATGTGTGACACTGATGAAATGCAAGACAAAGAAAATAGCTCAAGGGGAAATTATACAAATGACGTATGCAATTTTGGCTATTTAGAAAATGGGGCCTAAATCTGTTGCAGCTGTGTAAGTGATTATATATACAGTTGCATGCGTGCTGTGTGTGTGTTTCTCAAGAAAATATCCAACGCAAGTGGTTATTGTGTGCCTCAACATAACCTCACAAGATCAAGTCTGCCTATGTGTGTGTGTGTGAGCGCTGACAACGCCATTTTTAATAGCTGGCTCTTTTTACTGTTGTACTTTGGCTTAAAAATTTCCCTTTCTCATGATGACGACATTAATCTTTTTTAATCTTATTTTCTAGGTCAACTTCACCGTCGACGAAATCCGTGGCCTGATGGACAAGAAGCGTAACATTCGCAACATGTCCGTCATCGCTCACGTGGATCACGGCAAGTCCACCTTGACCGATTCGCTCGTGTCCAAGGCCGGCATCATTGCCGGCGCCAAGGCTGGCGAGACGCGCTTCACCGACACCCGCAAGGATGAGCAGGAGCGTTGCATCACCATCAAGTCAACGTAAGGCTAGCCACGCCCATATTTAAAATCTATACTGAATTAATTCTCTTTACCCCACGCAGTGCCATCTCCATGTACTTTGAGGTTGAGGAGAAGGATCTGGTCTTCATCACGCAACCCGATCAGCGTGAGAAGGAGTGCAAGGGCTTCCTCATCAATTTGATCGATTCCCCCGGTCACGTTGACTTCTCCTCTGAGGTGACCGCCGCACTGCGTGTTACCGATGGCGCCCTCGTCGTCGTCGACTGTGTGTCTGGCGTCTGTGTGCAAACGGAGACGGTGCTGCGTCAGGCAATAGCTGAGCGCATCAAGCCCATCCTCTTCATGAACAAGATGGATCGCGCTCTGCTCGAGCTGCAACTGGAGGCCGAGGAGCTCTATCAGACGTTCCAGCGCATCGTGGAGAACGTGAACGTCATCATTGCCACATACAACGACGATAGTGGCCCAATGGGTGAGGTGCGTGTCGATCCCAGCAAGGGTTCCGTCGGTTTCGGCTCCGGTCTCCACGGCTGGGCCTTCACCCTCAAGCAGTTCTCCGAAATGTACTCGGAGAAGTTCAAGATTGACGTCGTCAAGCTAATGAACCGGTAAGTTTTAACCAATCGCTCTATTCCCCTCTGCGTCCACCTTTGCTTTTAGCACAAAACGTGTGACGCTGAGCGTGCGAAATCTTCCGATTCTCGAATCTCAAGAGCCGCTCGTGCTGAAAGCGCCACAAGTGCAACAAACAATAAAAGCAGATCAAAACCATTGGAGACGCTGCTGAAACGCTGCATCGGAACCGCTTTCCCAATGTTCAAACGATGCATTTGCTAAGGCAGCGACTCGACATATCCATAAATCTTTATATATTTTTTTCTCTCTATATATATATATATTTACACATACATAAATGGATTTATATATTATGTAGAGATAAAACATAAGTTGCAATTAACAAGCTAACTTTTAACTATTAATATATAACAAATAGGTATATAGTAAATGCGATTCAAACGTCAGTTTCGTGTCCAGTCAGTGCTGACTAGTATCAAATATTCTCTTGGAACTCTGCTGGATTACGTCATTTATTTGTTAGGCGTTGTCTGATTCTGTTCTTATACAATGTGATCAGAGATTAGGAATAAAAGTGGCATGAATAATTGATAATGAAAGGAAATACTAAATTAGGAAAATGAAATTAATAAATATATATAAGGAAAACGCGAACAGAAAGGAAATAAGATGTGGTTCGTTTGGAAAAGATAATTGATCAGAGAAAATGAAGAAATCAAATTATAAATTAAAAGTAGAACGGAAAGTAGAAAAAATATAAGGCATTTTTAACTGAAAGTTAATATGGCTAAAAAGAACTAAAATCATTAAAAATACAAGAAGAGAACAAATATTAGACAAATTCTTAATTAGAGTAAAGTTAAAGATTGAATTCATAACTATTCTAAAAACCTGGAATATATTTGTAGATATACGTTTAGAATTTTCTTCTACCCATAAGACCTGGGAAAACTGCAGCTAAATTAAAAAATAAACTAATTTTGTTGTACATTATCGATTTTCACAGACTGTGGGGCGAGAACTTCTTCAATGCGAAGACCAAGAAGTGGCAGAAGCAGAAGGAGGTGGACAACAAGCGCTCCTTCTGCATGTACATTCTGGACCCCATCTACAAGGTGTTCGATGCTATCATGAACTACAAAAAGGAGGAGATCGAGACTCTGCTGACGAAGATTGGAGTGACATTGAAGCACGAAGATAAGGACAAGGATGGCAAGGTGCTGCTGAAGACAGTGATGCGCACCTGGCTGCCAGCTGGCGAGGCTCTGCTCCAGATGATTGCCATCCATTTGCCATCGCCCGTCGTGGCCCAGAAGTACCGCATGGAGATGCTGTACGAGGGTCCCCACGACGATGAGGCAGCGATTGCTGTGAAGACCTGCGATCCCGATGGTCCCCTGATGATGTACATCTCCAAGATGGTGCCCACTTCCGACAAGGGACGTTTCTATGCCTTCGGCCGTGTGTTCTCCGGCAAGGTGGCCACCGGCCAGAAGTGCCGCATCATGGGCCCCAACTACACCCCTGGCAAGAAGGAGGATCTCTACGAGAAGGCCATTCAGCGTACAATCCTGATGATGGGTCGCTATGTGGAGGCCATCGAGGATGTGCCATCGGGCAACATTTGCGGTCTGGTCGGTGTCGATCAGTTCCTGGTCAAGACCGGCACCATCACTACCTTCAAGGATGCCCACAACATGAAGGTAACAACGAACCCTGGTTGTCCCTTGGGAGTATTAGTAAATCTCATTTCTAATCCCCCTAATAGGTCATGAAGTTCTCCGTTTCGCCTGTGGTGCGCGTTGCCGTTGAGCCCAAGAACCCCGCTGATTTGCCCAAGCTGGTGGAGGGTCTGAAGCGTCTGGCCAAATCCGATCCCATGGTGCAGTGTATCATTGAGGAGTCCGGTGAGCATATCATCGCCGGTGCCGGTGAGCTGCATTTGGAGATTTGCCTTAAGGATCTGGAGGAGGATCACGCTTGCATCCCCCTGAAGAAGTCCGATCCCGTTGTCTCCTACCGCGAGACAGTCAACGAGGAATCCAACCAGATGTGCTTGTCCAAATCGCCCAACAAGCACAACCGTCTCCTCATGAAGGCCCTGCCTATGCCCGACGGCCTGCCCGAGGACATCGACAACGGCGACGTCAGTTCCAAGGATGACTTCAAGGTGCGCGCCCGCTACCTGGCCGAGAAGTACGACTACGATGTGACCGAAGCCCGCAAGATCTGGTGCTTTGGCCCCGACGGCACCGGACCCAACTTCATACTCGATTGCACCAAGTCAGTGCAGTACCTGAACGAGATCAAGGACTCCGTCGTCGCTGGCTTCCAATGGGCTTCCAAGGAGGGCATCATGGCCGACGAGAATCTGCGCGGCGTTCGCTTCAACATCTACGATGTCACCCTGCACGCCGATGCCATCCATCGCGGCGGTGGCCAGATCATTCCCACGACCCGTCGCTGCCTCTACGCCGCTGCGATCACAGCCGGTCCCCGTCTCATGGAGCCCGTCTACCTCTGCGAGATCCAGTGCCCCGAGGTCGCCGTCGGCGGCATCTATGGTGTGCTGAACAGGCGTCGTGGCCACGTCTTCGAGGAGAACCAGGTCGTCGGCACCCCCATGTTCGTTGTGAAGGCCTATCTGCCTGTGAACGAATCCTTTGGCTTCACTGCCGATCTGCGCTCGAACACCGGTGGACAGGCGTTCCCCCAGTGCGTGTTCGACCATTGGCAGGTGCTGCCCGGCGATCCGTGCGAGCCCTCGAGCAAGCCCTACCAGATTGTCCAGGACACGCGCAAGCGCAAGGGTCTCAAGGATGGCCTGCCCGATCTGGCGCAGTATTTGGACAAGTTGTAAGCGACGGAGCAGCCCCCCTCTCCCTCCCCCTGCATCCACATGCTGCTACTCCTGCTCCTGCGTCTGCGCCTGCTGGCTAAATAACCGAAGAATAAGAATGTGGCGGGCGGGTTGAGGAGAGGAAACCGATCAAAAGCAAAAATAACAACAAGGGTCGCTGTCGGCGTTTTAGAAACACACACACACATTTAAAGAAATTTTGATGATTATTAATTGTATAACAGTAAAACAACAACAACAACAACCAACAACAAAATAAATCAAGTAAATGATACTACTTTAAGTTTATATAAAAAACAACCAAGCAAAAATACATCAAGAGCTACCAGTAAAGAGTGATAAGTGGAAAAAGGGGGAAAAGAATATAAATAAATGCCTGCTGTTAAAGCCTGCTGCTGTAGAGCAGAGTGATGGCACTTAAGAGCACACGGGCGATGTTAAAATACAGATGTAGACGATGGGAAAGGGGCCAACACTTGGCATTCCTTTTGAGATGCTGTCTTCGCTAAAATTGCAGCTGGCGTGCTCATAACTAGCAAATGTTGGCTATCAAAACTAGCCCCAAAATAGCTAACATAGCCACAAGCTGGCCAAAGTGGGCAGCACTATTCTGTTAAGCCATTAACAGCTGAATTTAACACATTGCCTGCCTGCAAAACGGGGGTTGAGTTTTGCCTTTCATATTTTTATTGCGGTGTGTTGCGTGTGTGTGTGTGTCAGCAACACGCGCCGCGTGGCCAAGTGCAAAATCACAAAGCAAAGCACACAAAGCCAATCAATGTAAATGATTACAAGAAATATGCGACATGCGGCGTTTGGCAATCGAAAACAACAACAGCAATGACAGCATCGTCGTGGGGTGGCACAGAGTGAGAGACTGAGAGATACACAGAGGGAGAGAGAGAGTGAAACAAGAACTCCCACACCAATCTGCTCTCTTTGTAGCTCTCTGCATTTGTATGGCTGCACGCGTTGACATGCTAACAAATAAACATCTAATTTATGTATGTAAGCTGTGTTATTGCAGAATAGAGGCATATTAAATTACAGTTACATATTCGATGTAAAAGAGATTTGACAGTTAAAGAGAGCGTCAAATGGATCTTGCACCCACACAATACAATGTATTTCTTGAGCTTTGCTCTTTGCTCGCGTTCATTGTGCGAAGCCTGTGCAACAATAACGATGAAAAATAGTCAAATCACGACTCAAGACTCACAATTCGGAGAGCGAGAGAACTAAAGCCAGATTTGAGAGTGTGAATCGTGGGAGAAACCACTTCCACCAGATACAGTAACATTGACAGCAGCACATTGTGTCCAATTGGCTTCACGCTCTTCCGTTTAGTCGTGTTTCGGTGTTCGAGGCAAGCGGACGTGTGTTTTTCACCAGATGCGATATGTGCCGCATGCATTGCAATATTTTGTGTAAATAGGTATGTGTGTGCGTATGTGCATGTGTGTGTGTATACAAATGTGCGGTTTGTGGTCTGTGTTATGCTCCAAATTCCAAAAAAAAACGAAATTAATCGAATGAAATGAATGCAAAAATAGTCAACAATTGGAAACGAATCAAAAGGCAACATTTGTCTGTGTGTGTGTGTCTATGTGAGTGTTTGTGTTTTTATGTATGCGTGTGCAATTCATAAGCAAATGGCAAAATGCGAATAGAATTCTCTTGTTCTCGGAAGTTGCCGTGTCTGTTTTTGTCATCGTCTCAAAAGCGAACGCCGCCAACGTCTCAGCCGCCGTTTCGTCTATTACATTACAACAACGGCAGCAGCAGCAAGAAGAAGAAGCAGCAGCAGCAGCCCCCGTTGGATGATTGTCGACTGTCTCTTTCTCTCTCCCGCACACTCGCTCGCTCGTCAAATATTTTTTTTTTGCTATATTTAGCAACATTTCCAATTGGACGATTTTTGATTTGACCTTTTCGCAGTAAAAGCTTTTAACTGTAATTATTATGCGTTGCTGCCAGCGGTAAAAAACAACAACAACATGCAAATACTGATGTGTGTGTGTGCGAGTTTGAGTGTGTGTGTCTGCATATGAAAAAATCGATGCCAGACTCCCTGCGACGACGCCAGGCAGGCAACAACTTCATTCAGTAAAGCAAAAGGCAAAGCGACGGCGACAGTATATTTTACAGTTAGACAAAGTTGGAGCTTTGCTTTGATTGTGTGCGTGTGTGCTTGTATGTGTGGGTGGGTGAATGGTTGCAGCTTAGGTTTGGAGTTCGAATTGGAAATGAGTTTATGCATAGCTATATGCAATAGATAACACCGGAAATAATGTTTTTTTTCCATTTTTACGTTTTACAAAATGCAAAAAATAAAAAAATAATAAAGACAAAGGCAACGTGCGTCTCTGTATATGTGTGTGTGTCTGTGTGAGATGTTTATGTATAGAAGCATATAAATTGTTTTATATGTGTGTATTTAAGTGGGCGGCAAACAGGGAGGCTAATTTGTCTTTGTGTGCGTGTATGTGTGTGTGTGAGTGAGTGCGCCTGAGCTTCATCCGTACACACACACACACATATTTATATATATGTATAACTCCTCTCTACAAACAAAGTGTATAGAAAATATGAATGAAGACACGAAATGTGAAGAGCAAAGGAGTTGAGAGTAAAACTGAAGATACGCCAAGTGTGGGGGTAGTATGAGGTGGAGAAGAAGTAGGAGTGGGAGAGAAGTGAGTAGTGAGAATAGTGTTTCTCACACACTAATGTTCCTATTTTCACACCTCGCAACTCCAAACGGTAGCTAGGGGTGGGGGAATGGTGTATAGGGGGAGGGAGGGGGTGTTAGTTCTACGTGAAAAATCAATGCAAAAAATGTGTGGGACGTGTTACAAACATTTTTAATTGGCTTCTGAAAGTGCGAGATAGTTGAAAACTTTTCAAAAAGTATTTAATTATGAAAGATGGAACAAGAATTCTTAAGTGGGATTGTAAAATACCTGCGAAAAGTTTGAAAACTCTCTCTCTTATACCAGATCAATCTTAGTGACGGATTACATCGTATACAAATTGTCTATAATACGACGATTTCCACAACGAATGATTCATATTTTCGGCTCTAGGCCTACATTTAAATTCAAAATGCGTTACAACATGAAAAAAGTCATAAACAAAATGTATATTTATTTTTTTTACTAACTACTTAAGATCATTGCGGTTAACCCCGCTTGTTAACCCAAAAACCCAGATTTGCATTGCATCAAATTCAAAAAATTTATGTTTAAGTTGCTTTTCGCAATCTTGACACATTTTTACAGTAATTTTGGGTATCAAACTGAACGGTAATCAAGATATCATTTTAAATTTGTGTTTGCTGTGAAATTTGACAGTCAGTCGGAAAAATGTCAATCATCAACATAGTGGGAGGGAAATTTCAATAAAAGCTGTACTCAAATTACAAGGAATTAAAATTGATAAGAAGTTGAAGCCGCCTGCAGCAGGTATGATTAAGTTGAAGCCATATTGTTGATAGTCAATAATATTTCAATAGCTATTAGAAAAGGTCTGTTGAGATGATAAAATATGCATGTTGATGGAAAAACTTACTTGTGGCTAATGTGGCTCACACAAAACGGAATCAATAGACATTAAGAAGTCTGTTGAGGTGATAAATTATTAAAAAGTCTTAACTTAAGTCATAAGAGGCTTATCTGTATTATATAACATTAGAAAACACAATACATAGAACGATTATGTTGATGAAAATGCTTACTTATTGCTTATGTTTTTCATACAACCCCAAGAAAACAGAAGCAAAATGTGTTGGAAATTCTGTTGGTAGAAATTATTATCCACCCCCTAAAAATCACGATATATATATTTCTATATATATATATATTTATTAAAAAGTTGGTTATTTATGGTGGTAGCCGCAACTAGAATATCAATTCAATGGATATTTGTAAATGATAAGCCATTCCAATTGACAAATATACTTACCTTAAGCCATTAATAAGTATTGATGTTTATCCATTATCCACTTCCTTAGAAATCAGAATCAATCACATTAAGAACTGCTAATCTGCAGCTCAGCGTTGCGAAAATACTAATATCCGTTTAAGCCCAAACCAAAATCGGTCGAGTTTCACATCTCTAATTGAATATTACGCAAATCAAATCAGTCTTTAAGCAAAATACAAAGTGAGAAAGAGAGAGAGAGAGAGAGAGAGAGACTTAAGCTGATTACAACTACTACAAAGAGCAAAACAACAATAATTACAAGTTTTGTTATTAAGCATAATTTCTATTCCACCCGATTTCGCCTCCGATTTCCCATCAGCAGCAACTAAAGCATTTGGATGACGAATTTAATGACCTGAAAAAAAGAAGAAGAAAAAACGCCAATCACTTTCACACATTGCATAGATGAAAATTGAAATAGTCGACAACAAAGACGAGCAGCAGCAGAGGCAGCAACAGCAGAGGCACCAACAGCAGAGGCAGCAACAGCAGAGGCAGCATCAGCAGCAGCGACGCCGACATCGACTGAGGCAGCGACAGCGAGTGTGGGCACATTGATTACATTTTCATAATCAACGAAAGAGAAAAACACACACACGCAAAAGAAAAAAAAAGTTAAAGTTGCAGTTGGTTTCTCAATGAATATCGCATAATGGAGGCAACACCTGAATCGTGTGGCGCACGCGATTCTGTGGAGGCGTTGGAACCCGAGGCGGACACAGAGACAGAAACGGAGGCTGAAGCAGATACAGAGGCAGAGGAGGGCACAGAGGCAATCTCAACAGCAAACAAGATGTCCGAGCCGGAGACAGAGACGGCAACTGAGCCCGCTGCTCTGGATGCGCTCGATGCGGCCAACGACCAACAAAAGCAAAAGTATGTCGCAAGCATCTAAATGAAATTAAATTCAAATTGTGGCACAGAGTGCCTGCCACACTCGGTTGCAGTTGGCCCAGGCCTCTACACGTAGCCTAATTACATATACATTTCCATTTCACTTTTTGCCTATTCAGCGAGCAACTGCAGCAGCAGCAGCAATTGCACTCACTGGAGCCCATCTCACTGGACGAGATACCGGAGCCCATCCGAGTGCTCGACGACATCATATCGGAGTTCGAGGAGGAGGCGACAACCAAGCCAGCTGCCCTGCACAGCAACAGTGGCGAGAATCAATCAGAGGACGACGGCTACATGAGTCTGAGTCGCAAAAAGTGAGTGAACGAAAACGAGAATTTTCAGCAATAAATCATCGCAAGAATTTCGATTTATACCAAAACTAATTTCGTATTCAAATTCTGTTGTTTTGTAATCGATTTGGATTATACTAATATTCTGAGCTTTTATTTCAACTTTAATTAAATAATTGAAAGATTTTTTGAATTATAATTTAATATTCCAATGATTCAAATCGATTTCAAAAAGTTGAAAAATATTCAAAACATTTTTGCTCAACCATTTATTATGAAGTTTTCTATGTAATCTTGCAAAAAGTTTGAAAACCATTTACCCATTTGCCGTTTTGAGGAATACAGTTCCGTTATCAAATCCCTTTTGGTTTGACATGCTGCCCCATAAGTATTATTATCCGAACAAAATGTAGCCGGAATGAAATAGACACAACTTAAAGTAAACAAAATGTAGCAAGTTTGAAATTGATTTAATTTCAATTAAAATTGTTTGACACTCTGTCTCTGTCTTGTGTGTGTGTGTGCAGCATGTCGAAAAAGGACTCGGAAGACGTGCCACAAACGCCGAGCACAGACACCGTGCCCGAGGGCAGTTTCAACGAGGTTGATGGCACGGCCGAAAATTTAACCAAATTATCTGAGGCGGAGCACAGCCAGGAAGCGACAACGCCACTCATACAGACAACGCTGGTGAGTCTACCTACAAACCCACATACATCTGAGCAAAGCTAATGGAAAAGCAATTAATGTCCTCTCCACCCCCCCCTTATCAGCCGAAGGCACGCAGTGCGAACTCAACGCCAGCCACCAACTCCAACTATTCGAGTCTGCCGTGTTGCGGTGCCCGAACCGCCTCCAATCTGTGCGCCGCCTCCAATTGCAACTCATCCAGGAATGGTCCGTTGGCTGCCATTCGCACCGGTAGCTGCAACGGGGAGCGCAATGTGCTGGGCATCGACATCAGTGCCGTGCACAATGCCGTTCTGCGTGGCAATCTCGCCAAGCTGCCGGAGCCCATGCTAAATGAGCATCCGGTGACCATCTACCCGGGTCCATCGGCGAAGGCAAGCGGCGAGGGTGCGCGCAGCAAGCGACTGCTCAACTCTGTGGAGAAGCACAAGGAGGTCTGTCACATGCTGAATCCACATTCCAACAGCTCCACCTCGCCCTCGACCTCGTCGGGATCGCAGCACACGTCGAGTGGCGAAGCATCGCCATCGGCATCCCATATGAATGTCGCCACAGCCAAGCATCTGCGACAGGTGACGGATGACTATTCCGAGGACTCGCTGGAGGAGTCAACCATTTCCACAGATCTGACGCCCGTCAAGCAGAATGGCGTCGCCTGGGAAATACACTTTAAGAGCAATAAGAAGAAGACGAGTGCCACGAAAAAGTCATCTTCGGGTGCTGCTAAAAAGGTGAGCGCCTCCCAACGACAGATTAACAAACAAATTATCTAATGTGTCCATGAAAACTAGGCTGCCATTGAAGGTCTAACTATAATGGTAATCCATATATGGGTTCACCTTTTCCCCACCTATAAACAACCACATGAAAATTGAGTTTATATTTATAGCCAAAAGTTTGGCCATCTTCGAGCAGTAATCAAGGCAAAAAATAATACAGTAAACTGTCTGGAAAATAGGATAGATTTTTAATAGATTTCCGACGATCTTTTCCAGTTGCTCACATTGCGAAATACTTGCTAGTTTTTTCAAACTAAAGATTATCTGAATGACAAGTGCAGACTTATGCGTAAAAATGAAAGGGTTCTCCAGCAACTCTCAGCCTCAGCTTCAACACAAAATAAGTAAGAATTTTAATTAGGGGTATTCACATTAGATCCTAACTGATCCTCACTTATCTAAGATAATTACAAACATTTTGAAAACATAGTTTTAACAGACATTCTCTGGTGTCTTTATAGCAACAGCCGCGAGAGAACAATTTGACCGACTTCAACAACAGTTTCGTCTACAATGAGCAGCAGAGCATGCTGGGCAAGGGCACGTTTGTCATCAGGCGATCCACGGCCAAGAAGCCGCCACGTGCCGTCGATGTGTTTTGTATACCAAAGCCACCGCGCACCTCGCTTGGCGCTGGCGCCATTAGCAATGAGTTCTACACGAGCGACAGTGAGCCCAGCGAGTCGGCGCCACTGCCTCCGCCGCCGGCGCCCTCCGAGATGAGCTCCATGTGCAAGGAGTGCGACGCGGGACCGGCGCAGACGCGTCGTAGTTTCGAATTGGCTGGTGCCCAGAGATCGGCGCTGTCCCTGGACATAGCCGAGGCGGCGGAGCATCTGGTCAAGAAGCCCGTCAAGAGCAAGACGGCCATGCTGACAGAGAAGCGTCTCAGCGCCGAGTCCATGCCCGACAACACCTCCAGCAGCGAGGAGTTCGACGAGGCGCGCCTCAACGGCACTGGCTACGATCTCTTTGGCTATAACGGAAACGGTAAGTAGTCTACAAATTTATTAGAGCTTGTTAAAGTGTCTGATGGAAGAGAGGGAGCAGATCTGAGATTTCATCAACTATATATAGTTGCTAATCGCCTTACTTTTGTAACCTAACCAGATCAACGCGTCTCGACGGCAACAACACCTCACACGGATCTGGCGCCCACTTTGGAGGAGGACGAGGAGCTGTCTGACTTTAGCTACGGCTGCGCACCGCTCAAGCAGATTGAGCACAACATTAGCGCGCTGCTGCGCGGCGACTTGCCTCTGATGGGGCCGGTCAATGGATGCAGTGCAGCTGTCTCTGCTGCTGCCGCGGCTGCCGCTGCTGCTGCTGCAGCTGCTGCCGCTGCCGCTGCTGAGTTGCATGCGAAGCGCGTGCTGGAGTTCCGTCCGGGCGTGCACAAGTCGGAGAGTGCCAAGGAGATGCTGCTGTCGCAGAATGTGGTTGGTTTTGGGCCGCTGCCACCGTCGCCGCCCAGCTCCAATCCGGACATGTTTGACTACGATGCGCCGCTGCCGCCGTCGCCCATTGAGTCGCGTAAGCCGCTGGAGCTGCCAGCGTCCGTTGCTGTCTCAGCGGTGCCCGTCAATCGCGGCACCACCGTCGTTGAGGTGCATGCCACCGCCTCGGGGGCAGCGGTGCACAGCAACAGTCATACGCGGCGCAGTCGCGACAATGTGGCTGCAGTGCGTCATTTCAACGATGAACTGCCTCCGCCACCGGCACCGGCCCATCATCAGTCGAGCAGCTTTGCGGAGGTGCTGCCCGGGCTGCCTGGCCTGGTACACGTGCCACCGCCCATGGCGCCAGTGGTGCCCCCACATCGTGCCGGTCACTCGCTCAACACCATGAAATCGTGGAGCATTGACTCGCAGTACCGCAAACGATCGCCCAAACTTTTCGGCTACAGCAGCGGCAGCGGCATAACCACGCCCACCGGCCTGGGCGGCCAAATGCCGCCGCTGCCCCAGCCACCCATGGGCACTATTGGGTCGTCCTGCGACGGCGGCTCCGTTGCCGGCACGGGCTCCTATCAGCGACGGTACATCAACTACGGCACCAAGCGCAGCCTGAAGCAGTCGCCGCGCGAGGAGCATCGCCTGCAAACCTCATGTAGTCTTCCTGAAACCCCAATCTTTGCCAGAGGGTTAGTCCCACAGTTTGCAGCCGAGTCGTATCCTCCACTAAAATCATCCCAATTTGCTTACAGCTGTGACATACCACGTACGCCATATCGACGCCAAAATGATCCCATACCCGTCAGCGGCTCCCGCACAGCGCCACGCTCGAGCACCTCGAATAGCATCAACATGGGCAACTCCATCTTGGGCATAGGACGTAAGGACGTATTTAAATAATTTATGTGCATATTTTTTATATAAAATTGTTTTTTTCGTATTTTAGCTGGCCCCTATGGCACCGCTCAGATTTGTCGCCAGCGTTCCATCAATCACGCCTTAGCCTCCAACGAAATGCTGCGCATGACTGGCGCCCCCGCTCGCGGCTGGTATCCCAAGCAGCGGAACATGCGACCCGCCTCCACGGAGAACATTGATCGATTGGCATCGGTGCGCGTGTGGGACAATCCGGCTGGCATGTCGGGCACAGGCCAATCCCGCAAGCCGCTCACCCTGCCGCCCAATTTGACGCCCTCCTTCTTGAACAAGTCACCACGCGAGGCGCTGCGACGCGTCACCAGTTTGCTAATAACCAAAAAGAGTAAGTGCCTCCAAATCAATTGCAAAGAACGCTTACATTTGATTGTCCCTTCGCAGAGCACAACAAGGATCGGAAGCACAAGGCATACAGCGATCTGCCCATGGATGACAGCAACAGCAAGCACGCCTACGAATTTGAGACAGGTAACTGCTACTCTTTAGGCTTAAGCAGCTGGCTGGATATGGCTACGTGGGATTGTGATAATGGTTCATTGAAAAACACTTGACTTGAACACAAATTGAAAAACTAGTGTCTATTCGCAAACAGTTTCAAATCAGCTTAAAACTACCAGTCAGTTAGCCAGGATAACATGTTTGATTGATATATAGATGAAACTAAGATTTTATACTTAATTTTCGCCTTCTCTTTTTCTTTGTAGTGGGCTCCGGGAAGCGCAAGGAGAGCAGCAGTCGCAGTAAGGACAATGCAGCCGCTGTTCCCGGCACTACGCCCAAGGCCAAAAAGAAGGGTCTCTTCAAGGCGCTGTGGAAGCGTACGAAAACCACGTCGCTGGATCAATAGAGGCCCACGAAGAGCAGACCCCGACTTGTTTCAGACGAAGCCAAAGCACTGCCCCCCCCCCCCCCCCCACCCACTTCCACTCCAAACACTCCAATGACATTTTGGAGCTATGTGTTTTTAATGATGAACGTTGATAATAACCGCACTTCGATATACACTATATGCAGAGAGTAGCATAACACATACATGTACAATATGAAGACGGTGTTGGTACTACGCTAGGCATCCCTATCAAGTTACCAGACTCACCTGCTCATCCATGAACTTTTTACACACACCCACACACACACGCACACACACACACAGACACCAACACAGACGAGCACTAATTGTGAAGCTCGTTTCGTTTGTAAGTTCGCTCACCTTGAAATTCACTCAATATTGCAAAAGATAACTTATATATATATCGTACATAAAGGTACAACTATATCGGTCATATTATAATGCGAGGAAAAAACTGAATAAATTAAATGCACAAATGCCGTGAATCGTAAAGACTGACAAACAAAAATGTAAATGAAATGAGTAAAAACAAAAAAACAAAAAACAAAAAGATTAAAGAAAATTAAATGAAAAATCCAAATATATGAACTTCAAATGCAACACACCAGACCAGCAGACAAAACAGTATTATATATACACTATATATATACAGACCACATATGTATATGGGTACCAGATGAGCCCAGACTCTGAACTTGCAATAATAATTCCATGGCCGAAACACACGTAACACACACAATAAAAAGCACGCAACGATGAGCAACAAAATGTAGCAAAAAAAAAAAAAAACAAAAGAAAATGAAAACAAAAGAAAATGAAAACTTAATAATTATACAAGCACTGAATTTATATATAGTATATGAACTCTATATGCATAGTTTGGAGTATATACTGAACCGTTTAGGGTTCCAGGCAGCAGCATTACTTACTTTATATTTATGATGATGTTGGATATACACGAAGCACATTTTTACGCTTCAGTTGCGAATTTTTGGGCGTATAGTGTCAAAGAATTGTTTAAGAACTAGATTTTATCCAATCTTTTTGAATGTCACAAGCCAAAAAAGCAAACACGAAGTAGAATTTCGGGCAAAAAAAACTTACAAGAATATTAAATAATAAATTTAGTTTGGAATTTCGAGAGACTAGAATAGCCGAAACGCCCTCCAAATTTCAGAGAATGTTTGATAATACAATTTCCAAAATTTTGCATACAATAAAAATTGAAAACGAAACAAAAAAAAATTCAAGAAATGCTCAAGAAAAACTTTACCAGGCAGCATTTGCTTTTGTAATTTGATAAATAAAAAAAATCTGAATAATACCATTAACTCCAAAAGCTAACGACAACAAAAAAAAAAACAAAAAAACAAACTGTAAACGTTTACTAGTCATTAATAATTAATAATTAATAAAAAAAAGTGAAATATTTATATATATATTGAAGATTATGTATTTTTTATTAACACACTGACACTAACTGACAAGCCAATCTGCCAAAATCAAAAAGCGCAACATATTTGGCAGCATTTTATAAAGAGGCGCCCCGCCCCGCCCCCCTTCCCTCAGAGAAACAGAGCCAGTTGAAAAGTATTATTAACGAATTATTATATTATGCTACAGCAAGTTGGTATTTATTATAATTAATTATATTGTATGTACAATTATTTGTATTAATATTATTGAATATATTTTTTAGAAAAGTAGTGTGAAAATTGAGAAAGTACTAACAGCAAAAAAAAAAAAACGAAAAATAATTAAAATAAAAATAAACAAAGTAATAAAGCTGCGAAATGAATACTTTTACTATAAAAAAAAAATATATAAAAAATGTAACATTTGAGTAAAGTGGTAATGCAACAATAAACTCTTAACTAAATGAAATATAATATCAGACCCAAAGATAAACGAATAACGTCGATTTTAGAGAGGTTTTTTCATCATAGACTTTTTGACAACAAATCCTACTTTTGAGCAAAACTTTCTAAAAAGCACTAACTAAACCTTGCCCCAAAAAAAAAAAACTATATGTACATCCCACATTCTCTCATGCATTCAGCTATAAAAGGATTCAATGCTTGAGCGCAAATCACAAACACAAAGTTAAACTTAAAGTAAACGAAAATATGACGAATTACAATAACAATTCAAAGACACACACACACACACACACACACACACACATACACATACATACACATACATATGAATTAAAGAGCTATGAAATAAAATGTTTAGCACAGACAGAACAAAGCAAATGATATAATTTTTTTAGCAAGAACAAATGAATTTTTAAAAAAAAAATATATATATATATATATGAAATTAAAATTAAACAATTACAAAAAATTAAATAAAAATAGCATTGCAAATTTTGAGAAATATGAAAGAGGTGCGTTTTAATTGGAAACGGGGGAAATGGACAGCTGGAAGATACACGTTATAAAGAATCTATTGACTATTTACGGCTTTAGTTCAAAATCTTAAGATTGGAAATATATTTGTTTTTTTTACTTGCTGTTGAATTTGTTTTTTATTACACATTCTTTCACAATTTGGATTTGTGCGTGTGTTGAGTGTGTGTTTGTTTGTGTGTGTGTGTGTGTGCGAACCAGATAAATATGCAATATTTAAAGTGGAATTACGGCATTCGAAAACACACGCTCCAAAAACTAAATAAACGTATCGTATAATGCGAACAATTTGTTCGACTTTCGCTGTGGCATTAGTTGGGATTACAAAACAAACAAAATTCGATTGCATTATTTCAAAGTACGTAAAAAAATTGCCTGTATGTGTAAAGTTTTACTTAATGTTTAACTGACAGTTATTCTGATTTAGAGCTATATCCATTTGTTGTTCTTGTTGTTGTGTTCCGTGTCATGAATTTTAAAAATTTAACAAAATATGTGGGGGCTGGTTGCACTGTGAGTTCATTCAATTTGTGAAGAATTTTGTGTCTTTCTCTTATCATAACCTCAACGAGCTGTTTGGGCCCGTTCGCAGTCTAAGCCATATAACTATACTCGTCACCAGAGTTGGCAGTACGCTCAATATATTGTTTGTCAATTAATGATTCCACGCACTTCTTGATCATTGCTATGTTGGGCGTAAAACTGACTTTCGATAGGGATAGAACCTGTGCATGAGAAATACGTATTAAGTTAAGTATATATTTATTTTGGATATTAATTATGGTTTTGGCCACCCACCTCCTGTATTAACGCATTGTGCTTTAACACCTTGCGCGCCTTCATAATACGTACAATGGCCGCTTGCAGAAACAGTTTACGATCCTCATCCACCGAATTGATCGTGTGCTCCACCTTTATGGATAATCCAGTTCAATATATTATCATATTATGTGCATACAATACAAGCGATAAACCACTCACCTCCTGTGGCGTGTCCTTTTGTAACGCCGAACTAATCTTGAATTTCGTGCGCTTATTTGTGTAATCCATATTCAGTTCGATACGCGTGTCACCCGAGAGATTCTCTGAGCTGGCATTCAGCAGTTTGGACTCAATCATTGGCTGCATGTGCTTCTGATACGTTTCATCGTTCAGCTGCAGCGTGTTTTGTATCTCACGACAACTCAGCGTGTCGCAGGTCTCGAACAGCAAGATGATCGCCATTTGGTACGTCTGCATGGTCACAATATATGACTTTTTCACGTGGCTCAGCTTCAGTTCGCCATGGCACATATGATGCAGCCATGTCAACTTACGGCCGCTGAACAAATTATGATAATAATCCTCAAACTATGCGAAACAGAGATATGATATGGATAATAAAACGATTGATGAATTTAAGGCATATTTTGGCAAACGCACCATTTTGATGGACTTTTCAAATTCCTGGGGCACTGCAAAGGGTATAACCTGTGTGGAGCCCAATGGCCAAGCGCCCGCCTGCAGCACTTTAATTGACAGGTTTATGCCTGCAAAAAAAAAAGAAAGATTAATATTATTATTATGTCCAGACAGAGATTAGTGTAAGTGTATAATACGTGCCCAGATCAATGTCGTTGTCCTTTAAGTGATTGTTGAACTTGTTGTTCAGATCTGTGGAGACTGATATATCCGTGAACATGCGATGCAGTTTATTGGTGAACTCATAGCCGCAAGCTTGCTGCAATTTATAAATAAATTTAGATAAATTATAATTAAATGATTTGAGAACTGACCTTCAAGCGATTGATCATGCCCTCCTCGGCGTCCATGCTCTGGCTCTGTTCGTGAATGAGTCGCTTGGCTAGCAACCGGCTGTAGAACTTCTGATAGACATCCTTGTCCTCGATGTATTTGAATATGGTTATGTTGTTGGTGAGTTTCTGATCGATTTCCGCTTCGCAGGTCTTCGATTTCTTTAACAGTGTATCACAGTATTTGGCCACATATTCTGCGCTGCGACATGGCTGCCGTTCGCTGGGTCGTCGATTTATGACACTGGCGCAGGCTTTGTCCAGTGCGCTAAGAAACAGCGAGTCGTTTTCAAAGACATCGGCGATTAGCTCCTGATACTTGTGATGCACCTTCAGCATGTTCTCAACGAACGCAATGTGGATGTTCTCGCCCTTGAGCGCATACACCGTTTCCAGGCCCTCGTTCTTGATGTGCTCGAGAAATGTTTGTATCAGTTCCCCCTTTAGATTATCGGGTATGGGTTTCAGCACGATATACATATTGCGCAGATCCTGTCGCCGCTCATCCGACACCATATCGCGGCACTCCGAGTAGATGAAACCCAACCGATCGTTGATAAACTTACATTCGCACATCTTACGCAACTTGGGCAATGAGCTGACGTGTAAGAATTTTTGCGCCCGCTTGCTCTCGAACTCCAGGATCTTGATAACCTCCTGCATGTATTGGGAGACGCTGCAGCGCTGCAGCAGCTTGTTCGCTTCGTTCGTGTAGTAAGCGCCGCTTGCCTCCAGCATGGGCGATTCGAAGAGCTCCTGGTAGAGCTTCAGAGAGCCTGTCTTCTTATAATCCTGCACCTCCACGAAGCTGTGTATGACGCCATTGATGACCTGCACGCGATTAGAATCCAATGTCCCATTGCTGTCCCGATCCGCCGCAATGCCCACCAGTATGTGACGCACCAGCTCCTGAGCCAAATACTCAACCATATAGAGGCGCCAAATGTCCAGGCCTAGTTCACCAATTTCCATTTGATCGGCTGCATCGCTGGACATATTGCCATAAAATGATTCCGTATCGGTGATCTTTTGCTTCTTGATGTGCTGCTGGTTTAGATAGCTGCCAAACAACAGATCAAACAATGTATTAGTGGAGGAATCATAGATATAAACAGCAATCACAACTTACATATAGAGCTGGTGTAGATATTTAATTCCCTGGCTGTACTCCACCCAGGTGGTATAGTATCGTTGCAGCAAATCGGGCCTGCTGTTCGCGTTGTTCGCATTGGTCGAATCGTGCTCCGCCAGCACCTTCTTGGCCAGCATCTCCTGTACGTGCGACTCGAGGAAGTGCTTTGTCTCGTTATACAGTTGATCTGCCATCGGTTCCGGCTGCGCCACGCATAGCGTATAAACATCGCTGTATAGATTCGTATTCAAAAATATATATACAAATATCTGTGTGGGTGACGATGAGTATTCAGATTGCAAACATCTCAGATGCGCATGTGTATTTATTGAAAATCATTGGGCTTTTCTGGCAACTCATGCTGCGGCGCACAGTGGGCCACAAGCTGTTCATTGCATTACAAAACTAAATCTTAACAAGTCCTTTTATCACTTTCGCAAATTCACTATGACAAAACCGAAAATATTCGATTTGTAAAGTTAGTTTAGATTAAAAAATGTTCAATTTAGTGTAATTGTTTTTTTTTTAACATTTAGCCACTGTGCAACATGCTTGAACTAACATTTGCAAACTTATTGTTCTTCATTTTTTGTTTGTTTTAATATTTTTTGCACAATATTTAAACAATATTTTCCACTATATGCGTTCGTTGCACTGTGCAACATGAAGCGTTACTCACCTGAAGCTAGTGTTCCAAACGGCTCGTTCAACTTTGCTCAATGTTATCACGTCCTCGGCGACGCAACGCAAGCGCGGCCATACATCAACAAATTGCACTATTTTTGGCTTGAGCGACATCTCTGCTGAGTGTGTGTTGTGGATGTGTGTGTGTGTGTGTGTGTGAGTGTGGAAGGATGTGGACTATCTGCTGAGCTGTTTTTTTGATTGAGTGGGTGGGCGATTGAGTGAAAACAACGATTAGCAAAGCAACAGTGGCAGAGGCGTTTTAACAAAGTGCAACAAACGTTGCTGCTGTTTCACAATGACACTGCAACAACAACAACAACAAACAGTGTAAACATTTGTTGTAAACGCGCATTTTGTTATAAATAAAGAGAAAATTGCGTCGCCACTCGGAGAACGTTCGCGAGAGGAGGCATAATCAGCAGGGGCCCTAGGCCAAAACTGAGACAAAAACGACAACGGCCTCGGCACTTGCCAGCCAATTGGCCCCCAAAATTGCGGTGTGTTTGGCGTGGCAGAGGTTTGTGGTTCACTTACGCGCTTTTTAGTTACACTATGCTCTAATGATAATGCGTGAATTTTAGTTTTTTGAACTTTTTTTTACAATCCAAAATGAACTCTTATGTTACGGTGACAGGGTTGCCACTCCACTTCCATCGTTGACAGTGTGGCGATGCAACCCTATAATAGAGAAATGCGATAACGATAGCACGCCACACCGATATCTGTCATCAATTCATATCGAATATTAAGCAGCTTTATCGAGCACCTTACAGCTGTTGCCGCAATCAGCCATAAATACGCGCACTATTTGAATAATACAGTTTTCGTATTTGTAAATTTAAATAACTCGAAATAATTACAACATGTATGTAGATTTATAAGTTTTTCATTTATTTTTTTCTATAATTCGCTAATTATTTGTTTTTTGTTTTTGTTTTGTTATTTAAATTATATAAAAGTGCATTATTAGATTTACTGTTAATAGCTTAAAACACAACACTTAAAACGTAATGACTAAATTTTCTTTGTTTTTCTTTCATTTTGCTAGTTAGTTTTTCAAATTGCAAATTAAATTAGAATTTTATATTATATGGATACCAGATTTCACAGTTAATCAACCTTTAACTTACATACTTTTCGTTGATTGTCATGCTTTAAGCCATTAATAAATTAATAACAAATACTTCTGAGAGGGGGCGAGGCATAGCTAACAAAATGTATGGATAAAAATGCTTAAAAACTGGAATTGCTGTTCGATTTGAAATATATATTGATGCTAATTGTTGTTGTTTGTTTATGCTATGTAAGTTCGTTTGTAGATTGTTTCATTACTAATTCGTTGAAGTTGTCTAGTAAACATGCGTCGCTCTATATATTTATATATGCTAATGTATATATGTGTGTAAACTATATGTATATATAAATTTATGCATATTCATGTTTTTATGTTTCTATGTTAACGTTTGGAGTCTATTTTCTTTTGGGTAATATGCATGCATAATTCATCTCCCCTCGCGGAACGCCTTCCTCTGATGCTCTTTTACTAAATAGGACACGGTTTATTGCTATCAACTAAAACTAAAAGTATATAATTATTTAGCATTAATCTAGTACATACATTTGCTATTTTATTTTATCATTATTATTCTTTGCTTCCTTCAATTTATTTGTTGTAATTTTTGCTGCTTTTGGACTTGCTTTGTGGGTTGCATTTGTGTGGTGGGATTCGGATTCTCAATTTAAATGTATAATTTATGTAAATATTTCGACTTAGTCTACATATTTGCATTATGTTTGTATGTATTTCATTTGTAGTTAATTAATATATAGTTAGTTTTAAGCGCATTTCGTATGCAAAATCTTCTCAATTTTTTTTTTTTTTTTTTGTTTGCGAAATTGATGCAAGTAGTATTATTTTTTTGTTTTGTTTTTTTTTTGTGTTGTTTTGTTAATTCCTAAATCGAATTATAAATTGATTTCAACTACACATCGACTAATAATTGTTGTAAAGCAAATGAATTGTTATGTTACAGTTTCATTAAGTGTAAATTAAATAACAATTTGTTTAAAACAAAACACTCACAATAATTCGAATACTTAGTTATAGTTATATAATTGTTTTAGGTACACAGTTTACAAACTTTTCAAAAGCAAAGAGCAGTTACACACACAAATACACACAACTAAAGATGATCCGGACCTTAATCGTCGTCTCGAATTGTTTAAGTTTTTTTTTGTTTTTTTTTTTTGTTGTTTATGTTTAGCAGAATATCACACGAATATAGGCAAACCAAATGTAGCAAGTATAACAGTTGTCTAACAGTTAACTTTTTGTTCATACACACACACATTCACACACACACACTCACTCACTCACACTCACTCACACTCACTCTCTCACTCACTCACACATACACAGATTTTTATATATTTTTCTTACTCCAACAACGATTGAGATTCACCCACTGTGCCATTACTCAGACAGGATTCAGCGGCAGCTGCTTCCGTTGCTGCATCCTTCGCTTTGAGCTTGAGCAGCGGTGTCTTAATATCCGCCTCCAGATCCGTGCTGCAGTTGAGATTGCTAACGGGGGCTTTTCCTGTTCCTGCTCCCTCCTCCGCCCCATGCAACTCAATGGCCGCCTTGGGCTCGGCTGTGCTGCTCTCCGATTTACCCTGAACAGCAAATGGATTTGTATTCGGAAGCAATTATTTTATATATTATTCGCCACGTTAACCCACCTGCAAGTAGTAGGTCATTAGCTGACCCTTGCCCTTGACGACGACCAAGCCGCGCTGCTGGAACGTGTAGCCGAATGGTTCCAGTATCTTGCAGGTCTCCTCGGTCACCTGGACAGCGCCCGCTTTCCCAGTGCTCTCCATGCGCGAAGCCACATTCACCGTATTGCCCCAGATGTCGTAGTGTGGCTTCCGGGCGCCAATCACACCAGCCGTTATCGGTCCATGATTGATGCCCATTTTCAATACGAAATGATTGAAGGACTGCTCATTGATGCCATGCAGCGCATGCTTCAGCTCCAAGGCAAACTCCACGAGCACGGCCAGATGGGACCAGCGTTCGGTAATTGTTGCATCGTTGCGCAGATTGCGCTGCAAATTAATCCCACTGGCCGCCATATACGTGGATCCAATGGTCTTGATCTTAATGATGTCCTGGAATTGCGGCAATTCCAGCAGCTACAAATTTAGATAACATTTTGATATATATCTAGATTAACATAATATTATCCATCTTGGCCATACCGCATCGAAGTCAGAGATGACCTCATTGAGAAAACGCAGACACTCCAGGCCCTGATTGTTAACAGTTTCCTCCGAGTAAAAGTCTGTAAGTGAGCCCAATTAGTATCCACTTAGAAGTGATGAATGTTAACTCTGTTGATTACCTGAAAAGTTGGGCATGCTGGCAAACAGAACGCCCACCTCGGCATAGCTCTGGGAGTAGAGATCGTCATGAGATCGCTTTGTGTTCTTCATAAAGTGCTCGGCCACGTGCACCGGCAGCACATTGTAGACCAATGCCTCATTTCGTTGTCGCATATCGTTGGCGGTTTCCTTCTGCTCGGCCACCTCCGTTTTCCACTTGAAGATTACGCGATCCTCGTGATCCATCTGAAAGTAATTCGATTCAATTCAAATGGCAAGCAAATTCAGTTAACGTCACGAATCGAAGCTGTAGCAAGAGTTAAAATCGATATGCCGCGAATAGCACAGTTAACAGGGTATCACACAGTCGACATTTTCCGTTCTTCTTTTCTCTATACTCACATGACGAGCCAAAAAGCTGAGCGACAATGCGGCAACCAATAGCAGACCTGAGGCACAGTAACGGGTTGATATGAGTCTGGAAAACAAGGACACAAATACAGTTATGATAAGTAAATACAAAAATAAACTAACATTAAGTACTACCCCCTACTACGCCAGCAAACCCAAGTCCAAACTAAATATACATAAATAATGTTCCATCAATGTACAAAATATATTCATGTAAATCTTACGGCTGATTCGCTAGATCATCTTCCAGAACGTATAGATCCTGCATGATGCACACATTGAAGTAGCAATGTAGAGCTGCAAAGGACATATGAGGAATTATGGTAAATCGTGCAATTGTTTCGATATCAACAATTACCAGCTATGGACAAGAGCAGCAAGATCTTGGTCAAATGGGTGAGCTGAGCAATCACAGCGATTGCGATGAGTATGAGGACACTGAAGTTGCTCAGATAGGACGGATATAGGACACGTTCGGTTGGCACCGCGTCCCGCATTTGCTCCACAAACGATTCGGGCAGCAGGTGCTCGGCGGTGACCACCTCCTCCAGTCCGGCCGTCGCATTGAATTCACTCTCGCTCACAATGTGCTCGGTGCGCACAAAGGTGACAAAGAAGAACTGCAGAGAGTGGCAAGTATTACACACACAAAATCAATAAGGACTTGAGCTACTACTACTACTGCTGCTGCTACTACCAACCATGTCGATGACGTTGCTCAGCCCAATGGTGAGTGCTATAATTATGGCGGCCAGTTCGCGCACGAAGGTAATGTCATTGAATCGCTTGCTCACATCGACAAAGAACTTGGGCAGCATGCCACCAAAGCTTTCCGCAATGCTAATTGCCACCAGCATTGCGATGGGCACCAGCGGCGCCGCAATATTGATGAAGTGCAACGTCGAACGCGGCAGCACCAGGTAGGAGTACAACACATCGATGCACTGCACCAGCAAAGCGGCCAGCAATGGCAGAGAGCTGTACGGTTCCCGATAGACGGCATAGGCCTGTTCCAGCTGCGGATTCTTGAAGCGCAGAAAGATGTTTGTGTCCTTGGTCAGATTTCTGGGAAAGGAGAAGAAGATGAAAATAAAAATAATTTTAAACATATGAATATTTCATCTATAAGTTTGTATATCTATGGGATCGTATCGTATATCTTCGACAGACTGGCGATATTTTTGAAAAAGAGAATTGCATCTTTTGGCTGTTGGTTAAATTGGAATTTGAAGGGAACTCACTCGTGTCCATCGCGTGTGACGAGCTCATCCTTCAAGCGCTGCTTAAAGTTCTCCAGTTTGATTTGTTCCTCCTCATCCTCGGCGGCCGTTGGATGGTGTCCGTTGATGACGACGCTCTGGGCCAGCAGCTCCTCATCATCCAGGGTGGCATCATTGTCGTCGCCGGCATTCTCGTTGCTGTCGTTGCTGCTTGCATTCGAGTCGGGACTGTGATTGGCATCCTCCGACTTGGATTCGTTGATTTTCTTGCTGCACGGCGAGGCGAACTGTGCAAATATCGATGTAGATATGGATAATACTTGGCAACTTGGCATATATTACCGGCTTAACCACTTTGGTTATGAAGAAGGTCTTTAGGCCCGCTATGCGAAGTAGCTCCTCGCGCTTCTCACCAAAGGCGGGCTCCACCTCGAACTCGCCATTGAGGAAGGCCAATGTCTTGTCGGAAATGTGCACGCGTCTGTCAAAGGAACAACCACGGGTTAAAAGGTGTGTGTGTTTGTGTGTGTGTGTGTGTTGAGTGTTTGTGTATCAATCAATTTGCATATTGAAGTGACAAGGACAAATCATAGCATGACCAGGCTACGGACATCATCATCAATTATGCAAATAGTGTAGTTGGCGACTAACCCGGCCTTGCCACTCGACTCCATTTTATTGGCCAGCTCAACGTCCTTGGAGTAAACGTCAAACTGCCACTGACGCTGGCCAAGAATGCCGGCCAGGACAGCTCCCGTGTGTATGCCCACACGCATATCAACAGGTGAGTTCGCCTTCTGTTGCACATATCTGTGTGAAAGTGGATAAGTCGATGTACAAACATACAAACACATGCCCACTAAGTCCTGGAGGACCAACCGCAGCGGACGAGACGAGACGACAGGACGCAAAAGGGGTGGACGCGTGGTTAAGTGCAATTATATTTAATTGAACAAACGTTGATTTGACGTCGCCTGTCAGCCTCTGCGTCCTCTGCGGTCCCCGTGGGCCGGCACATGCTCCACGCTACTCACTTGATGGCCTTCACCATTGAAAGTCCCATGTGCACACAGAGCACGGCATGATCCGGTCGCTCGTCGGGCGCTCCACTAATGCAATAATAGCAATCACCGAGAATTTTGATGCGCAGCTGTTGGTACTTCTGTGGGGTGTAAGGTGTGTGCGTGTGTGAGTGTGAGTGTGAGTGTGTATAAGTTAGTTAGTTAGTTATTGCTTATAACGAAGCGAGCTAATCGATCTGTAATTGCGCCTTTCGATAGGCGCTTCAAACGGTGGACAGTGGCAAATTATGTTTATGATAAAATTAGCTTAATTACAGGGGATAATTAATCAATGGTACAAAAAATATAGATAATCAGATAAAATTGTATAAAATATTGCTGGGCGTGTTAAAAGGGCAGATCCGATTCAAATGATAACTGATATGTAATAATTGAGATAATTTTGTAACTAAAGTGAATATAAGATACAACTTTTTCAAATATGTTGCCATTACAAAATCACAACTCATTAAGCTATCTCTGTGTATAAGAAACTAATAAATAAAAAATATTTTGAAATATATCATTTGTTATACCAACTTTCAAGCTGACCAAAAACGAGATTTAGGTAACAACAAAAATTTGTATTCTCCGTTTAATGAGTATCAAATTTTCGAATAATATTATATTTTATAAGAATTTGTGGGGTTTTTTTTTTAGAAATGTCAGAAACGTGATAGAAAAATAAAATACCGCAAATCAAAACTAAAATTGAATATTGGGCTTTCAACCCATCCAAACAAGATGAAATGAACCGAAAACGCTGCAAACCAATGAAAATAAAGTTGAGAAAAAGAGTAAAAGAAAACACCCACAAATCAGTGAAAAGGAAAACACACAAAAGTCGACGACCCAAGCCCCACAAAAAAAAAAAAAGAATAAAAAAAAGAAACTGCACCAAATTAACTGGACCTAAATTTAAAGGACCTTTAGCCAAACCCGAAAATCGCATTCGAGCAAAAATCAACTCAACACATTTCACACGGCTGACTGAGCCTAACTTTTGTTACCAACGCCCAAGCGCCGCAATAAAAAAAAAGAGCCCCCCCCCTCCCCTGTACTTAAAAAGAGAAAGAAAAACATTAAATATGCGGCGACCAAGAAGAGCACAGAGATGAATAGGAAGAAGATTGAAATTAAAGTTTGGAATACGCAATTAAAGGAAATGAAAGCAAGAAAGAAGGAACGCAAAAGAAGAAGAACAATAAATGCTGTGCGATGCTTATCTAAAACATCACAATTATCATTACAAGCGATTTTTATGGGGCAGGTGAACAAAGGAGAACAGCTGGCAAAAGAGCAAACAGAAAAGCAACAGAAGCAATGGCAAAACAACAAAAACCAAGGCAGAATATAACGAAACGAACGAACGAAACGGAACGAAACGGAACGAAACGAAACGAAACAGAACGAAACTTGTTTCTCTTTACCTCGGCGAGCCTATCGAAGCGTGCGAAGAGCTCGTTTAGCATTTTCACCAGATCTTGGGCGCTATACGTTGAGGAGATGGCGGTGAAACCGACAATGTCCGCATACAGTATGCTTTTTTTTGTTTGTTTTTTTTTTGTTTTGGTTTTTTTTTGTGGGTGCGAAAAAGAATATAATGGTTAAATTGCTTGCCACGTGGCTTTTAGGTGTTCTCAAATCAAATTTAGGCCTGTATTAATATTGAGACAGTTATTAAACACGCAGGAAATCCACTCAATGCTAAACTATGCAACTATGCCAATTTATCCACTCGTTCTAATTATGAACTTAATTTCTATTTAAATAGTCGCTGAGGTATTTGGTGTGAATCAGATTTATGAGCAGCGCAAATATTTAATGAGTTGATTAAGTGTTGGATATGAATTAATACTCAATATTTGTATTTTTCCGCGGCAGTTTTCTATAAATACTTCTTATATTTTCCGAATTCATATTGTAAAAATCTAAACTGCGGCTCTTGGATTCAAGATTATACCATTCTAGAATGTAAAGCATTGCAAAATTCAAAAGTACAAAAGTAAATTCGAAATACTAAATTTTGAATATTGAATATTGAAAAATATTTCATTGTTAAATAGAAAACGTTTTTTTTACTAAATTTAGCCTCACTTTAAAAACCACAAACTCAATTCTGGTTTGATCAATCTAAATTCTGAACGAACTCAATAATATTTCTGCTGAATCAAGATAATACTTTAGGGCTTCAAAGAAAGGATTATCTGTGAGTACCTCGATTTCTTCTGCTATACAAAAAACGAGGAGCAATTTTTTTCATATGCTTACCTAACATTCTCATGCCGACTCATGTAGATCTTTTTGAATGCCTCCGAACTGGATGAGCCCAAATCCTCGCGCATCTTAATGGCCACATGCTTGGGCAGCACGGACAATAGCAAACGTTCCTTAACAAATATATATTCAGTTAGAAATAAATACAGTGCTGATGCAGGAGATGGATGAAAAAACACACCTGCTCCGCCGACTGTTCCTCGATGACCATCTTAACTTCCAGACTCTTCTTGGCCTCCAAAAAGGCACGCTTCTGCTTGGCCTCGCCCATAAAGTAATACAATAGGCCAATTAACGCTGCGGTCGCTATCAGAACCGCATTAGCCGCCGCCTGATCGGAGATTAACCCATCCGGCCGTGAGAAGCCCACCGGCAGACTCAGGCAATTGAAGTAGGAGCAAAAGCCAACGACTAAGCCCAGAAAAATCAGTGGCAACGGCAGCGTCACATATATCAGAAAGTTTAACAATATGGCCCAGCCGAGTACATCCCTAAAAAACAGTTATTGCTCAAACTTAATAATGATACACTCATAAAAAATACTTTTAATAATTTTTAGAAATATTTTCTTAAGTATAGAAAATATTTCAGAAAATCAAAGAGATACAAATATTTAGGGCAAGCCTTTTAGAAATTATTTAAGGCTATCGTTTTTCTGAGTGTATGGTTCACAAGTACTTACCGCGGCGAGAAGCTGTCCTGCAGCATCACATAGGCGGCGAAATGGAGCATCGATAGAAACCACAGGGCACGTGGCACAATCGTCAGCAACGATTGATGGAAGCGCCTCAATGAGGGCTGCTCCGAACCACGTCCAATGTGCAACAGAGCCGTTAGCGCCATATAGGCCAACAACATGCTGCAGTTCACCACTGAGGAGATGAGAGGAGTAAGAGAATTTATAATAATCATTTATAATAATAATTTATTACGATTAATACAAATAATTTGTTTTTGCTTATTTGTCATTATAAAATATGAAAAATATAAGTTTTTTAAGTCGTTTACTGATTAAATGCTGCAAGCTCAGCTTGAAGTTCACCAAATGAATACTTTTAGTAAGATTTACAAAAATAAATCGTAAGATATACAAAAACAAACTTTACAAAAATGAGTAAATAATAAAAATAAATCTTTATTTTTTTTTACTTTTTTTTCAGTGTGATATACCTTAATTAACTTCTTCATATACCCTTTCTACTAAAATCTGTATAAAATGCCCAGCGAACCCCCCAGATAAACATGCTTTTCCTGTCTCCGCCGATTTAACACCTTTCAATAAGCTCGTCTTGTGAGCAATAATATCGATTCTTTGACACTTATTTTCAGTTAAGAGCATCTCCAAGCAACTTACAAGAAATTAATTAATTTAAATTAACAAATTCAATTTTATTAAAAAAGAAGAAACTTAAGAAAAAAAATAATGGCTCACTTTTTCAAATGTGTACTTATGATTATGAAGATTATAAATGAATAATCGATTTCTTAAAGTGGTAATTTTATGTTTCGCAACTTTTTGACACATTTACAGTTATTTGCAATTAATTGCAACTTTAGTTTTAAATTTAAACTTGTTTTAAAAATTGACAACTGTCGTTAGACCACAACAAATGAATACAAAAATTAATTATTCACAATCCTCTGCTCGGATGTCTCTTTTACGATATCTCTTAAACACATCTCTTGCACAGAGAGAATCCAAATCAGTATAGATGATATATGTATGTACTTCCCAGCTGTTTAAGCAGAGCTCGAACAAATCTCGAGTTGCAAGATTTTGATGCTTGGTTGCACATGTGCAATTTGTGGAACTTGAACTCACCCCTGGTGGGAAGGGCCTGCTCCCATGGTATGCAAATCGTCCACAGATTGAAGAGGACGGCCGCAAAGAGGAACCACTTGAGTCCGCTGCGCCGCTGCTTGATGGAATAATTGTGATAGAGTTCGTTGAGTACGTGCTGGGGCAGGATGACCACACCGCCACCGGTGATGCCCACACCTCCGGCGACGACATCGCCCTCGTTGGGTGGCCGGCGGCGAGTTGGGGTCTTCTGGCGTTTGGCCTTCTGGCTGTGGCTGGGTGTGGATGCTGCCGTTGTCTGGCCATTCTCCAAATTAGATGCCTTCTCTTCCGGCATGTTGCGAGGTCTTTTTTCTTTTGTCGTTGATCGCCGCCCTCCGATTTATAAATGGAGTGTGCTCATTTCCGCTTTGGCGTCGCGTTATCTCCACTTAATTTATATATATATATATTAACGGGGAGCAGGGGAGCTCGAGTCGAGGGGAGCACTTCTGGAGCTGTGTGAGACGCGTGGGTAAATAGAAGTAATAATATAAAGCACAAACTCAAATACGAAATTTGTACACAAAACACAAACGTTAACGGTAAATTTGAGTCTTAGCATTGTCGATTGACACAGCCATCCCTCTCTCTCTCTCTATCTACTTCTCACTCTCTAAATATACATTTGTGTGTGTGTGTGTGTGTGTTTGTGTGTGAGCGCCAAGGCGGAAGCGTCCTTGTACGAGAGCCCTGAGCGTGGCCCTGTGATTGTGCTTATGCATGTGTGTGTGAGAGAATGTGTATGTGTATATGTGTGAGTGTGTGTCTGTGTCTGCCTTAAGCTAAAAGCTCCTGTCGCCGAAATACAGTGGAATGGGCTCCATTGAATTTACTACATAATTCCAATATGCTTTATTATATTTTCCAAACTATTTTTCTATTTAATGGTTTTTTTTTGTTTAATTAGGTCTCCATATCTATAAAAAAAAAGAAGTTGTTTCAAGCTGAATGATAAAATATCAATTTCAAAGTAAAAACGTGCGTAATTGTTAGATTTTTATCAAAATATTTTGGGCTGTCGATGGTGTTCTAAGCATTTACGTAGCTCTCTATCTGAATAATTGATCATAACATCATTGATAAACTTGTCTAAAGTTAATAGTTCATTCTTGATTATAATGTCCACTAGACAGTTCGTAAAATACAAGCGTTGAAAGCAGTGTTATTATTTCTATTCACTATCATATCAATTCACAATCTCATTAAATACTTTTAAAGCATGCTTAAGCCTTGTTTATATTATGCTATCTTATCATTTTATTACAATTTATATGTTTGTTTTTTTTCCAAATATATAAATTATAACTAAAAACATTTGTATTGATTTTTTTTATTATCTTTTCTATTATCTCGTTCAAACACTCTCAATGGCATTTTTTTATTTTTATAAAATGTATGTGCATGTTTTATCTTATCACAAGATAAGATAGAAAAACTTAAAAGTTCCCTGTGAACATCGCTCAGATATTAAAGCCCAATAATTGATATTAAAAGCGCTGGGAATCGAAAGTAGGTCTCTAAGTACAGCGTGAAAAATACCTCATCCTAATAAAAATTGCTAGAGATGAAATCAAGAATTTTAAATTCAACTTAAAAGCAAAAGCACTTTATTTAAAGTCTAACTCTGTTTACTTTAAGTACGTTTTATACTTAAATATTAATATTATTCGTTTATTTCTCTTTGTGTACGCTTTCTTTGAACAGTTTTGGGCCTACATTTAAGGGAAATAGGTTGCTGGAACCAGCCTAGGATTTTAATCTTGAGCCAAATGTAAATTGAGATATCAAATTTTCATGCGTAGCGCTTAATAACCATTTGCATAAATTATGACATTTTTCTTGTATTTTTGTTCAGCCACATTTTGTATGCGCTCACACCACAGTATTATTTACTTCCACCCTCCCCTCACACTCTATCTTTCGCACTCACACTCTGCCTCGCTCACTCTAGTGTGCGTGTGTCTGTTTTGCTTTCTCTTTTGTGCTACCTGCAGCTAAGTTGTTGTTTCCTCTTCACTTAGCTGTCGTATCCTTATTGCCGAATTCGTTGCTTCATTTCTTGGCATACAAAAATCCTTTACTTTCAAGCTATCCTCTTGGATATACATATACAGTGTGTGTGTGTGTGTGCGTGTGAGTGTTGTGTGTAGCTGGCTGTATGTGTTTATCTATGTGTGTTTAAGGCTGATTTGCTCAAGGTTCGTTTTAATGCGTTCTGATTTTGTTTGTGTGCGTTTATCTGTGTGTGTCTATGGGTGTGTGTGTGTGTATTTGTGCTTGTGTGTGAGTGTGTACACAATTTATGCATTTGCAGACATTTTCGCATCTTGTTTTAATTGTAATCAACAACAACAAAAATGTTGAAGCACATTTTTTGGTTTTCTTTTCTCGTTTGGAGGCTGCGATAACGATTTTAAGCATGTACAGAAAAGAAAATTCATTCCATACAGCTGCGAGCTGCACACACTTTTCCACATTTTCACATATTTCACTTTTCACAGTTGTACGCGGAATATTTTAACGGAATATGGATATCATATCACCTGCTTTGAATTGAATTTATTAACCTCTCTTTTTTAAAAAATAAAAAACTATTAGTTTTTTATTGCTGCTGCTGCTGCTGCTTTGGCTGCTGCTGCTGCGAAGCAACTTTTGTCACGAAAGCGACGCGCACGCGGAATTCTGCAACTAAACTAAGACGCACGATAAACTTGACTGATTGTTAAGTGAAAATTTTTGACAGTCAACAGCCCAACAGCTCAGCCAGCAGCAGCAGCACCAGCAGCGCCAGCAAGGACTTTTCATAAGCACCAGCCGCTCTCTCAGCTCTATGCTCTCTCATTGCCTTTCTCTCTCTGTTTCTCTTGGAGGGAGCTTTTGTCTCGCAAGCTCTGTGAGCGCATGTCTGCGAGAGCGAAGGAGCAAGAGAGAGAGAGAACGCAGAAAAGCGCATACAACTGATAACGGTACAGCTGTGCAGCATGATAACGCAATGTGCAACGACTATTAATGTGTGTGTGTGAAACGACCTCTTATTCATGCTTCAGCTTGATTACTCAAATTGCCGCAGGCCCATAAGATTAATTATTAAGAAATGTTACGAAAATGGCTATCAACGGCAACAGCGCAGTCGACGGCAACAGCAACAGCGACAGCGACGCCAACGGCAAAAGAAAAAAAGAAAATACAGCACCTGGCCTTGAGTTCTCCACAGGATGCAGCTGTGCATTTGCCTGTATGTGTGTGCATGTGTGTGCGTTTAAATTGAAAATGTAATGGATGTTAAAGAGGAATATAAGTAATGAATTGAACGCAATGAAAATATAGCTGATAATTCGATTCCCAATTAATTAATATGAAATTAAATTAAATAATTATATTTATATGATTATACATCTATTTAAAATATGGTTTAATACCTTCTGCAAAAATATGTAAATACAAAATTAAGATTAGAATAACTAAATAATTTCAATTATATGATTATACGTATTTAATACTGTTATTATAATACAATTAAGAAATTTACAAAATTACCGATGACAAATCAATATTATATTCCCAAATATTGAAATATACATATCTGCTAAGTTAGTGGTTTAATCATTTTTTCTATATCGTTATTTTTTTAATATCCTGTAGCCATTATCAACGAATTTGAATTTTTAAAAAACATATTTTTGTCTACTCACATATCTTTTTAATGATGTTATTTTTTTATTTCTTTAATGTCAATTAATATAAAATAATAATCTATTTTACAATTCCTGCCGATTGAGCCGATTCCATCAGAAATTAGGTCTTTTATATATAGTTTATATTCTGTTTAAATTGTACAACCAATTGTGAGGAATAAAAGTAATGACATAAAAAATATCATCATTAGTTATCGCAGTTCGTTTATTAAATGTTCGATTTTTAAGTATCCAACACTTTCCCATAATTATAAGGTGCTCCTATCTATATAAATATATATACATCTATGTATATATGTGTTGTGATGGACGCACATGCCAAAATTGAAGCCGGAAAAACCTTGTCAAAAAAAAGGGCGCGCAACGAAAATGTGCATTTAACTGGTAACCAGACCAGGTAATAAAACATAAAAACAGCCGGCTGTCCTGTGACGTTGTCGTTAATCCAACACGCACAGGACAATGGCACGTGATGCAGCTTAATCCATCTATCTCAGGGTCAACTCAGACTCTCTTTCTGGTTACCTGAGCAAGTCGAGAAATACCGCCCTGGAAAGTTGTAATTTCCGTTTGGAAAACTAAACCAAATCGCTTGCTTTGATTGATGTCCTTCTACTGTTTGTGCATGTTGTGTGTGTGTATATATATGTACTGCATTTGTATTGGTATGTGTCAAACATGGCGTAAATAGTAATTATCGATACTTTTTATAGCTACCGATCGATATTTATTTTAATTGCCGCTTAACTAAAGTATTTAGTCTGTGACTAAAGTAGTCAACTTCAGAAGAGTTGCCTGAATAGCATTTTTGGAATACAATTTATTTCAAACAAATTTCATACATTTCAAATAAATAAATAAAAAGATTGCAAAGGGTTTTCGATTTTCTTTGCCCCATACCCTCCCTTGCAAATAAATATGTTATTTGGTTATTTAAATGATTTAAAAATATAAGTAAATAACGAAATATATAAATAGAAATGAAGCTAGAAACAGACTTCAATTAAATAAATGCAGCACTTCCTCTTTTGTAACACTTTTACGAGGGAGGCTCCACAGAGCATCCTACAAATGGCAGCTGGTACGAGTCGATACCTGTCTTGTGTTAAGAGCAGATGTGTGAGAAAAAAATGTACTCGATGAAAAACTACTACATATGCACATGCTCCAGAAAATACGTTTAGAACATTCGTGGGATTATATAATGAAAAGAATGAAACTGCATAGCTAGCCTATTTTAATTATTATTTTATATTATCAACACAATGCATTGAATATGAAGTATATCATAAATCGCAATTGGCTATGTCATCGATATAAATGCATTGCTGCTCTACGCAAAACGGACGGAATTCTGTCTCACTTTAATTTATGGTGTTTCGGTATTGGCTATTCCGTTCGCACTTTTCACCACTTTACATATGTGTGGTGCGACGCACAAAGTTCACCACTAAAGTGCCATTTTGAGCATAACATAATGTTAATTTACATTAAACAGGTATCGTTAGCAGGATAGAATCCGATAAAGCGGCTTAAAAGTATACAAAATTAAAGCATTTAAGGAATGAAGCAAATCAAACGTTCTGCTTAGTAAGTAAAATGAATCTTTATTTTTCAGAAAATCTAATTTTTCGTTGTGTTGCTTTATAAAAAGAGCCATTTTGATGGTCTTTAGTTTAAAAAGATTGTAAGGGGAGTTTATCGATGACAACTGTTTGGTTTTCAAAACCATCGATACAATGTTAATATACGTAGTGTATATAAAGTTACCTCAGCTTCTGTCTCTGTCTCATTCGGCGTTTTTCTGCGTAACTGTGTGGACGTTTTTCTAAACGGCAATCAAAAAAGTCTAGCAGACATTCAACTTTGTAAGCAGAGCTACCTTAAAAGTTGTCAAGCAAGAGAGCAATTTGCACAAATTTATAAAATTTGCAAATTCTTTTGAAACAACACTGCGTATTTGTTTTTTTGAGAATTTAAAAGTCGTGTGTTGCGTACTCGTGCGAAAAGAACAAAAAAAAAGTTAACAAGTTTTCGCGCTTCTGTTCGAAAATTAAATTCTTAAAAAGTAAAATGGCTGATGTGGCTGACAAAAAGAAGTGAGTAATATTATTTGGATTTGTGTGTAAATATGTGTGTGTGCGCCTTAGCTGCTAGCCGCCTATGCATGCATGTGTGCGTTAAATTTGTTTAAACAATATATATGTAGCGGCAATTGCGGTTAATTTCGCAAGTGGTGTACATCATTTTCTTCCAACGGCTTGGAAAAAATTTCTTTTTGAATTTTGTGTCTATCTGCGTAAAATGTTGGAAAAAGCAATAGAGTTGTCTCGCTCACGCCAAGGCGGTTCATATGTGCGCGCAAAAAACGACGCCGTTGAATTTGGCGCGGCGTCATGAGGCTCTCTCGCTCACACTCCGGCCGGCAAACAGCACAGCGAGTTCGTCAGCAGCAGCGGCGTGCTTTTGTTGGTGGCTGCGGCGGCTGTGAAGGCAAAGAAGTAATGTATTGAGTGTATGTGTGTGTGGAGTGAGCAAATAAGTATGTATGCGTGTATGCACAAGTACATTTGTATGTGAGAGAGCGCTGCATCTGTGTGAAGCATTCAAGTTGCCGCTCTTTTTCTTTTTCGTTTGGGTTTCAGCTGTCGTTTTGTCGGTCTGTCTGCCTCGTCTGTTTGCTTTTGCTGTTGCCGCTGGCCATTAATTTTTCGTCAGTTCGTTTTTTGCACAATTTTCGTTTGTAGCTTAAAGCTTTTGACTTGCTCCCTCTCTTGTTCTTTTCTTTTCAATTCTACTTTGTTGTTTTGTGCTAATGAGCTGCTCAAATTGTGTTTCTCCAGGTATTTTGTCATTGCCGAAAATAATTCGTTTCAATGGCTGGGTTTTTTTAACTTGCGTCGCAGCAGAAGCAGAAGAGATAACCGTTAAAACCTTTTGTCTGTTGTCTTAGGTTGTGTTGGCTAGTGGGTAGAGGGGTGTGTATTGTCGCATAGTGGGTGTTTGTGTGAGCATATATATATTTTTGACCGTTATTTTTGCCGCTGTGCCTTGCGCTGCAATTCGTAGCGCGCGCTCTTTCTCTCATTAGCTACCCATTGCGTACGTGAAGCGCGCGCATTTGAAACGTTAAAAGGTGTGTGCGAGGGAGACGCATGTAGTGTGTTCGAAGCATAAAAACCAGTTTTTTTTTTTCTTTTGTTGGCACGTTCGTTGTATTTCAAACAAGTCGCGCTTCTTTTTTGCACGCTTTGCCCTCGGCCACCCCCTCGGCAATCTTGAACATTTTATGCTATGTACACCTATTTTCCGCTTTGTAAAAAAAAAAAACAATTTTTTATGAAAGCGCATGCCGCTCACCTTTTTTTTTTCTTGGCGTCCTCTTTTGCGTCGCAGTTTCCACGGGAGTTGTTGCTCCCATTTATCATTTGCGTGGTGGCAGATGCTTTTAATGTATGTGTATTGGTGTGTGTGTGATGGTATACTTCCATTGCTGCTGGGGGTGGTTGTAATATCGCGGAAGCGGCGATGACGCCGGCTGCGGCGTTTGCTGCTTTTCCTTTTTTGCCGGTTCTCTTTTGTGTTTTATTTTCGCTAATTGCGTGTTTCGCTAAAAATTGCGAAATAAGTGTGGAAAAGGAA